>OY728121.1:894129096-894754096 GCA_963277665.1 Viscum album | reverse complement strand
ATGACCCAATCATGGGGGTTTTGTACCACACCAGAAAGAACATCAAAGAAGTGGTTCATCTGGTTTGTCCCTATCAATGAGATGGTAGTCTACCCAACATTGTGGAGGATGGTGCGTGTCAGTCCTGACACAAGTAGTTGTGAGTTGGGGCCACTCTCTTGATGATTCCATGGCAGGATGAAACCAATAAATCTCACATCATATGATGAGCTAGACGATTGAACCCTACCCGCCTTAGAGGGGGTTGGGGTGCCACATGAGGTAACTTCTATGATGAGATGATCATCCTATGACAAAGGTGTCCCTTGATGAAGAGCCGGGACCTTCAGACAAAGATTAATGACAGGGATGTGAGGGAGGAGGGATAGATACGTGAATGTAGAGAAGACTACTGCATCACGCATATGATATTATGGGGCGGGAAGATCGGTTATCCTCATTTTCTAAAGAATGCGACTCTGCCTTCTAGGGTTCCATAAGGAATGAGTAGATCCACTTCCCGAATGGTTTTTTACTACGAAATTATGGATAAAAACATTGTAATGTTCCAATAAAATGTTACACTACAAATTCTATAAACACATCCAACAATATTTTTTCACATTATAGAAAAAAATATTGATATATGATATATCTATTTGAGAGATCATTTTTAATATGGTTATTTTACTATTAAATATTTCATCACCTAACTACATCGTTCTTATATATTTATGTAGCTAATAAATATTGAGATCATGTAATATATCATACATGAACTCGGTATGATTAGTTATTCCAATTCCACTATTATTTATGTATTTATTATGTTTTGATATTTTTAAATTAATTAAATGGTTCATCCATCTTCTTTTTTTATAGATATTTCTGATCTTATTTATTGTGTATCATTTTCTATTATCATTTCATGAGTGAATCCAATAATATTAATGTAGTTTTTCGGATGTTTTAACATATTTCCTGTTGAGATACCATGGGTATCATTCATAATATAATATCATCAAAGATAAAATAATTTTCATTATATGGATTTACATGATTTCGTAGACCTCTTAAAATAGAATGTTGGAATAGTTGATCATTCTACGGCCGGAAATTTTTTACAGTTAAACAATCTTATAGGGTATTATATTTATATCAATAAATTCTAAATTATTCTAACTCTTTGTTACACAATAAAAGATATTTAAATATTCAAAAAATCAGAATATGGATCACCAATCTCATTTTACTTTTAATAAAATTCAATTATCAATTTCTTCTCGAATTTTTATTTTTATCTTTTTTCTCAAAAATATGAAGCACTCTAAGCCTTATAAATATTAGGAATAGTTATTGTAAGGAACCCCTTGTAATCTTTATCTCCTATGAAATATTCAGCATAAAAATATCATTGTATGTACCATTACATAAATCAAAATAATCATCATCAATTTTTTAATGAGGAAATTTATTACTAAATAGAATATAGATATCAAATGGTTGGGATTGACTGATTCTCTCAAATAATAGGACATATAATTGGATGTATGGAATGAATAGTTTGTTGAAAATATTTGATCTATCTATTCAAGGATATTCAAAATGATTTAGGTGTATATAAAATGTGAAAAGACAGAGGGAAAAGATATTATAAGAACTTTTATAGATGAAAATGAGTTATCCAACTCTTAAATTTTATGGAATATATATTTTAATGATCATTATATATGAGAATATGAGGACTTATAATTGTATTATTAGGGAGTCATACACATTTATTTTTTTTCAAATGATATAGAATAATTGAATCGAAATAAGATCCATATAAGACCTTTTCCGATACAGGTTGATGATAAATATCTATTCTTGTTGAGGTTTATCCAACATCTTATATATCCCATTAAATGACATTATATAATTCATAGAATGCAATATAATTTTAATTATATTTAATTATTAAGGGTGATATGATTATCTGTATATGATATATTATATGTCATAAAAAAGAGTTTATTATTTCTTAATATATGTTCTGTTAAATAGATTTAGAAAAGATTATATATTCTCTACTCTTATGCATGAAAGTGATTACTCATAGAGAAAAGATGTTATCTTCTACTAGAGGATTATGTCTAATTAAAAAAATCATAAATGATACATTATACTCATGAAGGAATTCATTGGTAAAATATAAAAAATAAATATATAAAAAATAAGACTAAATAAAATATCCTGATGAAGTAGAAGATAATGTTGATAAATGTTTTTTTATTCTTGTTTGTTATTTTTAATGAAATGGTAAGGAAAAAATATGATAGTGACATAGATTCTATAAAATAAGTGACAATTTATTCTTACAATCCATAGGTTATACACCATTTTTTCTTATGGACCTCTATATTATCCAAGAATGTATTCATATTATATGATTGATATTGGGATATATGGCCTTAAAGACAATGATATATCTATTTTGGAGGATTATATTGATGAATAAAATGAATCAATGTATGATGATTCATTTTAAGAATGAAATTCTTCAGATAGTGAATTATAAAAAGTGATATGTAAATCATAGTGTCCTTTAATTATATTTACACAAAGGAATATTATTGAGAAATCAACTTCATAAAGGTAGAATCAATGCGAGGGACATCAACTTAAACATAGTTGACCAATCATACCCAGTTTTTCTAAGAAATATATGTCATTAAAATCCATAATATACTAATTGTTCCATTGTAAGGATGACTGGACTTTATAAATAAAGAGGTTCTACATGAAATAATTGGATCACCACATGAAAAATGTGTTTTCCAAGAACAGAGAAAATGAATATATCGTATAAAGGGTTTATATTTTATATATTAATAGAATTGGAAATTGGATTATAAATACTAATGTGGACAGGAAAAATCGTGTTAATTTTACAATGAAGATTAAATATATTTCTCAGACTTTTTTCGTTCCAGAAGAAGAGAATAGAAATACAAAAACATTTATGTGTGTTAAAAAATATATATAAGAAGATTAAGCTATATATCTAGAGATATAGGCTGAATAATATGAAAAAATAGAATTAATTTTTTTTAATATGAATTTGAAATTATTCATGAAGGATAGTTTGATGATCTTGTATAATATTATTCATTGACTGAAAAAATAATTTTCTATGGAAGAGCAAAGTGGTTGATCTATCTATAAAAAAACTATAATAACATCTTCATTTGGGAAAGGGATTATTTAAAAACATTTAATTTTTATATAATTAATGTGATAAAAGGGAGTTTTAATCATATTGGTGTAGCAAAAAGGTAATAATTTGAAATACTTCATTAGTATGAGGATATGACTGAAAATATTATAGAGATGACAGAACCATATTGGTATATTTATAGACGTTCAAACATTATCAAGATAAATTAAAAATTGATAGATATAGATAAATTGTGAAACATCATCACCTAATACTTCAACAAAAACTTCTATTTTTATTGGATATTAAACAATCAATAATTTTTTTTGATCTAAACTAAAATATGTGATAAATAATTATTAAGAAATAAGAGATTTTTTAAATGGACATGGATTCCCTTAGATATAGAGGGAGTTTTTTCATGACCTGCCTTCACAAAAAGGAGGGAAGGGACAACAGATTGGCAGGCCCTTCTTTCTTTATGTTGAAGGAGAGATAATGACCCTCGAAACTCGCCTTCAATAGGTCCTGGAGTGGCGACCAGCACCAAGGGTATAGAATCACACACTAAATGGAAGGCATTACCCTTTTTCTTTTAATAGGATTGGGAGATAAGATAGTAAATCCCACAACACCAAAACTGAAAGTGAAAGTATGGCTAAAAGTAAACCATTCCCATATGCATGTTCAAAGGTAAAAGATACAAGTCACAAAACTCCAAAGGTGAAAAGATACCAAGAAATGGAAAAAAAACAGCAACTACCCCAAGGGTCCAAGCTAGTACGGCCCCGAATGATCTCTAAAGTCCTCCTGGAAACCTGAAATAAGTTTTATATACGTAGGGTGAGCATACAAGTATACTCAGTAGGGAAAACCAAAGACTCTCATTCACAAATGAGGAGACATTCTAATGCCCCGTGAAAAAAAGATATAACCAAAAACCTAACAAGGTAAACTATCCACCCAAGTCTCACCAAGGCACACTCCCAAATAATGAAAGTTAAGTAATGTATAGTAATAGCACATCGATGTTTGGGTACCCCACGCCACTTTCCCACTGGTTATTGAGGAAATCCTATGCATCAAACCAATCCTTCCATTCTCACCACAGTCCCACTACCACAACCACGCATTCTGCCCGCAAACACATGGGCCACAACCGCCATCCCTCCTGCAAACAGCTGGCCCACAACTGCCATCCCACCCGCAGACACATGGGCCACAACCACCACACATAACCATACCCACAAACACCTGGGTCAGAACAACTACTTCCATGCCTGAAGACACCTGGGCCCCATCCCGAAGACACTTGGGAAAAAACCTGCCCGCAAACACCTCATCCAACCACCACAACTACCCTGCCCGAAGATTATTGGGCTAATAATTGACTTCAGGCCATCACAGCCTACGTGAAGAGTCTTGGGATATTCGGGAAAGGGAGTAGAAAGGAGCTAATAACAAGCCACTCATAGGAGTGTTGGGAGAAACACCCCCCCATGAAATGGGAGTGTTCGACACTTAAGTGGTCAACTTGGGTGGGGCGCGAATAAAAAACATAAAAACTACAAGTATATACATAAGTAATCAAGCACTCAACCCAACCTAGGGTTCTGAAAATATCCTAAGCGCAAACACCGCATCACTATTCAATCATGAAAGGTATACCACCCACAGCCAGGTCACAATCCATCTCAGAATCAATTTCCACATTTAACCCATTCTTGTTTTCAAGTCCAAGTGATCCCATTTGGGTGAATTATTCACTACCGGGCAACTAACAGGAATAACCACATGCCAAAAAAAAAAGAAACATCCAAACAACAATTTAAGCATTCACACCCAGTTCTCTTGCAAAGTCGCAACAACAAAGGGATAAGTGAGATCCCTATAAGTACTGGAACCAAAGGAAAACCCAAGACACAGCCCCATGTCCCCAAAATCCAGGAGCCAACAGTTTCTCAACAACAGAGGATTCCACCCCAATTCGTGATATAAGCATAGTAACCACAACCTCAAATCCACAACCAGTGAAATTATAACAACAGGGGATCCCATCCCCACCCATATCACCCCATCAATCTAAGCCCCCATCCAAGAAAACCATAAGGTCACCTGCAATCGGCCCATGAAGGAAAAACAACCAAACCACTACCACCAACACAAGGTAGGCCCATGCAGTTATTTTCATATTTAAATGATTTAACACACTCCATGATTTCAATTCCATTGTACTTTAACAGGGGTTATCACAGAAAAGGATTGATCCTGGTGCTTTAAATTTATTTAACCGAGAATACGTAATTAACCAATTCCATGTTACAGTTATTTAAACTTTCAGGGGTACCGAGGTTCATTAGTGCGCAAAGAAAGACCACCAACGACCATGATTTTCAGTGAGCATAGGCTCGTACAATTCACCACACATAACAACATAAAAGAGTGTAGCAGAACATCGGTCACACCCCCCTTCATTCTTTAAAGTTCCATTCATTATCTTCATTAAGTTAGGTTTCATCAATTTCAACATAGACAAAAGCATTCCCACCCCGCATGATACACAGAAGGAGAGACTAAGGATAAAATACCTACTTGATTGATCAATGATCGAAGTTTTTTTTAACCATGCATTAGAAATAGGGGATGCATGACTTGAAGGGCTCCGACACAGGTGCACCACTTGCCTCGGGGACAAAGGACTTCAAACGCATAAGGAAGAGGAGACTAGCCAAGAGGAAGGAGATGAAAATTCAGCGTGATAAATAGATGAGATCCCAATGTTACGGGATAAGAAATTTGAATTCCTTGGAAGCCAGATCGTGGTTCTTCCATGCGGTTGGGTGGTTACACACGACTGGATTAATTGTTATTCATTGGAGAGTTTTCTCTGGATTTTTAGATATTAATTATGGGCTTAAAAATGGCCTTGAAAGGCTAAAAATGTTAAAAAATCCTAAAAGTGGGGTTAAGGGAAAATCGTATAAGGAAAACCCATCAAGGCTGGACAACACTGATCAGTCGCACTGATTGGTCGGTCGCACTGATTGATACCATCAATCAGTCACAACGATTGGTCGCGCCAATCGGCCACGCCGATCGGTCGCACCGAATGGGGTGTGACCCATTAGGATCCAAGAATTTTGCAAAGGGATGGATCATGAGGGTCTGGGCCATTACATTAGATACCTCTCAAACCATTCTCATCCTTGAGAATGAAAACCTAGACCAAAGGAAAGAGGGGGGTCCGAACAACCACCCCGGAAGATACCTCTCAGGAGTTAACCTCTCTGACACAGGAACATTTTATCCTCTGAAAAAACACAAACTCCCTACTGCTCCTTTCTTGTGAAACCATGAAAAACAAGTGCCAAACTATCTGGTCTAGTGGGAGAGGGGTCTCCATTCCTCCATGTTAAGATATTATCCTCTTTGGGTGCCACTGAATCACCCGCATGGGTTTAGGCGCATCCACATTATTACATCTTAACTAGGGATCAGGTCCTCCCCTCCCCATTCTTTAGGACACTTAACACACACATCCATAGAAAAGGAACTGCACATCCATATCAATAAGGTAAAGCATTACACAGTAAACAAGTATTTACCAAACAGAATAAAACTCAAAACAACTCTGGGTACTAGGCACGCATCGGCGCTTCCCTCTCCCAGGTACTCTCCTCAAGCCCACCATGTCTCCGCAACACATGAACCAAGGGAATGGTTCGCCCATGAATCACCTTCTCCTCATGACCCTCGATCATCACTGTTCACTCCACGAAGGTTGCATCATCTTCGATATCTAGCTCTCCCCAGTTGAGGATGTGTGAAACGTCGTGCAGATATCGTCAGAGATGGGACACATGGAATACATCATGTATCCTTAGTAGTGGCGGTGGTAGTGCTAGCTGATAAGCCACTTCACCGACCCGCTTCAACACTTCGAAGGGTCCGATGAACCTAGGAGAAATCTTACTTCCCCTGCCGAACCTCCGTTGTCTACGCAGAGGGGAGACCTTCAAGAACACATTTTCCCCAACCTCGAATTCAAAGGATCTCCTCCTATCATCTACATATGACTTCTACCGAACCTGAGCTGCCTTCATCCTTTCTCGTATAAGCTGAACCTTCATTGTCATGCTCTGCACCACCTCCGGGCCAAGAACACCTGCTTCCCCAACCTCAGCCCAGCACATGGGTGAGCGACACAGCCTTCCATATAGGGCTTCTAATGGATCCATGCCAATGGTAGAGTGATGGATATTATTCTAGGTGAACTCTAATAGAGGAAAGTGTCACACCCATGATCCCCTGAAGTCCAAAACGCATGCTCGGAGCATATCTTCCAGGGTCTGGATGGTGCACTCTGTCTGCCCGTCTGTCTGGGGGTGGAAGGTAGTGCTAAGGTGCATCTGGGTGCCAAAATCATGATGAAAACCCTTCCAGACTCGTGAGGTAAAACGTGCATCCATATCCGAGAATATGGAACTCAAAACTCCATTCAACCGCACTACCTCGTCCACATACATCTGTGCTAGATCATCCACTGCACTCGACTCCTTAATCACTAGAAAGTGAGCCGACTTCATCAAGCGGTCCACTACTACCCAGATGGTGTCGCAACCCTCTTGCACCTTGGGTAGTCCCGTGAAGAAATACATTGAGATGTCATCCCACTTCCACTCGGGGACATCTAAAGGTTGCAACAACCCGCCTGGAACATCGTGTTTATCCTTCAACTGCTGACACACTAGGCACTTGGCCACAAACTCTACCACTGCTCGCTTTACTCCGGGCCACCAAAGTTATCTCCTCAGACCCTGGTACATCTTGGAAACTCCTAGGTGTACCTCTAGGGGTGAGCTGTGGAACTCACTAAGAACCTTTCCATGCATCGCCTCCGGATCAAACATCTTCCCCCGGAAGAGCATCCGATTTTGACCATCTTCCATCCACCCTTCCGGAGCATTTCCCTAATCAACTCGGTCGCGCATCACTTCGCACTCTGGGTCTCCTCACTGAGACTCCACCACTTGCTTCATCATAGAATACTACACTATCATTTGATACAGGCAACCTCTGCCACTATCCATCCTTGCATCCTGGTGCAAGGCAGCCAACTCCTCTATCGCCTTCCAAGCATCTTCCGACTCTTGGACTGCATCCTTCTGAGACCTCCTACTCAAAGCATCGGCCACTACATTCCCTTTTCCTGAAGGGTAGGAAATATAGAAATCATAATCCTGGAGGAACTCCATCCACCTTCACTATTGTAAGTTTAGTTCCCACTTGGAGAAGATATACCTCAAGCTTTTGTGATCTGTGAAGACCACAAAGCGCTCACTGATGAGGTAATGCCGCCACAAATTTAGTGAGAAAACGACCGCTTCAAGCTCCAGATCGTGGGTGGAATAATTTCATTCATGAGGGTGTAGCTACCTAGACTCATAAGAGATCACCCCTTGTCATTGCATCAACACACATCCGAGGACTTGCCCTGAAGCATCACAGAACACCTTATACACCGTCCCTTATTTTGGTAGTCTCAGCACTGGGGAACTAACCAACTTATCCTTCAGATAGCTGAAGGCTGCCTCAAACTGCTCACTCCACACGATAACCTAGTCCTTCTTGGTTAAGGCGTCAAAGGTGCCTCAACTCGAGAGTAGTTGGGTACGAACCTCTGGTAGAAACCTACCAGCCCGAGGAAACTACAAACCTCTGCCACGTTCTTGGGTGCTGCCCAAGAAACAACCACCTCAAGCTTT
Source organism: Viscum album (assembly GCA_963277665.1). NCBI lineage: Eukaryota > Viridiplantae > Streptophyta > Magnoliopsida > Santalales > Viscaceae > Viscum > Viscum album. The sequence goes on along the minus strand of OY728121.1, from coordinate 894,745,153 downwards.
TATGGGTCCACTACTACCCCCTACTCAGACACTACGTGCCCAAGAAAGTGCACTTCTTGCATCCAGAACTTGCACTTCGACAACTTCCCATAGAGTTGGTGTTGTCGGAGGACCTCCAAAACCGTCCTCAGGTGCTCAGTGTTGTCCTCCTCTGATCATGATTAGATCAGGATGTCGTCAATGAACATGACTACGAACCCATCCAGATACTCCCAGAAGACAGAGTTCAAAATCCCCATGAACACAGATGGAGCATTCGTAACACCGAAAGGCATGACTACAAACTCGAATTGCCCATATATGCACCTAAATTTCGTCATCGAGATGTCTCCCTCCTTTACCCTCAACTGGTGATACCCAGACTGCAGGTCGATCTTCAAGAACCATCCTGCCCCCTTTAGCGGGTCGAAAAGATCGTCTATCCTCGGAAGAGGGTAGTGATTCTTGATCGTTACCTGATTCAGCCTCCTATAGTCTATGAACAACCTGAGACCACCATATGCCATTTTTGGGAACAAGACTGGAGCACCCCACAGTGACGCACTTGGTCGGACATAACCCCTCTTCATCAAATTTTCAATCTGAATTCGCAACTTCCATTGCTCCGAAGGTTCCATCTGGTAGGGATCCATCGAAATCAGATGAGCACCAGGATACAAGTCTATCCCAAACTCGATATCACATCGAGGGGGTAGATTCGTCACCTCCTCAGGGAAGACGTCCATAAACTCACTGACGATCCATGGTACCTCCACCATCTCAGCATCCACTGACTCTACTGATAGCTCAGCTAACAAGGAGAGGAGGGGTTCCTCTCGCCTGCCGCCCTTCTAGCCACTCCGCTTGCCAGTGAAAGTAACACGTCGTCCGCCCAAGTCTGAGAACACAACCCTTCCTTGAAAGCAGTCAATAATGGAACACATAGATAATAGATAGTCGATGGCTAGGATGACATCGTATGGTTGTATCTATAGTAGTAGAAGATCCCTGACCGACTGATGTGACCCTATCATCAGTCTGCATACTCTATAAACATATAACAAGTCGGTCTGACCTCTGACTAGTGTGCTCAGCACCAGGGGCACTGGAGGTCTCTCGAAATCTAGACCCAGAGCACGGGACAGACCGGCTGCAACAAAGGAGTGAGAAGCTCCGGTATCGAACAAGGCATAAGCAAGGGTACTGAACAAACTGATCGTACCTCGAACAACCTCTGGTCCTGCTAAAACTGCTACCTCTGTGGAGTGAAACTGTCCACACCTACCTCCTTTTTCCCTCTGCTATCGGCCACCTCCCCGACCACGCCCTGGTCGAGGTCCCTGAGGAGCACCCTGAGTTTGGCCTCCCCCTTGAACGTCTACCCTCGGAGGAGCAGGAGCTCTCTGCCCCTGCAGCTGCTACTGAAAGGGCCTAGCTGAAAGCTATGGCTGAGGCGGGTGTTGGGCCTATCTGCCACCACCATACTGTACTCGGTTCGGGCATAGATTCCGGAGATTTCCATGGCTCCCACAGATGAAGAACCTTGGTCGTGGGCCCGAAGGTAAAGGGCGAGGACCGGGGGACCGGAACTAAAACTGCTACGGCCTGCTCCCTGCTGGTCGGAACCTAGAGGGTCCCGATGCTGGAGGTTTGGTGTTGATGGCCTTTCCCTTTGATAGGCCTAGCTGAATCCCCTCTCGTGACACAAATCCTAGTGTGTGCATCCTTTCCACCACTTCGGCCTTCTTCTGGACCTCCAAGAATGTCGGCAAGGTGAAGGGTGTAACAGCGTACTAGAGGGAGGTCCGGAGCACCTCCTCTAAACGTCTCGCCCATGACTCCTCATCAGGAAATAGGTCCTGAGCAAAGCGTAGGAGGTCCTTGAACTTGATCCCCAGCTCCCTTACTTACATACTCCCCTGATGGAGGGAGAGTAGCTCCTGACTCTTCTCGGCCTTCATCATAGAAGAGAGGAATTCCGCCTGGAACTCCTTCTCGAAATCAGTCCATGCCACCTCAGCCTCTCTCCTTTCCCCCAGGTAGAGCGTCCACCACTGACGCGCTGCTCCCCGCATCTGGATGACATCCAGAGGAACCCAGTACTCAGTCGGAGTCCGGATCAAACCAAAATCCATCACCAGCTCCTCTAGCCAGCCCTCCATCTTCATGTCAGAGGTGTTTCCCTCGTACTTCTCGAGGGTCTATCGCTGGAAGGCTCAAAGAATATTCTTCCACTTTTCGTCCTCCTCCTCTCGATCACCCCTCTATCAATCGGCCAATTCAACCTCCTGGGCCTCGATTTCCCGTACAACTCGTGGTTGTCTCCCGGGTGCCATAGCTGCAAGGTAAACATAGAATGCCTAAGCCCAAGTAGTGCAGAATATTGTTCTTAAAATTTCTTAAACTTATTATTTATTAAAATTTCCCAAAACACCCCAGAAACACGAGAACACAATTCATTATTATGCATTTACATTTCCTAGGGTCTCTACCCTGCAATCAGCATGGCCTCACTTGGTCGTTCAGTAGGTCCAGAGTCCTTGCATCGGATCACGGGGGGGCCTAAAATCTCGTGTCCTAGCTGGTCTTCCCTGGCCTAATTCACATATCAAGGTCACCCAACACTATTGCCCTACCATCCCATGCAATAGTCACTATGCCTAACTCCAGACTCCATCCTATCTCTCAACCTCCTCTGATACAATTCATTCACGACCCGCCCTCACCAAAAGGAGGGAAGGGCCAGTGGATTGTCAGACCCTTCCTTCTTTAAGTTGATGTAGAGATAATGACCCCTGAAGCCCACCTTCAATAGGTCCCGGAGTGGCGATCAGCACCAAGGGTATAGAATCACACACTAAAAGGAATGCATTACCCTTTTTCTTTTAATAGGATCGGGAGATAAGATAGTAAATCCCACAACACCAAAACTGAAAGTGAAAGTACGGCTGAAAGTAAACCATTCCCATATGCATGTTCAAAGGTAAAAGATACAAGTCACAAAACTCCAAAGGTGAAAAGATACCAAGAAAAGGAAAACAACAACAGCAACTACCCCAAGGGTCCAAGCTAGTACGGCCCCACACGATCTCTGAAGTCCTCCTAGAAACCTGAAAGCAGTTTTATATACTTAGGGTGAGCATACAAGTATGCTCAGTAGGGAAATCCAAAGACTCTCGTGGATAAGTGAGGAGACATTCTAATGCCCCGTGGAAAAAAGAGATAACCAAACACCTTACAAGGTAAACTATCCACCCAAGTCTCACCAAGGCATACTCCCCAAATAACGCAAGTCAAGTAAAGTATAGTAATAGCACATCGATGATTGGGTACCCCATGCCACTTTCCCACTGGTTATTGAAGACATCCTACGCATCGAACCCATCCCACCATTCTCACCACAGTCCCACTGACACAACCACACATCCCGCCCGCAAACACCAGGGCCACAATAACCATCTTTCCCGTAAACACCTGGCCCATAACCACCGTCCCGCCCGTAGACACCTGGGCCACAACCACCACACATAACCATACCCGCTAACACCTGGGTCAGAACAACTACTGCCACGCCCGAAGACACCTGGGCCTCATCCCGAAGACACTTGGGAAACAACTTGCCCGCAAACACCTTGTCCAACCACCACAACTACCCCACACGAAGATTCATGGGCTAATAATGAACTTTAGACCATCGCAACCTGCCCGAAGAGTCTTGGGCTATTCGAGAAAGGGAGTAGAAAGGAGCTAATAACCAGCCACTCATAGGAGTGTTGGTAAAAACACCCTCCCCCATGAAATGGGATTTTTCGGCACTTATGTGATCAACTTGGGTGGGGTGTGAATAAGAAACACAAAAACTACAAGTATATACATAAGTAAACAAGCATTCAACCTTACCTAGGGTTCCGAAAATAGCCTAAGCGCAAACACCGCATCACTATTCATTCATCAAAGGTATATCAACCACAGCCATGTCACAATCCATCTCAGGATCAATTTCCCTATTTAACCCATTCTTGTTTTCATGTCCAAGTGAACCCATTAGTGTGAATTCTTCACTACCGGGCAACTAACAGGCATAACCACAAGCCAAAAGGAAAGAAACAGCCAAACATCAATTTAAGCATTCACACCCAGTTCTCTTGCAAAGTCGCAACAACAAAGGGATAAGTAAGATCCCTCGAAGTACTAGAACCAAAGAAAAACCCGAGACACAGCCACATGTCCCCAAAATCCAGGAGCCAAAGAATTCTCAACAATAGAGGATTCCACCCCAATTCGTGATATAAGAAGAGTAACCACAGCCTCAAATCCACAACTTGTGAAAGTATAACAACAGGGGATCCCATCCCCACCCATATCACCCCATAAATCTAAGCCCCCATCCAAGAAAACCATAAAGTCACCCGCAATCGGACCGTCAAGGAAAAACAACCAAACCACTACCACCAACACAAGGCAGGCCCATGCAGGTTTTTTCAGATTTAAAAGATTTAACACACTCCATGATTTCAATTCCACTGTACTTTAAAAGGGGTTATCATAGAAAAGGGTTTATCATAGTGCATTGAATTTATTTAACCGATTATACGTAATTAACCAATTCCATGTTACAGTTATTTAAAAATTGAGGGGTACCGAGGTTCATTAGTGCGCAAAGAAATACCACCAATGACCATGATTTTCAGTGAGCATAGGCCCGTACAATTCACCACACATAACAACATAAAAGAGTATAGAAGAACATCGGTCACACCCCCTTCATTCTTTAAAGGTCCATTCAATATCTTCGTTAAGTTAGGTTTCATCAATTTCCACCGAGACAAAAGCATGCCCACCCCGCATGATACACAAAAGGAGAGACGAAGGATAGAATCCCTACTTGATTGATCAAAAATCGAAGTTTTTTTTCTCCACACGCTAGGAATAGGGGATGCGTGACTTGCAAGGCTCCGGCATAGGTGCACCACTTGCCTCGGGGACAAAGGACTAAAAACTCACAAGGAAGAGGAGACTGGCCAAGAGGAAGGAGAAGAAAATCCAGCGTGATAAATAGATGAGATCCCAATGTTACGAGATAAGAAATTTGAACACCTTGGAAGTCGGATCGTTGTTCTTCCACGTGGTTGGGTGGTTACACATGATAGGATTAATTGTTATTCAGTGGATATGTTTCTCTGGATTTTTAGATATTAATTATGGGCTTAAAAACGGCCTTGAAAGGCTTTAAAAGGTTAAAAAGGCCTAAAAGTGGGGTTACGGGAAAAATTGTAGAAGGAAAACCCGTCATGGCTGGACAACACCGATCAGTCGCACTGATTGGCCGGTCGTGCCGATTGATCCCACCGATTAGTCACGACAATCGGTCACACCTATCAGTCTCGAAGATTGGTCGTGTCGATCGGTCATGTTGATCGGTCGATCGGTCTCGTCGATCGGTCGCACCGAACAGGGTGCGACCCCTAGGATCCTAGAATTTGGCAAAGGGATGGATCATGAGGGTCTGGGCCATTACATGTTTTGATAATAAATGAAACATGCCTCAACAATGGATACAAATAGAGTAATTATAACAAGGGAAATTGTGAAATATTTTTGGTATATTTATTCAAATGATGATTAGAATGTTTAGTTTAGTTTCATTTCTAGAAAATTGAACATTTCTCCTATCACTATAGATTTTATAGAATTAGGGGATAATAAAATTTTCATGGAACCTATATTTTATTATTTTATGGAAAATAGATATGATTTCATAGAAATAATTTAATATGTTTCACATGTTGTTTCATACTCCACTTAGTTGATTGAACCATGCCTATACATGGGTCAAATCACATATATTTTTTATTCCTTAATTTTCATTCACTATTTTATAGTTGTCCCATCATATGTCATGGAACTTAGGGATCATATAAAACCATCTTATATTATACCTCAACATAGAACTCATAATATAAGGGTAATTATATATATTCTAGTAGAACACCATTTCTTATGAGATCTTCCCCTATCCTTATCCAATGAAAAAAGTTTATTAGATCCATCATTCATGAGGGGACATGATTTTGTTTCTAATTGAGAAAATAGATACGATTTTCTTGTATCTAATTGGAATTATGTTTTATATTATATTAATTTGAATAAACATAATGGAATTTTTTTATATCATGATTTTGTTAGAAATGACTTTCTATTTGATAATCCAAAATTGTGTAGAATGTGTGATCAAAAAATATAATTTAATACATATTGTTTTTTGTGATTAGGTAAATTTTATCTTGATTTCTGATCCTCAAAAGGGTAGATTTTTTTCTTTTCTAATAGTTTCATGTTTTATTGATGTAATATCTTGTTTATTTTTAACTATTGGTCTAAATGTTTTGTGATAGAAGATTGTGTTTACCAAAAAACTACCAAAGTTTAGGAATAACTATAGGATAAGACTTATCGAATGTATGTTGATATGTATCTACCACATGTTGAAGTAGTATCAAACACACATTGATGATTTTAAACCACATAATTATGTCTATCAGAAACAAGTTGATGTTTGTGGACAAAAAATTATAGGGTATCTAACAAAAATAGATATTTATCAAACACGCATTGAAGTGTATCGATGGATTGATGAAATATATTGATTGAATGTTTAGGATAACAGACCACATGATGGGACACATTGATCATATATTGGGGTCTCATACATTTAATGAAATAAAAAAAATTATCCATTGTATAACCAAGTTGATAAACAACATGGACCCTAATACGTCACATAAATAGAGAATAAACCACATGAATGATTGATCTACCTCAAACAAAATTTATATACTATTAGGAAAATGTTGATACATCTCAAATCTTGATAAGAAGTCACAAATAAAAGTCCATGGTAATTGAAAATTCAAATATTTAGTGATGAAATATTAATTATTTCAATGACCACCTAAGGGTGGAATGTTTCTACATAAAGGAATTTATTTTTAAGAGAAAAATAATAATTCATACTGTAAATAAAAATGAAATTTTTCTATTCATAAGAATTGGCTATCAAATTTTAAAATGATATAATATAATTTTATTCATCATGAAAAATATCTAGTAGAATATTGGCTAGCATAATAATATTACATTTCATTTAGATGAAGATAACATTGTTAATCAATCGAAATTGAAAATATAACACTGATTCATTACCTTATAATTATAATATTATTTAATTATTAATATTTTTTTTATTCTTTATAAAAATTCACTATCAACTACTAAAATATTGAAACAATGAGCAAAAAGATACTATTTTCCATAATTTTACTTTCTCTTGTAGTTCATTTATATAATTGTTGTATAGGCTATGGAGTTATCATTGACTGCTATGTTTTTTTATTTCCCAAGAATAAATCTAATTAGGTTTAGGATAAATTCACTACTCATAATATAATCATTATCATAACATTTTTTTTCTATTAAGTAGGGAGATTAGGTCCCTTATAGGAATTGAACCTCTTGTTTTATATTTTTTATTGTGTTGTTCACATTTTCCCAGTCTGTATTTATCTTCATAAATTTTATTTATATTTTTTTCTCCAATTTTTATTATTGTGTTTTATAAATATTTTTTTCAATATATATCTAATAATTATCCATTTTTGAGACATATATCTCTTTTATTTGAAATAAATAATTCCAAAAATTACAGTAGATTCATACTTTTTTGTTAGTATTTTGATTAGTGATTTTGAGTGGTTATTTAAATCACAATGCATATAGAAATGTATATATATTTTAATTTTCATAATCTTGGTGTTTTAAAAATTTATGTTTTTTTAAAAAAAAAAGTATATTAAAAACATTTAAAAATGGACACTTAATTCATCACACCTCTTTGGAGCTTCCCTCAAATGTAATGGAATGGTCGAAAATAAATAAAATGGTTGATTTAATTTAGTCCTATAATTAGTTGAACTGAAAACTTTGTAATCATTACCAAAATTTCCCTAACTTGGTTCCCTTACCACAATCTCATGAATCATGTCTTTGTGCACTCTAATGATATATATATATATATATATATATATATCCTCATGAATATGAATAGAAACAAGTGTGGGTTTTATATTAAGATTCCTTAAAATGTGCATTGTTGAGTCTTTATAAATTTTTTTAGGAGAATAAAAAATAACATAACAAATATTTAAATAATAAATAATAAATTGATATAAATATTACTCAAATGTAATTATAAAATTATTTAAATAATAAATCTAATATATAATTGTTTTTCTTTTAAAATTGGTTTCCAAAATTAAAAAAAATCATAATAGTAATTAATAATGTTGAAATTAACATCACTTGTATTTTAAAATAATATTTTTTGTATACATTTATAAATTATTATAGTCAATTCAACAAACATGGAATTATTTTTTAAAATAAAATAAATGATTATCATTTTTAAAATTTTTATTAATTTTTATTCACCAAATGCCACAAAATGGGACTTAGTAAATGAAAATTTCTTCTAATGGGTCAATTTATGTTATGGATTTTAGCAAAATACTTACACAATAAGAGGTAGGGTCTCTAAAGTGAAATTTTTTACATGTATATTAAGGTAGCCACTGGACATGGTAAGCCACCAACATTTCATATGGAATGTAATTTAAAAAATGAATAAGGGATTCCAATAATTTGTGGGTAGAATTCATGAAACACTGAATGCATAATTCTATATAAATTAGTTAGAAAACTAAAACCTACCATGTAATGAGTTTTTACCCATGTCCCCCCTTCTATATAAACACTATTAATAATAAATTTTTTATGATTACCCATATTATTTTTTTTATTATTATTATATTTATTTTATTTATAATTATTGACAATAAATGATACTAGAATAATAAGAATAAAAATAAGAACTCGAAAATATATCAGTCATTAGCTGGACATTTCCCATCTATTCGTCCATGACCAATGTGTTGTTATATCCATTGGGACCATATCATATCAATGTAATTGATCAATATAAAAATTAATTTTAAAATTCAACATGATTATTTCATAAACACTGTGATGTATCATGAACATTGTGGAGATGGGTGCCTTTTATATATATCATTATATAATTTTTAAAAAAACTTATTTTAAAAATAGAAAAATGATCAATAGGACTTGAGTCTTTAGAAAACTTGGATTATAATATGTAATTTATTATATTCTTAGTCATTTTCTTATACAATGGTGCCTTGGTCAAAAGAAAAAAGAAAAAATATATGAAAATTAAAATGGAGATTTAAAAATGTCTGATGTTGGGGAATTTATTATATTTTTTTCGAAAATAGAATAATATCCATCAGATGCTCTTCCAACCACATGATACAGTTATTAACTATTTTTTGGCTACACCATCCACCACCGTGTTTGACTTGTGATAAGCATGTGTGATAATTTGATTGACCTCATAAATGTGATTGAGGAGGTCCAACCATCTCGCTATGAGGGACTAAGAAAGGTGAACCATTCTATATCATAGGTCCTTCATGATGGTATTAGATTCACCATAAATTATGGTAGTGTATTTTTATTCAATCCATATCATATTCCAAGATCATTTCATGATAAGATCAACCAAAATATTGTTGTTATAAATATCATATTCTAAAGAGGAGGGAAAACCACATGTACCATAGTAGAATTAATGAATATGTCCATTGTGGTATCTGCAAAGCACTCCACATCCCGAGGAACCCAATATTCCTTTGGAGGCACCATCCTTATTTATTTTGATCCATCTAGGAAAGGGAAGTTTCCAGAATACTTCCATCAAACCCTTCTACTAGTTGAACCATCCTGGAATTTTGATCCCACAAAGAATAATAATATTATTGATATAATTATGAGTGGTACATATTTCCATCATTCTAGCTACATTAATTATTATGAAGATCTTCAACTAAGCTGTACAAAAATTAAATACATTATTGTGGTGAATGAATAAATTTATTTCTTAGGAGATTCCATGCATTAGTTTGGAAACTGAAGCTATAATGTTTTGTCCAATCTATTGATAAATTTCAATAGATGTGTATCATTATATATGATTCTGAATGGAGTCCAAACCTATCCATATGAGATCAAAAATTTCAAATATGTATTTTCATAAAAAAGATGATATAGGATTAGATACAAAATATGGTCAGCACCGTCTATTTTTTTCACATATATGATATGTATAGAATATTTGAATACTAAATAATTTATGACATCAATATCTGGGAACTCAATTGTGGGATATTATCTAAACATGGGTGAATATGAAAGGTCAAACACATGGAATTTCAATGCTCTTTAACAAAAATAATGGATTCCATTAATGAAATTATGATTTTATTAATGTTTATAGTTCAAAATACCATTTTTCAAGTCCCCAAATAAATAAGTCATCGGTTTTAACAAAAGGATAATTTTTTATAAAATAGTTAATATAATATGGTAAAACTAAGTCAGGAGAGTGCATACAATCATATATGGAGATAGTAGTATCATTATGTAAATGCATTAGTTTCACCATAGAGGGAAGTGGGAAACCATTCCAATTATCCATCCTAACCACTATAGAGGATTATTTATTATCTATCCATCTATAATATAATATAATTTTATAAAAATAATGTGTAATGGAAGGCCATATTGAGGAATTCATATAGAGAAAATTTCCATTATTAAAGATGTTATAAAACCTACCTATAAGGAAATTAAGATCCATTGTGTTATTATTTATATGGTTCCAAGTGAGTCTAGCTTGATAGGATTCATTAAAAAGACTAATGTTTGCAATACCAATCCAACCATTGTACATTGTCTTACTAAAATTGTTCCAAGGTATCATGATAAGAATTATTTCTAGAGTGGTTCCACTCCAAACCATTTTTTATATATAATTATTAATATTTTTAATCAAGTCAATGGGTTATTTATAAACCATTAAAGAATAAACCATTTTAGAAACTATAGATAATTTTACTAGACAATGTATAACATCCTTAGAAAATAATATTCCATTCCATGTGGATGGTAGATTATTAATTTAGTCATATATATTGGAAAATTATGTAGTTATTGGATTTATGAAAAATATAGAAACCCTATGATACATAAAGGGGAATGAACCCTATCTGAATCTATGATCATTTCTAATTTTCATTTTTCTATATATAGGATATCTATTTACAAATAAAATGAAAGATTTCTTCCAGTTTTTGGATTGACCATACACATCATCATAATGTGAGAGGGAGGATTTAGGATTTTTTTGATTTATTTTGTCTCTTTAGAGGAATAAAATGATATCATCCCCATAAAAAGATGAGAGGGAATTGTACGGTTTCTAGAGGCAATGATAGGATTTATTTTAACTTGATTAAGAAAACTTGTGAAAATTCTAATTATGCAATCCTCTATGATATAAAAAAGGATAGTGGAGATATGGTCACCTTTTCAAAATCCTTCAGTGCAATTGAAATAACATTTTGGAGAACCATTAATTAGAAATGAAATGTTATCATAACTAAAAAGTGTTTTAACTTTGTTTTCAAAAGTTTCACTAAATCCAATGTTATTGGGGACCTTATAAATAGAACCCCAATCTATAGTTTAAAAATATTTCCTAATGTAATGTTTGTTGGAAATACATTCCATTGTTAAAATTCATAAAATAATTTATTCTTTTAGGGGATAGTAAAATTCATTCATGAATTTTTATACTTTTTTTAAAAAAATAAGGTGAAAAGAGACTATTTTATTAGAAATTAGAGCAAGCCTATTTTTCAGTAATTCATTGATGATTTTATAATGTGTGTTAGTATGGGAAACAGGTCTGAAGAGAGGAATTTCAGAGGTTGTTTCCACTTTGGGGATAAGGGAGAATAATTGAGCATTAAGATCACGGGGAAGGGATCCATTAGAATTTTTTTTCTATATTATATATATCTGTTTGAAAAAATATCCCAACAATGTTGAAAAATGATTTAGTGAATCCATCAGGTCAATGAGAACTATCATCGTTTCGGATAAATACATCATCTTTAATTTCATGGTTAAGAGGGAAACAAGTATGGAAAATAGTCCCAAAATTTCTCAATATGTTAGGAATCACATTATGAATTTTGTCCTTATTAAAATGAGGACAATTAAAATTATTTATAAAGTATGAAACAATATGGTTTGTTAGACCCACCTAATTATCAATAATGTTAACCCATTATTTAAGGAATGTAAGAGGTCTACAAGATTTTATGTTCCCTTTCAAATAATTCTATCATTTATTTCTTATGTCAATATATTTAAGGAAATTTAATTTAAATGTCTATTTTTGATGATTATATTTTAATGTGAGAATATATTTTAGTTTATAATAGAGCTAAATTTATTAATTAGGATCATTAAAAAAATTAATGTGCATAGTGTAAACCAGAATTTGATTGAGATTATCTTCCAGAGAAGTAATGACATTATCAATTTTATTGGTTTATTATATAAACCAGACCTTCATTTTTTGTTTTATGATTTTTAATTTCTTGATAAAGGCCAAATAATCATTTCCAAAATTCAGAGATTTCCATGTATATTTCACAATATTTTAACATTCAATATCTCTAGTACATGCCTTATTAAATATAAAGGGGATGGTAGGAATAATTTTTCTAGTATTGACACTAACTAAAATCAGATGGTGATATGTATTTAATCCTGTAAGGTTAATGTTGGAAATAGTTTCCCACTTTTCAAGGTCATGATTTTTATTGAAGGCTTTATTAAGTTTACATGAAAAACCCTATTATGGTTTCTTCTATACCAATTAGATTTTCCCCCTTTAATATTAATCTCAAAGAGATTTCATTCATCAAAAGAAGATATATAAACACCATAGAATAGATGTTAGAATGAGGTGGACCCATCTTTTACTAGGTTAATAAATGGAATTAACATCTCCAATGATGATATAAGGATCATGGATTCTGTTTTTTAAAGAAGAAATTTTCTTCTAGAGAGTTCTCTTATTATGGTAAATATTAATAATATAAATAAAAGGGAAAATAATTTTTTAGTTTTTAAATGTCAATTCAGAATTGAAAGCTCGGTCATCAATATAATAAGTAAAAACATTTCTTATAGGACACTGATAAAAACTTCCAAATGGATTCCACTAAAAAGTTAGTAGTTGTAGCACCCATAAAAGTAGAACTGAATTGATATAATCAATAAAACCTAGAAAAAAAATTAAATATTAGGCACAAAAATAGAAAATATTATTTGGTTTATAGATGTAGATAAATATTTTTTAGGTGTTGATGGTCTTTAGATTTACAATATAGTTTCATTTACAATAAAAAAATCATTTTAACAATAGTTTTCTGCTATAACACCCCTTATTTTTACCTCCAGGGTTCTTAATATTTATGGATTTATTGATTTGATTGGATGTATTTTCACTATTAATGGATGATTATTTATCCTTCGTGATCATAGAAGACTATGGGGGAATGATGTTTTTAGTTTTAGCTAACTTTTCTTTCATGTGAGTGTGTGGTTCATCACAAATATTTTTATTCATGCACACAACACCTTGAGATTGTGCATTTATAATATCTTCATCAAAAATAATGCGAAAAATTTTCTTATCCTATCATTGAAAAGGAGTTTCCTAGATTCATTTGGAGGTGTTGTTTCCACATTTTTTCCTCCTCCCCAGATGAGGTGTGTAAGAGAAATAGAAATCCATCAGGATATTCTCTTCCTTTCACATTTTATTGTTGTTTTAATATCCATATATAGTGGGTTATCAGCATTTATCCTGGCCATTTTCCCATCATGGACTTTCATTTTGTTCATTAGTATTCCAATAGAAGTGAAATTTCTAACTGAATGGCTATCCTTCCCTTTCCTAATGGTTTTATATACTGAAAAAGTAGATAATTTGACATCATTTTTAATCTCTTCCACATAAATATAGATATCATATGTTTCAATAGAGTAGATAGTTTGACTGTTCTATCATCCATCTCTAGCATGTTGGCCTTTTGGGTTGCAATGGAATTGTTAAAATCTTTATTTTTATCCACCCTCTCTATTGGTGTATGTATGTGCTCTATGTCACCATGATAAAAATATCTTCCCTCAACACTACAATGTTGAGGGGGAAATTCCATGTCCACATTATTAGGATTGCCATAAACATATAGGATTTCACCAGTTACAACATTCTGTGAATAGGATAGTGGGATGGGATAAGGATCAATGTCCAGACCAATGATCTTCACTATAATAGTAACCTCCACTTTTTTCTAGGATGGCCCAATATACAATTTTGTGATCCAATTGAGTTTTATTAACAGTATCCCCTAAATTTTTTTAAAGTTAATCAGTTATATATATATCATCAATATTATTTTATTCTTCTTCAACTATGTTATCTTATGTCTTTTTAGAAACATCCTTCAAGGAGTTCTTGTCTCTTTTCATTGTCACTCATCTTCAATTGTGTTGTTTATTGGTCTTAGTTTCTCCTTGATGGAGCCATTAAATTTTTTATTCCTCCTAAATTCATTACATTATTTTTTATTGGGTGGAAGGACCTATTTTTCATCCAATATTATATCGGAGATAGAGTTCCAAATTATCTTAAATAGTTCAAAAAAAGTGTCTTGTGCTCATACACCACCTTGAAATTAAAACTATAATATTATAAATCTAAACTAATGACATAAATTGATTTTTTCTCTAAATTGGCCTATAACATGACCCTTGAATATTGTCCATGTTCCCCATTTAGTTTGTTTTGATCTATCATTAATGGGACAACAATGAAAGAGGTGATCTCATTATGTATATTTGGATGCCTGAGTACCCAATTTAGGCCATGTAAACATATCCAATTTTTTTTTGTATAATTCCAATGTATAATGGTATTAAACCATATGTCACATTCATATAATAGAAGAAAAAAATGATGATGTTGGGGATTTCACATTTTTCTTATCAAATTTAAATCTTCCAGAGAACAAAATATTATATGCTAATAAAAACTTCCAATTGGAACATGATTCCAATTTGATTATCCCTAAAATTGGGAGATTCAAGATTTTGAGTCAGAGATAGAACACAGTTTTTCCCTTTTTAGATAAGTATTTCTCCCCTAAATCAGGAACATACTCATATTTAATATTTTTAGTAGGGATTAGGGATCTATATCATTAAATAATCCTACATCAATCCTTATTTTTGTATATGGGAGTCTTTATCATGGTTTCATTGAGTAGATCTATTCACTTTAGTGATTCTATGAATGATATTACTATGGAATTTGAGAGAATATCTTCACTTCCATCAGCTTAAGGAATATGTTACCTCTTTAGTTATTTAGGAATGGACCTTTTAAAAGAGAATTCCCAATATGAGTCTAAAGATTCCATGATTTATCATCATATCTAGCATAAAACATCAAAATAATCTCTGATCTTCATTAAAGCTATGGTTTAAACCCCGATATTCATTGAGGCCCTTGAGGGGTCGTTTGATTTTTTTTCAATAAAATTGAATTTAATATATTTTCGATGAATTATTTTTTAATATTATATTGATATTTTCTAGACAAGATGATATGATAGAATTTGATTCTCGTGCTCTATGTGCCCAGAATTAATGTTTGAAATTTAATAAATAATCTAAATATAACGTGAATTAATTTTTTTTCTAAAAACGTTGAATAAATACAAAATGGGGAGCTTGATTTGAAACTTAAGTGCATCATTTAGTTAAGAATATGGGTTTTACCCTATGCATGACATATGATTTTTGGTGTGGCCCATTTTTTAAAAATTCACATGTGGAATAATAAAATGATATAAATTAATTAATTAATTTTTTTTAATGAAGTGACTTATTTTTATCCCTTAAGTATGTGTATATGTCAATTTTCTTAGGGTTGTCCCATAAACCATAGTGATTTTGACAAACCATTAGTGATATTTTACTAAAAAATGACGGTGGGTCAAGATAGCACTATTGATCATTGTGCCAACAAAGATACTAGATCCCATGAATGATGGAAACATTATAATTATTCATCAACGATCGATACAAACTCCATGTAGGATTTTATGCTTTGTGATTTCCATCCTGTTTCATAATCTCATATGAAAATTGACTAATTACTTAAAAAATTGATACACCTATCATCATTAAATCAAATTAGATAGAATAATTTCATTGTTCATTATTTTATCCCTCCTCACACAACCACTCAAAGATAGAGAATAAATTCCAAATGAATAGTGGCCACAGTTAGTTCCTCACTTTTAAGGATTATGGATTTTCCCCCACCATACAGTGCATGTTCTTCAAGGGAATTTTATTTTGTCTTATAGTTTGATGATTATTTGGTATTTTATCATTGGAAGACCATTATATGATGCAATGGACCAATACTATGGGCCCAATTCATGATTAGTGGTGTGATGGAGATCTGACAATGGTTATGGATGACCAATGGTGGATTAGAATGGATTTTCAGTATTTGTTCATCCCGATTTTGACGTGATGTAATAGATGGCTCCTTTTTGATGATTTCAAAATATATTTAAACCTAGTTCTTGATGATCTATGATATATAGGGTTGGGTGACCAAAGATCTTTATTTTATGGTGAGATTAGAGGTTCCAGCTGTTCATAGATCGATGTGGTAGAGAACCTGATGGTTATGGAATTTTCCAAGAATCATGGAGTGTACATCGGGTTATAAATTATATGGTCACCATGGCTATGTAATTAGTGTTTTTTCTTATGTTAAGGATCACACATAGTGTGACCCCAATCACACAGATTGTGTCCCTCCGCTGTTGAATCGGTGTGTACCTTAGAGGGTACACGGAAACATGATGTAGTACACTAGTAGGAGTAATTTTTATACCCCCACTTGAACATGACTTAGATAGGTGTTCATGGGTTTACCTATGCAGTAGAACATTGGTTGAGTACACCAGCATCCACATGAAGTCTACCAATACAGGGAAAAATCCACCCATACACAGACATGGCCACACAATACAAGCTAGAAATAGTGACTCTCTAAACACTGTGTAGTCATTCTACACACAATGAATATGTAGACTACATGTCGTGTGAGGCTCATCCACATGGGTAGTAAAGGGGATACATTGAACAATCATGTACTCTAAGATACACATCGTGAATCCCCAACAATAATATTTGTGACTCTTTCACTCCTTTATTTTGGAATGTATACGCTTAGTATGTTCCCTGGGTCCATTTCCTTAAGGGTACAATGTGAAAATTCATCTATCTCATAGGATTGGGATCCCATATATAGGTAAAATATTATGTAGATTTGTAGAGCCCATTTATGCCTCTAGAGTCTAATCCTCAATATAATTTGTTTCCTAGGTGGAGTTTTCGGAATTAGCATGACCTCCAAGAGCTGGGTCTTGATCCCCCATCTAGGATGTTCTATAGGTAGGGTTTTTGGAATCATTATCATATTATCCCCTACATAGCGGTTTGATCCAAATTAAGTATGTTATGTTAACCAATGGTTGTAGGAATGATCCATGCCAATGTATTACTATCTTCTTAGAACAATGAGATTCCATAGGGGGTGATCCCTAAGTAATCCCAATTTTTCTAGTGTCTCCAATCTTACCATGGCGTGCGAAGTGGGTTATATCGTATTGAGCATTTCTTCATGAAGAATCTTATGGTTGATATTTGGTTATGGACTATTGGTGGCATGGTATTTTCATTGAGTATATCTTGGTGTTTCTATTTTACAATGATTATTATACTTTTTTATTGAGCTGTCGATACATGGTTCTTCTTTTTTAGTTTTTTGGAGTTTCTTACTGTGTATTTTTGTACTCACCCATACATGTTATTTGACAGCATATGTCATGTATTATGTAGAAGAATACCCATTTGATGGTGTCTTAGGAGGACGGGAAGAGAGTGGAGAGGAACTGGAGGTCAACATACCAATGTGTTTTACCGGAATCATTCATTTGACATTATTCCACACCCTTGGAGCAGGTTGGACTCTTTAATGTTTTTGGTTGGGTTTTTATTTGTCTCCTTTTTCTATTTCAGTACATTTACTTCCATACTATATTATTGGATATTAGTTGTATTCATGCATTATTTCAAATATTTGTCATTCTATAATTGAGTGGACTTGGAGATTTGTGTGTTTTTAAATGTACTTTAGGATAATGCCTCCCATTTCTAGGATATTACTAATAAGTATTGGGTGATAGCCCCTTGCCTATTAGAGGGAGACTTGGGGTAGTAGCGGGTCAAAACTCAGTAGAACATATCATAAAATAGTGGTATGATATCGCTATTCTACCTTAGGACTAGATTCAATGAGTTTTTTTTTGGAAACATTGTTTATTATTTTGAGTTTCACTTTTAGGCTAGGAAGTCTATTGTTTGTGCGAAAGCCAATATATCCATACACCACAACACTGATCACCAGTTTTGTGACATGGTAGATGGAATCATTCATTGAAATAAATTTTTTTTAATATATATTTCAAATAGGAAGGGTTTTTTTATGTCCTTCATGGGTCATCTCCCCATATATACTCTTTTGACCGTGTTACATCTTGTTATAATTTTCAGAGACCTCTACGAAAATATCCAGCCAAGTTTCAACTGTGTGATCGCAAGGATGATACTCCTAGTGGTGAGGAATTGGTTTAGGGTCATGTACCCAAGATAAAACCTATGAGTGGTTTTCCAATTGTTCCACCACTCATTGAAAAACACCTAGAGTTGGTACTACCACTGGGGATTCATGAAAGGTGTTCATATTGGAGGAGTATTAGATGTAGCGACCTCCCAGGTTTCAGGGTAAGATAGACCCCATGGTGCCTGAGGACTGGATATATGTCATCAATAAAATTTTACTCCTTGTGAGGATATTGAAATATCATATACAAGTACTCTTAATGGGTATTCATCAATTCTATAGTTGGAAATGGTAGAGCTTGGTGACTCATTCAAAGAAAGAGACAACTCTCCCCCATTTAGAAATTGAGTTTCTCATTTGAGTGGATTTATATCCAACCTCATGGTAAAGGGTATGCATACAATAACAACTTCATCTGATATAGGGACGTATGGATGTGGCGATGTACTAAGCATGGTTTATAGTTCTCTCACGTTAACCACTAGATATTGCATGTGACCATTTATTCAGTGCAGGGACAATTGAGCAGGGGATTCTTTTAGACATTACTGGTTAGATGGTTTCTCATTTCATTTTAAACTATGTAGGGGTGCTTGGGTGATCCTTGTTTGTGGAGATATTTATAGGAGATCATAAACTGTCATTGAGAGCTATTAGTACCCACTGGATACTTGAGGACTCGGTATTAGGGATTCATTGGCTATCAAGGGGGCCATGCCTATCAAATGAGTTCGGAGGCCATACATTAACTCAGGGGAATGGATGAAGTGATCTCATGTTGTCTCAAATCATTCGAGGGATAGGTAGTGTTTCTACTACAACAGATGGGGAAATTTTCATGATATTGATTGATATGTCGAATAGGTGATTATGAGATGGTCAAGGGACTACAAAGAAAATGAAAGAGGTAGTAGAATTGTGGTCTATATAGTGGTTTATGTGGAAGAGGGGATGGTAGGGTAGGAGGTGGTGGTTTGAGGTTCGAACTATTAACACCACCACCCATAGTTGGTCTACGCTAGGCTCATGGAGTTGCTGGGTATGGACGAGGCAAGCTGTAGGATTTAGAGGCCTTTGACCATCAGGCTTCTTAGATGATTTGTGATGCAATCTGTGTATTTTCAAATTTATCTACTATATTTATAGAAAATAAATTACCTATTCCTTAATTTCAACTTCTATACTTCATGACATAGATAATATGGTTGAGTATTGGGTCATCCATTGCTGTTGGAGACTACAATAAGTGTAGAATTAGTCATTGCACACTTGCGCTAATAGTGAGATCGAAAACCTTCAGTTATGATTTTTTTATGGGATATATTTTTTCCAGTAATGAGGCCTTACAACATCATCATACTTATTAACTATCGATCCATAATTCAATCCCAGATTGACTATTTTTCGCATAGGATATGTTGTGTATGCATCAATGGAATGAGGTTTTCATTTGTCGGTGTAAAAGATACCGTATAAGCGATGGATTTTCTCTCTTATTGGATAGTGAGGCAGATTACACAATAGATGGATTGTTTGACTATATGAGATGTGTATAGTTTGGAATAACAGTTTCCTGAAGTGGTGGTAGACTATGATAAAATCATTCCATAGGATGTATGTAGATTTAATTATTCATCGAAATATATCATGATCGAGGACTGATATCTTTAACAGCATATTAGAACTCTCCCTTAGAGATTCGATGGTAGAGGGTGCAATTGGAGGAAATTCAAGATATGGGTTTTGTGAGAAACATATTTCCCCCCAGGAAGCCCCAGTGTTGTTTTCCAAGATTGAAGAAAAGATTTTGAGGTTATGTGATGATTATCAATTCTTGAACAAGGTTACTATAATGATAAATTATCTAATATGGATGATCGATGACCACTTCGATAAGTTGAGAGGGGAGTGGTGGTTCTCAAAGATCGACCTTAGGTCAGGCTATCATGAGATATGTGTACAATATGAGGATAAGCAGAATATGATGTTTTGATGTCTCTACAGTCACTATGAGTACATGGTGATGACGTTCAGCATGATGAACACCACAAAATTGTTCATGGGACTCATGAACCTGATCATAAGATAGATTCATTATAATCTTCATTGGTAAATTCCTAGTGTATTTGGTATTCTAGGAGGATCATGAAGGTCAGTTAAGGATGGTCCGAGACACAGTCAAAGAGTTGCATCATTACGAGAAGCTCTAGGAATGAAATTTTTGGAGTCAAGATGTCTTCTACAATGGATAATAATCTCATAATATGGAGTATTAGTGGTCCTAGTGAAGGTTGAGGCAGTTATTTCATGTGATCCACCCAATAGTAACACCAAATTGTAGAGTTTCCTTGAGCTGACAAGGTACTATCATAAGATTGTACTCAACCTCTATAGTTCTTCATCACCCTTGACAACTTTTACTTGGAATGGGAATCCTTTTTATGGATGTAATTTCTGAGAAATTCTTTTAGGAGTTGAGACTGTGGTTGATGAACTCTCCCATCATTATATTTCCATTGGTGGGTGTCAAGTACGTAGTTTTCTACGATTCATTAGGGATGAGATAATTATTTTTATGATAAAAAATTCAAGTAGAGATTGCTTATGGTTTAAATTAGTTGATTACAAATGAGAATAATTACACTAACCATAATCTTGAGTTAAAATACGTATTCATCGCTTTCATGATGAGGTGACACTACCCAATGGGAGATTGGTTAATTGTCTACTCTAACTATAAATGTGTCAAGTATATCTTCTCACAATATGATATTAACATGAGACATATTCTATGTCTAATGTTCAACCAGGGCTATGAATTAGATATTTTATATACTCCCATGATGGGGAACAAGGTGGAATATGTTCTCAATAAGAGATCATTTTCATAGTTGTTGGTTGAGGTATTATAGAGATTTTCCTTATTGTAGTTGTCCATGAAAATTGATGATGCTTCGTATCTTCGGCCAATGGTTGTTACCCATCCTCTTTTATTGCATTCCAGGGATGAAATACATGGAGATAATAACTATGACACATTGCGTACTTATATATCCAGTATACATTCTTGATATAGATATTTTGAATGTGGGGAGCATTTTACCCTTTTCATTGGGTGGACAGTGGAACCTGTGATGCTATGGGAGGAGGAATTCTAGGCGTTTCAGACACCCCTTTGGTGGAAACTCCAGTTGTGGAAAATATGTACATGGACATCAAACATCAGTTTTGGTGGTCGTATATGAAGAATGGATTTTTGAAATTTATCTCTCAATGCCTCACTTGTGTGCAGGTGAAGGTAGGGCACCAGGTTACGCTAGGTTTTTAGAAACCCCTTCAGAATCTAGAGTGGATGTGGGATTGGATTTCCATGGAAATCATAATGATATTTCCTAATAATTCTATGGTGTATGATGCAATATGGGTGATTGAAGACCAATTAACTATGTCTTCCCACTTCCTAGAATTTCTAGTGTAGATTTTAATAGAAATCAAGGGACACCTCTTTGTGTAGGATATAGTTTGACTCCATCGAGTTCCCTCAACAGTCATATCTGATCATCATTGTCTCTTCACATCACAGTATTATAGAGGATTATAAAAGGCCATTGGGACATAGAAATTCTTGAGCATAGAGTTTCAACAAATACTTATGGCCATACATAGCAAACAATCGAGGTCTTGGTGGACATGTTGTGGTATTTCATATTGGACATTGTCCATAGTTATGAGTATCACCAAACATTTTTGGAATTTTAATACAAAATATTTACCATTACAACATTGGTATGGAACCATTTGAGGATTATTATGTGAGAAAATATAGGAAAAAAATTCTTTGAACTGATCTAGGAAATTCATCACTCAGGGGGTCTAGAGATTTTGAAAGCTACTATAGAGAAGGTTTAGATCATCTATGAGAAAATGAGGATTTCAAAGATCCATTATAAGTCTTATGAGGAATAACAATAAATTCCTATTGAGTTCGAGGAAGGAGACCATGTGTTCATGAACATCTCATATTGATATGGATTTAAGATATTTTTCTGTTAGGGCATGATATATTCAAGATTCATTAGTCTGTTCTAGATACAACGTAGTGTTAGAAAGGTGGAATACCTCTTAACTCTTCCTCCATAATTGGACCAGGTATATAATGTATTCCATGTTTCACAACCGAGGAGGTATGTTACTGACCCATAACATGCTATTGATCGGGGAGATATATACATCAAGGATGGAGCTACCTTTTCATAGTACCTGGTAGAGATCAATGATCGATAGGAGAGTATACTTCGTGGGTATTCCATTCCCCTTCTGTGTTTTTTGTGACATCATGAGAGTCTTTATTAGAGCCGTGCGAGTGAGAGACCTAGATGCTAGCCCAATACCCACATCATTTTTATTTGGTTCTTTGGAGGAAAAAATCCATAAGGTTGGGAGAGTGTAATGTACAAGGTTTTTTGTGCATTTTGTTTTTGATATTATTGATTGTTTTGGAGACCAAGTACAGAGACAAGTGTGATTTTGATGCCCAATGTGCCTGAAATAAATTTAAGAAATATATTAATTATATTAAATGTAACATGCACATAGTTTACCATAAAAATATGAATAACTACTAAAGAAGGACTTGGATCAGAAATTCAAGGGCATATTTGAGTAAATAATGCAGATTTTACCCTTGCTGCGACCTAACATTTATAGATGTAGGCCATTTGTAAAAAAATATTCTCATGTGTAATTAATTGAATGAAATTAATTAATTAATATATATTTTTGGAGACCTCTTTTTCTCTTTTGTGTGCATGGCTTTGTCAATTTTCTCGGGGTTCTCCCCCAAACTTGAAAGATTCAAGAAATCTATTAGTGATATTTTCTCTACAAACGATGGAGGATCGGGATAAGATAGTAGGTATTTGCACCAATAGAGACCCTAGATCTCATCAATGATTGAAACACATCGATTATTCATCAATAATCGATCCATACTATAGGCAGGATATTGTGCTTTTAGATTCCCATTATATTTCTTGATCCCAGACAAACCCAGATCAATTAAAAAATCAAAATTGATGCATGCATCATTAATAGATCTAATTGGATGGATTTTTTATCATCGAGTTATTTCCCATTTTCATCATCTGTATTATAATGAATCAAGGCCAAATGAACAATGGTTAAGGTTCGTTCCTCAATTTTTTGGCATATGGATTTCTCCTTCCATTCATCGCTTGTTAATTGTGGGTATTTTCAACAAGCCCATGGTTGGACGAATACAAAGTATTTAATCATTATTTGACCATTTTTTGCATAGTGGATCAATACATTCAGTGTGCTTTATGATATACTGGGCGATCAATATGACAAGATAAAGGGGGATGACCAATGGTAGATCAGAAAGGATTTTTGGTATCCATTCAACCTGGTATTGATGCATAATAATGGATGTATCTTTATTAATGATTTATGGGCATATTCAAGCCCAAATATTGATGGTCGATGATGGATAGCATCAGGTGACCCATGATATTTAGTTTCCAGGTAGATTGGGGGTTCTGGCGGCGTGTAGATAGATGTGGAAGGGATCCTGATGGTTATAGAATTTCCCTAGGAATATAATGTGTACATTGGATTTCACACTATGTGGCCCCTGGATGTGGAGGTTGGGATATATATGTTGTTAAGGATCATATAGAATGTTACTCTATCACAGGTCTTGTTGGATTCCAGAGTAGAATATTTTCATGCCTGGTAGTGTATATGGAAATGGGATTGAGTACCTGAGCATGAGCACACTATATACACCCACACATACACTTCTTGTCGAGGTGTACATTGTATTTTCCATGTAGTAGTACATGGATAGAATATGGGGCAACCATACTATGTGTTCTACTACATGAACATGGACACCCATACAAAAAAACGTCTCGGAGACATGGGATTGAAACCATGTGTCTTTACATACTGTGTACTCCTTCAACACATCGTGTATAGGGAGACTACATTCTATGTGAGGCTCTTATACACATTAAGTTATGGGGATAGTTGGACATTGAATGTACCCCTAGTACACACTGTTTTTCCCCTTCAAGAGTTATTGTAACTACTTTTTTCATACATTAGACCAGTATAGGTTCGGTATGTTCCATTTTCCCATTTCCTCGATTTTATGATGAAGAATCACATCAATGTCACTACATTTTGATCCCCTCTAGAGGAAAAGTATTAGATATAGTTGTTTCATCCCTCCATGAGGTTTTTGTGTGATCATTTATCAACCATTGATCCTTAGATGAAGTTCTTGTAACCAACATAACCTCCCTACGACGGGTGTTGATCCTTCATCTATTAGATCATATGGGTAGGGTTTCTGGAATCCATAGAATGTGATCGCCTACATAGTTAGTTGATATAAATTTGGGTCATGGTTTCCCTATCGATTTTAGGTGTGACCCCTATCTATTAATTAGTGTCTTTATAGAGAAGTGATATTTCTTGGTTGGGGCCCAATTACCTAAACCACTTCATCGAGTGTATATAATGATAGAATGGATCATGGAGTGGGTTATCCTAGAACATGAATTGAACGTGAAAAATCATGTAGCTAATAGATGGTTATAAACCCCTTCTAGGGCGGTTTTTTTCTTTATTATATAATGGTGTTTCTATTATACAATGATTATTACTTCTTATTTTGATCAGATTATACATAGTGCTTCATGTATCCTATTTTTTGGGAGTCTATTGAGTATTGTAATATTCATGCCTACCAAGGAATTTCCTGAATGAGTCATGTCTTCTGTAGATGATGGTCCATTTGATGGTTCCCTGGGTGGACAATGAGTTGGTAGAGCAAGCTGGAGCATGACTTATTGAGGTGTTTTAATGGGTTTTTTCCTTTTTCTTTATTCCTCTCACTTGAAACTATTTATCGTCTTTACGGTTTTTGGATGGGCTTGTATTTGGACCCTTTTTTACATTTCAATACTATTATTGTCATACTATGTTGTGGGATAGTATACGAATGAAGGAATTTTTTTCATTTGTTTAACATTTCCGCATTGTGTGGGAATCGATATAGGTATGTGTGTGCACGTACATTTGGATAATTTCTCCCATTTGTGGGATGTGACTACTCTTCAACAGTATCTATCCCCTTGCCTATTGGAGGTGAGATTAGGGTAGTCATAGTTCAAAATGTGGTAGGTCGGGTCGTGACATAATACATCAATGAAAAATAAAAAAAATTCCTCAATTTTAATTGTAAATAAATCTTCTCCATAATGAGATCCTTAATCATTTTGAGCACCTAGTACTTCATGTGATAACTTGGTGAATATATAAAAGAAATGGGTGAGCTACGTTTCACATCCAACCAACGGCCCTAAGGCCTTCATTTTTATATATATAAGATAATGCCCCTTTTAAGGGTAAGGGGGAACCCATCGACAACAGCAGAAAAGAAAAAAACGAAGAGGGGGAGAAACAACAAGATGAATGAGACAAGCAGTTCATGTCAGGAGGTCTAAGGGGGCCTGAATTGATGCAGACCAAGAGCATCACCTTTAACCAGGTTAACCCCCTCGAGCTTTATGGAACAGGCATCATGAAAGTAAACGGTATCTGGACCCTGTATATCAATAGAGGCAAGATAGTCTGTGACGTGGTTCCCCTCTCGCAAGGTGTGGAGCACTCTCGTGGTATTGTTGATCGTGCTCTAACACTTGATATAATGAGTCACCCAAGGGGTGGAGCCAATGCCTTGAAGGGCATTATGAAGGATTGAGGAGTCGGTTTCAGCCTCTGATAAACATATCCCTTTCTGGCGGCAAAGGGATAGACCACAAAACATAGCCTTGGCCTCCGCCTGTAGAGAGGACCCATGGCCAAGTCGAGCAGAAAACGCCATGTTGACCGACCCCTGAGAGTTCCGAACCACCCAACCTCCCCTAAGGACCCCCATGTTACAGGATCTGTCAGTATTCAATTTGAGGCCCGTGCTCGGTGGGGACCAGCAGACCCATCGGCCTCTAGAGCATCTTGTAACCGAAGAGGCATTGCTTGGAATTGTTTGAAGATGATGAAGGGAAGGGGCCTCCCGAAAGTTGTTGATAATCCTAACCATGTCCAGCAGAAGGTTCTTTGTTCTGATAATGATGGACCGCCCTGATGAATGGACCTCCTCGTATCTAGCTTTATTACAAGCTGGCCAAAGAACCCAACACCCCGCGTGAAGGACCATGGTGCGGGCCAACTTCTCAGGACCCCTCTCCCCCACGCCATGAAACCATCAGACCGGAAAAGGCATATCGTCTATGATGGAGATGTTGATAGCGGTAAACTCGCCAAAATACTGCTAGACCATCCTTGGAAAATCACCCTCGAAGAATAGGTGTCCAATACTTTCCACTTTGTGGTTGGAGCAGCAGGGAGATCGAGAAACCATCGAAATACCGCAATGCTGGATGTTATCATCAATGGGAAGAGCCGTGTGGCGAATCCTCCATGAAAAGAAGGTTTTGCTTGATTGGGATACCCTTAGGCCATAGAATCTCATTCCAAGTATCACTCTGATCATTAGGAACCAGCGCGCGGTGAAAATCTTTAGAGGATAAGAGCCCCGAGGGTGAGAGGGAGAAGACGCACCTATCCGGTTCTGGGTTGAGCTCAATGATCTTGAAAGTGTCCTGTTGTTCCTTGTCAAGCACCGCTTCAATAAAAGATGGGTACATGCTGGCCTCCCAGGAGGTGATCAATGTGACAGGACAGCCGGGGAAGCCAAGAGTCTTCCCTGCCCAGTTGTGATGCCAAAAAGGAAAGTCCCCCTGCCCAACTATCCATCTAGAGTGTGGATGAAGGGTATTGATGAGGGGGGAGATGACGGACCAGAGAGGGGAAGTGTGACCCGTGACCTGAAACTCGTTCCCAGGGTAAGAGCTATGCATGGTAATCCCCCACAACGATCATAGCTCCAGAACTTCCCAGGCCAGGAGCGCATGCATGCATAGTAGAGTGTCTTCAAGACCGCGAACGTTGATGTCGCCTTCCCTAGCAGGTCTTTCCACCCTGTGCCAAGAATCCCAGTGACGTTTCCCTTCCGAGAGAGGATCCCAAATGAAGCCACTAAGAAGTTTATAGATTCTTCCAATGACGGTTTTGGGGACTTTAATGGCCAAGAGCGCATGGATGGGCATATTAAAGAGGACGTTGTTCACCAACGCTATCCGACCCCCAAACGATAAGAATATGTTCTTCCAATTAAGCACCCTGTCTGAGATTCTGCTGAAGAGGGAATCAAAGTCGCAAACGCACAACCTTCTAGAGGAAATAAGGGTGCCCAAATACTCCATAGGAAAGGACCCTTCCTTCATATCAACAGAGTTCTTGATTGCGGAAATCCGAGAGAAAGTACAGTTGCTAGATATATAAAAGAAACTTTTGTCCTTGTTAATAACTTGGCCGCTCCAGAGACAGTAGTCCTTTAGCATTCTGTTGAATCCTTTAATGGATCTTTTGTTGGCATTCATGAAGAGGAATGTGTCATCCGCGAACATCATGTGAGAGATGGAAGGAGCTCTCATTCTTCTACGATAGGCCAACACCTCACTGTTCTGAAGGCTTCTATGAAGAAGGCGACTGAGGACATCCTGGGATAAAATAAAGAGACTCGGAGACAATGGGTCACCTTGTCTTAAGCCTCGAGTTTCCTTGAAGAACCCATAAGTTTTCCCCATAAAAGAAATCACCAACCAGGAATAACTGAAGGATCTAAATAGGAGATCAATGTTCCATGAGGAGAACCCCATAATTATCAGTACCTTAATGATGAAACCCCACTCGACCCGGTCGTAAGCTTTGCTCATGTCTAACTTGATGGCCAAGTTGGAGCCATGTGACTTGAGGTTAATGTCTCTAATCATTTCTTGGGTGAGGGCAATAGCTCCTTGAATAGTACGACACTGCACAAACCCATTTTGCTCCAAAGAAATCAACTGAGGGATGAGAAATGAGAGCCTCTCATTGAGAATGCTGGCCAAGATCTTGTATGGGAAATTGCACATACTCACCGACCTATACTGAGAGTTTGAGGAGGGGTTCCTTGTCTTGGGGAGGAGCACAACGGTCATGGAACATGCAACCCGGGGTAAGTGGCCCCATCTGAAGAAGTTTTGGATAGCAAAGATAATATCGGTTTTCACCACATCCCACGAGGTTCTGTAGAACGATCCCAGGAAGCTATCCGGCCCCGCAGAACTTTCGGGGTTGAGCCTCAACATTTCCTCCTGAATCTACTTCTCCTCGGGGATCCCACTCAGCCCCTTGTTGTCCAGAGCCAAAAGTTGGTTTGGAATCACCTCAAAAAACCCCCTCTCCTCCCTGGGATAGGTGTTGGGTAAGCGTGGGTTGGGCCCAGCAAGAAGGGCTTCAAGAGAGGCCAATGCCAATCCACCCACTGTGTCTCTGTTGTTTGTATACGTACCATCCTCCTGTAGGATGTTCGGTTGCACCCGGCGTTTTCTTTCTTTGATACACGCATGGAAGAAGGTTGTGTTCCTATCTCCCTCTCTGAGTCACTTAATCCTCGAAATGTCTCTGGGTAGATGTTCTTGGTGGAGAAGCATGTCCGCCAAGGTGTCTTTTTGTTGGAAAGCTCCTCAAATATCCGATCATCCCAGACCTCTTCAAGACAAAGCTCAAGCCATTCCACTTCGTGCATGGCCGAATCAATATCACTATCACTGGTAGATAGATCTTTCGCCCACTCATGGAGCCTTGCCTTTAGGCGTCTCAGCTTGTTTTGGATGGCCACCCATGAAGACCCATGGGCCGGCTCTCCCCATGTGCTGTTCACGATATCGTGGAAGCCCGATAGGCTGTCCCATTGATGGTAATACCGGAAGAATTCGTGATGACATTGCCCTGAAGAAATAGAGACCAGGAGAGGGGAATGATCAGATAACCCCCGGACCAAATGACTAACCTTGGTGGCTGGGAACTTGGAAATGTCGTGAATATTGGACAGACATTGGTCCAAACGGCTCCACGATCGGTGGTTCCCCTGTTGGTTGTTGCACCACGTGAAGCGGTCGCCAGAAAAGCCGAGATCAGAAAACCCATTCCCAGCCAAAAACAGGGCAAAATCCAGGCTCGCTCTGATATGAAAAGATCCTCTCCCTTTCCTCTCCTCCAAGTCGACAACAACTTTGAAGTCCCCCCAACAAACCATGGATGATTTCCAGGATCAAAAGATTTGAGGTCGTTCCATAAGAATTGCCTTTGCTGGGCAACACACCTTCTATAAACAAAGTACACAAAGAAGGAGAGGTCACGAGTCGCCACCCTCGTAGTGATGAACTGATCGCTGGCCCTGACCAGCTCCTCCGAGAGGTGGGTGTGCCAAAAAATCCAAACATGTCTGTTGGTGGGGTCGGCATGCAAGCGCCCATGCAGATTGATCTTTTTGGAGAGATCATTGATTCTGGCCAATGGCTTCTTATGTTCAAGGATGACAACGAGAGAGGCCTTGTGTTTCCTAATTTCATTGGCGAGGAAGTCCGCCTTGACCGGGGCACCAATGCCCCGGGTGTTCCAGATGATCATCACAATCACAGGGTCCTGGTAGTGGCCTCAGAACTCATGGCCTTATCCAAGTAGGAGGATGAGTGCTCCTTCATGATCCTTGATCGATATCTTGTGCACACTCTGCCACCCTTGTGCGCCAGTGGGGTAGCAGGAGGTGTTCTATCCCGGGTACGATCGAGCGACAGACCCCGACCACCGGAGGGAGAGCTAAAGGGCCGTCGAGGGACCTGTGGGCTTTGACGAGGAGAGATGGGCATCAGGGGCATTCCGTTGGGCGAGGCACCCAGAAGGCAGGGGAAACCACCCTCCGGACCGTGATCCTCTGGTTGACACCCGTCCTTAGCAGCAGACGCAGGAGGCAGAGGCAGAGGGCCGTGAAGATAGCTCCTGTCGTGCGGCCGATGCACGACTAGGGGAGGCACCTGGGACAGCAGAGAATGCAGCAGAGGAGGAAGAACGAAACTAGCCAGGAGGTTGGGCACTGGCCTCGGAAGAAAAGGAGGCAGGGGTATCCTAGATTTCTAGATCATCGAGGCCGAGCTAGATAAGGCTAACTCGGAGCCTGGCAAGGAGGGGCCAAAAGGATCCTTGAACGGTCGCTCCACCAGGGAATGACCCACCTCCGTAGAAATTTCAGGCAGGTCAACGACCGGGGAGGGCGGCTGCATGGGCCCGTCAGAGGGTGGTCCAGCAGGGTGCGACCATCTCTGTGTCGGCGTCTCCTAAAAACCTGTAAGGAGTGGCCCTGGAGCATACAATGAGAACAATACCTTGGTAATATCATGTAGACGATGTCCTGGCCCTAGGAGAGGGCGTCATGCACCTGAAGAGAAAGGCGATCCAGAATCGGAAGGGACAGGTCCGTCTTTACACAAATCTGAGCCTGCGATGTGTCACCGCAACATCAGGTCCTGTCATCCGCGCAAAGAAAGCCACAGAGGGAATCACCTATAGATTTGTGAAAACCGCCGTTCGGGAAGGGTAGAGGCAGGCCGGGAAAGCAGAGCCATACAGCAGCGAGTGGGCTCTCCTTGCCCCTGTGGACATCCAGGGACCACCGGGCCAAGCTGAAGCTCCAACGACCGAAGGACCTGGGAGACTTACACCAGGCGAGCACAAAATCTTCAGCAGAGGCGAGGACTAAGCAGAACAAATTCCTGTGAATCGAAGACACCTGCACCGGAAGCCTGAGACCCCAAGAGGCAACGAAGCGCTGGAAGGCGGTGAGGGGGGTTTCGCGGCACCAAAGCGGGTTACGAGAGTCCACTTGAGGCACGCCTCCACCTCCCTGAAGGCCACCGCAGGAAAATCCAGGGAAATGCAGCAATCGACCCTCGAAACCTTCAGCGACTCCATGGAAACATCCGGGAAGCATGACGTCGTGGCCCCTTGCGATCCGCAAAGCGTATCTCTGAAGGAAGACCTGGGCTGCGCCGCGGAGGTGGGGGGCGCCAGAGCTTGGGAGAACACCGGGGGAGGGGGCGCCGGGGGTGGGAGGGAAGGTGGGGTCAGGGGGGAAGGAGGGGTGAATCTTAGGGCAATAGCAGGAGGCGGCGGGGGAGCCGGCGGCCAGGAAGGGGGAAAGTAATGGGCGGAAAATTTGAAAAACCCTGCGGCGCGTGGGGCGCGTTCTCCAGCTGCATATCATCCCGAAATACAAAACAATCAAGCTACGTTTCACAGTATTAAAATAAATATGATAACGACACATAATATCTGAGTCAAATATATAACATCATATAATAAAATAAAAGGAACATGGGAAATCAAATATAATAATTACATAAATAACATGTTATCATAAGATGATGTTATCATAGATAATGTGGAAAAAAACACATGACATGACATAAAGATGATTCAAGGATAACTTCCTAGAAAATATCACATGCTTGAAAAACTCTCATAATGGAATTGGATTACTACATAATCCTATACATGATGTATCATGAGACTAATAATTATGCAATGCATCAAAGTAATATCTAGGTGAACCCATCAAAATATTTTCATGATTTATGTGTTCCATTAAATGAAATTCAATCATAAGGAATAACATAACAATTACCCATGGAATGAAAATGGATTTCATAATCATTTCTCATAACATAATCAAATTAAATTACCTAAAGATGTAAATTTTGAAATGATTAGATGTAATGTATTACTGTAACACCCCAGGTAAATAAGGAATATGACATTTTCATATTTATCCATATTTGTGAATAAAATATTAATATGACTTTAAAGGGGACGCTATGCTCGATGGCGTACCCAACACGCAACAACGAGTTTCTTGGGAATCTTACGTTGCACTCTAATAATAAAATAATATTATTTTAAATGGTAGTTAACATGTAGCCGTTGTAATGGCGGGAATGGATAGAAATAACTAAAATATGATTATATATGTTCTTAAATATTTTTACATTTGTAAAATAAAAGATAAAGGCTTAAAATACGGAAAGAATTCAATTTTAGGCGTATATGCCCTAGTTTTCACTAAAGGTTCATTTATCACATTTTGATGGAGAACCGTCATTAAATATAGTTTTGTTCACTCTTAAAAATTCTTTTGGACCAAATAAAACTCTTATTAAGAATCGGGACATCAAAATTTACTTTGTGTAAATTTTTGGTATCTTTCCGATAAAGTTCATTTTTTTTAATGAATAGTGTAAAATGTTGTATTTTAATTCAAAACCACTTTTTAATCTAATTTATTTATATGATTAGATTATATTTTGAATTGGTTTTAAAGTGAAATTAGAAAATATTTTTACCATTAAATCCAATAGTGGTCGTTGGAATCAATTTCACTTTGAAATCAGACTTAAACTAGTGTCAATCTTTTGATACTTATTGTTTCATAAAACACGCTATTTGTCATGACAGCGGGAATTAATTATTAAATTAATTAATGTGACTTATATGTTTTGAACTTTGTAAAACGGACTTCATTTTTGAATTCAGAATATCAAATATAGCTTAGGGTGAATTTTTGAGATTTTTCTGAAAAACTTCAATTTTTGATGAATAGTGAAACCACTAAGTGGTACTTATAAAAACTGATTTTCCGTTTAAATGAAATTTTTCCATCATTGTGTTTTGATTTTCAAAAATCCGACATACATGGTTGTCATTAAGAAGTAAAATGTGGTTCAATGAGATTAAAATAATTTTTTGGTGAATAGTAACTTATTAAGTTTTTAATCGCGATTAGAGGTAATTAGTGTAGTTTAAGGTAAAAATGATATTATAAGAATGTGAAAACACCATGACACTTGTCCTACACCTATTGGTTGTATCATGGCCGACCAAGACAAGCCATGGGTCAACTTGGGGACCCCATTGATCCACTTTGGTTGGGAAATGACATAAATAACATTTTATTTAATGTAAAAGTAAAATTGACACAAACATGATATGTTTTACTAAAACAATTTTTAAGTGGGGTTATACAAGTCATCTTTTTGATTATAAATATTTATTGGAAAGCTAAAAAGATTTCCTACATCATAGTATTTTTTTTATAATTTTTAGACATTACATAAATTAAATTATTTATGACATAATAATGATGCAGCGATGACATCATTATTTGACGATTTAAATAAAATGGAAAGATAATGTAAAATCTATGAACTACACTTGTCCAAAACTTATTGGATGAGTGGATTTCGAAGCCTTATCACCTTATCCATGAATTATATCAATGTGGGACCTTTTGAAACTGAAACACATTTTCAAATAAAGTAATATTTCTTTACTTTCCAAAAGTGCCCCTCCTCTCCTCTTATAAAAGGCCCCCACCTCTACCTCATTTAACACACTCCTCAAGCCTTTGGCTCGGCCAACCCCTGCCCATTTACTCTCTCCACATCCCTCTCCTCATCCTAGAGGATTCCCTTTGGGCAGAATCCTTTCAAAGGAAGCCTTTAGGCTCAAATCAAAAGGAGTTACACTTTTAAAGATAATTCATTCTCTCATGTTCATTTGTTTTATCTTGCTTCTCCAACCCCCTAAACTGTTTTTATTTACTTATTTTGTAACAACACCAGTATCTTCAATATACTAGGATGTTTTTATAAGATTTATTCGAGCTACACTCTCACAAAACTACATAAAATGGTTAAAGAACATACGGTTTCCGTGGATGGTGAAATTCTGCCTCCCGAAACGATGATTATTCAATACTCATTTAACACCTTCAAAGGTGGCCATTATGATGTCACTATTTTTATATATGATATATAATATGTTTATGTTTTATTTATGCTTATGTATTTTTCATTTTTGTCTTACCTTTATGGCTTCCATTATGGGTATACGCGATATCTTCATTTAAGGAAGTGCGGACTACCGCCCCCTCAAAGTGATTTGATTCGTTAAATACCATATGTGAGATGTATAAAGGATGGAAATATGATATTATATATTATACTAGAATTATAATATACCTTTATATCATTATTATTCCATTCTATAAAATACGAAATAGAAATGAAAGTAGCGTTCATGCGTACGTACGGCTTACCGTCTCCATGAACGGTGCATTTCATTTCTTACCTCTAAATGATTATGTAATGTTATAAATGCATGAATGTACTGGATATATATGACATATATGATATCTACATAATGAATACAATTCTGGATATAATAAACATTTGGCCACATGAACAACATGTAATTGTAAGAAGTCCACTTTCGACTTAAGAACCAAATATCGGCAAAACAAATATTATTAACTTAAATGATTACATAATGTTTATGACATGGTAATAAGTGGTATAAAAGTAATAATGAACTTGAAAAAGGTTATTAAGGAATTATAAATTAACTCAAGTTTATTATTCAGGAGATTAAGGAACGATCGAGTCAAGTCGGACCCGAGGTAAGGGATCCTACTCCTCTCTTTCTTTTTAAGTATACACTTTTACGTCATTCCTTTTAAAGCTCATATTTCTTGTTATTGGGATGATCTTTTATATTACACTTACTGTAATTTTTATGTTCATGTGATGAGAGACCCTATTCTCTCTCATCAATCCATTTTGGAAGTTTTATGTGGCGCCGTTAGGCTGCCGAGTTTTCGTAAGGGATTTTTCATCTCACTTTTATTCCCGTGAGATTTATGCTACATTCGCCACAAATTCCATTGAGTGGTGTATGTACTGCCCATTATTCTACTCTTTGTGTAATATAATTTCGTTTATGAATATTTACATCAATGACCTATTGTCTTTCTTTCATGGGGTGTATGTTTTGAAAGATACCCAAGTCGGTAAGGGAACCTTTCACCCTCCTCTTTTTTTAAAAGACTTCTTTTATTGGGTCTTTTAATTTACATATTTTTATGTTGGGATATGTTCTCATACATCCTTATTGATGTAAATTTTATGTCCAAGTGATGAGATACACTTTTTATCTCTCATCAACTCATTTTTGATATGATGCCGTTAGGCTGTCAAGGGAACTTTTTAACCCAATTTCGATTTCTTTGGGTTCAACTTGTAGTCATTGAATATGTCATCCATTGAATATGTGTGATTGAACTTTTATTGTTTTACACTTAATATCCACTTATATTGGGTGTATATATATTTATCACACATATTTTTGAGATTTATTTGTCCTTAATTTAAGGATACCTTCTTTATAAGGGATTTCATCACATTTGACATTTCTATTGAGGGTTCATTGTTGTTATGCACCAATTCACTCTTATATGGTGTATATACCGTCCTTTGGAGTATTATATCATGAATCCTTTTATTCTCATGATATTATAAAGTTATGACTAAATGTTATCCCTCGATTATTGTATTCAAGTGTCTCTAATTTTGGTAAAACCCCTTTAACCAAAATATCGTTTTAAATGTTTTAATTATTTGTTCTTATTAATATCCATGTTTTAAAAATGGTTTTAAGGATTTATTTATATGGATATTAATAGTTTAAAATTTTAAAAGCTTCAAGGTGGTATGGGACACTTTGATTCAAAAATCTCTTTATTAAATGTTTTAAATGGTTTTGGAAATGGTTT
This sequence comes from Viscum album, assembly GCA_963277665.1. NCBI lineage: Eukaryota > Viridiplantae > Streptophyta > Magnoliopsida > Santalales > Viscaceae > Viscum > Viscum album. The sequence goes on along the minus strand of OY728121.1, from coordinate 894,708,767 downwards.
CTTTTTGAATGGATTCATTATTTCAGTATCCTAAAATGTTATATTGTGATTGAAATGTGGAAATATTATGTTTCCTTTATTCATGTTTATGTGATACGATTATGTTATGGTTCTTGGGCATTGTTATGAAGAACGGGTGGTTCCGTGATAAACTAAGGGCGGGTGAGCCCGATATAGCTCTCCAATGCATTGGGTAACGCGAAGGAGTGAAACGTTAAGGTTTCTCTGAAGAGATTTAGGGAATATACTGTGATGGGTATTCAAAACGTAACCAAGAGGGTTACTCCCTACGTAAGAATGTTATGAATGCCTCAAGTTACCTTTATGTCTTATGTTTTCTATGATGTATTCATGGTTTGATGAGGTATGTTAAAGTGCCTATGTTTTATGGGTAAAGTATGATTTCATTCTCATGTATATATGAACTCATGTTTCCTTTCTATATTTTTTATAACCCTTACTGAGCTTTTTATGCTCATCCCAAGTTTTTGAAATGTTTTTCACAGGTCAAGGGAAAGGTACATGATGTGATGATAGTGTCAAGGATGTGTCAAGAAAGAATCCGTGTTATATTTTAAATATGTTTCCGTGATGGGAAGAATGAATACTGTCTTTTATGTAACCACTTTGTTTAAATGTGGAATGTAATGCAAGTTTCATGATCTAATTCTCTAAAACTCTAAACCTGAAAAGATCCTCAATGTTTAATCTTGTAATAACTCAAGATTAAGTAAGGTTTAAGGCTGGGGCCTTATAGTTGGTATCAGAGGGGGGTTTAGATAACTTTAGAGGTTAGGGTATTCTTTAAGCATAAGTGGCATTACCATAATGGTTAGGATTTCAGAAAGAGTCCTAGTTTTAGATAAAGTGAATGAGTAAGTATATCTTAGTGTTTATCTTACTAATTAGTACATGATAGTTTTTTTGATATACTCACACTGACCTTTTTGGTTTTAGTAAATGGCTGGATCTAGCAGGCACCAAAGTAACAGTGGATGTGAAGGAAACTGTGACAGTTTTTTGAGCAAGCAACTGAATGATATGGGAGCTGCAATGAGAACTCTTGTGATTATCCTCAACCAACTATCTGGAGTCATGATTGACAACCTAAACCTTGGAGATTTCTCTAAGACGTCATATATGCAAGAAACAAATCCCTACGGAAGTACAGGTAATAATCATAAAGGTAAGTGTGTTCAAAAACCTATGTGTCAAAGATGTGGAAAGAATCACCTAGGAAAATGTTTCAATGGGACAGAAATATGCTATAGATGTGGAAATGAAGGTCATAAAGCAAGAACCTGACATGGAAAAAGGAAGCATCCAGTTGACTCGAGGAAAGGGAAAGAAGTTCTTTCTGAGGGATCAATTGAATGTTTTAAATGTGGTGTGCATGGTCATTATGCAAACACATGTCCTATGAAGAAGTTTCGTGAATGGGGTCACCAAGAGCGTACCAATATTCGTTTACCAATACCTAATGCCATTCCGATTGAGGATGAAGAAACTGACAATGACCAATCAAAGGTATGTACTATTTCATGACTATTGTTTTCTTATTTTGGAATCTTAGGATATGATTCATGATTTTGTTTGTAGGAAAGAGGTATTTCGGAATAAGTTGGAAAGGAATGGATAATGGATCATGAAGAATGTTGAATGAGTAAGATGTCAACATATAAGGGCTTCAAGAGTTAGGGTGAAATTCTTAAGAGTATTAAGTCTCTTTTGATGATGGGGTTACATTAGAAGACTTTTTATATTATGTGTAACCCTGATGTTTAATATAGGCAAATTTTATTCAATTAATAGTTATCTTTTCTTTTGTGGACATAGTTATAAAGAACCATTTGGGTTTATATGATCCTTACTTTTGAGGTAATTATGGGTTACCATATGTTATGATTGAAGTGAAAGGCATGAGATAAAATTGAGGTTAAATTATGTTATGGTTATTTTTGATGATTTTATCCCTTTTTGAGTAATGATTTGAGAATTATATAGTTTTGGAAAAAGGACAACACGCAGACCGTGTGACAACCCGTCGCGTCGGACAATGCTGCGGGAATCGAACCCACAACCAAAGTGCGGCTGGTATTTATCGCCTACCACTGGACTACGTGAAGTCCCTGGTTAGTTTGACTGATTCTTTTTAGTTATATGATTTTATGAATTAAGAGTAAGTTGATTTTGGAGGATATGTGATTAGGATAATTACTTTTCAATGTGAGACTTTAGGAGCAACTGATGTTGTTTGGAGATAAATGTTACGATTTAACTTGGAAGACTATGTGACTAAATCCTTAAAATATTTGGGTTTCAATCTTATATTGGTTTAATTTGAAGAATTTTATGGACAAATTGTTTATCGGATGGTCCTCGTTGAACTTTGGGTTTTGTTGGACAAATTTTGGAGATTAAGAATAGATTTTCTTTTTATAAGGGGTTACCCTTTTCTGGATTATCTGATCTTGTACTAACCTTTTTGGTTTTGGTTTTGGTTAAAGCCTAAATACATGGGATGTATATAGTTCTCTTTTGGGGATTAGGTGATTCTCTAGAAGTTGATTATAGTACTCTTAATGCGAAAAAGTCTCCCTAAATACTCGTCTTTTGGAAGAAATATGAGTTTGACTAAGGAATCTAGTAAAAGTTGAAAGTCAACATGATAAGTGATTATGCTTCCTTATGAATAAATTCCTCAATAAAAAGTAACTTAATACAAAAATGTTGTCTATTAACTTTTCCTACTGGGGAACCCAACACCGTTTAACCCATCACAAGTTTGTGATTTTCTTATTGTTAACTTTCTCCTAAACATGTTTTCTATCACTCTCCATCAGAACATGACCCTATGTTTTCTCCTCCATGTCCATATTTTCATACTTGGAATCCTAGTATGGGTTAACTCAGGTGACCTCTGTGCTTATATTTTTTTATTTTAAAGAGATTGTTTTACCGACTCTTGTTCCGATGTGGGACGTTCAAGGATGTTTCCAAGCGCAATTTTAAAATTGCGAGGACGCAATTCCCAAAAGGGGGGAAGGATGTAACACCCCAGGTAAATAAGGAATATGACATTTTCATATTTATCCATATTTGTGAATAAAATATTAATATGACTTTAAAGGGGACGCTATGCTCGATGGCGTACCCAACACGCAACAACGAGTTTCTTGGGAATCTTACGTTGCACTCTAATAATAAAATAATATTATTTTAAATGGTAGTTAACATGTAGCCGTTGTAATGGCGGGAATGGATAGAAATAACTAAAATATGATTATATATGTTCTTAAATATTTTTACATTTGTACAATAAAAGATAAAGGCTTAAAATACGGAAAGAATTCAATTTTAGGCGTATATGCCCTAGTTTTCACTAAAGGTTCACTTATCACCTTTTGATGGAGAACCGTCATTAAATATAGTTTTGTTCACTCTTAAAAATTCTTTTGGACCAAATAAAACTCTTATTAAGAATCGGGACATCAAAATTTACTTTGTGTAAATTTTTGGTATCTTTCCGATAAAGTTCATTTTTTTAATGAATAGTGTAAAATGTTGTATTTTAATTCAAAACCACTTTTTAATATAATTTATTTATATGATTAGATTATATTTTGAATTGGTTTTAAAGTGAAATTAGAAAATATTTTTACCATTAAATCCAATAGTGGTCGTTGGAATCAATTTCACTTTGAAATCAGACTTAAACTAGTGTCAATCTTTTAATACTTATTGTTTCATAAAACACGCTATTTGTCATGACAGCGGGAATTAATTATTAAATTAATTAATGTGACTTATATGTTTTGAACTTTGTAAAACGGAATTCATTTTTGAATTCAGAATATCAAATATAGCTTAGGGTGAATTTTTGAGATTTTTCTGAAAAACTTCAATTTTTGATGAATAGTGAAACCACTAAGTGGTACTTATAAAAACTGATTTTCCGTTTAAATGAAATTTTTCCATCATTGTGTTTTGATTTTCAAAAATCCGACATACATGGTTGTCATTAAGAAGTAAAATGTGGTTCAATGAGATTAAAATAATTTTTTGGTGAATAGTAACTTATTAAGTTTTTAATCGTGATTAGAGGTAATTAGTGTAGTTTAAGGTAAAAATGATATTATAAGAATGTGAAAACACCATGACACTTGTCCTACACCTATTTTTTGTATCATGGCCGACCAAGACAAGCCATGGGTCAACTTTGGGACCCCATTGATCCACTTTGGTTGGGAAATGACATAAATAACATTTTATTTAATGTAAAAGTAAAATTGACACAAACATGATATGTTTTACTAAAACAATTTTTAAGTGGGGTTATACAAGTCATCTTTTTGATTATAAATATTCATTGGAAAGCTAAAAAGATTTCATAAATCATAGTATTTTTTTTATAATTTTTAGACATTACATAAATTAAATTATTTATGACATAATAATGATGCAGCGATGACATCATTATTTGACGATTTAAATAAAATGGAAAGATAATGTAAAATCTATGAACTAAACTTGTCCAAAACTTATTGGATGAGTGGATTTCGAAGCCTTATCACCTTATCAACGAATTATATCAATGTGGGACCTTTTGAAACCGAAACACATTTTCAAATAAAGTAATATTTCTTTACTTTCCAAAAGTGCCCCTCCTCTCCTCTTATAAAAGGCCCTCGCCTCTACCACATTTAACACACTCCTCAAGCCTTTGGCTCGGCCAACCCCTGCCCATTTACTCTCTCCACATCCCTCTCCTCATCCTAGAGGATTCCCTTTGGGCAGAATCCTTTCAAAGGAAGCCTTTAGGCTCAAATCAAAAGGAGTTACACTTCTAAAGGTAATTCATTCTCTCATGTTCATTTGTTTTATCTTGCTTCTCCAACCCCCTAAACTCTTTTTATTTACTTCTTTTGTAACAACACCAGTATCTTCAATATACTAGGATGTTTTTATAAGATTTATTCGAGCTAAACTCTCACACAACTACATCAAATGGTTAAAGAACATACGGTTTCCGTGGATGGTGAAATTCTGCCTCCCGAAACGATGATTGTTCAATACTCATTTAACACCTTCAAAGGTGGCCATTATGATGTCACTATTTTTATATATGATATATAATATGTTTATGTTTTATTTATTCTTCTGTATTTTTCATTTTTGTCTTACCTTTATGGCTTCCATTATGGGTATACGCGATATCTTCATTTAAGGAAGTGCGGACTACCGCCCCCTCAAAGTGATTTGATTCGTTAAATACCATATGTGGGATGTATAAAGGATGGAAATATGATAATTATATATTATAATGGAATTATAATATACCTTTATATCATTATTATTCCATTATATAAAATACGAAATAGAAATGAAAGTAGCGTTCATGCGTACGTACGGCTTACCGTCTCCATGAACGGTGCATTTCATTTCTTACCTCTAAATGATTATGTAATGTTATAAATGCATGCATGTACTGGATATATATGACATATATGATATATAAATAATGAATACAATTCTGGATATAATAAACATTTGGCCACATGAACAACATGTAATTGTAAGAAGTCCACTTTCGACTTAAGAACCAAATATCGGCAAAACAAATATTATTAACTTAAATGATTACATAATGTTTATGACATGGTAATAAGTGGTATAAAAGTAATAATGAACTTGAAAAAGGTTCTTAAGGAATTAGAAATTAACTCAAGTTTATTATTCAGGAGATTAAGGAACGATCGAGTCAAGTCGGACCCGAGGTAAGGGATCCTACTCCTCTCTTTCTTTTTAAGTATACACTTTTACGTCATTCCTTTTAAAGCTCATATTTCTTGTTATTGGGATGATCTTTTATATTAAACTTACTGTAATTTTTATGTTCATGTGATGAGATACCCTATTCTCTCTCATCAATCCATTTTGGAAGTTTTATGTGGCGCCGTTAGGCTGCCGAGTTTTCGTAAGGGATTTTTCATCTCACTTTTATTCCCGTGAGATTTATGCTACATTCGCCACAAATTCCATTGAGTGGTGTATGTACTGCCCATTATTCTACTCTTTGTGTAATATACTTTCATTTATGAATATTTACATCAATGACCTATTGTCTTTCTTTCATGGGGTGTATGTTTTGAAAGATACCCAAGTCGGTAAAGGAACCTTTCACCCTCCTCTTTTTTTAAAAGACTTCTTTTATTGGGTCTTTTAATTTACATATTTTTATGTTGGGATATGTTCTCATACATCCTTATTGATGTAAATTTTATGTCCAAGTGATGAGATACACTTTTTATCTCTCATCAACTCATTTTTGATGTGATGCCGTTAGGCTGTCAAGGGAACTTTTTAACCCAATTTCGATTTCTTTGGGTTCAACTTGTAGTCATTGAATATGTCATCCATTGAATATGTGTGATTGACCTTTTATTGTTTTACAATTAATATCCACTTATATTGGGTGTATATATATTTTTCACACATATTTTTGAGATTTATTTATCCTTAATTTAAGGATACCTTCTTTATAAGGGATTTCATCACATTTGACATTTCTATTGAGGGTTCATTGTTGTTATGCACCAATTCACTCTTATATGGTGTATATACTGTCCTATGGAGTATTATATCATGAATCCTTTTATTCTCATGATATTATAAAGTTATTAATAAATGTTATCCCTCGATTATTGTATTCAAGTGTCTCTAATTTTGGTAAAACCCCTTTAAACAAAATATCGTTTTAAATGTTTTAATTATTTGTTCTTATTAATATCCATGTTTTCAAAATGGTTTTAAGGATTTATTTATATGGATATTAATGGTTTAAAATGTTAAAATCTTCAAGGTGGTATGGGACACTTTGATTCAAAAATCTATTTATTAAATGTTTTAAATGGTTTTGGAAATGGTTTCTTTTTGAATGGATTCATTATTTCAGTATCCTAAAATGTTATATTGTGATTGAAATGTGGAAATGTTATGTTTCCTTTATTCATGTTTATGTGATACGATTATGTTATGGTTCTTGGGCATTGTTATGAAGAACGGGTGGTTCCGTGATAAACTAAGGGCGGGTGAGCCCGATATAGCTCTCCAATGCATTGGGTAACGCGAAGGAGTGAAACGTTAAGGTTTCTCCGAAGAGATTTAGGGAATATACTGTGATGGGTATTCAAAACGTAACCAAGAGGGTTACTCCCTACGTAAGAATGTTATGAATGCCTCAAGTTACCTTTATGTCTTATGTTTTCTATGATGTATTCATGGTTTGATGAGGTATGTTAAAGTGCCTATGTTTTATGGGTAAAGTATGATTTCATTCTCATGTATATATGAACTCATGTTTCCTTTCCATATTTTTTATAACCCTTACTGAGCTTTTTATGCTCATCCCAAGTTTTTGAAATGTTTTTCACAGGTCAAGGGAAAGGTACATGATGTGATGATAGTGTCAAGGATGTGTCAAGAAAGAATCCGTGTTATATTTTAAATATGTTTCCGTGATGGGAAGAATGAATACTGTCTTTTATGTAACCACTTTGTTTAAATGTGGAATGTAATGCAAGTTTCATGATCTAATTCTCTAAAACTCTAAACCTGAAAAGATCCTCAATGTTTAATCTTGTAATAACTCAAGATTAAGTAAGGTTTAAGGCTGGGGCCTTATAATTACACCATCAAAGGAAGGGAGAATAAACTAGGTACATACATGGGAGGCAGATATACACCATTTAGATACAATCCATAACATCAATTATTGTTTCCATTCGTCTATGTTATTAAAAAGTTAAATAACATTCTTATAGAAAATATCCGTTTCACATTATGTAACAACAATGAATGTCATCTTTGATGGAAAATTATTTTGAAAGATAATTATGCATATTTTATGAGGAAAATATCCTTCTCATTTTGAGAAAAAATATTTATGATATAAAACATTATAAAAATTAAATATTTTCCTTTTGAAAATAACATTTGAAAATTAAATTGTATTCTTTAAATAATTAATAGATAATAATGATGGAAAATTTCCATTCAAGTTGAATATCATTAAAAAAAGATTCAATTCATATTTTTGTAATAAAAATAAAAAAGCAAATTGATCAAAAAATGAAAGGAATATAACTTTTAATTTTTTTTAAAATTCAATGAAGGGTAAAAATTACATTAAACAAAAATAGTAAAAAAATCAATATTTGTATAATACATTTATTTGGATGAAAAAAGATTTTCAATAGAACAGTTAAATGAATTTGAAATTTGTAAAAACAATTTATCTTTCATTTTAAGTACCAATGAGTGAAAAATAGTACTATTACATTAAACAATAATGAATAACCATATGAGAAGAACATAAAATGTTTTATTAGATAATGAGAAAATAATTTTCTTTAATGGAAATTCAAGAAAAACTAATCCAGATTCAATTGAGATTATAATGTAAAACATTATAGATTTAGTAACATTTTTATCATAAAATCCCTTAAATAAAGTAGATTAATGGTAAAATAAAATTTCATTAATATTTAAGGATTAATTATATAATATTTAATATTCTAATATATGCACCATATAAAATAAATTTTGTTTACAAAAGAAAATGTGTCTAAAAAAGGATGTTTTGAGATGAAATCATTACAAAGATCACATCATTAAGATGAGAGTTAATCATTGAAGTGATTTTTTCCAAAAAAATAATATCTATATAAAGAAATGATTAAATAAAACAAAAAGTAATACAATCTCATTTCATATAAATCCATGAAATAATATAATCAATGAAGTAGACGTATAACCCAATTAATGGATGTTGAATTATGAAACCCCTTACTTCCCATATTTCTTTACTTGAAACCTATTAAAACTATAATATATATGTATTAATTTTGTTATTAAATAATAAAAAACCCTATTAATATTTATAATAATATATATTTTAATTTTATAACTTATTATAACATGTTTGTTAACAGTCATTTATTAGCATTATTGTTTTGGGTGCTAATTACGTGGTTTTTTCACTAATGTTTTCCCATGAATGTTCCATATCATGAACCTAGGATATATTAAAACAATATATTGAATTCTATTAATCTTATAAATATAAAATTTTAATTAGTTTATTCTTTAAATTAATTATTCAATTTTTATCATGGAAAGTGAATCACATCACTTCATGGATATGGTCAGTCATTCATATGTTTGGGAAACATTATCATTTTGTTAACATATGAAATGTCAATTAAGATGAATTTTTATAATTTTTATATAAATATTAATTTTTTATTAAAATCATTTATAAAATTAAAATTAATCATTATTACCTTCCAAGTGAATCTTATGTGAGGACAAACTACATTGCTTCACGAGGCGATGGTTCGTCGTACACATGAGAGAAATTTTCGTATTTACAAAATAATAGAATGTAAGAAGGTATATATTATTTATATTTAATGAATTATAATTATATCTGAAATATAATATCAAAACATTAGATAAATAATTATTTATTTTAATGAGAAATGGTAATGGAAAATAATTATGTCAGTTGGTGAGGTGATAGTCCATCATACACACGATCAATGTTTTCTTTTAAATTTGAGGGAGGTGGATATGGTTTTAGGTCATAAAAATAGCACAAAAATATCTCAATATATTAATGATACCCATTTTATAATATAAAAATGGATTCATAATATTTTAACTAGGGGGAGGAGGTTATAATATAAAATGGATGGTTAAGGACATTACCTTTTCTTTAGAAAACAACTTTTTATTTTCTCCAAAATACTTCCTATGATGGAATTTTGACACAAATGAGGTTTATAGAATGAGGGGTGGGAATCAATGAAATTATATAGATTTTTGTTTACTATAATTTTTTTGGAAGTGTAGAAATGTTATGATGGTGGGATTCCTTTTATATGTGGTGGATAGAACAAACATGGAATTTTAGAAAAGAATTAAGTCTACATATGTTTTTCTCTTTAAAAAAGGCTGAAATATAAATTGGTTTTAAAATTATAATAGATACGGTTAATATATGACTATAAAATGTTAATTAGACAAGTTTTCTTTGTGAATTGTAACCCTTAAATAGTTTTATTAACCCTACTGTAAACCCATTTTCCCCTCAACGATGAAAAATAATTTTTTATGTTCTTACAAATAATTATGACCAAAAATTAATATATAATATAAATTATTAATAAAAAAATATGGAATACATTTTTTCATAATCCAACTCACATATTTTGTGGATTATATTTTAATATTAAAAACATATATGTGTCAAAATACGATATTCCAAAACAAAATCACTTAAAATAAGAAAATGATTTTATATCAAAATTTAATATGAAATTAATTAAAATGAATTAATTTTTATTAATATATATATATATATATATATTATAACTAACTTTAATTTTAAATCCAAATCAGAATAAAATCGGGATTTTAAATTAACTACTGTAAAACATGAAAATTTGGCAACAAAAAACAAAAATTTAACTATTCATTAAAATAAATCTTCCCAGAAAATCCCAATAACTAAACATAATATAATTTTGACATGTGGATTCCTAAAATAAATGAATTTTTTAAAATAAATTTTCTAATATTGGTTAAAAAAATTTAGAATATGTATGCAAAGCAAGATGAACCCACTTTTTTAAAAAAAAATCTCATAAAAAGTTTCTTTTTATTTAAAATGATTTTTAATTTACTTTCAAAAAATATAAAATAAAATAATTTTTTTATAAATTTGTAGATTATATTATTTTCAGTAATTAATTATTCATATTCATACCTTCTAAAATAACTTCATGGTTATAAGGTTAATGTTTAAATAATTATATTTTAATAGGGAAATGGATTTCATTTGAAATTGTTGATTCATGAAAGGAATGTTTTTTAAGAGATTTATTTTATTTAAATGTAAATATTCCATAGTGTTTTAGGAATTAGAATTTTTCCTCATCAAAAAAATGTTCTCTCAAAATTTCAACAAGTTCATAGAAATAAATAGTGTGAGGTTTGATATTTTTTTTATCAGAAAACCAACATCAAAAAATGGTTAAATAAAACATCCTCTTAAAAAGAAGAAGATGGAAACATGATGTTAATCACATAAATAGGATTCCACATATGGTAAAACTGGTTCAAAAAGATTATATGGACCTATAGAAAAAGGATTAATTAATTTTGGATAGTGATAGTAATCATTGATTATACAGAAGTGATTGGTCAATAGAAAGTTATGGACCATAAAAGTATATAGTATAATTTAAATGTTTATAATTCCTGAAATATGAAGGTTTTATGATAACAATTTTTTAAATATCTTTTTCCAAGAGTTGTGGAATTCCTTTACAATGTGGACTATGAAAATATTAAAATATACTTAAATGATGAGTATAATTTATTTTTGCAATAAATTTCTAACAAAATCTAATATTTTATGCTAATAATGTGTATTCACAATGAATAATTCATTCCAAAATAAAATTACAATGGATCAAATATTTCATAAAATAATATCCAATATTCTTTGTTTATTTAATAAAACCAAAATGGTTAGCATGAATTTCCCCATAAATTAATCTATAATACCACAATTTTAACTCCCAATGTTCAACATATTCCTTCACAAAAGTTTTTATATTTAAAAAATTCATATTACAGCTCCTAAATCATAATAATATTCTTCTCAAGTAATCCTTTATGTTAAACAAAACGGTTATATATTTCTATATAATGAAATTTCTCTTGAAATGTCATTAATGACCTCAATACATTTGATAATGTGATTAATTTTTTTCATAAAATCAATTAATAAAAAACAATTTCATACTAACCCATATATGATGTAGATTAGTGACATGTGTTTCAAACTTATCAGCAGTCTGTCATAGGTTGTTCTTTTTCCAACGTGATCAATTTTTTAATAATAATATTTATAACAAGCCTTGATCATATAACATTATCAAGAAAATTATGATAATATAAAAAAATAACATTAGTCATTAGATCAATTTTTTCATCCACTATTCTTTTCTATACTAATCATTCTCTTCCAAAAAATAAACAAGTAACCTCTACCTAAATAACATATACATGATTATCTTTGGAACTAATATGTGTTATTCTACATAGTATCACCTTTCCTTTTTATCTCCTTGACATGTCATTAGAACCATTCAACCTATTTTTGGAAATAATTTAAATAAACTTTCAATTGAATAATCCTTATATATATATATTCAAAATATTATTGAATTTAAATACATAAAAATTGCAGTAATTATACGTTATTTTGAACCATTAAAATATGACTCATCATCTTATTCCATAATACTGACTTCATTTATTTTTTATTTTTTGACTATTCATCATCTATATAAAAACCCATACATGTACAAAAATGATGATTTAATTCACGTGATTTCCCCAAGGAAATCTATTTTCATTAATCTCATACTTTTAAAATTTTTAACATTCATCCATTGTTTATTCCATAGGGAAATAATTATTCTCTTAAATTTCATTAGTTGAACGTTACATTTTCCTGCATAATAGTTAATCAGTGTCATTTTTTCCCACACATAAAACAACTTATAATTCCATTACAGCATAAAATTATTCATTCTTACCACATTCAAGACATATACTAAAATGGGTCTTCATTCCAATTTAGACTTCACCATATAATCTCTTACTGATCACAAACATTCTATTCATTAGTGAGTCTGATATTTTTTAAGGTGAATGTTTATAATCATATATCATGATTTCTAATTTGATATAATCATAATATGCTTCAATATAGGAATCATCCCATTTATATCTTCATAAAAATTTATCTATCACATTCAACATTAACCAAGATCTGTCTAGTTCACTCCATTGACTAAAACTATAAATCATATTTTGAGAAATAATATTCATAGTTGGAAAAAAAATTATCATGAAATATTATTAATAATATTTGTTAATCACGATGCATTCATTTTAATCAAAGGAACCTTAGTTTTACAAAAGGTCATCCATGTTTTTCATCTCTTTAAATCCTTCTTGATGGTGCATAATGTTATTATTAATTTCTATAGAATATTATATGGCACTATAAAACTAATTGTGATGTAAGTCGTATATTCATGAAATTGGTTAAAATAAAGTCTATAAAAATGTTTCCTTTTTAGGGGTATCACCAATATGTACCTCTGCGCTAGAGCCACATGGACCTGGACTATCTAGAAAGGTATGATTTTTCATGGAAACAAATCTCTCTATACTTCACCATGATTCAATGATATATTACTATATTGATTATAAGTCATATAAATATCCTTATAATTAACCAAATATATCCAAATAATGATTTTTAATACTATATATATTGATTAATAAACCATTTCTCGAATACAAACAATTGAATCCCAAGCCTTTTGGTAATATCATTACATGATTTTTAGTATAAAAATCAATTAATTGATAACCCATGATCATGTGGTATAATGTCTTTTTATCATTAGGATCATAATACATCAAATTAATATAAAACATGGAATACATATTTTTTTTAAAAATAATCTATGTGGGCCATATAAAGTATTTCATTTACAAGGCATTACATGAGAATTACCCATGCAATGAAAAGTTGATTACTATTATTAATTCATATCATAATAAAATGAAATATCCAAATGATGGATTTTTTAACAAAATGGTCATAAGGTATATATTAACCCATCTATGGAAAGGTGAATATAATATGTATTTGAATGAGAAAATTTTCAACACAATTTAGAAGCCAGAAAAAAGAAAATTTAAGGAATTTTATGTTGATGAAAACTCCTTCCACATAATGAAAAAAGATCATGAGGAAAATTAAAATTTAACATTAATTAGAAAAAATTATGACATATTAAGTGGGAAATTATTTTGAAATATAAATTTTATCACTTATTGTTAAAAATAAATATTATGTCATAAAAATACTTATTTATGATATCAAACCGTCACAAAAATTAATTAATTTTTTTTAAAATGAATTTTTTAGTCATAAAAATGAATCTTTAAATAATTTACTATTTATTATGGGGAAAATATTATGTTCATACCAAATAATTTTAACAAACAAATATTCCTTTCATATTTTTTCTGAAAAGTCAAAAACACATTTTAGGGAAAACAATAGGAATATTCATTTTGATTTTTTTTAAAAATATAATTAACTTTAAAAATAACATTTAAATTCATTTTATATTTTCTTTAAAAATATTTTAATAAAACATGGATTTTGATGAAACATGATTTTCGACACTACAATGAAATTTAGTATGATTTTGGAAAAAATCAATCATTTTATGCTCCAAAAGTGTAAAATTGTACTATGACATGAAAAAAATAATTAAGAAAATAGAGGAATATAATAAAAATTAATTATTGATAATGATCATGTATTCTCTATTAATGGAAATTCATGCATTAGAAATCCTGAATAAAATGAGATTGAAGCAAAAATACTTACTACTATGGTAATTTTTGAATCATAACATCCAAAAAAATATGTAGATGAATTGTAACATAAAATATCATCAATTAAAAAAGTATTGGGATATAGTATGTAATGAGTATGTATATATAAAAAATAATTGAAATTAAGTTCATAAAACCACACGTGTCTCAAATTTGGTGGGATTGAGGCGAAACACATAACAAATTTGCATCACTGATGTGAGAGTTAATTAGAAATGTGACTATATGTAACAAATTTATATCAACAAAGGAAATTTTAAATATATAATAATTTAATAAAAGGAAATTTATCACATATTCATGGAATAAAATAATCTATGAAGAATATGTATAACCTGTGGAATGGAAATTGAGTTAAAAAATTCCTTTCCTATTTCATACCTTTAGATGGGAACTCATTAACTTCTATATAATCGTTTTAAACATTGTATTAATTAATAAGAGAACCATATTAATAATTAAAATATCAAAAATTATCCTTCTATGACATCTTATCACTAGTTTCTTAGTAATCATTCATTATCAATATTGTTTGGGGTTTTAATTGCTCTGTTTTCTCATATATGTCTTGTTGTTAATGATCATATCATGAACATAGAATATAATTAAATCATATATATATATAATGATATTAATTTTATAAATATAATTTTCTATATATATTCTTAATTATATTCAAAATTTAAATTTCATCATTGAGAATGAATCACATCGCTTCATGTATATAGTAGTTCATTGGTACCCATGAGTGACGTTATAATTTCATTAAGAGGTTAAAGGTTAAGGAATTTGATTGAATATTAATTTTCATGAATTATAAATATTACATTAATATCATATTTCAACATAAAATTTTTACTTATTACCTTCCATTTATATAATTAGTGAAAAGGGTATCACATCCCTTTGTGAGGCGATAGTCCACCATATACGCAAGCTACATTATTTTATTTCTTACGGAATGGAATGTAAGAATGTATAAATAAAAATATAAATATAAAAGTATAATTATATCATAAATATCATAAAAAACATAACATATAATGGGAAAAAATTTATATCAGTTGGTGAGGCGGCAACCCACCATACACATGATAAACAGTTTCCATTAACATTTGAGAGAGGAGGATTTGGATTTTGGATAATCCAATATCATAAAAAAAATTCTGAATATTTAATTGAAAATATTTATAATATCATTATGGTTTAATAAAATTATATATGCCTGTAGGATGAAATAATATAAAATGTTCAGTTAAGGACTATACCCCTACTTTGAGACAACTTCTTTTGGTTTTTAGAAAAAACCTTACTAGGTTGGAATATGAAAAACAACACGGCCTAATGGGATATGGATGAAATTGTTGATGTGATCTAGGAATATATTTAATTCACCAATTACTTTTTTATGTAAGTAAAAGAGAGAAAATGGGGTGTCATTTTATATGTGGGGGGGAGGATAGACATGGAATTTTTGAAAATAAGGAATTCCAACTACGTTTCCCTCTGAAAAAATGCTCCAAAATAGACCATTTTAGAACCATAGAATATATATGGTCAAAATATTTAATTATTATAGGGATTCTGAACGTTTGGTACATTTTTAACCATTATTATTTTACATTAATCCCCAATAAACCCGTTTTTACCTAAACTATGGTAAATAAGTTTTTAGTTTTCTCACTATTCATTTTTTATATAAATTAATATGAATATATTAGATAATATATTTTTATTATAAATCCAAATATGGAATCCATTTTTCCAATTTTAAATAACAGAAGTAGAAGAATTTCATTTTAAACTAAACGCAATGACATTATAGAAAAAAGGTTTTCACAAAGAAAATCATTCAAAAGTTGAAAAAATATTCTCTCAAATTTCAATATAGAATTGATTCCAATAAAAAAATTTGTATTACTATATATATAATAGATAAAAATTATATTTTAAAACCACATTAAAATAAAATATGTCTTAAATTTTTTTAAATGAATATGTAGGTTTCCAATAAATATCTGTATTTTCACTAATCATTGATAAATTATTCACATTAGAAAAATCACAAATATTCACAAAATTATTATTTTGAGAATTTTATTCCAAAAAATTATTTCATTTTTTAAATTTAATTTAAAAAATGTCATAAAAATATTTTATAATATGTGCTCAATGGGTGATGAAATTTCTTTTTCAAAAAAATGCCACTTCGAAACAAAATTCATTTTATTTAAAATGATTCTTATTTAATTTCCAATAAATATATAGTCATTGAATTTATTTTATAAGTGTCTATGAAATATAAATGTAATAATTTAATTTGTCTTAATTATTCCTTGAATCATAATGGTATGGTTATAATTGTCTTGTTTAAATAATAATATTTCAATAGGGTAACGTGTTTCATTTATACATCATGTTGCATGCTCCACAATCTTTGAAAGATATTAAATTTATTTAAAAATAAATATATAATAATGTCTTGAGGTTTTAAAACAGAACTAATATAAATTTGAATCATTAATTTCATAATATCACATCAAAATTTTCAACTAATGGAAAATGAGATACAACAAATACAAATTCATCCAATGAATTTAATATAATAATTTCAAACATAATGAAATTATCAAAATATTAGATTCATTAAAAAATGATATCATCATTTTTTTCAATCAAATTTGGTTTCATCAATCCAAAAATGATTTTTCTGGGTCATTATTTTTTTGGGGAAATCAAAAAATTAACCCATCTAAAAATATTCACAAAATCCACTCAAATCACATGTTTTTCTAGTACCTAATAACTATGTTTATTCACTGTTAATCGAACTCCATTCATGCTCAATTATTATTGAGAAGAAGAACAATGTATATATAGATTTTGGAGGAGATAATGTTTAACAATGACATGAAATGACCAAATGATCAACCATCAAAATCACTATAATGATAATTTATATAATAATGATATTTTTAATTATATCAGAATATAATATATTACAAAAAGTACCATTTATTTTATTTACCCTTATGAAATTCCCAAATGTCAAACAATATTATGTGTTATATTATTATTATTAAATTATGACACAAGTCAATTATAATAACATAAATATAATTAAATAAATAATTGAATCCTTAAACTCATTTTTCTACACATGTAAAATAATAAATCAATCAATAATAAATATTCTTTAAATAAAAAAAAATATTAAAAAATTTTAAATATTAATATGATCTAAAAAAATTAGAAAAATAATACTTGTATACATAAATATTTAGTTAATTATGAGTTTTTTATAAAAATTATGTGTGACCCCATATATTATTTCCTCAATGGTATTGAGTTGAACCCATATATGAGAAGTGGTCTCTAACATCACATAAAGCCCCCCCATAAATAACAGAATCTGTAAAACAAAATATACCGACAACCAACTAATTAATTATAAATTTATAATAGAATTAGTTGACACTGTGATACATCATCTTGAAAAATAAAAAATGTATAATCAACCCATGAACATAATTAATTAATCCTTTAAATTTAAAAATACATTCTTATATAAATTAACTATTCATGGACTTATACCAGAATATATTAGATAAATCAATGTGTATGTGAAATATTTCATCCTAAGGTAATATGGGGAAATATTACCATGACAATTCAAATCATATTATAAATATCCTGAAAACCCTATCAAAATCTACATTGTTACTAGAAATTTTTTCATGGATATCCTCATGAATTAATGTATATGAATAATGGAAGTTATAAATAATAATTTCATGTCAAGGACTATTAAACAATCTAATCAGAATGAAAATGCAGAAACACATATGATACTAGGTTATATTATTAGAGGGTCTATACAATTGAACTCCCTTAATAGATAACATCATGTGAGATCTTTATGAGAAGATGTATAAGGTATTATGATCCTAAAAACATAATTTAAAAATACATATTCTTCCCCACCCTTATAATGTATATCAATTGTTGGGAATTTCCTTATATATATAATCATGGAACCTCTATGTTATCATTATAGTGGATATATTCAATAACCTGTTATGTAGTGATTACATTAAGAATGTTATAATATATAGTTTATTGGAAGAAAAATATTATATTTTATAAACCACATATAATACAAATACATGATATGCTAATTGAATGTACAATATATAGATTATTGTTGGGAAAGAAACCTAACAACACAACCTGTTTTAATGTACATGTGGCCTTCTATCTCCCTTTATTGAGAATGTACATGACATGAAAAATACAAGTATGCAATCACTAATGAAATAGATCTATTGAATTTTTTATCATAAAATTAATAGGATTTCATGATGCATGATACTAAAAATAAAGTGTTGTAGAATCGGAACACATGACCATTGAAGGTATATTGGAGGAATAACATGTTTTATGAAGAAATATGATATCCATAGGGGTTAACTATAAATAATTACCAATATTTGTTCATTTATTTATGAATATCATATATTTTATGAATTAAGTCAATTATTGTTAGAACATAACAATAAAAATTCTTCTATGATTAATAACAACATCTTTACATAGCCTCTATATAATAAAATCACATTATTCTATTTAATAGTACAATACTAACTAGAGAGTTCCATTTATAAGAATTATTTTAATGATTATTGTGGAATACAAAAAAAATACATAGAATCAACCTAAAATTAAACTCTATACGATCATTTTCAAAAGTAAATAACAAACATTTTATATAAATTTATATTATGAAGAAAAAATATCCACTGGGATCAAATTGATACATATTCTAGGAGAATGATATAAATGATTTTATAATAAAGAAATGAATTTTTTATAAGGGGTAATAAGACTGATGGAAGGATAAGATGCACAATGGAATTGTAAATTTACATTAGGACTATTACAATACTAATGAGAATGTTAATTATAACATATAAGTGTCTAATAAAACAAGTATAATCATTTAGTGATACTATAATTTATAAATTAAAAATATTTATATTCATTATTGAATAAAAACCTAATTATATTCAACTTTCATATAATAATATTTTATATATTAAAAATTATATTTAATAATTGGTTTTTAAATGAATTATTTTAAAATCTTTAATTATTTCAACATAATAGTTTTTATAAAATAATTGTGGGTAATAGTAAAATAATTTTTCAATATATGGTTATTTTTATTAATTGATTTTAATGTTAAAAATGTAAAAATTTATAAAAATGTATCAATTGAATTTTTTTAATTTGTAATAATATTGTATTTTAAACTCTTAAAATTAGTCTCACAGCCTGTAATGGAATTTCCTAAGTCATAAATTGAAATTATGGTTTAAAAAATTAGTTACAGGAAAAATAAATTTTAGTGGAAAAATTAAAACACCCCTATCAGAGTCGTTGGATTAGAACCGCAGGACCAAGATGTCTTATCTACACCTCCCCATATGAAAGAGGAATGTAATTAGTATTGAGGGTCTGAGAATCATCATTTGAGAGACTATACCCTTAGTATCATATCCATACACAATAAACAAAAAAATAGAAATCTAGAGTCTAATTTTATAAGATAAGTAGTCATTATGTAATAAAACATTACAGAAAAATCATATAGAAAATAGATAAATTTCCCTCACTTTTAGGAAATACAAAATATAGTATATTAGGTATAATATGAATAATAATAAAACACTATGAACACCCATCGATTTTTTTCCTAATACCACTTCCATGTTCATGCATCATATGATTTGATTTGTTGTAGGTCACATTCCATTTCATAGACCATGATTCCAACTGTATATAAATGAATAGAGACTCTCAAGGGGGTGTGAGTGATAAAATAACTATAATGACCCCAATTAATCCTTAACATGAGATCATATGTATATTATCAATATACCATGATAAAAATAAATATGAAATTATCCATAGACAACCATATGTTGTGACTTCATTTTCTAAATGTGCAACCAAAATATCTAACAATACCTACCTCAGCTCTATGATTTAAGGATAATCATGGGGATATTGAATGAACCAAAAACATTCCACAATGATTAGGAACAAATATCTATTAAATATAAAGGTATGAGGTTTTTTGGTCCACATGATCTTCATATCATTTATTATTAGCCATCCCTCAAGTCTGTCAAACACCACTTGTGTCTTAGCTCAATACATAAGGTTATCATACCAAAAATTCTATTTCCACAAGTCTAGACTTAATTTAATCATTCTCATACCCAATTTATCGTTCTACCACTTTTATAGTCACATGTCTTGGGTACTCTACCTCAGTTGAATCTCTATCTCACTATTTCTATATATCTGAGTACAAAATGCCCCATGTCTAGTGGCCTAATATTTACACATAAGTGGGTGAATCATGAAAAATAATAAAATGTATTATTGTATGAGAAGATATATAAACATATTATAATATGTTATTTAAATAATACATTGTATGACATTAAAAATTGGAATAATCATTAAATCAAGAAATATAAATTATTCTCAAGTGATAAACACACATATGTGATCACTATGAAGAATCCTCTTTCATAAAATTCCAAAAAAATATTATAACGACTTATCTATTTATTACAATGTCCCTATAATTTGATGAATTCCTTTCTTTACACTTTTGAATGTAATCTAAATTTCATAGAAGCAAAAATGATCGAATCATGCTTCAAAGAAATTGAAAACTAGAGCTAACATTAAGGATGAAAAAATATTGTTCTATATCATCAGGAATTGGTTTATAAAAGAGAACTATGTGGATTACATTTCATTAATATTTTACTAAAACAACAGACCACATAGATTTTTTCAACATCACATTATTCATGGTTTGTCAATGAAAAATATTCTGATTAACTAGATCAATTATTGATTAAATTATTGGTTATGAATTCCTTAAAAAATATTAATTATAAGATTTAGTATAGAATACTATATCTATCCATAATAAATATATGATTGAAAAGTAGATTCATGATGCAATTTATGTAGATGTGTGTCTATAGGTGATCGATTTTTTATGACTTACCCGAAAACAACCATTGAACTTGATAGTTCCACATACGGTCAAGTGTAAATCATTAACATGATGAATCCCCCATAAAAATACCACCTAGTAGTCACTATATTTTTTTTAATCATCAATCATAATTTTTGAAGAGGTCTATGATTTTGGTCAAAAAATACATACCTGAAAGATTCCCCTAGTCAATTATTGTACATGATCCGATAAAGATACATTGTTAACACATATGATATGTCACTAATATTTTATGGAGGTATGAATTCATCCTTATATCCATATATAATACATATATTTATCAAGTATATATGCACATACCTCAATAAAGATGTGGAATTTTGATTACATCTTGGGAGAACATACCTTTCAAAAATTCAAATAATTTATCCATCATTTTAGATCTAATGTAACATCATTGTGATATATCAAAAGTAATTAGGGGTGTGTAAAATACTAAATATGGAGATTATGGTTGTAATTTTGAATTATATTTGTTAAAAACTATCTATAAATGATAATAATATGGGTTTATTTAATGCACATCTTCCCATGATATATAACTAGCTAGTGGCACCATCAGTTAGTAGGGTTTTATTCCTAGATGAACCGGTATTGTGTGAAATACCACATGGGTTCTACAAGAACAATTAGGTAGATTTTTAAACCATGTATGCTAGACGGTGGTGCATTTAGAAAATTATAAACCAATATTAAATCCACAAGTTTCTATTGCACTCCCCTGGTGAGTTAGTAGAAACATGCATCCACTATAAATCCAAAAACATCTTAACACATGAAAATTAAATTTGGATACACGTTTTGTATAAAAAAATTCCAGAAATATCTACTATTATAGATAAAGTAACATGAAAATGATGAATTTTATAAATTATAAACATCCAGTTAATCATAATTAGTGAGGATATAAAAATCCCCCCCCAATAATGGCTTCTCATCCTCTAGAAGTACAATAAATTGTTCTAATAAAACAATTTATTGTATTTATACTTAACATAAACCTATCACTCACAATTCTCCACCTAGATTAATATTTAATTCCACTAAATAAAAAAAAAGTGGTATTGTCTTCCATCATTGGAAAATCATTCAATGGTCTACATTATTCTCTAATAATTCCACATAAGA
Organism: Viscum album; assembly: GCA_963277665.1. NCBI lineage: Eukaryota > Viridiplantae > Streptophyta > Magnoliopsida > Santalales > Viscaceae > Viscum > Viscum album. The sequence goes on along the minus strand of OY728121.1, from coordinate 894,685,972 downwards.
TATATTTGGATCAAGCTCAATATCCATACATTCAATAATGTACATAGAATCACGAATGTAACATAGGATATATGTCATGTGGAACACTTCATTCATATATCAGTTGTGAGGAAGATGATATATTAAGTTGGTTTGTAAGATCCCATCTTTTTTGGGTGTATTTCTCTCTATTTTTTTCATTTTATCCTTATTGTTGTAGTCTTCTTTGAAGACGAAGAGACATTGTACAAGAAAATGACCTAATGTTAGGGGATGTTGTTTTTTTTGAATTAATGGAGTTTGGATATAAATGGGTTATGTTTTAAAAATGCGTTCATGATTAGTTGAGAGGCTTTAAATGAAATATTTGATGAAAATAAACTACAAAACATTTATACATAACATAATGGTTTTACACGGTGTTTATGTTTATTGGGGTTTTAATAAAATAAATCTGAGGTGGTGGAGCATTGGTTGAAAACCATTAAATAAAATTACATGATGTGTAACATTATTACATGCCTTGTAAAATCCTGATATGTAGATTAAAAGTAGTTTTATAGATAATGTATTCATTATAAAACACTAAATATCTTCTCCTTTCGACCTAGGGAAACCCTACATGTGATTCTGGTGTATAGAAAATCCTTTCAGATATCCCGTTTACTAAATCAACCCTTGGTATGTCTTTATGGTTGAATTTCTTCTTTATATCCCTTATTCTACAACTATTTGAAGTATAATCCCTTGGTGAATTGAATTGTTGGTTTTGATCATTACCATTCATTCTTAAGGAACATCTTGGGAACTATCTGCATCTTTCTATATTGGCGTAGGCCATTGGAAACTTCGTTGAATATTTGGATAATGGTAGGTGGTCTAATTTTCAAATCCCATAGTTGTGACCAAGATTATGTGTATGCATGTTGTAGTATTGATAGAGATGTTTAGAAATTTAGATCCATAAAATAATGAATTTATATAGTAAATTAATTAATTTAGATAATTGTGAAATTATGTGCTTTAGGTATTTTTGAGCAATATAATTTAATAAATAATTTGTTATGGGTTCTAAAGATTTTTGATTTGATAATTAATTATGGGAATTTATTATTATGGAAGTAAGAAGGCCGAATTTAGTAATTAAATGTGATAAAAGGATAATTAATTGGTCAATTAATTATCAATTTATTGACATAGAAATGAAGGAAAATTAATTGTTGAGTTAATTATTAAAATTTTGAATTTTAATCTAGAATAATTACTTGGTGAATTATTTATTGGATGCTGAAATTATGAAAATATTAATTGCTTGTTAAATTTATAAACAAAAATTGATGTTGTTAAATAATAGAAAAATTAATTAAGGGACATGGATTAATTAATTTATGAAATAATTAATGAAATTAGTGGTGGTTATTTTGGATAAGAGGGTTTATGTTGTTTAATCATGGTTGTGAAATGGGATGTTAGACATGATGATCTGAGACTATTAAATAAGAATATATTTAAATGAAATAGATTTAGGGTTCTAAAAAAGGTATTTTACTCTAATGAGGCATTATAACATTAGATAAATGGGGCGTTAGAACTACTATTCTACATGGATTTTTAAATGGGGTGTGAGACATGGAGTTATAAAAAATTGAGAGATCTATATGTATTTTTGCGAAACGGTGTTCTATAAATGACATTAAACTCCTATGATGTATATAAATGATTGATATTATTGGTGTTAGTCATGGAATTCTAAACTTATTGGGATTTTGGGGTGATAGACTCGGAGTTCTATACCAATTTTTAATATAAATAATTGGGATTTTGGGGTGTTAGACATGGAATTATACACCAATGAGTAATATAAATAATTGGGATTTGGGGTGATAGAAATGGAATTCATCCACAATTACAAATATAAATGGATTTGTAATTGAATATGTAATATGGTTTAAATATGAGTCAATGTGGTTAATAATGACTAATTTATAATTTGATAAATTTTCACCTATGTATTGTAATTATTTCTTTATACAACTCCATATACGTGTTATTGACTAGTTTTTTTACACTGTTCAAGGTGGCCTACTTAGTTGTAATCATTCCCCATTAAGTATGCCTATTTAGTACCCAAATAGTCTTTATTGTTCCAGGAATGATTATTAGAAAGGGTCATGTGTTTGCTTTCTAAATAAGCATAGAGCATGGTTTTGGGAAGTGGACATGGTTCAGGACCCACTTGGTAGTGGGTAGTGACTTTCATTTGAGTTTCATTTCATAAAATTGACATATAAAATGGAATGATATGTTTTCATATTTATCTGGATAATGTATCCTTTGGTTTCTTTGTTTTGAGATAATGAAATTTTCCATCATTATATAATAATGTATTATTGTATGTTTTTACCTCCTCTAGTGTTTTACACTAATAAAAAAGGGTATAATATCCCCATGACTGAATTATCGTACCTTCATATCTAGTCAGTATCCTATAATATACATGGAAGAGCACATGAGGTCATGTAGTGGTCTAGATCAGGGCACCGGTCCATGGCACCTGAGTAGGGATGTTAAAAAGTGGTATCAGAAACCAGTTTTATGTTGTTTTTATATTTTCTTATTGCTTTAAAATGGAATAAAGGAGACTAGGAAGATACCCGAAATGGTAATGAGATAGTGAAGGGTAGTTACAAACTCATGTATAGAGGAAAAACAAGTACTGAAGGGTGTTATTATTGTTATTTATGTTTGTTGTTACAGTTGAATATTATTTCACGTTGGATAATGGACTTGTTGTGTGGTGGGATTATAATTCTAAAATGTTTAGAGAATTGACTTGGTCTAATAATGGAATGTGATTTTAATTTTCATGAGTCATTCAAGGGAATCACGATAATTATGTGACATACATCATCTTAGGAAAGCATGGGAAAACTAGTTTGGGGTATGTTGTTCAACATAATCTGTACTTCTATGCTTGTGAAATTTAAGGGAAAATAGTGCCTAATATGAATTTGGAAGTGTTAAAATGATGAAAAAATGTGAATAAATGGGTGGATAAATTAAAAACTTGATAATATGAGAGTGTTTTTAACTATGTTAATCAGACCATGGTGTTGGATGGTCAAGGGTAGTAATAGCATCTCAGTTTTAACTGCGTGGAGAGGATGGGAAAATTAATTCTTAAGGATTGTTGTGATTTTACACTAACATAAAAGACATAAAGTTGTGTTATAAGTACTAAGAAATATTCATGGAATTATAGAGTTAGGCCTCACTGATGATTCATGTATCTAGGATGATTGGAGGACATGGTTATGGATGATTCTATGATGGTGGAACCAGAGGTACCAATATTTTCATGTGAGGATATAGGGGATTAGTTTTGAGACAACATTGATCACTTCAAGAAATTCCAGGAATGTAAAAAAGGGTGGGTTATGAAAGGAATTTAGGACCTGATGAGGTATTTTTAGTTGCACCACCCTTCGGCATTCACTAGAGTGTGTGGACATGACAGAGTAGAGTTTTGGGTTGAATCAATTTATAAAATACTTGACCACCTAGAGACTCTTGCTGATAAGAGAGTCAATATGTTATCTTACAAGTTGTGTTTCTAGGTGAAATGACCAATGAATATTCAGTCGTGGACAGGTCAGGATGATAGTATGTTAAAAGATGATGAACAAGATGAATTTTAAGAACTAGTATACTCTTCCGTGTATCGATGATCTTTTTAATATTTTGAGAAGTGATTGTGTGTTCTCAATGACCAAATTGAAATCAATGTATTAATAGCTGAGTGTTTGGACTTCTGACATAAAGAGGACAGAACTCAAGAGCAGTGTTTATGGCCTTGAGGAATAGAATCATCCATCTGTATTTGGATCAGTTTATGGTGGTGATTGTGGATGAAATATTTTTATAATCCATGACTCATTAAAATAATTCCAAAAAAATTAAAATATTTTTGAGTACATTGAGAGAGGAATATCTATATAGAACGCTATATAAGTCTCTATTTTGGATCGACTAGGTACACTTCATGGGTGAAATCATATCTGAGGAAGGTATTTTAGTGGACCTAGAGAAGGATCATGATGTGGTTTCATGGAATAAACGTAAGAATTTATATGATATCAGAATATTTCTTGTATTAGATGGATTGTAACACCCCAAGATTTCATAGTACGTTATTTCTTCAATGTAATTCTATAACTTACACAACACGCAACACCGAGTTCTAGCGCACCATGACTTATCAAACAAGCCGTTCAAAAGCGGTTATGAATAGTATTAACATAATTCTTAACTTTATATAATTATTATAATTTTAGAATCCATATTATGAGTTTCTTTGACATAATGTAAGAACAAATACATTTTTTTAGATAAAAGAAGTATTTTTCAAAAAATGAAATTTTACCACCTTTTAATGGATAAGCTTTTTTAGATCCAATATTTGAAACTTTTATATATTCAATTTGACAAAATAAACTTATTCTTTAGAATTGGTACATAAGAATTTAGTTTCGATAATGTTTTGGTGTTTTTCTGATAACTATCATATTTGGGTGAATAGTGAAAAATGCTATATTTTAACTGAAAACAACTTTTTAAATCAAAATAATTTATAGTGTTAAATTATAAATTTTAATGGTTTTGAAGTATAAATATATTATATTTTTATCATTTAATCCAATGATGGTCATTTTAAGTAATTTCACTTTGAAATTGGACATAAAAAAGTGTCAAACTTTTGGTAGTTATTATTTCTTAAAAATACGCCTTTTAGTTTTAATAGCGGGAATTAATTTTAAATTAATAAATGAAACTTTTATGTTTTTAATTTGGTAAAATAGAATTCATTTTTGGATTCATAATATCGAAATTTTCTTAGGGTGAAATTTTGGTACTTTTCTGATAACTTTCATATTTTGATGAATAGTAAAAATTACTAAATTTTAATTAAAAACAATTTTTTTAATCAAAATAATTAATAGTGATAAATTATGAATTTGAGTGATTTTAAAGTATAATTAGATTATAATTTTACCATTTAATCTAATTTTGGTCATTGGACATAATTTCATATTTAAACTGGACATAAGAAAGTGTCAATCTTTTGATAGTTATTATTTGTTAAAAACACGCTTTTTTGTTTCGACAATGGAAATTAATTTTAAATTAATTTTTGCCACTTCTGTGTTTTCAATTTGGAAAAATGGATTCCATATTTGGAATCAGGATGTCCAAATTGTGAAAATAGGTAAATCTTATTTTTAGACATTTTGAATAATTACTTCGGTAAATATTTTATTTACCATGGTTAAAGGGTAAATCCGGTAAATAAGGGTAAACAAATAATATTATAATAATATTAATTTACCCTAAAACGTTTCCTAACCATATGGGTTGAAACATGTCCGACAATGGGCATCTATGGGTCGATTTTGGGACCCCATGGATCCACTTGTAGGTGATAAGGACACTTTATATTAATTAAGTTAAAGTAAATACAAAAATGACTTAAGCATATATCTTTTAGGAAAAAAAACTTTTACATAGGGTTTTATATGTTATATTTTCAAATATAAATATTCACTAGAAATCTAAAAAGATTTTATAAATAATGGTAGTTTATTTATAATTTTTAGACATTGAATAATTAAATTTATTAATGACACAATAATGAAGCAGTATTTTATTTATTAATTAACGTATCAAATAATTAGTAATATAAATGTTAAAATAAATATAATTTTAAAGTTTTGATGCCATCCACGAATTTTATTGATTAAAATGACATGTTAGGATTTCTTAAATGAATTTGGTTCTAATTAATAAAGTTGTTAAGACTTTAAAAAAAATCAATTATTAAATATTGTCAAAATTGACATAAATAGGTTTTTAAAACAAATATTATATTATTAATTGATATTCTATTCTTAAAAATCTAAGGTTCTGCCAAATCACTTATATTATGATAGGTGTATCATTAATGGACCACTTGGGGGGTCACTTGGATGTATATATTATGTTTATTAACTATATAATATAAAAACAAAGTGACATGGTAAGTGTCAAACTAATTAACTAAGAGTTAAAAATAAAAGATAAGGTTAATAAAGTGACCCAAACCTGTACAAAACCTATTGGTTGAGTTCTTTTCGACCTATCCACACCTTAGACTTTTAATAATACACTTTGGAGCCATTACAAACTGAATATTAATTTATTATAAAATAATACTTTAAGTTTTTCCTAAAGAGCCCCTCCTCCCCCTTATAAAAGGACACCAATTCAAAAAAATTCTTCACACCTTAAAAGCCTTTTGGTTCGTCCAACCCCTACCAAAATATTATCTCAACTTCCATCAATTCATCCTAGAGGCCTTAGTTTGATCATAAATCCCACCTATGGTTCCATTTTGATCAAATCAAAAGGAAGAACCCGAAGAAGAGGTAATGTTTTCACCACCCTTTTTCAAGTTCCTTTCTTCTTCAACTTATTTTTTCATTTGTTATTTCCTTTCTAAAATAATATCTCCAGTATCTTCTATATACTATTATGTTATTATAAATATGGTACAACCATATTCAGTATTCTATCCATCCTTTTAATGACATGTCACCATAAGTGTGTACGTATGGCCTACCGTCTCCGCATCGTGGTGTAATTATTATTCAATACACTATTATTTGGATGGGTATAATAATGATGTTTAATTCATGTAAATAATAAATATATCATGATAATGATTCTGTATATATGATATACCATCCAATTATATATTATTTTAATATCAAAAGAGTGATACTGTCGCTCGTGCGTACGTACGGACTACTGTCTCCATGAACGCGATGAGATTCATTCCCATCGTATCCATTAAAGTATAATTGTCATTTGATGATTAAAAATAATGTTTAAGGACTTGATATAAATCCTTATATGAATAATATATATCCCATCCATAAAAAATATGGCTCACATAACAAAGAATATAAAGGAAAACGAATCCGTTAACACCAAAAACGATGATAATACTAAGATATTATTAACAAAGCAATGTTAAAAGATTATATATGATATAATATTAATGTATATGATTATTATATAATTTAATAACAATTATTTCACCATTATACAGGAGGTTAACCTACACTCAACCAAGGAAAAGTACAAGTAAGGGGGTTTTCATCTCACTCCTTATTCCAGTGAGATTCATGCCATATTGCCACTATTACCTTCTGTGTGGTGTATGTACTGACCATAATTTTATTCTTTGTGTAATATACTTTAATTTATGTGTATTTACATATTAATTGTATGATACTGCTTTCATGGGGTTTATGTTTCGTAAGTTACCAAATTGTTAAGGGTTAATTCATCAATCTCATTATTATCTGAGTTAGTTTATGTGTAAGTATTTACTGGGACATTTTTATCATCCATGTCCATTTTTCATAAAAATGATTTCAAAATGAATATTTTAAGGATTTTTGAAAGGTAATCTTTATCATGTTCAGAATTTTAAATGTTTTAAAGATTTATCTTTCTAAATATTTTTAATTAATGTCCATATTTTCAAAATAATTTTATGGATTTATTTATATGGACATGAATGTTTTGAAATGATAATTCTTCTCAAAAGTTTCAAATATGTATGTGACACATTGATTCCAAAATAGATTTTAAATTAATTCCTTTATAAATGTGTTACTTTTCAATGATTTCAAAAAAAGAGATATTTCTCTCAAATATTTTTCATTTCATCTATGTCAATATCCTTTGATGGATTTTAATCTTATTTGAAGTTGATTTATTATGATACAAAACTTCCATATCGTATTGAAGTTTTTGTGAAATATTTTGCTGTGCATGTGTTATTTTTATACCATTCATGGTTTATGGAGAAAGTATTGACATTTTGTATGCTAGTTTTAATGCTAATGTTTATGTTATGTTTAAACCTATTCATACGAGGAATGCATTGGACTTAATAAATGACGGGTGGAGCCCGCTATAGATCCTCGATGCATCGGTAGGTATCATGAGACAAACTAGTGTCTTGGCATGAGGACTTTACAAAATCTTATTTGTAGTCTTGGCACGAGGCCTTGGCTATGTGGTTATGATAGTCTGGAATTATGCATTCCATCATTATAAAAGTGGTTATTGATATTGAATGTGATTACTCGACTAGTATAATATCCATGTGAATAAGTTAATGGCATTATTTCATTTTTTTCCATATTATGTTTAATTTCAAGTTTAAAAGGATTTTGTTTTAGCTATACATTGCCTTAAATGTTTATGTTTATTTATGAAAGTTTCCGCTATATTGTTATCCTTACTGAGTATCTGAGCTCACCCCTTTCTATGTTTTATTTTTCCCAAGATGTGAAGAAATATTTTATGACTGACCTGTAGGGATAGTCTGAAGGGGATATTAGTGTGGACTATGAAGACTATGTTATTGTATTTTTTCACTTTATGATGTAATGTAACATTTATGAATGTATCTAGTGATTTCAAGGCTACTAAACTAACTGGTCTTTTGAGACTTGATATTTTCTGATCATGCCAATGTTATGTAATAATGCACTGAATCTGGGTAACTGGGGTCGGGGCGTTACAGTTGGTATCATAGGATATTTAGTACAAACCTTGGAAGCTAGATTTAGATAAACTCTGATTAGAGCACATAGAACTAAGATGGAATTTGGGGATTAGTATAGAAGAACTTCCTAGAATTTTTGTATTGTAGAGATTTTGTGAGCTTTCTGAGAAATACATCCCTGTCTAGATACGAGCAGGTAGAGGAGGCTCTGGCACAGATATAACTAGGTGTAAAACCCAAAAACACCGCTTTAAGCTAGACTCGAACGAGAAATGGTGCACGACAACGGGGCTTGCTGCACTCTTGGTTACGACACTCCCGGGGGATATGCATAGAATAATTCTCATTTTCTTTAAAACCATTATGAAGGGTTTAAGAGTATATACTTACTCAAATAAAACATTTTTATGATTATAGATTATATCCATAAACTATTTAATTTATGTTAAGTGTTTTACAAATTTGGTATTAGGTATTGCTATTCATAAACTAATCTAGTGTATGCCATTGTTTAGAAATGGTGCCTAGTAGAAGGAATGAAAACTCCAGAAATATGCATGATCGAAAGAGTAAGAAGGACCATATATTTTATGGTCTTGAGCCAGAATTTAGAAGGAAAATATTCTCCCATGTATTGTCATCATATGAAGAAATAGTATCATGTGTTGATAAGGTAATTAAAGAGTTCTCAGAGTCCTATGGATTTGAAAGGAAGCTAGAGAAAAAAAAGGTCGGTAGGGAGAAAGACAGATAAAGGGAAGAAGGTAAAGAAGGATTTTCCCATATGTGATAACTATGGAAATAATCACCTTGGAAAATTATTGAAGGGAATGAGAGTATGTTATAAGTGTGGAGAAAAAGGACACCACGTTCATGATTGTGAGGGTAAGAAAAAGGTTTCAAATGTACAATGCTTCATCTGCAAGGAGTGGGGACACTACGCGAATCAATGTTCAAATCATCAGAGTATGCCCCAAATGATCCTATTGGATAATAATAAAGTTATGATACTACCACAGATGAAAAGGAATGACTAGTGTTCTTATGTTGTTATTAAATAATTATTCCATTTGAGTGTTTTATCAACGATGTACTGGTTATATTAATTATGGAGATAAATAAGGATTGTACTGCAGTACTATTTAATTGAGGATTTGAGATTATATGGTACTATGAAAAGTGAATCAATAGCAAGTTAAACTTTTTTTTTGAAAATACATGGTTGAAGGAAAGGTAATCCTTAATGTTATCTTGATACTAAGGTAGTAATTTTGTAATAAGAGATGGTTGATTTGGATAAATTATATTGTATATTATTGACAACCTTGGAACTGATTAATGGTTTGTTTATTTCATCATTGTTGGAATACTCAAATTTTTTGGATATGAGGATTATATATAGTATTCTATAAGTAATAAGGGATCATGAATGTAATCAATAAGGTTTTATGGTATTTCAGGATGTTGCAGTGTTTTAAAAGAATACATGATGAAGGTGTTCACATGCTATTACGTAGAAAAAATGATCTTCATTGTGTTTACCTACCTTATAAATTTTGGACTGTGAGTTTGGACAGAAGTATTTTGGAAAAGTCTAGTTTGAGTTTTTTGTGGGATTTCCATAAAAAGGACAACCCGTAGGTCATGCGGCAACCCGTCGTGTCCGGCAAGGCCGCAAGACTTGAACCCACAACCGAAGGGCGACAAGGGTATATCCCCTACCACTAACCCACGTGATGTCCTGGATTGAATAATGTAGTTTTTTTAAAGGGTATTGTAGATGAATTATAAATTCATTTTTGGAACCCTATATGAATATGATAAATAGAATTTTATTTAGTGCTATTATCTTTTAGAGTGAAAGATGAGTTTGTGGTTGAAATTAGTTAAAGGATTGAACTCTACTTGTCAAGTATATATATATGTTTTTTATTCTCTTATTATATAAATAAATAAATTCTTAAACTTTAGGTATGGCATCTTAAAACTTAAAATGTGTTATCCTAATTCCTTACTTTTTGTTGAACTAGTTTTATTTTAAATCATCATAGATTGGTGGCTTTGAGGCCCATAATTCTAGAATTTTTTGTGATTGATGACCTCAATAACCCCTATAAATATTTACATTTTACCTCCAATTATGTGTTTCTAATTTCCACCAATGTTCTTCTAATCGAGATCATAATTTGTTGGTGACTTTTTCATTCCCCTTTTCCTTTTATTAAGACTAAATTTTATTAACCTAATTTCTGATGTGGGTTTTCCCAAAGGTATTTTCTATTTTGAACCTTTTATTTTCGAAAAATAATTTCAAATTGTGAGGACGCAATTTATTGATGGAGGGAAGAATGTAACACCCCAAGATTTCATAGTACGTTATTTCTTCAAAGTAATTCAATAACTTGCACCACACGCAACACCGAGTTCTAGTGCACCATGACTTACCAAACAAGCCGTTAAAAAGTAGTTATGAATAGTATTAACTGAATTTTGAACTTTATATAATCCTTATAATTTTAGAATCCATATTATGAGTTTCTTAGACATAATTTAAGAACAAATACATTTTTTCAGATAAAAGAAGTATTTTTAAAAAAATGCAATTTTACCACCTTTTAATGGCAAAGACTTTTTAAATACAATATTTGAAACTTTAATATATTCAATGTAAAAAAATAAACTTCTTCTTTAGAATCCAGACATAAGAATTTTTTTTCGATAAAGTTTTGGTGTTTTTCTGATAACTTTTATATTTGGGTGAATATTGAAAAATGCAATATTTTAACTAAAAACCACTTTTTAAATAAAAATAATTAATATTGTTAAATTATACATTTTAATGGTTTAGAAGTATAAATAGATTATATTTTTACCATTTAATCCAATGATGGTCATTGTAAGTAATTTCACTTTGAAATTGGACATAAACAACTGTCAAACTTTTGGTAGTTATTATTTCTAAAAAATACGCCTTTTGGTTTTAATAGCATGAATTAATTTTAAATTAATAAATTAAACTTTTGTGTTTTGAATTTTGTAAAATAGACTTCATTTTTGGATTCTTAATATCGAAATTATCTTAGGGTGAAATTTTGGTACTTTTCTAATAACTTTTATATTTTGATTAATAGTGAAAATTAATAATTTTTAATTAAAAATAAATTTTTAATCAGAATAATTAATAGTAATAAATTATGAATTTGAGTTATTTTAAAGTATAATTAGATTATAATTTTACCATTTAATCCAATTTTGGTCATTGGACATAATTTCATATTTAAACTGGACATAAGAAGGTGTCAATATTTTGATAGTTATTATTTGTTAAAAACACGCTTTTTGTTTCGACAACAGAAATTAATTTTAAATTAATTTCTACCACTTCTGTGTTTTAAATTTGGAAAAATTGATTCCATATTTGGAATAAGGATTTCCAAATTGTAAAAATAGGTAACTCTTTTTTTAGACATTTTGAATAATTACTTCGGTAAATATTTTATTTACCAGGGTTAAAGGGTAAATCCAGTAAATAAAGGTAAACTAATAATATTATAATAATATTAAATTACCATAAAACGTGTACTAACCCTATTGGATTATACATTTCCGACCATGGGCATCTTTGGGTCGATTTTGGGACCCCAAGGAGCCCCTTGTCGATGACATGGACAGTTTATATTAATTAAGTTAAAGTAAATACAAAAATTACTTGAGCATATATCTTTTAGAAAAACAACTTTTACATAGGGTTATATATGTTATATTTTCAAATATAAATATTAATTATAAATCTAAAAATATTTCCTACATAATGGTATTTTATTTATAATTTTTAGAAATTTAATACATAAATTTATTAATGACACAATAATGATGCAGTATTTTCCTTGTTATTTAAAGAATCAAATAATTAGTATTATAAATGTTAAAATAAATATAATTTGAAAGTTTTGATACCATCAAAGAATTTTATTGATTGATATGGCATGTTAGGATTTCTGAAATGTATTTTTTTCTATTTAATAAAGTTTTTAATACTTTAACAAAAATCAATTATTAAATATTTTCAAAATTGACATAAATAGGTTTTTAAAACAAATATTATATTATTAATTGATATTCTATTCCTAAAAATCAATGGATCTTCCAAACGACTTATATCATGATAGTTGTATCATTAATGGACGACTTGGGGGTCGCTTGGATGTATATAGTATGTTTATTAACTATATAATATAAAAAAACAAAGTGACATTGTAAGTGTCAAACTAATTAACTAAGAGTTAAAACTAAAAGATAAGGTTAATAAAGTGACCCAAACCTGTCCAAAACCTATTGGTTGAGTTTTTTTCGATCTATCTCAACCTTAGACTTTGAATAATCCACTTTGGAACCATTATAAACCGAATATTAATTTATTATAAAATAATACTTTAAGTTTTTCTTAAATAGACCCTTCCCCCCCTTATAAAAGGACACCAATTCTAACCAATGCTTTACAACATAAAAGCCTTTTGGGTCGGCCAAACCCTGCCAAAATATTCTATCAACTTCCCTCCATTCAACCTAGAGGCCTTAGTTTGACCAGAAATCCCACCTAAGGATCCCTTTTGATCAAATCAAAAGGTAGAACCCGAAGAAGAGGTAATGTTTTCACCACCCCTTTTCAAGTTCCATTCTTCTTCAACTTCTTCTTCCTTTGTTATTTCATTTATAAAATAATAATTCCAGTATATTCTATATAATATTATGTTATTATAAATATGGTACAACCATATTCAATATTCTATCTATCCTTTGAATGACATGTTTCCATACGTGCGTACGTACGACCTACCGTCTCCGCGTCGTGGTGTAATTGTTATTCAATACACTATTATTTGGATGGGTATAAAAATGATGTGTAATTAATTTAAATAATAAATATAACATGATAATTATTCTTTATATATGATATACCATCCAATTAAATATTATTTTAATATCAAAAGAGTGATATTGTCGCTTGTGCGTACGTACGGACTACCGTCTCCACGAACGCGATGAGATTCATTCCCCATCATATCCATTCAAGTATAATTGTCATTTTATGATTAAAAATAATGTTTAAGGACTTTATATAATTCTGTATATGAAGAATATATATCCCATCCATCAAAAATATGTCTCACATAACAAAGAATATAAAGGAAAACGAATCTGTTAACACCCGAAACGATGATAATACTAAGATATTATTAACAAAGAAATGATAAAAGATCACATATGATATCATATTAATGTATATGATTCTTGTATAATTTAATAACAATTATTTCACCATTATACAGGAGGTTAACCTACCCTCAACCAAGGAAAAGTACAAGATAGGGGGTTTTCATCTCACTCCTTATTCGAGTGAGATTCATGCCATATTGCCACTATTACCTTTTGTGTGGTGTATGTACTGCCCATAATTGTATTATTTGTGTAATACAATTTAATTTATGTGTATTTAAATATTCATTGTATGCTACCTCTTTCATGGGGTGTATATTTTGTAAGTTACCAAATTAGTAAGGGTTAATTACTCAATCTCATTATTATCTGAGATTGTTTATGTGTAAGTATTTACTGGGACATTTTTATCATCCATGTCCATTTTTCATAAAAATGATTTCAAAATGAATATTTTAATTATTTTTGAAAGGTACTCATTATCAAGTTCATAATTTTAAATGTTTTAAATATTTATCTTTCTAAATATTTTTAATTAATGTCCATATTTTCAAAATGATTTTATGGATTTATTTATATGGACATGAATGTTTTGAATTGATAATTCTTTTCAAAAATTTCAAAGAGGTATGGGACACTTTGATTCCAAAATCTCTTTTAAATTAATTCCTTTATAAATGTGAAACTTTTAAATGATTTAAAAAAAATAGATATTTCTCTCAAATAGTTTTGATTTCATCTATGTCAATATCCTTTGATGGATTTTAAGCTTATTTGAAGTTGATTTATTATGATACAAAACTTCCATATCGTATTGAAGTTTTTTTGATATGTTTGACTGTGGATGTGTTATTTTTATACCATTCATGGTTTATAGAGAATTTATTGACATTTTTTATGCTCATTTTAACACTAATGTTTATGTTATGTTTAAACCTGTTCATATGAAGAATGCATTGGACTTAATAAGTGACGGGTGGAGCCCGCTATAGCTCCTCAATGCATCGATAGGTTTTATGAGACAAACTAGTTTCTTGGAATGAATCCTTGACAAAATATTATTTGTAGTCTTGGCACGAGGCCTTGGCTACGTGGTTATGATAGTCTGGCATTATGTATTCCATCATTATGAAAGTGGTTATTGATATTGAATGTGATTATTCGACTAGTATAATGTCCATGTGAATAAGTAAATGGAATTATTTCATTTTATTTTTTCCATATTATTCTGAAGTTCAAGTTTAAAAGAATTTTTTTAGTTATACATTTCTTTAAATGTTTATGTTTATTTATGAAAGTTTCCGCTATATTGTTATCCTTACTAAGCATCTGAGCTCACCTCTTTCTATGTTTTATTTTTCCCAAGATGTGAAGAAATATTTTATGACTGACCTGCAGAGATAGTCTAAAGGGGATATGAGTGTGGACTATGGAGACTATTTTATTGTAGTTTTTCACATTATGATGTAATGTAACATTTTTTAATGTATCTAGAGATTCCAAGGCTACTAAACTAATCAGTCTTTCGAGACTTGATCTTTTGTGATTATGACAATGTTATGTAATAATGCACCGACTCTGGGTAACTGGGGTCAGGGAATTACATGGATATTATAAGAGATTAATTCATGACTTTTACCACGTGTTATTACCTATTTCAGGCTTCACCATGATGGGGATGAAGCCCAAATGGATGGATGCATGCAATAATTATTTTTAGGATTTAATGATGTAGTAAAAATTAGCACTAATATGGATCGTACCTGAACCAGGTGAGGAGTTCACGGTGTATTTTTATTCTTCTAGAATTGATCATGGATATTTGTTGATGTAGGGAGATTGAGTAGTAGAATATGTTTCATAATAGTTGAGGACTCGTTAAAATAATTACCCAATGCATGAACTCTAGTTGGAAGCTATTGTCTCTGAAGTTTTTGTAGCACTATCTATTGGGAATGAAGTTTATAGTGCTTACCAACCACAAGTGATTAATTTAAGTCCTTTTAGGGTGATTTTAGAATCGTTGGCACTAGAGATGTATTTATTATATGAATTCATTTTATTTTAAGCTAGCATATACACCTGGGAAAGGAATCACTATGGATTATGATTTAAGTAAAATGACTTCGAATATGGTGGTTCATGATTGTTTTAATGAGTAGAAGATGATGAATCTACTATATGAGATGCACATAGTGGACTGGGAGAGTAAGAAGAAGATTACTCACATATCAGCATTCATAGAGCCTACACTATTGTGGTGGATCTAGGATATATAGTATGAGGATCTAGAATTCTTTAACTTGAGGTAAAACCTTGAAGGTGGGGATTCATATTTCAATTAGGGCATAGATTTGGATGATATCATCTATATCTATAATCATGTTGTTGGGAATACAAGAATGTGATTTGAGATTATACAGGAATTTCATACCTTAATGAGGGCAGTGCATCCACCTATGAAAAAAATTTACTGTGAGCCTCATCGATAGATCTGGTGGCCATTCATGAAAAGGTAGATTGCATGGTTTGATGAATAATTCTACACCTTTCAGCTGGTTTGGGTAGAGCATAAAAAACCTAGAGGCTTTTTATAGTAGTTTTCCCATTCCGAAATGTAAATGAGAGGATGTGAAAATGAATTTTATTATGGGTCTTCCAAATATTCCAAGGAATAATTACGCTATTTCGGTTACTATGGATAGACTAAAGATAATAGGTAATTCCTTCTCAATATGGTAGAATTAGACAGTGGAACAGTTTTGAGAACTGAGTTTTTGGGAGATAGTCCACCTACATGGGGTGCCTCGAACTATTATCTCTTATCATTATTCAAGTTTCACTACACACTTATGGCATGGTTTACAGAAGGAAATTGGCATGATGTTTTTGTTGAGTATAGCCTTTCACCCAAGAAATAATGGTTAGTCAGATCATACTATATAGGTATGTGAAGAGATTCTATGAGAATGTGTTCATGACTTCTGTGGGTTATGGAAGAATCACCTAGATTTGATGGAGTTCTCTTATAAAAACAATTATTCGGTAATGATGCATGTGGAACCATTTTTTTCACTTTATGATAGGCCATGATGATCACCTATATATTATATAGAGGCGGGTGTGTCAGATTTGATGGGATAGAGTCTCGTGCATTATACGTCAGAGAACGTACATCTTATTTAGAAACATATGGATATAGATCAGATTAGATGAAAGTCATATGAATACAAATGCTTATGACCCCTAGAGATTATAGAGGGTGAACATGTATTGTTTTGGGTGTCACCAAGGATTAGTCACCACATTATAGGGAGATAGGTAAAGTTTGTGACCATGTTCATTGAACCTTCTAGTGTTCTGGAGAGTGTTCAGCTATTGGTGTACTAATTAGCTCTTCCACATAAATAAAGCGCTATTCAAGATGTTTTCCATGTGACACAACTACGGTGGTTTCCCCCCGAGCCTTCAAATGTGGTCGATTTGAATGATATGAAGTTATAGATAGTTTTATCCATTGAGGAGCATCTAGTGTGTGTCTTGAATCACATTGTGAATGTAATGAGGGGAAAGACTATGCTGATATTTTTTATATAGTGGAAAATTTCCTAGTTCAAGAAGATAAATGGGAATGGGAAACTGATGTGAGGGATCAATGGACAAGCCTTTTTTACTCAAAATTATATATATTCTTGTAAGTATAGTTCGAGGGCATGCTATTATAATGTGGGCATATTTTAGGATCAATTAATTTATAGATGCGTTTCCTCAATGATTTTTTTGTTTGTGCCATAGTGGCCTAGTCTTATTCAAAGTTGGGGAGCCATTGTTGGATAAAATGACCTAATGATTGAGGATTTTTGTTTTTTTAATTAATGTTATAGAGACCCTAGCATTCTACATATAATATTACATGATTTTAAACATAATTGTACATCATTTTATGAGACAAGGATTGTGAAGTATAATGTCATTAAAATCTAGGTACATAAAAATAAAAACATGAGATTAAAAAACACATATTTATTTATTCATAAAATTTGATCTCCTATATTTAGTTGTTCTCAAAAATCATTATAGGGTACCTTGGGGAAGAAATGAAAAAGGGATGGGCTAAAAATCCCATTAAGGGAGTATAAATTGGAATAAGGATTTAGAACATGTGTTTTAAGGTATGAAATAATGATAACAAAATCATGGAACCTATAGAATCATAACATATAAATATGGGATCATATAATCATGGAATCATAGTAATGTAGAAGAAACCTAAAACCCGACATTAGTACGAGTCAAGGATAACCACCATGACCATTTCATATAGTAGCACAAGCCAAGGATAACCGCCAGGACTGTCTCACAGAACATCTAATGAGACTTAACCTCACCCAATGTAGTGGAAAACTATCTGGGATAACCCCTCTTACATTTGATAAATATTTTTTCCACATAAATAATTATACATAATCAATGTTACATAAACATAAGGGGTACCCATGGAAAGAATTAAGTAACATGATCATGTAATGAAGCATAACAAAAGGGGTGTATCATAAAAGTGTTCATGAAAGAAAGGAACTAAAATACACAAGGAAATTCATAATGGAATGTAGACAAGAATCATGGTGAGTGATGTCACACAGAAGTAAAAACATGTAATAAATGTATTTATGAAGCATTAAAACATTTTTTTATATTTTTTAAGGAAAATACTATAGAGCTTTCAAAATTGAAAAGGGAACAATATTTTATATAAAACTATAAGTGACCCAAAAAGGTTATCATAATATAAATACTGATTTTATAAAGGCCATGGTGGCTTAAAATAGAGGATAGAGTGAACATTAAATTGGGTATAAAATTGGGATGTTCCCTTAAAATAGGTTTTCTTAGCGAGAAGAATTATGAAGGGAATCACTTAAAAACATGTATATCCCTGAATGATAATGGGGGATAGATATTCAAACAAGAGTTTGAAGAATATACACAGTATTTAGTAGTTTTACATAATAATAAAGGAAAACATAATTTGGGTAAAAATAATGACAGTGCAACTCGAAGGAATAATGGTTGTTCAGGTGGAATCCCATACAGAATATCAGCTTGGTAGCAGTTGTAATTAGGAGATCTTAATGAGATATAAAGGGATTTATCATATTTTATATATCATGATGGAATTGAGGGTATGTTGAGAAATCATACCCCAACATGAGGAATTATACGTAAAAGGGCATATCATAGAGGACATTCTTGAATAAAAGTGAAATATAGAGGATCCCTTACCTTAAGTTTGATGGTATTCTCCACTTGATTTTAATGACTTGAATAATCAAATTTTGTTCATTAATTAATAGTTATAGAACCTATTATATATTTAAATGATATACTACAACCTATTTTAGTACATTCAAAACTTTGTTTTGGTTATGAGGTTCAATTTCATTGTTCGGGTAAGTTTGATTCCTTAGTTCTAATGATAGGTTCAATTATATTCATGTTTTGGGAATCATATAAAATTGAGATTATTGTCCATAGTTGGAGTTATAATCTATTATTGAATATCTATAAGGTTACCTGGTTTGTTAATTTCTTTTGGTTACATGAAGTGATGATTATTCATTATGTAAAATAATATTGATAACCTTTTGGGTTAATTGGCGGTTTTTTTTCCACAAGGAACATATTTTGTTTTATAAATCAATAACATGTGTCAAAAAGGATTCCAGAATCATATATGAGACATAAAAAATATATTATTTTCTGGTTAAACTATTAAAAAGGATTCAAGACCATAATTTAAGACAGTAATATAAATTGAAATCCCATCGTCCTTGAATGTGGTAAATTAGTGCATCTCGGTTGGTGTTTTAATTTTTAGTATTAATGAAATGGAATGGAGAGTTGATGATGATTTATTACTCTATCATGAAAAAATTAAAATAAAATTTAAGGTACTGGAGTCATCACACAATTTTAATGAAAGGAGGTATGTAAAGAAAAATAAATGAAATGAACTTGAAAATAAAATAAATGTTCAGAGAACCATTATGAAAATTCAGTAGCCTAACGACATCGCATATAATTTCCTAAAATATATTGTGTATATAAAAATGTGTCTATTATAAGCCATACATACTATGGACAGTAATGGGGATATTAAATGATATATCCCAAGATAAACCAATTTAAATTAAATAAATACCAAAAAATTAAAAATTAAAACATAGATGGGAGGTAGATTCCCGTACCTTGTAAGGTAACTCCTAAAAGATGATGGTTGGGACATTGGGGGATTGAAGACACCTTGGGAGGACTCCTAGGAGATAAAACAACTATATTTTCAAGTATTATGGATATGGAATGAATTAAATTGAAGGAAATAGTGGGTATATATATTAAAAGAAGTATAATTTTTATAAATTTCAAAGGAGACCTCATTAGGGGTTTTTGAAAATCCATGGGCTTTCCTAGGGTATTTTCCCATGGTATTAGCCACTTGTGACACATAATATAATAATTTACTATAAACAAGTCGACCATAATTTTATTTTAATTATTACATAATTTTTATATCATTAAACATACGGAAAACTCAAAACTGTATTTTTACTATTCATAAAAAATTTAAATATTTTGGAAAAATATCAACAATTCACCCTAAACATTTTTCGATGTGTGTCATTCAAAAATGAACTCCATTTTTTGAAAATAATTTTCTATATATTTTTAATTTTTTTTTTAAATAAAATCATAATTTATTCAACAACAACAATATTAAAACTACAACTCGTTTTATAATACCACGAAAAATTAATCATGGTCCCTTAAAATGGTCTTATAACCATACGACAATAAAGTAAAAATTTATGATTACATTTTATGAAAATAAATTTCCATTTTAAATTATTAAATTAATCATAAAATTTATATAAAATATTTTTGACATTCAAAATTACCAATTCATATACTACGATTGTTTTTTCACTTTTAAGATGTCGAAATTGTATTTATACATTGAATGGGTAAAGATTATATTTTTTGGCTGATTTTATATTCATTACTATTAATTACTATCCATATAGGTATGTAATTATTGATAAGGGTATGTTATTATTCATCAAATATAATGTTTTTCTTACCAGACTCCAAAAAACTTACAAATCATAATTGTAGATGACCATATTTCAAATTTCAATTCACATAAGTGACAAAATTATGTTTAATGGTAACATAGTACTTATTAGTTCATTGTGTTTTGATTTCATGTGATTATATGACATTTTTATATTAATGGAATTTCCATTTATAAAACATTGTGTCATTACATTCTTCCATCCTTAAGTAATTTTTCCCAAAAAATTTCGTTTTAAATTCTAGGCCATAAACATGTGCAGGAAATTTTACTTCATTACATCAACTATGTCTTCAATTTTTCTTATTATCATTGCATTCATGTAGAAATGGTTCATGTGTAACAATGGTGCCTCTATATATTTATAAAATCATATACTTCCTTTTCCTAAAAACACCTTATGCGTCTTGGTTTATATTGATGGAAGCATCAATATGTCATTAAAAAGTTATTTCTTATATATAATTTTTGAATATCTTCTTTAACATGTTTTTTTATAAAAATATATTTCATATTCATATTCAAATATTACAAAATAGGGTTTTGGTAAATCAGTTTTGGTATTTCCCCAAAGGGAAAAATCAATAATTTGATTCATATAGGATGCTCGGATGTCTCCCTCTTCTCTAGCATCTAGAAAATCATTTAGTTCATCATAATATTAAAATAAAGAGAAAAATTTGGAAATACCCTGATGGTACTTCACACACATAGCATGGTAAGAATGTTGGGAGTGAAATTTTCCGCAATAGAATTTACTTGATCCTTGAAAGAATCATTCATTGCTAGAGGTATTGGATGCCTCATAATGTTTTTTAGGTAACTTATATATTTTAAAAAGTGTCAAATTTATCTAAGCATGACTTTAGGATGATCTTTCGTAGTAGTTCACCGGGAAGAGAGAGATGAGTTGATCTTGATCTTCACCCTTCCATATTTAACTAAGAAAAAGATAATATAATTAGGGGGTTTTAATACTTAACTAATAAGAACGTAAAAACGATACATTGAACATAAGAGGATAAACATGTAAAAGATAAGTATATCCAGACTTATGATTCCTTAGCATTAAATCTAGGCTATTTTAGGTCTATTTCATAACTTATATTCTTATCACTTTTTTTCATTCATTTAATAATTTTTTGTACCGTGATCATGATTTACCAAGAAATTTCCCTTGGGAGTGTCAAACCAAGAGTGCATCTCGGCCCATTGTTGTATACAAGGATACCCCATGTCACACCTAAAACACCTTGTTAAAGTTTTCACTCCTAGGTACATCTATTCTAGAGCCATATCAATCTATTTGTATCCAGATTGGGATGTATTTTCTTGATAAAATACTTCCTCTATAATTACCAAAATATTGGGGTGTTTTTTTATTCTTAGTCTCATCATTAAGGTTCTTACTAATGTTCTCTATTCCTAATAACAAAAAATAACAAGGCTATCCTATGATACCAACTATAGAAACCCAATCCCTTTATATATAACATTACATGATTTTAATCATAATTATACATCAGAGTACAATCCAAGGATCTTGAAGTATAGTGTGTTTGAAGATGAGGTAAAATAAACTAATAACATGGGAGTAAAAACACTCTTGTATTTAATCATTGAATTGAGCTCCTAAAATCCATTGTTATCAAACATCTGAATTGGGTACCCTGGGGAACACATGAACAAATGGATGTGCTAAAATGCCTAGTAAGAGAGTATACATAAGAATAAGGCTTTAGCACATGGGTTAGAAGGCATGAAATAATGTTAATAAAAGCCTGGAACATATGGAATCATAACATATAAATATAGGATCATATAAACATGGAATCATATTAATTTGGATGAAACATAAAACATGAATTTAGTATGAGTCAAGGCTAACCACCAAGATTGTTTTACAAAGTAGCACATGCCAACGCTAACCGCCAAGACCGTCGCAAATAACATCTCATGAGACTTAACATTACCAAATTTATTGGAGCTCTATATGGGTACACCCATAATAATTTTAATGAATATTTTTTCCACATAAATAATCAAACATAATAAATATTACAAAACATAAGGGTTACCCATGGAAAGAATTGTGTAACATAATCATGTCATAATGAAAAACAAAAGGGGTGAATCATAAAAGTGTCCATGAAATAATTGAAATAATATACACATGGAAATTTACAAGGGAAATTATACATGTATCATGGCGAGTTATATAAATAGTTGTGAAAACATTTAAGAAATGTTTTTGTTAATCCTTAAAACATTTTTGAGCAATTTTAAGGAAAATATTATAGAGATTTCAAAAAAGAAAAGGGAACTAAATTTTATATAAAAATAGAAGTGAAACAAGAATGTTTTCATAATAAAAATACTAATATTATAAAGAAAATGGTGGATTAAAATAGAGGATATAGTGAACTTGAAATTGGGAAAAAATTTGGGAAGTTCACATAAAATAGGTTTTCTTATCAGGAAGAATTAAGGAGGGAATAACGTAAAAACATGTATATCCCCAAAACAGAATGAGGGATGGATCATGAAACATGAGTTTTGAGAATATACACAGCATGTAGAATTTTTACATAAAATTAATGGACAACTTCATTTGGGTAAAAATAATGATGGAGAAACCTGAAGGAATAAAGGCAGTTCGGGTGGAATCCCTTACGAAATATCAGCATGTTGTAGGTTGTACTTAGGAGCACATAATGAGATAGGAAATTTTTTTTCTACTTTTATAAATCATGATTGATGTATTTTTAAGGTTATAAATCATACCCCAACATAATAAATTATACGTAAAATGGAATAACATAGAGGACATTCCTGAATAAAAGTGAAATAGAGAGGATCCCTTACCTTAAGTGTGATGGTATTATTCACTTGATATTAACAACCTGAATAATGAAATAATGTTCATTAATTAGTAATTAAAAAACATATTATATATTTAAATGATTTATTAAAACCTTTTTATGTTCATTAATATCCTTTTTTAATTGTTATAAGGTTCAATTTCATTGTTTGGGTCTATTTGTTTCCTTGGTTCGAATGATCAGTTCACTTATATTCATGTTCGGAGAATCATGTAAAATGGGGATGGTTGTCCAGAATTTGGTTTATATTATATTATTTAAAATACAAATTGTTACATGATTTTTAAATTTCATTTGGTTACCCGGAGTGATGATTTATCATTATGTGAAACATTAGTGATAACCTTTTTGGTTAATTGAAGGGTTTGGTCCCCAAGGAACATGTTTTATTTTTTAAATAAAAACCATTTGTAGAGAAGGATTCCAAAATCACATATGAGACATAATACATATATTATGTTCAGTTTCAACCATGAAGGTTTTTTTATGAATAGAATTGAATATGGTAACATAAATTGAAAACCAATCATCCTTAAATGTGGTAAATTACCACATCTCGGATGGTGCTTTAAATTTTTGTATTAATGAAACGAAAATGAGGGATGATGATGAATTATTAATTTATAATTTCAGAATTATAGTACATGTATGAGATTGAATTAATCACAAAATTTGGATTAAATTTAGTGAGTAAAGAAAAAAAAATGAAATGAACTTGAAAATAAAAAAAGTTAACACATCCCTTATGAAAATTAAACATCCTAACATCATCGCATAAAATTTCATAAATTATTTTGATGAGAGAAAAAAGTGTCTAAAATAATTATTACATAATATGAACTATAATGGGGATATGAAATTATATATCCTAGCATAAAACAATTGATATTGAAGGAATAACATAAAAGAAAGCTTGAAAAATAGAAGGGAGGTAGATTCCATTACCTTGTGGAGTAACTCCTAAAACGTGATGGTTGGGACCTTGGGGGATTGAGGAATAATTGGGAGGACTCCTAGGGAGGTAAAACCACTAGAGATTCTAGGATTATTGATATTTAATTAAGGAAATCTAAGGAAAGAGTGGGTATTTATAGTAAAAGAGGGGGAGTTTTTTTATTAATTTCAATGTACACCTCATTAGTGGTTTTTGAAAAACCATGGGCTTCCCATGGTATTTTACCATGTTATTAGCCACTTGGGAAACCTCTTATCATATTTTACTATAAAATAGTCTCCCATAATTTTACATTAGTTATTACACCATTATGATATCATTTAATATACAGAAAACTCAAAACTGTATTTTTACTATTCGCAAAAAATTTATGTATTTTAGAAAAATCCCAAAAATTCACACTAACGATTTTTCAATGTGTATAATTAAAAAATTAAATCCACTTTTTGATATTATTTCTCTTAATTTTTTTAGTTTAATTTTTAATTAAAATCAAAATTTATTCAACAAAAACAACATTAAAACCATAAATCATTTTATAACACCTTGAAAAATTAATCAAGGTCCCATAAAATTATCTTATAACCATAATAAATTAAAGTAAAAATTTATTATTAAATTTTTTGAAAATAAATTTCCATTGTAAATTATTAAATTAATCGTAAAATTGTAAATAATTTTTTTTGACATACAAAAATATCAATTCTTATTAAATGATAGTTTTTTCACTTTTAAGATGTCTAAATTGTTTTTATAAATTCATGGGTGACATTTCTATTTTTTTGAAAATATTATTTTCATTACTATTCAGTATTATTCATAAAGGTATGTTAGTATTTATAAGTGTATTTTACTATTCATCAGAAATTATGTTTGTATTATCAGACTCCAAATAACTTACTAATCACAACTGTAGATGACTTTTTCTAAAATTCAAATCACATAAGTGACAAACATATGTTTAAGGCTCACATTGTATATAGTAGTTCATTGTGTTGTGATTTCATGTGATTATAAGACAATTTTATACAAAAGGAATTTCCATTGATGAAACATTGGGTTGTTACAAATGTTGTCCATGTATAAAGCGGTTAACTATTAAAAATGGGACTGTGATGATTTGAGAGGTTTTAAAGGGAAAATTGGAAAAAAAATTAACTTAAAAACAATTACACATTGTGTAATGGTATTACACATCTTACTATGGTTTGTTTGTTTTAATAAGCATATTTTTCATCAAAACCCATTAAAAAGAATTACAAAATGCGTAACTAAATTACACATCATGTAAAACATTGATCAAAATTTTTAAAGTAGTTGTGAAGATGATTTTTTTTTGGTTTCAAACCACTACATCTCTTCTCCTATTGAAATATGGAAACCTCATAGGAGATTTTAGAATGTCAAACCATCTTTCATTCATCCCATTTAAATAATAAATCCCTATTAAGTCTTCATGTTTGGATTTTTTTACATCTCTTCCTTCTTCCACGAGTCATTATATTAAAATCATATGGCGAAATGTGTTGTTAGTTTTGATCCTGATAAATCATGATTTAGGTACCACATGGAAACCATCTGCATCATTCCTCATGGGTGTGGGCCATTGGAAACATTGTTGATTCATTAGTTAATGTTTGGTGGTGTAATTTGGAAGTCCCAAAGTTGTTATTTTTATTATCTATATACAAGACTTAGGATTGAAAGAGTTATATATAAATTTAAATCCAAAAATTAACTAATTGACCTAGTGAATTAATTAATTAGGATAATTTTAAAATTATTAGATTTATAGATTATTGAGGAAGATAATTAGTATTATTATTAATTATTAGTTATATGAATTCTTGATTGGATAATTATTTTTTTAATTTATTATGATTGAATTGAGATGGTCTGGTTGAGTAATTTAATTTTAAATAGTGGTTATTATTTGTTGATTTAATTATCAATGTCTTGATCCTAATATTATGGAAAATTAATTATTGAGTTAATTATCTCATTTTTTAATTGTAATAAACAATAGTTAATTGGTGAATTATTTATTGGATGTTTATATTGATAAATGGTTACATTATTGTTATATTTATTAATATAAATTTATGTTGATAATTAGATATACTATTAATTAAAGTACATAGATTAATTAATTTATGAATTTTATAATAGAAGTAGTGGCGGTAAATTTTCATAGAAATGTTAATGTTTATTAATCACGGTTGTGAAATGGGGTATTAGGCATGATGGTCTAAGCCCTGTAAATAAATGTATAAACCTATAGATGAAATTTTGGGTGATATACATGGAGTTATACACAAATTAGGTATATACATAGTTATGAAATTGGATGTTAGACATGGAATTCGTCACAGATTGAGAAATTGGGTGATAGACATGGCGTTATACACCAATGATAGATCTATATTTATTTTTTACATATTGATACTTATAGATATTTATCTACATCAATTGTGTATATAAATGATTGAGATTATGGGTGTTTGAAAAGTAATTCAACAATGATTGGGAATTT
Organism: Viscum album; assembly: GCA_963277665.1. Classification (NCBI taxonomy): domain Eukaryota; kingdom Viridiplantae; phylum Streptophyta; class Magnoliopsida; order Santalales; family Viscaceae; genus Viscum; species Viscum album. Next base: position 894,658,654 of record OY728121.1, on the reverse strand, counting down.
GGGGTCTCAGACATGGATTTCTAAAATAATTGATAGAATATATGACATTGGATTTGATTTGTTAGACATGGAGTTATAGAAAAATGAATAATATAAATAATTTGGATTTGGGGTACTACCCATGGAGTTTTAAACCAATAATTAATATAAATTAATTATAAATTTAATATGTAATATTGTTCATACCTGATTCAATGTGGTTTTTAATGATTAATAGATTATGTGATAATTGTTTAATTATTCAAATTATTTATTTCATTATAATATTGCACACACCTTTAATTGATCAGTTTTCTTTTAGACACCATTGGTGGTGGCCTTCTATGTTGTACTCACACCCTATTTAGGCCTCCTGATTGGTACACAAATAGACTTTATTGCTATAGTATAGGTTAATTGAAAATTTTATATGTTAGATGGCCATGTCAAGATAGAGTGTAATGTCCTGGAATTTCCATATAAATTTTTTAATTATGTGGAATTATTTCGAGACCACAAAATCTAACAGCGTGTGATTCTGAGGTCCAGAGTGTTCGGAATGATCCGTCAAAAAATTTTAGGTTTAAAAAAGTGTGCCTTATTGGTTTTCCTTAAAATGTAGAGTAACTCTTAAATGGGTTCCCAGATCAGAAATCTAAGGGCACCACTGTGTTTAGGTTAGCGGGTTTACACTAGGCATGACTTATGTTTAGTCGGTGTAGTCCTCCGGTGAGAAAACCTGAAAATGGAATAATCGTAAATAAAATAATTAAATAATGTTATTTTATTTTTCAAATTCATATAACGTTCGAATGGTGACCCATATTAAAAATCTGAGACCACCGCTGAGCTCGTGAGGGTATGCATTCTTTTGGGAGATAATAACATTGACTGCCGTAGGCTAACTATAGAAGTTAGTTTTTGGCCATAAATAAAATATTAAGTAACAATTATTTTATTGTTAAAATCCATAACATCTAAAAGGTATCTTAGATTGGTAATTCAAGAGTACTAATGAGTTCATTGGGACATGGTTCCCTTAGAAAGAGCCTAACCATGGCCGACGCGGTCCGAGGGTGACTGTTAATAATTTTCTAAACTTTTTTTCAGGTATGTTCATTAAACGTGAGAAGAACATTTTATATCTTTTGAACTGGTGCTTGGATTAAAAATATGAGGGCACCGTTGATTCCACAGTGACAGGATTCGCATAAGGGTGGCTTCACTTCGACCGCAGAATGTCAGGAGTAAATGATAGTTTACAGACATTTAAGAGAACAATAAAATAATAAAAGTTATTTTATTTTATCTTTTCCTTTCCTCCAACGGAAAAGCGGCGGTGGTGAGACCAACGAAAAGTAAAGATATTAAATGGCCTGAATCCCATTTATTCTTATAACTGCACCATTGGAATTAGGATGGTTCCTTAATTAAATGAACCCCATTAATTCCACTTGCGTTACACAATCTCCCCCTCTACTATTTATATGTAGGTCGAGGATGATTGTTGGAACAACTTCACCAAGAAACGAAGATCTTGCAATGTACCACGACGCCAACCACTTGGAGGTTGAGACTGGATCCAACAAGCGGTGGTGAGCACCACTAAATCATAAATAGATGATGACGACGAAGGAGTTCTGTCAATCAACATCAGTGAACAACGCTTCTCGGTAGGGGGTTTATTTTAATGTTGTCTTTGATTAATTAAATACTATTCATCTTTCTACCACCTTAACACAGATGGCGCGGGCCAAAAAAACCAGGCCCGGACCCTCAGCCGCTTTATTCTTGATTTAAACTTCGGGGAACAACTTCCAACTCGACGACAACATGAAATAGTGGGACACACTATGACGATGGCAACATTAGAGAGCCATCGGCGGAGAAGGCACCAAGAATCGACACCAGAGCATGTCTGGTGACCTGCAGATGAAACTTTAAGTGCGCCATGTTTGCGGCAGGTGGCGGTTGCCTAAGAGGATCCATGGTAACCAGCCGTGGGCAGTGGAAGGAGGCGACCAAGGGTGTACGACACGAGCCGACCGCGTGGGAAAAGGGCGGTGCCCGCAGGCACCACCGACTGAAGCGACAGAGACAGGAGGGTGTGACACGGCCCTCGCTGCGCCGTGTTGGAGGAGCCTGGTAGACCAAATAGCCGACCGTTGAATCAAGGTGGGGCAGTGCCCCACTGGCTGGCCAAAAAAGCCCAGTAACCATGGGGCTAGCGGGACGTAATGGTCAGCCTCTGGAGGGACCGAGCCGGTGTGGGCTGGCCAAGCAGGTCGGGCCAGACCTGTAGCCCAGTGGGCCAGCACAGGTGGGTATAGCCCCACCCAGTGGCCCAGGCCAATGAACTGAACCGGGCCGCCCCGACGGGCTGGTTCTGGGTAGGGTCAAGTAGACCCTGGGACCAATTGCGTTGGGTCGGTCTGACTGAGTCAGACATGGCCAAGTCCCAAATGATCCCCAAATTAATAAACACTCATAACTGATGAACTAGCTGTCCGATTAACATGAAATCAATTTCTTTGAGACCCCTTTTAGGAAGAAGTCCCTTTGGTATATTTGGGCGGGCCAGACCGAAGTGCGATCACCCCCGATAACGGATCAGGATGTAACTAACAAACCGAGAATAAAATTGAAGCACTGTCTATGACATAAGGATGCTTGTTACAAGGAGGTAATTTAGAGATACTCTAAATGAGTGTTTATGGTGTTAGATGTGCGACCTGGGTAGGATCTGAACTGAATCCAACCGGGCCCTTTTTTACAAAAGTGCACATTTCTCACGGGTCGGGCATCTGAATGACGCACCATCTGTCACATTAGGACCCCTATGATGGGGCGGTCCTTTGGGTATAATTTTTGTGGGACTTTGTACCAGTTTAAATAAGACTGATGGCTTGAGAAGAATTTCTCCCAGAATTAATCGTGTTGAGCAGGAATCCAGTTCCTGGTAGTGAGGCGGAGGTTGGAGATAGATCATACGGAGTTTAGTACCGAGCAATCTTGTGTGGGTCAGCACCTAGTGATCCTACGAGGATCAGCATCAAGTGAGCATGGCTGGATCAGCACCAAGTGACCCTGTCTGGATCAACACCACACGGCCCGATGAGGACCATCCTTAGAGCAGTCTTTTGTGGATCAGTGATATACCGATCCTGTGTGGTTCAGAACCTCTATGGGTCAGCGCTAAGAGATTCTGTGCGGGTCAGTGCATACTGATCATGTGTGAGTCAGATCCTATGTGGGTCATTTCAGGGGTCAGTACTTATCGAATTTGTGCGGGTTAGATCCTTGGTGTGTCATTGCAGGGTTTGGTACCCATCGACTCAAGGCAGGTTGGATCCTGTGTGGGTCATTGAGGGGGTTTGTACCTATCGATCTTGTGTGGGTTAGGATCTTTATGGTTTGAATTAGTTCCACTTGATAGAATAAGATGATATAGTTTCACAATTATTCATTTTTACTTCTATACTTCCATAATACCTGGTTTGAGCTGAGATTGTGTTTGAGCTGTGTCAATTGCATTGTGGTTTTTGATTGATATCTTGCTTTGTGGTTTGCATTTGTGTAATTCTGTGAGACCATCAGGGGTATCTGAGTCTCTACTTAGTATTTTTATACTCACCCACACGGGCTTCACCCACACCTTGTTGTGTCTTCTCTAGATGATGAGCAGTTGGGTTGAGGCTTGAGGGAGCCAGTACCAGGCGGTATGCGGAGGAGATGAGCTGACGTAGAGTGATATGGAGATGATCTATACCTACCCTTCAGGTACGATCCTCGGTGGAAGATTCAAGAGCTATTTTATCTTTTCCGTTCGACATGTACTTTTCAGTTGGTCTTGTTTTCTAGCCCCTTCACTTTCAGTACTCTTTTTACTACAGTAGTTTACTTCGTGGTTGCTTCTTGTTGTGTTCTTGGAGTGTATATTTGTACAGGTTTAATGGAAATGCCTTCACAGTATAGGGATACTCCTTTTTGGTGCTAGTCTCTAACCCCTGGCCTATGGAAGGTGGGCTTGGGGAAGTCACAGCATGGGCCCCGGGGGACAGGTCGTGACAAAGTGGTATCAGTGGTGTCGGTTCTACCGAAGAACTAAAACATTGATCTTTCCAATGGAGAAATAGTGCTAAATATTTATTGTGTGGTTTTCAGTTCAGGGAGTCTAGCATTGGTGAATCAACCGACATATCCATAAACCAGGACCATGAATTCAAATTTCTGACTCGGTGCACGAAAACACTGATTGCATGTGTTTTGGAAATGGCTGACTTTGATCTCTTCTGAGTCAGCACACCAAGTATAAAATTTTAACTATGGTTCATCTTGAATCTCTTTTATGATGAAAACATTGGGAAAGCCATCTAGGATTCCCCAGAGAGTACATGATGATGGCACAATGAGAGAGGAGCCTCTGGTATCGAGACTTGTTACTATGTTGGCACCTTCGGGTGGTGTACCAGTAGCACCACCACCTGTTGGGAAGTAGTTACCACCAGCCACACTAACGGATGGTTCATGCTGATTGAGCATGTTGCAAGAGTTCTAGTGGGAGAGGACTCCAGGGATTCAAGGCGAGAAAGATTCCTAGGCTGCTGAGGACTGGCTGGAGGCTGTGGATAGTGTTTTTCACTTAGTTGAGACACTAGAAAAGCAGATGGTGATCCTATCTTATAATATTTTCTAGTGAGTGACCATGAGGATGGTCTATAGGGTGAATAAGCACCAATAGATGGATTGTTTCCTAAGATGGTACCTTCAGGTAGTGTGTCGGCTATATCACTGCCTGTTTGTTAGCAGTTACAATTGACGGGTACCAGTAGAGGACACATGTAGGCTTAGTGCCATAAACATGTTTCAACATAAGATACCCCTCAGGTTCTGAGGGGAGCCCAACTCACAGGCGGCCAATGAATGGATTAATGATATGGATGGGTTTCTATCTAGCTATGGAACCATTTGATCTTATGGTGGTCTGGGTAGAGAGCCTACTATGTGGCTCAGTAGGATGATGACAGGGTTTAGATTACGTTGATCTTGGGAAGAGGTGTCTTTTCAGTGAACAAGCTTGAGAACCTTCCTCAGAGAAGGGGGTCCAATTCCATAAAAAGATAAGGGGAGAGTGTTACCTAGAACTTCTATATAATTGGTAGGATTACATGTCGATAGCTATGTATTCATCGAGGTATACCAACCATCCTATGTACTCGATGAATAAAGTACTGTCAATGCTTCAACACTCGAACCTCTATGTGAGCTATGTTTAGGGACATCCAAGCCAGTACTATTACTCTATGAATTCCTACTTATATTAGTGTGCTAGAGAGATAATTTGTGGTTGAATGTTCTTTGGCTGAGAGGATACAACATGGGAATGTTAGCAGTGGGAAAGCAAGAAACTAACACCAGTCTCAGAGACATGGTCGTGTAAAATGTTTCAGGAAGATGAAGTGATAGGGACATATGAATCTTCAGGGCTACATATGTGGATATGGGTTTTGGAGAGAATCATGAGGTGGTATATATTTCTACATTTTACAACCACTCTCAATGTGGTACCCACCAGGATCAGGAGGCAGAAGGACATGGGAAGGGAGTAGCTGCAAGCGGTCCAGGAGTGTGACCCAAGGGCTCCAGGAATGATCCTAGGTACGGTCTATGTCTACTAATAGCTGCCATATTAATATACATTGGTACCAATCATTCCATCATGCCATGAATCTTGTTCAAGACCTATAGTTTCTGGTCAAACAGATAACTTGACCCTTATGTATGGGGATAACTTTGGGAGGAGACTCAATAATCACACTTATGACAAAAGTGTGATTTGAACCTTTCAGCGAGAGTTTTTGTTGGAACCTCTTAGTGGCAGTATCGTGGCTTTAATAAGATATTTTGGGTATAGATTGTACATCCATCGTTAATAGTTAAATTGACTATTTTAGGAGAAAAGGATGTATTATATCTACAACGTTTCAATGGGGTTTTCCTTGGTTAGAGAAAAAGGAAACTGAGGCTGCAGTAGATAAACTCTTTCATAGGAGGGTGCTGTTGATCACTCTTGAGTCATCCAGGCCTACCCTCATGATAGCTGGAGTTTTGACTTTTCAGTTCCAAACTGTAGTGGCAGAGTGTGGTGACATATTTTCAAAAGAAGTTTCCTAAATTACCTTTTTGAATGGAGAGGGACTTATGCTTTGGATGGGTACTATCAAAGATTTGTTCAACACTTCACCAGGGTAGTGGGACCATTGTTTGAATTAACAAAGAAGGGGGAGCCATTCCAATGGATGGAGAATTGTCAGCAGAGCTTTCAAGAGCTGATACAGAGACTAATGAGTGCCCCCATCATGAGACCACCAGAAGAGAGCATTGGGTATGTAATCTACAGCAACACATCAGGGACCAGACTAGGTTGTTTCATGATGCAGGAGTCGGTATTGAACGCCAATGTCTCACGAAAGTTGAGATAGAAAGAGTAAAACTACACTACCAATGTCATTGATTTTGAATTAGTGGTCTATGAAATGAAGATGTGGCGGAAATACTTTATGGGTGAACGATTTACTATTTACTCTGATCACATGTGTCTTATGTATATATACTCACATAAGGACTTGAACATGAGACATTGATGATGGATAGGGTTCCTCCATGACTATGACATTGAGATAATCTATACTACTAGGAAGGAAAACGTGTTAGCAGACGCACTCAGCTGGAGGTCTGGTCTACAAATGCTAAGTGAGGAATCAAAGAATCTAGTTGAGCTGTGGATATCTTTCATGGATAATGATGGAGCAACATACCACTATTCATGGATTATAACTCTCCCATTTCTTCACTGAGTCTGTGAGGCACAGCTTGGGGATGTTGACTACAAGGCTCGACATTCTCAGATATCCTCAAGACAGTCTCCTGAAGGATTTTATGAATATGGGTAGCATGTTGTTTTCATCATAGGATGCACCATGGTACCAGTGACCTTTCAGGAGGAGGTGTTTATGGAGTTCCATACGTCCCCTTTAACGGTACATCCTGTAGTGTAGAAGATGTACCATGACCTCTAGTGTCAACAATGGTATCCAGGGATGAAGGAAGAAATGGCAGAGTCTGTATCATGATGCCTCACTTGTCCACAAATGAGGACTTCAGAGATTTGGTAGAAGTCTAATGCCGATAGGGTACAGAGACCCTTGGAATCCGATGAGGGAGACCATATCTTCTTTTGGGTCTCACCCTGATGGGGATTGTGATGGTTTTCTAGGGCGGAAATCTTCCTATGAGGTTCATCAGACCTTTATATATTATCATAATAGTGGGAGAGGTGGCGTACCATCTATATCATTCCCACCAGATGCACCAGGTGCATAATGTTTTCCATTTTTCACAGCTGAGGAGATGCGTACATGGTCCAACATAAGTTATCGACTAGGGAGAGTTGGAGTTCAATGATGGGGTGACATTTATAGAGTTCCCAGTGGAGATAGAGGATTGATAGGACCATGTCCTTTATGGATTTTATATCCCTATGGTGCGTGTTTTGTGGAAATTTGGGAACCTCCAAGAGAGAACAAGGGAGTGGGAGGCTTAGATTCATGCTAACTACTCTCATTAGTTTGATTTGAATTTGTTTTGGATTCTAGGGATGTATATCCCTAAGGTGGGGAGAATTTAATGTCCCAAAATTTCTGTATATATTTTTTAATTATATGGAATTTTTTCAAGACTGTGAAATCTGACAGTGCGTGATTCCGAGGCCCGGAGTGTCTAGAATGATATGTCAAAAAATGTTAAGTTTAAAATAGCGTGTGTGAGTGGGTTTCCTCAAAATGTGAAATAACTCTTAAATGGGTACCCATATTATAAATCTAAGGGAATCATTGTTTTTTGGATAGCGTGTTTACCCTAGGGATGACTTATGTTTAGTCAGAGCAGGCCTCCGGTGAGAAATCCTGAAATGGAATAACCGTAAATAAAATAATAAAATAAATATTTTTAATTTTCAAATGCCTATAAATCATGAACAGTTACTCGTATTAAAAATCTGAGACCACCGCTGAGGTCATGGGGGTATGCTTTCTTTAGGAAGATACTAACATTGGACGGTGCGTGCCAACTATGGATGTTAGTTTTTTTCTGTAAATAAAATAACTACGTATCAATTATTTTATTGTTAAAATTCATAACATTTAAATTGTAACTTTAATTGAAAATTTGAAAGTAACATTGAGTTCATTGGGAAATTATTCCCTTAGGCAGAGCCTAACCTCGACCGTCACGGGTCAAGGGAGACTGTGAATAATTTTCTGAACTTTTTTTGGGGTACATTCAGTAAACGCACTGACGAAGTTTTCTATCTTTTGAACTGGTGCATAGATTAAATATCTGAGGGCAATGTTAAATCCACCATGCCATGATTTGGTTAAGGGAGGATTCACTTCAAATTCATAAGGTTGGGAGAAAATGATTGTTTTTTAACATTTAAGAGAATAATAAAATAACAATGTTATTTTATTTTTATTTTTCCTTTCCTCCAACAGACGAGCGGCGATGGCGGGACCAACAACAAGTCAAGCCATTAAATGGCTTGACTCCCCATTATTCTTGTAACCACACCATTGTAATTATGAGGGTTCCATAATTAAATGAACCCCACTAATTCCACATGCGTTACTCACCCTCCCCTCTCCAATTTATATGGAATTTGGGATGTAGTGTTGGCACGGCTTCACCAAGCAACAACGGTCTGGAAAAGTACCGCGACACCAACCATTTGGATGATGAGACCAATTCCCACGAGTGGTGATGATCACCATCGAATAATGAACTGAAGAAGATGATGAAGGTGTTCCATCCATAAACATCAACGAACGACTCTTCTAGGTAGGGGGTTTATTTTTAAGTTGTATTTGATGAAATAAATCCTCTCTTACTTGCTACCACCTTAACACTGAGGGTGCAGGCCAAATGAACAAGGCATGTACCCATTGTCACTTAGTTATTGATGTGAACATCAGGGATAAATTTACAACTCAATGGCAACATGATATAGTGGGTCATGCTATGACGGTGAAAGCACAAGAGATCCGTAGGCGCAGATGACACCAAGAACGGACACCGGAGCACGTCCAGTTACCCATGGAAGAAACAGTCGGCGCGCCATGTAGGAAGTGGCCAGTGGAAGCCGGAGAAGACCCATAGAAACCAGCCATGGGCGGTGGAATGTGGCGCGTGGGGCCATAAATATGCAATGGTCTACCTCTAGGAAAACCGAGCGGGTGTGGGCCGAGCCAGACCTGTGGGCCAGCGGGCCAGCATGGGTGGGCTGAGCCCCACCCTGCGTGTTAGTCCAACAGTGTCCTAGGACCACAAAATGAACTGGGCCGACCCCAACAGGATGAACACAGTGAACCAGGCTCATGCTTAATGGGCCGAACCCGGGAAGGGTCATGTAGACCCTGGGACCTGTTGGATCGGGCTGGTCTGACTGAGTCGGACCAGGCCTAGACCCAACCAGTCCCTAAAAAAATAAACACCCGTAACTGACTTTCTGGGTGTCCAACTAACATACTGTAAATGGCATTGAGATATTTTTTGGGAAGCAATCCCTTTTTCATATTCTGGCGGGCTTACCAAGTTGAGCCGAACTAAGGTGCGATCACCCCCGTTTCACGAAAAGGGATGTAACAAACAGACCGACTGTCCAATCGATGTGTCATCGTTGGAATAAGGAACCTTGTGAAAAGGCAGTTCATTGGAGACACTGTATGTGAGTTTTGAAGGATTTTGACGTGCAAACTGGGTTGGATCAGACCAGAATCTAATCGGGGCCTTTTTACAAAAGCGCCCATATCTCACAGATTGGGCGCCTGAACGACACATCGTCTGTCACTTTGGGACCCATATGATGGGTATATCTCTTGGGTATACTTTTAATGGGACTTCGTACAGATTAAAATACTAATGATGACTTTAGAAGAGGTTCTCCAAGAATCCAGCAAGTTGAGCATGAATCCAGTGGCCGATAGTTAGGTGGAGGTTGGAGACAGATCATACGGAAGCTAGTACCGAGCGATCATGTGTGGGTTAACACCTAGTGATCCTGTGTGGCTCAACACTAAGAAATCCTAAGTGGATCGGCACCTAGTTACCATGAGGGGATCAACACCTCATGACCCAACAAGGACCAGCCATAGAGTGGTCCATCGTGGATCAGTGACATACCGATACTGTGTGGGTAAATGCTCAAAGATCATATGTGGGTCAACACATACTGATCCAGTGTGGGTCAGATCTTGTGTGGGTCATTTCGGGGGTTAGTTCATTTTGAATCCGAGCAGGTCAGATCCTTTTTGTTTCATTGCGGTGGTTAGTAACTTTCTACTCGAGGTGGGTTGGATCCTATGTGGGTCATTGAGGGGGTTTTTACCTATCGATCCTGTGTGAGTCAGACTTCGTATGGTAAACAATAGTGCCTCTTGACAGAATATGATGATCTATCTTCGCTAATAATCATATATACTTCTTTACTTCACTAATAAATGGATTGAGATGAGACTCTATTTGAGTTCTATCTATTGATTCGTGATTTGGGCTAGAGATCATACTTTGTGGTTTAACTTTGTGGAATTTTCTAAGACCATCGGTGGTATTGGGGTCCATACTGAGTATTTTTTTACTCACCCCTATACAGGTTTCACCCTCACCTTGATGTGTCTTGTGCAGATGATAAACAACTAGGATGAGGCTTGAGGGATCCAGGACCAGGTGGTACGCAGAGGGGACATGCTAACGTGGAGTTCTGTGAAGACGATCTGTACGTACCCTTCAGGTAGGATCCTCATTGGATGATCTAGGAGCTATTTTCACTTTTTAGTTGTACATGTACTTTTCTATTGGGCTTGTATTCTATCTCCTTTGTAGAGACCCGAAGATTGACATACATTGATATTACATTACATTTGCGGAATACTTAGTACATAACAAAAACACACACACAAGGATCGTAATAGTTTAGTGTCTTTGGAAACTCGAAATATAATCTTCTAATCCTGGTGAAAGTTCTTCAACATATCCCATAAAGATCTTCCTTTTTTTTATACCTAAAACCTTTCTTTATATCCTGGGGAAACGAAAACATAAAAGGGTGAGCTCAAATGCTCAGTAAGGGTAAACAAAAGAAATATCAATCACAACATATACATAAGCACATAACTTTTGGAAATCTTAACCTGTAAAAGAGATCATAATTTCATAACCTGGGATAACTCATGGCAGTGAAATGTAATCACAATAATCATAACTTAAAACATGAAACTTTTTGGCATACAAACATAATCATAGAGTATCATTTCTTGTTAGTCAAGACTCATTGCCAAGACTATCTTAGTGGACAAAGTCCCTTTCTGAACCGATTCACCCTCGTTTCAGTCCTGTTTCACTGAACCGGTATAACCTACCTTTCCAGCCATGTCTATCTCATGAGATATAAAATCTTTACCCAATGCATTGGAGGGAGATATAGGTCCCACCCATCTCATAATACTACCATTCTTATGTGTACCACAAAATCTTAAATCATACATCATTTTTATAACCCATGTAATAAAAATGGGATTCTTAAACATCATGCCATCATAACATAATCCATATAAGATAAAAGGACATCATAAAAATAATTCCATCATAACATAATCAAAACAATGTAAAAATAGGGATAGAAACAGAACCCTATATTATCTTAGATGGAAAATAATTTTGATAAAACACTTGAACACTATTCTTGAGGAAAATATCCTTTCTACTTCAAAAACACTTTTCCTTTCTTAACATGTCATACAATTTTAAACTAAAAGAATTTGATTAAAAATAAAATTTAAAACTTGTAAAGTAATCTTCTTGGAAATAATGTTTTAAAAATCCATTCATGCCGTATAATTTAAAAAAAATATTCTTCTCGTACTTTTGCCGGAAAAGTCAAAAAGTACCTCGTACGAAAAACGACAAAAGATTTCTTTTATATCCTTTACTAAAATCTCACCGAAGGGTAAAATTGGATATAAACTATTGTAGGTGGATGGAAATAATATTACATATTGAGGAAACATGGATGTGGATGATAAAATACACCCCAGTAAATTCCAAAGTATAAACAATCTCGGATAAAAATGAGATTGTGATATTTCCCTTACCTTAGGTCCGATTTGCTTCGTAAGTGTCCGAACCTCCTGTATAATGATTTAAATAATGTCATTGACTTATTAAAGAATCATATTCATTTTTATGATATCATATATGGTTCACTTATGACTTTATATTACCCGTTCTTTTGTAAATTCCATGTTAAAGAGCGTTTTGGGTAAAATTGTTTCATTTGTCGTCCGTGTTTTGACTTGTAATTACTCATATGATTACTTAGATCATTATTACTTAATTATAGAATATAAAACATGATTTATATATATATATATATATTCAGAATATACATATATATAATAAATCAGTAAATGGAAAGAAATACACCGTTCATGGAGACGGTAGGCCGTACGTACTCATGAACGCTGTTTTCGTTTCCTTATTGAGTTGAACGGAATTAAGTAGATTGACATACATATATATACACATAAATACAGTATCATTATTATGTCATATATTTCATGATTACTTATTATATATACTTTATAATCATTCATGAATGGTTAAAGTGGAGAATGAATCTCATTGCGTCGTGGAGACGGTAGTCCGTACGTACCAACGAGCGATGATATCGTTCTCATGATCGTAGGACTGTATTGGAGTGTATGTATACTATTTCAGAATCAATATCACTTTAAAATAATAATATATAGTTATTATTTACACCATTATACCCATCCAAGTAAGGTGGTGGTGGAAAATAGATTTCACCACGGCGTGGAGACGGTATTCCGTACGTACGCACGTGCGGTGATTTCGTTTTCCGTAGGATGGATAGATGGTGAAATAGGATTGTTTCATACTTATAATAACATATCAGTATATTAGTGATACTTATGTTATTACTTCATAATGAAACAACCTAAGAAGAAGAAGTGGAAGAAGAAATAAAGGTGAAATAATCGGTATCGGAAATTACCTCTTCTTTGAAGCGCCTCTTTGAGACCTCCTCTTAGGGCACTAAAATTGGTCTTTGAGGAAGAAAAAAACCTATAGGATGTTTCTAGGGAAGTGGAGAAAAGAATTTGTCAGGGGTTGTCCGAGATTGAAGGCTCAAAGTGGTGTGAGGAAGAGGGGGAGGAGGTGCCCTTTTATAAGGGAGGAGAGGGGCACCTTTGAAATAACTAAAAATATTATTTAATTATAAACTCAAGTTCGGTTTTAAATAGCTCCAAATTGATTTATTTAGAGGCTAAGGTGGGTATGGGTCTAAATCCTCTCATCCAATAGAATTTATACAAGTTTAGGTTCCTATTTTAACCTTATCATTTAGATTTAACATTAAGTTAAATAATTTTACTTTTACCGTGTCTTCTTGTGTTCTTATACTATAAGGTTAATAAACTTATTATATCAAGACAAAATAACCCCAAGTTGTTTATTATTAATATATATAACCTTATCTAAGTCATTTGGCCTAACCTGAGATTTTTAAGAATAAAATAACAATTAATAATATAATATTTGTTTTAAAAACTATTTTATGTCAATTTTGACACTATTTAGTAATTTATTTTTGTGAAAATCATAACAGAATTATTAGTTCAAAAAAAGTTAATTTAAACTATACTAACATGTCATATTAACCTAGAAAATTATTTTAATTTATAAAAAGTCTCAAATTATATTTATTTGGGTATTTATAACATCAATTATGTCAATATTTCATTAATAAGATAATTACTGCATCATCGTTGTGTCATAAATAAATTAAATTATTTAATGTCTAAAAATTACAAATAAAATACCATTATGTGGGAAATCGTTTTAGATTTCTAATGAATATTTATAGTCGAATTTATCTTATGTATAAACCCATATTAAAAATGATTTACTTATTAAACTTTGATTTTAACTATTTTAACCCTTCTTTAGATAAATTAATAATAAATGTCCTAATCTAATCCAAGTGGGCCTAAATGGTCATATTTTATTACTAAGGTTGTTTTTGGTCGAATTACACTTGTCCAATAGAATTAGGACATGTGTTAGGGTAATAATAATATCATTTTTACCCTTAATTACCCTATTTACTTTTAACCGTGGTAAAAAAAGTAAAAAGTTACTATTCACAAAAAAATTATTTTCATCTCATTGAACCATATTTTACTTACAGACATCAATCGTGTCTCTCAGATTTTCGAAATTCCACTCACAGAAGCGGTAAAATTAAGTTTTATGAAAAATTCAGTTTTTTAACTACCACTTAGTGGTTTCACTATTCATCAAAAAATGAAAGTTTCCAGAAAAATACCAAAAATTAGATCTAAGCTATATTTGATATTATGAATTCAAAAATGATGTCTATTTTATCAAATTCAAAACATATCAGTTGCATTAATTAATTTAAAAATTAATTCCCGTCGTCAAAACAAATAGCGTGTTCTTAAGAGATAATAACTATCAAAAGATTGACACTTGTTTATGACTGGTTTAAATGTGAAATTACATCCAATGATGAACATTGTATTAAATTGTAAAAATATATTCTAAATATACTTTAAAACCACTCAAATTAATAATTTATCACTATTAATTATTTCGATTAAAAAAATTGTTTTTAATTATAATTTAGTAATTTTCACTATTCATCAGAATATGAAAGTTATCCGAAAAGTACCAAAATTTCACCTTAGGCTAAATTCGATACTCCGAATCCAAAAATGAAGTCCATTTTGAGAGCTAAAATTTCTAAAATTTTAAAAGGTGGTTATTACTATTCATAACGGCTAGTTTTAATAATATTTTAATAGCATATCGTTGTTTAGTGAAACTCGGTATTGCGTACTACACACGCTATCGAGGAAGGTCACGATTGCATGTAATACAAGGCAAGTCAAGGATGCGTGTTGAGCAAGCTCCTTTTGGTGTAGCATACAACACAAAACATTAATGAAATTAAAAAGAATATTTTTCATAAAATCTCGGGGTGTTACATTCTACCCCCCTTAAAATGAATTTCGCCCTCGAAATTCGTCGGGGTTATAAATGGTTTACTATTTGAAAGTTTCTTTGATAGAAACCCACATCGTAAAAAGGAATACCAAAACTAATCTTTAAAAACAAAATTATGAAACTTAACGGTTACCCAAATAAACTAATCACTGGGTTTCCACATAGGTGAAAATATGGATAAGGAAGAGAAATCTAAACACCACATTCTGATAGAGAGTGGTAGAGAACATGGCTATGGAAAAGCCATCAATCACAAAGCCATAAATTTGTGATGATCTAAGGTATCATCTGATTCATCAAATATAAGAGCACTAGGACAACATTTTTTGGTTTTCAAGATCATTTCCCTAAAGTTGATGAAATTGGAATTAGAAGAAATACTTTCGTGATTTCGGTATAGTCTCACCGTTTGTCGTTCTTTGGACAATTTACACTTCATCTCTTAAAGAAATGAAGTTGAATTTGTCATTTGTGATGTGTTAGCAGATCATGTGATATAATTATGGGTCATTCCATCTGTCTCAAACAAAAGATTAGAAAAGTTATCAAAAAATACATAAGTCCATCTATAGTGAGATTAATCTTATATGGTTCCTAAAATGGACTTATACTTCATATATCATACTACTTAATATAATAAAACTAGTTTCTACTAAACAGGGACTTCTTGTAGGCCAGTGGTAGGCGATAAAGGCCAGTCGTACTTCGATTGTGGGTTCGATTCCTACGACCTTGTCCGACGCGTTGGGCTGTCGCCCATCCTGCAGGTTGTCCTTTTTCTAAAACTATATTACTATAACATCCCATAAATAATATCGAAAAGAAAACTTCTATCCTTAAATAATACTAACTTATGTCCAACATAATCCATTCTAGTCTATAGGCTTATCCATAATACTGCAGTCCATTCTCATAATATAGTGAAAACGATTACCAGAGATTTAATACCATCGTTGATCCCCATATATCATAAGATATGTCTTGTTGGTTACATTCCAAACATTCAAAGGCCTTAATCATGTATTCTCTTGAATACCCATTGAACCATAGTGAAAACTTGAATGCAGTTAAAAGTTAACACTTTTCACATACCAAAATCCTCAAAATTCTATGTACTCAAACCATGATATCACTTAGTCCTTATATCAATCATGAGCTCATGAATACTGTTAAACATTTCGTTTTCACATTTTCCCTTCATTATGCGCATATCATCTTATTTCCAAAAATATCTCAATCACTTTGAATACCACATTAGACCAATAAATATTCCAATACTTTATGATACAACATTATTTTGGAATCCCATTACATAAACACTTAATCATTCCACCACATCGTTGTCATATTCAACATCGCCAATAGTGATCGCATGTGACTTCACTTTGTCCTTTTCCTTAAGCGGTTGCTCATGTCGATCATCACTAACCCTTGGATTAGGGCATTTATTGGCATAATGTCCCATCTCCTTGCATTTGAAACATTGAAGTGAAGTAGGTTCATTCTGTGTATCCCTTCCTTTGTTTGCATCATTAGACATCTTCTTCCCATCATTGCGGCATTCAAATGCCCGATGACCTTCCTTTCCACATTTGAAACATTTACTTGTCCCTTTAAGACAATCTCCACCATGCTTCTTTCCACACTTTGAGCATAAGAAAACATTCATCTTCTTTTCACCATTATTCTGATATTTCTCCTTGAACTCCATCTTTCGTTTCTTGTCAAAACTATGAGATGGATAAGTAACACCAACTTCCATTTCTACCTTCATAGCACAACGCACAATTTCTTCATAGCTACTGAAGTCTCTTATAGCTAATGCCCTTCGAAGACTTGGTTTCAAGCCACTGAAAAATCGATCAACTTTACTTTCAGGTTGGATGATAATGCCAGATTCATACCTTTCAAGTCTTGTAAAATTCTCTTCGTATATACCAACAGATTCATCATCCTTCTGCTTCAGCTCAAGAAATTCCTTTTCCATCTTTGTTCGAAGAATACGAGGGAAGTACTTACTGAAAAACAAGTTCTTGAACTCATCCCATTCGATGGACTCAATTTCATCTCTTGTCCTCGTATTCTTGATAAGATTCCACCATTGATCATATTCACCTTCCAAACGATATACTACTAAGATGACTTTATCATGCTCAGAACATTGAAGAACTGAAAATATCTTTTCAGTGGTACTGATCCATTGTTCAGCAACAAGTGGATCAGAAGACCCACTGAAATAAGGTGGACGTTGCCTCATGAAGGACTCAATAGAATATTGTTCCATTCTCTGCTCATTTGGAAGTCCAGAATGATTCATATCCTGTGTAAGTATAGCAATAAGATTTTTCACTCCATCTCCCATAACATTTGTTTGTTTAGGAGGGCAATCATTGCATTGTCCATTGCATTGATCAACACGGTTCCTTCGGGTTCCAGCCATCGTCTAAAACCCAAAAAGGATAGTGTGAGAGGCAAAAATCATGATAAAGGGGGAGTAACTTAAATATATAACATCTTTGGTTTAATCTAATATCATTTCCATAGTTCTAGGACTATATCCTATACGTATACTTATCCTTAGGGACATCCCTATACATACCTTAGAAATATCTCTAGGGATCTCACTAACATTTTTGCATCCTAGTTTCCAAAGGTTGACTAAACCTGTCCTCTGATACCAACTGTAGAGACCCAAAGCTTGACGTACATTGACATTACATTACATTTGCGGAATACTTAGTACATAACAAAAACACACACACAAGGATCGTAATAGTTTAGTGTCTTTGGAAACTCGGAATATAATCTTCTAATCCTGGTGAAAGATCTTTAACATCTCCCATAAAGATCTTCCTTTTTTTTATACCTAAAACCTTTCTTTATATCCTGGGGAAAAGAAAACATAAAAGGGTGAGCTCAAATGCCCAGTAAGGGTAAAAAAAAGAAATATCAATCACATCATATACATAAGCACATAAATTTTGGAAATCTTAACCTGTAAAAGAGATCATAATTTCATAACCTGGGATAACTCATGGCAGTGAAATGTAATCACAATAATCATAACTTAAAACATGAAACTTTGTGGCATACACACATAATCATAGAGAATCATTTCTTGTTAGTCAAGACTCATTGCCAAGATTATCTTAGTGGACAAAGTCCCTTTCTGAACCGAGTCACCCTCGTTTCAGTCCTATTTCACTGAACCGGTATAACCTACCATTCCAGCCATGTCTATCTAATGAGATATAAAATCTTTACCCAATGCATTGGAGGGAGATATAGGTCCCACCCATCTCATAATGATACCATTCTTATGTGTGCCACAAAATCTTAAATCATACATCATTTCATAACCCATGTAATAAAAATGGGATTCTTAAACATCATTCCATCATAACATAATCCATATAAGATAAAAGGACATCATAAAAATAATTCCATCATAACATAATCAAAACAATGTAAAAATAGGGATAGAAACAGAACCCTATATTATCTTAGATGGAAAATAATTTTTATAAAACACTTGAACACCATTCTTGAGGAAAATATCCTTTCTACTTCAAAAACACTTTTCCTTTCTTAACATGTCATACAATTTTAAACTAAAAGAATTTGATTAAAAATAAACTTGAAAACTTGTAAAGTAAGCTTCTTGGAAATAATGTTTTAAAAATCCATTCATGCCGTATAAGTTAAAAAAAACATTCTTCTTGTACTTTTGTCAGAAAAGTCAAAAAGTACCTCGTACGAAAAACGACAAAAGATTCCTTTCATATCCTTTACTAAAAACTCACCGAAGGGTAAAATTGGATATAAACTATTGTAGGTGGATGGAAATAATATTACATATTGAGGAAACATGGATGTGGATGATAAAATACACCCCAGTAAATTCCAAAGTATAAACAATCTCAGATAAAAATGAGATTGTGATATTTCCCTTACCTTAGGTCCGATTTGCTTCGTAAGTGTCCGAACCTCCTGTATAATGATTTAAATAATTTCATTGACTTATTAAAGAATCATATTCATTGTTATGATATCATATATGGTTCACTTATGACTTTATATTACCCGTTCTTTTGTAAATTCCATGTTAAAGAGCGTTTTGGGTAAAATTGTTTCATTTGTCGTCCGTGTTTTGACTTGTAATTATTAATATGATTACTTAGATCATGATTAATTAATTCCAGAATATAAAACATGATTTATATATATATAATATTCAGAATATACATATATATAATAAATCATTAAATGGAAAGAAATACACCATTCATGGAGACGGTAGGCCGTACGTACGCATGAACGCTGTTTTCGTTTCCTTATTGAGTTGAACGGAATTAAGTAGATTGAAATACATATATATACACATAAATCTAGTATCATTATTATGTCATATATTTCATGATTACTTATTATATATACTTTATAATCATTCATGAATGGTTAAAGTGGAGAATGAATCTCATCGCGTCGTGGAGACGGTAGTCCGTACGTACGCACGAGCGATGATATCGTTCTCATGATCGTGGGACTGCATTGGAGTGTATGTATACTATTTCAGAATCAATATCAATTTAAAATAATAATATATAGTTATTATTTACACCATTATACCCATCCAAGTATGGTGGTGGTGGAAAATAGATTTCACCACAGCGTGGAGACGGTATTCCGTACGTACGCACGCGCGGTGATTTCATTTTTCGTAGGATGGATAGATGGTGAAATAGGATTGTTTCATACTTATAATAATATATAAGTATATGAGTGATACTTATGTTATTACTTCATAATGAAAAAACATAATAAGAATAAGTGGAAGAAGAAATAAAGGTGAAAGAATCGGTATCGGAAATTACCTCTTCTTTGAAGCGCCTCTTTGAGACCTCCTCTTAGGGCACTAAAATTGGTCTTTGAGGAAGACCAGAACCTGTAGGATGTTTCTAGGGAAGTGGAGAAGAGAATTTGGAAGGGTTTGGCCGAGCTTGAAGGCTCAAAGTGGTGTGAGGAAGAGGGGGAGGAGGTGCCCTTTTATAAGGGAGGAGAGGGGCACCTTTGGAATAACAAAAAATATTATTTTATTATAAAGTCAAGTTCGGTTTTAAATAGCTCCAAATTGATTTATTCCGAGGATAAGGTGGAGATGGGTCGAAATCCTCTCATCCAATAGAATTTAGACAAGTTTAGGTTCCTATTTTACCCTTATCATTTAGATTTAACATTAAGTTAAATAATTTTACTTTTACCGTTTTTTCTTGTGTTCTTATACTATAAGGTTAATAAACTTACTATATCAGGCCAAAATAACCCCAAGTTGTTTATTATTAATATATATAACCTTATCTAAGTCATTTGGCCGAACCTTAGATTTTTAGGAATAAAATAACAATTAATAATATAATATTTGTTTTAAAAACTATTTTATGTCAATTTTGACACTATTTAGTAATTGATTTTTGTGAAAATCATAACAGAATGATTAGTTCAAAAAAAGTTAATTTAAACTATAATAACATGTCATATTATCCTATAAAATTATTGTAATTCATAAAAAGTCTCAAATTATATTTATTTGGGTATTTATAACATCAATAATGTCAATATTTCATTAATAAGATAATTACTGCATCATTGTTGTGTCATAAATAAATTAAATTATTTAATGTCTAAAAATTAAAAATAAAATACCATTATTTAGGAAATATTTTTATCTTTCTAATTAATATTTATAGTCGAATTTATCTTATGTATAACCCCATATTAAAAATGCTTTACTTATTAAACTTTGATTTTAACTATTTTAACCCTTCTTTAGATAAATTAATAACAAATGTCCTAATCTAATCCAAGTGGGCCTAAATGGTCATATTTTATTCCTAAGGTTGTTTTTGGTCGAATTAAACTTGTACAATAGAATTAGGACATGTGTTAGGGTAATAATAATATCATTTTTACCCTTAATTACCCTATTTACTTTTAACCGTGGTAAAAAAAAGTAAAAAGTTACTATTCACCAAAAAATTATTTTCATCTCATTGAACCACATTTTACTTACTGACATCAACTGTGTCTCTTTTATTTTTGAAATTCCATTCACAGAAGCGGTAAAATTAAGTTTTATGAAAAATTCAGTTTTTTAACTACCACTTAGTGGTTTCACTATTCATCAAAAAATGAAAGTTTCCAAAAAAATACCAAAAATTAGATCTAAGCTATATTTGATATTATGAATTCAACAATGATGTCTATTTTATCAAATTCAAAACATAATAGTTGCATTAATTAATTTAAAAATTAATTCCCGTCGTCAAAACAAATAGCGTGTTTTTAAGAGATAATAACTATCAAAAGATTGACACTTGTTTATGACTGGTTTAAATGTGAAATTACATTCAATGACGAACATTGTATTAAATTGTAAAAATATATTCTAAATATACTTTAAAACCACTAAAATTAATAATTTATCACTATTAATTATTTCGATTAAAAAAATTGTTTTTAATTATAATTTAGTAATTTTCACTATTCATCAGAATATGAAAGTTATCCGAAAAGTACCAAAATTTCACCTTAGGCTAAATTCGATACTCCGAATCCAAAAATGAAGTCCATTTTGAGAGCTAAAATTTCTAAAATTTTAAAATGTGGTTATTACTATTCATAACGGCTAGTTTTAATAATATTTTAATAGCATATCGTTGTTTAGTGAAACTCGGTACTACGTACTACACACGCTATCGAGGAAGGTCGCGATTGCCTGTAATAAAAGGCAAGTCAAGGATGCGTGTTGAGCAAGCTCCTTTTGGTGTATCATACAAAACAAAACATTAATGAATTTAAAAAGAATATTTTTCATAAAATCTCGGGGTGTTACATTCTACCCCCCTTAAAATGAATTTCGCCCTCGAAATTCGTCAGGGTTATAAATGGTTTAATATTCGAAAGTTTCTTTGATAGAAACCCACATCATAAAAAGGAATACCAAAAATAATCTTTAAAAACAAAAGTATGAAACTTAACGGTTACCCAAATAAACAAATCACTGGGTTTCCACATAGGTGAAAATATGGATAAGGAAGAGAAATCTAACCACCACGTTCTGATAGAGAGTGGTAGAGAACATGGCTATGGAAAAGCCATCAATCAAAAAGCCATAAATTTGTGATGATCTAAGGTAACATCTGATTCATCAGATATAAGAGCACTAGGACAACATTTTTTGGTTTTCAAGATCATTTCCCTAATGTTGATGAAATTGGAATTAGAAGAAATACTTTCGTGATTTCGGTATAGTCTCACTGTTTGTCGTTCTTTGGACAATTTCCACTTCATCTCTTAAAGAAATGAAGTTGAATTTTTCATTCGTGATGTGTTAGCAGATCATGTGATAGAATGATGAGTCATTCCATCTGTCTCAAACAAAAGATTAGAAAAGTTATCAAAAAATACATAAGTCCATCTATAGTGAGATTAATCTTATATGGTTCCTAAAATGGACTTATACTTCATATATCATACTACTTAATATAATAAAACTAGTTTCTACTAAACAGGGACTTCCTGTAGGCCAGTGGTAGGCGATAAAGGCCAGTCGCACTTCGGTTGTGGGTTCGATTCCTACGACCTTGTCCGACGCGTTGGGCTGTCGCCCGTCCTGCAGGTTGTCCTTTTTCTAAAACTATATTACTATAACATCCCATCAATAATATCAAAAAGAAAACTTCTATCCTTAAATAATACTAACTTATGTCTAACATAATCCATTCTATTCTTTAGGCTTATCCATAATACTGTAGTCTATTCTCATAATATAGTGAAAACGATTACCAGAGATTTAATACCATCGTTGATCCCCATATATCATAAGATATGTCTTGTTGGTTACATTCCAAACATTCAAAGGCCTTAATCATGTATTCTCTTGAATACCCATTGAACCATAGTGAAAACTTGAATGCAGTTAAAAGTTAACACTTTTCACATACCAAAATCCTCAAAATTCTATATACTCAAACCATGATATCAGTTAGTCCTTATATCAATCATGAGCTCATGAATACTGTTAAAAATTTCATTTTCTCATTTTCCCTTCATTATGCGCATATCATCTTATTTCCAAAAATATCTCAATCACTTTGAATACCACATTAGACCAATAAATATTCCAATACTTTATGATACAACATTATTTTGGAATCCCATTACATAAACACTTAATCATTCCACCACATCGTTGTCATATTCAACATCACCAATAGTGATCGCATGTGACTTCCCTTTGTCCTTTGCCTTAAGCGGTTGCTCATGTCGATCATCACTAACCCTTGGATTAGGGCATTTATTGGCATAATGTCCCATCTCCTTGCACTTGAAACATTGAAGTGAAGTAGGTTCATTCTGTGTATCCCTTCCTTTGTTTGCATCATTAGACATCTTCTTCCCATCATTGCGGCATTCAAATGCCCGATGACCTTGATTTACACATTTGAAACATTTACTTGTCCCTTTAAGAAAATCTCCACCATGATTCTTTCCACACTTTGAGCATAAGGAAACATTCATCTTCTTTTCACCATTATTCTGAGATTTCTCCTTGAACTCCATCTTTCGTTTCTTGTCAAAACTATGAGATGGATAAGTAACACCAACTTCCATTTCTACCTTCATAGCACAACGCACAATTTCTTCATAGCTACTGAAGTCTCTTATAGCTAATTCCCTTCAAAGACTTGGTTTTAAGCCACTGAAAAATCGATCAACTTTACTTTCAGGTTGGATGATAATGCCAGATGCATACCTTGCAAGTCTTGTAAAATTCGCTTCGTATATACCAACAGATTCATCATCCTTCTGCATCAGCTCAAGAAATTCCTTTTACATCTTTGTTCAAAGAATACGAGGGAAGTACTTACTGAAAAACAAGTTCTTGAACTCGTCCCATTCCATGGACTCAATTTCATCTCTTGGCCTCGTATTCTTGATAATATTCCACCATTGATTAGCTTCACCTTCCAAACGATATACTGCTAAGATGACTTTATCATGCTCAGAACATTGAATAACTGAAAATATCTTTTCAGTGGTACGGATCCATTGTTCAGCAACAAGTGGATCGGAAGACCCACTGAAAGAAGGTGGACGTTGCCACATGAAGGACTCAATAGAATATTGTTCCCTTATCTACTCATTTGGAAGTCCAGAATGATTCATATCTTGTGTAAGTATAGCAATAAGATTTTGCACTCCATCTCCCATAACATTTGTTTGTTTAGGAGGGAAATCATTTCATTGTCCATTGCATTGATCAACACGGTTCCTTCGGGTTCCAGCCATCTTCTAAAACCCAATAAGAATAGTGTGAGAGGAAAAAATCATGATAAAGGGGGAGTAACTTAAATATATAACATCTTTGGTTTAATCTAATATCGTTTCCATAGTTCTAGGACTATATCCTATACGTATACTTATCCTTAGGGACATCCCTAGACATACCTTAGAAATATCTCTAGGGATCTCACTAAAGTTTTCTCATCCTAGTTTCCAAAGGTTGACTAAACCTGTCCTCTGATACCAACTGTAGAGACCCAAAGCTTGACGTACATTGACATTACATTACATTTGCGGAATACTTAGTACATAACAAAAACACACACACAAGGATCATAATAGTTTAGTGTCTTTGGAAACTCGGAATATAATCTTCTAATCCTGGTGAAAGATCTTCAACATCTCCCATAAAGATCTTCCTTTTTTATACCTAAAACCTTTCTTTATATCCTGGGGAAAAGAAAACATAAAAGGGTGAGCTCAAATGCTCAGTAAGGGTAAACAAAAGAAATATCAATCACATCATATACATAAGCACATAACTTTTGGAAATCTTAACCTGTAAAAGAGATCATAATTTCATAACCTGGGATAAATCATGGCAGTGAAATGTAATCACAATAATCATAACTTAAAACATGAAACTTTGTGGCATACACACATAATCATAGAGAATCATTTCTTGTTAGTCAAGACTCATTGCCAAGACTATCTTAGTGGACAAAGTCCCTTTCTGAACCGAGTCACCCTCGTTTCAGTCCTGTTTCACTGAACCGGTATAACCTACCGTTACAGCCATGTCTATCTCATGAGATATAAAATCTTTACCCAATGCATTGGAGTGAGATATTGGTCCCACCCATCTCATAATGATACCATTCTTATGTGTGCCACAAAATCTTAAATCATACATCATTGCATAACCCATGTAATAAAAATGGGATTCTTAAACATCATGCCATCATAACATAATCCATATAAGATAAAAGGACATAATAAAAATAATTCCATCATAACATAATCAAAACAGTGTAAAAATATGGATAGAAACAGAACCCTATATTATCTTAGATGGAAAATAATTTTGATAAAACACTTGAACACCATTCTTGAGGAAAATATCCTTTCTACTTCAAAAAAACTTTTCCTTTCTTAACATGTCATACAATTTTAAACTAAAAGAATTTGATTAAAAATAAACTTGAAAACTTGTAAAGTAATATTCTTGGAAATAATTTTTTAAAAACCCATTCATGCCGTATAAGTTAAAAAAACATTATTCTCGTACTTTTGTCAGAAAAGTCAAAAAGCACCTCGTACGAAAAACGAAAAAAGATTCCTTTCATATCCTTTACTAAAAACTCACCGAAGGGTAAAATTGGATATAAAATCTTGTAGGTGGATGGAAATAATATTACATATTGAGGAAACATGGATGTGGATGATAAAATACACCCCAATAAATTCCAAAGTATAAACAATCTCGGATAAAAATGAGATTGTGATATTTCCCTTACCTTAGGTCCGATTTGCTTCGTAAGTGTCCGAACCTCCTGTATAATGATTTAAATAATGTCATTGACTTATTACAGAATCATATCCATTGTTATGATATCATATATGGTTCACTTATGACTTTATATTACCCGTTCTTTTGTAAATTCCATGTTAAAGAGCGTTTTGGGTAAAATTGTTTCATTTGTCATCCGTGTTTTGACTTGTAATTATTCATATGATTACTTAGATCATGATTACTTAATTCCAGAATATAAAACATGATTTATATATATATAATATTCAGAATATACATATATATAATAAATCAGTAAATGGAAAGAAATACACCGTTCATGGAGACGGTAGGCCGTACGTACGCATGAACGCTGTTTTCGTTTCCTTATTGAGTTGAACGGAATTAAGTAGATTGACATACATATATATACACATAAATCCAGTATCATTATTATGTCATATATTTCATGATTACTTATTATATATACTTTATAATCATTCATGAATGGTTAAAGTGGAGAATGAATCTCATCGCGTCGTGGAGACGGTAGTCCGTACGTACGCACGAGCGATGATATCGTTCTCATGATCGTGGGACTGTATTGGAGTGTATGTATACTATTTCAGAATCAATATCACTTTAAAATAATAATATATAGTTATTATTTACACCATTATACCCATCCAAGTAAGGTGGTGGTGGGAAATAGATTTCACCACAGTGTGGAGACGGTATTCCGTACGTACGCACGCGCGGTGATTTCGTTTTCCGTAGGATGGATAGATGGTGAAATAGGATTGTTTCATACTTATAATAATATATCAGTATATGAGTGATACTGATGTTATTACTTCATAATGAAACAACATAAGAAGAAGAAGTGGAAGAAGAAATAAAGGTGAAAGAATCGGTATCGGAAATTACCTCTTCTTTGAAGCGCCTCTTTGAGACCTCCTCTTAAGGCACTAAAATTGGTCTTTAAGGAAGACCAGAACCTCTAGGATGTTTCTAGGGAAGTGGAGAAGAGAATTTGGCAGGGGTTGGACGAGCTTGAAGGCTCAAAGTGGTGTGAGGAAGAGGGTGAGGAGGTGCCCTTTTATAAGGGAGGAGAGGGGCACCTTTGGAATAACTAAAAATATTATTTTATTATAAAGTCAAGTTCGGTTTTAAATAGCTCCAAATTGATTTATTTAGAGGCTAAGGTGGAGATGGGTAGAAATCCTCTCATCCAATAGAATTTAGACTAGTTTAGGTTCCTATTTTAACCTTATCATTTAGATTTAACATTAAGTTAAATAATTTTACTTTTACCGTGTCTTCTTGTGTTCTTATACTATAAGGTTAATAAACTTACTATATCAAGACAAACTAACCCCAAGTTGTTTATTATTAATATATATAACCTTATCTAAGTAATTTGTCCGAACCTTAGATTTTTAGAAATAAAATAATAATTAATAATATAATATTTGTTTTAAAAACTATTTTATGTCAATTTTGACACTATTTAGTAATTGATTTTTCTGAAAATCATAACAAAATGATTAGTTCTAAAAAAGTTAATTTAAACTATACTAACATGTCATATTATCCTTGAAAATTAGTGGAATTCATAAAAAGTCTCAAATTATATTTATTTGGGTATTTATAACATCAATTATGTCAATATTTCATTAATAAGATAATTACTGCATCATCGTTGTGTCATAAATAAATTAAATTATTTAATGTCTAAAAATTAAAAATAAAATACCATTATGTAGGAAATATTTTTATATTTCTAATGAATATTTATAGTCGAATTTATCTTAGGTATAACCCCATATTAAAAATGATTTAATTATTAAACTTTGATTTTAACTATTTTAACCCTTCTTTAGATAAATTAATAATAAATGTCCTAATCTAATCCAAGTGGGCCTAAATGGTCATATTTTATTCCTAAGGTTGTTTTTGGTCGAATTACACTTGTCCAATAGAATTAGGACATGTGTTAGGGTAATAATAATATCATTTTTACCCTTAATTACCCTATTTACTTTTAACCGTGGTAAAAAAAAGTAAAAAGTTACTATTCACCAAAAAATTATTTTCATCTCATTGAACCACATTTTACTTACTGACATCAACCGTGTCTCTCAGATTTTCGAAATTCCACTCACAGAAGCGGTAAAATTAAGTTTTATGAAAAATTCAGTTTTTTAACTACCACTTAGTGGTTTCACTATTCATCAAAAAATGAAAGTTTCCAGAAAAATACCAAAAATTAGATCTAAGCTATATTTGATATTATGAATTCAAAAATGATGTCTATTTTATCAAATTCAAAACATATCAGTTGCATTAATTAATTTAAAAATTAATTCCCATCGTCAAAACAAATTGCGTGTTCTTAAGAGATAATAACTATCAAAAGATTGACACTTGTTTATGACTGGTTTAAATGTGAAATTACATCCAATGAAGAACATTGTATTAAATTGTAAAAATATATTCTAAATATACTTTGAAACCACTCAAATTAATAATTTTTCACTATTAATTATTTCGATTAAAAAAATTGTTTTTAATTATAATTTAGTAATTTTCACTATTCATTAGAATATGAAAGTTATCCGAAAAGTACCAAAATTTCACCTTAGGCTAAATTCGATACTCCGAATCCAAAAATGAAGTCCATTTTGAGAGCTAAAATTTCTAAAATTTTAAAAGGTGGTTATTACTATTCATAACGGCTAGTTTTAATAATATTTTAATAGCATATCGTTGTTTAGTGAAACTCGGTATTGCGTACTACACACGCTATCGAGGAAGGTAGCGATTGCGTGTACTACAAGGCAAGTCAAGGATGCGTGTTGAGCAAGCTCCTTTTGGTGTAGCGTACAATACAAAACATTAATGAAATTAAAAAGAATATTTTTCATAAAATCTCAGGGTGTTACATCCTTCACTTTCAGTACCATTTTTACTATAGCACTTTATTTCGTGGTTGCTTCTTGTAGTGTTCTTGGATTGTGTGTTTGTACAGGTTTAATGAAAATGCCTTCCCGGTAAAGGGATACACCTTTTTTATGCTAGTTTCCAACCCCTGGACTATGGAATGCGGGATTGGGGTAGTCACATCATGGGCCATAGGGGATGGGTCGTGACATGGAGCATGGAAAATGGAATCATATGTGGTTTGAGACCCTCTTGAGAGTTGTTAGTGTCTTTATTTGGAGTTCTATTTTAGAAGAAGAACACATATAATGGCATGAATTTTTTTCAGCTTTATCTATTTTTTATATTCCATGTTTTCATTCTTTTGGGAAATTTATACTGTTCATAATTATATATTATTATTATATTACATATTATTACCTCCACTAGTGTTTTATTTTGATAAAAGTGGGTATTGTCTTCGTAAGACTCACCTACAATACCCTTGCTACTAGTCAGAATAATTTGGAATACGAGGAGGTGCACTTGAGGACTTGGGTTGTTCCGACATAGGGCACCAGTGCATGGAACCTGGGCTTGGAAATTATAGGGTCATAGTTATAATCTATTCAAGGATCTCTAATAGACCAAAATAATGTGTGGATATCTTTTCTTAGTTTATCTCTTGTTAGTGGTATTACCATAGAGTCACCCTTAAAAAATCACAATCACCTAATGGAGAAACAAAATATCATATCATGTGGTCATCATAAGATCTCTCTATAACATGACCTATGTCTATCCTCCTATAAATTAGAAACACTCTATTAGAGGCCTCCTGTAATATATCTGTCCCCTTAATTACAACCTCACCATCCTCATGCCAACAAAGTGGTGAACAACATGGAAAATGAAATTAATCCTCATAAGGATCCATCTAAATTGAATCCTACTAAATGTCATTTTATTTGAGATCAACCATTTCTCAATGGTCTTACTATACTTCACCAATGACTAGTACATAATCCAAAACCATATCCTATAATATATAAAACATCCACTTAGATTGTTGTTCTGTCTAGGGTTAATACATTACGAACCAACTCAACTGTGTCATTAAGGATATCATCAATCCCAATAATTACAATATATAAATCAAATTAATTTTATATAAAACACATAAGGGGACATCATGCATGTATACTATCTCGTGGAGGTACATCCTTCCCACCCAATTTTCAAGTGAGTTTCATCGATCGGGAAGAAATTTTGTAATTATATTTGCTGGTCCAGAATCACCTAGGTATTTTAAAATATACTAGGGATCTTGGGTATCCCAATTAAAATTTATATCATGAAATACTCTCACATCCACATGGACTTGAAATGACACTGGAGAAAACTACTAGGTTGATAGTACCCAATATTTGTACTCTAGAAGCTATGGAAATGGGAAATAAATATAGAATTGTCCCTCTTCATCCCTAACAACTAGAAATTTCTCATACATTCATGGTACATATATTTTCCCCCAACGAGGGTACTGTAGTAGGAACTGTAGCGGTAGTGGTTCTGTAGAAGGTATTGTACCAGCCTGGGTACTGTAGCAGTACTATTCACTGAGGTGCTCTTTTGGCCAAAAAATGGGCATTCAAGCCTAGTCTTCAGGCCACATGGCATTGGACCTTCGGGCTATGTAATGGGTCTCACTCTACCCAGTCTAAGAGGTATTGTCTTTAAATAATAAAACGAGGCTTCATCCCCAACCATTAAAAAACCAAAATAGGGTATGGAAGTATATAATCATAACTTACCTTATGGAAGACAGAACTACAACTCTATCATATACTAGGATCACATCCTCATCATCCAATGACCACCCAAATTTCTGTTCACCACATGTTATCTATTCATGAATCATAACACACTCTTAATAAAAATATTTACAAGCAATCACTGGGTCCTTTATAAGAAACATGATCACTACCGGGGAATATTTAATCACTCTCTAGTGCTCAGAATCCGTCATCCTCTAATTAGCCAATAAGAACATCATACGAATCTTCTCCATTGAAGACCATTCACCATGATGCCGAGATACCTGGGTGTTAATCTTTAAATGAATATATAATGAACATACCATTACCAACTTCATATTCCATTTAAATTCAACAATCTAGATGTACTCAACCCAACGCCATTCCATAGAATTCATATAACTATTTGTAAAGATATAACATATTATCATTTGGACTGTGTAGAAAAAAAAGTTCACTTGAAAAAGAGAAAATGTTACCAAATCATTAAAGCCTGAAATATAGCTACCAACTCCATATCACGGGTATGATGTTTCATCTCTTGGAGTCTTAGATGATGTGTCAAAAACCTCACTACCTAGTTCATTTTCATCAAAACGACCACAAAAAAAAATCCCTATGCTTCTCATTAAACACCATAAAAAAACATCGGTTTAGGAATAATAAGTACTACAAATATATTAAAACACTTATTTAGATCCAGAAAATATTCCCCACACTAGACCATCCACCAATACATCTCTGATTTCTTCATCATCCCACATATTCGTGTGGATGAATGGAAGAAGTTATATATAAAATTGCTAAAGTATCTCGCTAAGAATAGAATGCACCTAAAATTGAATATGATTCTTGGTCATATCTAGGATATTAAATAATCTAATTTTATTGTTTCCTCGGATATTTCAGTCATAGAAATAAAATTTCCATAGAATTTTACCTCTTGAATATAAATGTTTTATGTCGAAAACATGGAATAAATTTTATTTCCCCAAAAGTGTAGTCAGGACTACTACAAGATTTCCAATATTTTTATCTGTGGTGGGTGAATATGTGATGATATCATCAATTAAAATCATAAAAAACATTACCATATAATGGTGTAATAAATTATTGATGAGATCAATTAACACTATTGTTCCATTCATTAGTCTAAACAGAATAACCATATATTTTTATAGCCCATACCAGTTATCAAATGTAGTCTACTGAATGTACTCCTTAGTAACCCATAATTGGATATAGCCTCATCTAAAATTGATCTTGGAGAACCATGAGGATCCTGAAAATTTATCAATTATTATGTTGATCCAAGGAAAAGGTTTCCTAATTTTCATGATAAGAAAATTTAGAATTTCGTAATCTATGTAGAGTCTAAGACCACAGTCTACCTTCTTGGAAAATAAAATAGGTTCTTACAATTGTATGGGAATCATTCTAGTAAATCAAATACATTCAATGTCCTCAGTCTATACCATTAGACTTTCAAATATAATAGTGTTATATGATAATGGTGTTTCAAAATGGGCTGCAAACATGTAATTTTGTCTACAATGAACTCAACTCCTCTATTACGGGGATGATGTAATGCACCAGTTCCGAAAGCTACCTCGAGGCACCCTGTACTCGGTAGGTCACATGGCCTCAAGCGCATTTCCCCATACTCCAGAGGCCGCCGACTAGTAGTGAGGGCCTTGGGTTTGATTGTGGGAAAACGATTCCCTCATTGGTAGAGTAACACAACAGAAGTAAATCAGATATACAATTGTGGAAGAAGTAATGAAAAAATACAACAATAAATAGTAGAAGACTAGAAATAACAACAAATAGATAACATATATAAAATGATGCATGAAACATATGTCTCAGAAAACAACTAAACAGATCCCAAAGCTGGAAAATTGTACAATACCAAGGTACAAAAGAAACAGATAAACAACTCCTCAGCATGGCAGGCCTCAGCTTGGACTAATGCTCTCTATCTCTAAAGAAATCATGTACCTGAAGTAGAAGGGAGCTATCCCTTATCTATACCTGAAACAATATAATCTGTTTGGGGAAAAAACATGACCCAAATAGGGTGTGAGACTAAATACTAGTAGGCAAACACACAAAGATCTATGCCTAACAGTCAGTGAATATATATGGACCGAAATAAACAAAATAAACCAATGAACAGGGAAATACTCAAATGTAAACTGTCCTACATTTCCAAATAATTTAGTTTCATATAACATGCAAGAATCTAATCAAATAAGGTAACCCCCCGCGATGTAGACATATGGATGATCCCCTCTAGTTTAACTAAACAAGTACAAGCCACCCTATAGGAAGCACAAATAGTCAAACCCCTTTGGCTCAGCTTAAGTATAGACTCTCTGAGAAAGCACTCACCATCAATTCCCCCTATATTCAAATATTTCAAAGTCTCTCTGAGGAATAACTCACCAAAAATTCCTACTATAGGCTTTTAGAGTAAACTACAGACACTATGAGGAAGAAATCAATGTCAATTCATCATGTGGTCGTAGAACGTAACTATAGAAACTCTGAGGGAGAACTCAACGTAAATACCCCCTATGGTCTTGTAGCGTGATATTATAAGAGACTCTCTGGGAAAACCCTCAATGTTAATTTACCCTATGGTCTTACTACACAGGTTCTCGCAGACCTGTGTAAATTAAACAAGCAAAGCAATGCATAACATCCAAAGTAATCCCTAAGAACAACTTTTCTAAACAATCTACAGCATACCAGCATGTCATAAATATAATCACTCCAACCTACAATACTAGGCATGGGAAAAACAAACAAAATCCTAACAGGCAAATCTAAACCAATGATCATAGACAAAACATTCGTGGGAAAACACTTCCAAATAATAGATATCATCCTTATTCACATTCTATTATCCTTTATCCAAGTATACAAGAATATAATGAAATTAACAAGGGTAATACCATAAACACGCAATACCCCATTTAAGGGTATTGTCAATTTTTCACATAAAACTCAACTAATTTCTACAGAAAGGCACAAAACACCTACCTCGGTGTTGTAGGATCATTATACGTGAACCTTAAGCCTTGAATCTCCAAAGAACATTGTATATCTACAATAACACTCAAAATGAACAACCTAAGATAACTTGAGAAAGAAGAGGAATCCAGAAACAAAACTTCAGAAGAAGGAAGAGCTTATTGAGGAAATACCAACACAATCAATGACAATCGAATCAGAGATCAGATGCTCGGTCGGGGGATCGGGGAAAGATAACAGTTTTACTGTTTCTCTCAGACAAACCAGACCATGAAGTAGAAAATATTGTCCATCAGACGTGACCCTGGTGCATTTAATAAAAAAATAAATATCATGACATGTACTTTCCCTTATTGATCCCCACTTTAGGCAGCCTCCAGGTCACCGTACATGGCCGTGTGCACATCCATTACATTGCTAGCACCTGGCTACCTGCGGTAACCATGTACATGGCACATACTCATAAATTACACGGCGTGTACTTAAGAAATTTCCTAAAACTCCACGTTTTCTTAAAAACACCAGAAAAAGGAAAACTTACCTTAAAAGAAGATCTGAACTCTTTCAAACATACCCCCTTAAATTAATTCATCCCCAAATTTCCCGAGCATGGCTACGTAGAAAAAGAAACCCTGAACAGCTCTGGGCACCATGATCATACATTGGTCTCCCTCTCCTAAGTCTCATCATGTACTATCCTATGATGCCATAACACTCGTACAAGTGGAACAAAATGGCCACAGAGAACCTTCATACTTCGATCTACAATCCAGATAGGATGCTCCTTGCATGAGGAGTCCACCTATATCTAAACATCCTTGGGTTGGAAAAACATGATATGGGTCTGAGAAGTAACGCCAAAGCTGAGAAATGTGGAAGATGTCATGCAAAGCCCGGTATCCCTGAGGTAACTGCAACTGATAGGCAATCGACCCAACTCTCTCCTACACCTCAAATGGACCGATGTTCCTCACCTAAATCTTACCATGTCTCAGAATACTTTTGTATACCAACGTCAGTGTGATATGTAGGAAAGCCCGATCCCCATCCTTGAACTCTAGAGGTCGTCTTCATCGACCAGCATAAGACTTCTGCCAAGACCGTGTAGTATCCATCCTCTTCCGAATCAACTCTATCTTCTAGGTGGTATCCTAGACAAGACAAGGTCCTATCACAGTTGTCTCTCCTACCTCCAGCCAACATAAGGGTGATCGGCATGGCCTACCATACAAATCCTCTTAAGGAGACATATGAATAGTTGTTTGAAAGATATTATTGTAGGAAAACTCTACAAAAGGTATGTGTTTCATCCATGAACCTCCAAAATCCAAGATGCATGCCCAGAGCATGTCCTCAACCCTCTAAATAGTACGCTCGAACTGCCTGTCTGTCTGGTGATTGTATGCTATACTCAAAAGTACTTATGTACACAAAGCCTTATGAAGCCCCTGCCAGAACCAAGAAGTAAAATGGGTTTCCCTGTTGGAAACAATGGAGTTCATAACTCCATGTAAACGAACAATATCTTGGATTTACAACCATCCCAGCTCATCATTAGTGAAGATATTCTTGATTGGAAAAAAGTTGAGAAACCATTGTAAGTCATTCAATGACAACCCAAAATGAATCATTCCCTCAAGGTGACCTCAGAAAACCTATCACTAAGTCTATAGCGACATCATTTCACTTCCACTCGAGAATGGGTAACTGCTGCAAAAGCCTTGTTGGTTGCCGATGCTCTGCCTTCACCTGCTGAGAGGTGGAACACCTCATGACGAAACCAGCAACATCTCTCTTCATACCTAGAAACCAATACTGACAGTGTAGACCATGATACATCTTGGGGACACCAGGAAGAACTACCCTAACTGAGGAATGAATGTCCCACATCAGCTCCTCATGTATGTCTGCTGACACCCATACACACCCATGAAAACGCAAGATCTCATCATCGCCTATGGTCCATCCAGGAACAGGGTCCTCTCCTGACACACTCTCCTGCAGGACCAGGCCTTCTGAATCTGATAGCTACCTCATTATCTATCGATTAAGAATGGTAGAGGTAACAACTATAGATGAAAGAAACATCTTCTCCTGACTATCATGCACCTCCAAATGCATCTCACAGAATAGATCCTTAAGCTTCCACTCATTATTTTCCTCCCGAACTACCTATATCAGAGTCCTCCTGCTTAGCGCATTAGCCACAACATTGCATTTCCCATTCTTGTAGGCAAGCTCAATGTCAAAATAATGAAGGTACTCAACCCACCTTCACTGTCTAAAATTTAGGTCACGATAAGTGAAGATATACCTGAGACTTTTGGGGTCGGTGAAAACCACAAAATTCTCTCCCTAAAGATAGTGCCTCTAGCAGCGTAACACATGAACAAAAATAGCCAACTCAAGATCGTGTGTCAGGTAATTCCTCTCATGTGGCCTCAATATCTGAGACTCATACGCAATGACTCCATCCCCCTATATAAGCACAACTCCTGAAGTCAACCTCACTTTCAGCTCTTGAAAGGCTAACTCATAAAATTATGACCATAAGAACTTCACTCCCTTCTTAGTCAGGCCCATCATTGGCACTGCTAAGAGTGATAAGCCTTGTCTAAAACATCTGTAGTATCTCGCTAGACCTAGAAAATATTGTACCTCAAAGACATTTTTTGGATGCTCCCAAGAAACTGTTTCTCTCACATTCTCTGGGTCTACTGATACTCTAGTATTTGAGATAAAATGACCCAAGAATTGAATCTTTTCCATCCAAAAGTGGAATTTTGGGAGCTTACCATATAACTATTTCTCTCTCAGTGTACTCAGAATGATCTCAAGATGTGTGGCGTGGTTCTTTTGAGTGTCAGAATACACCAAGATATCATCCACACAGACTACCACAAAAGAATCCATATAAGGATGGGACACTCAGTTCATCAGTGCCATGAAGACTGTAGGCACGATCGTGAAACTGAACGACATAACCACATACTCGTATAGACCATACTTGCTCCGAAAGTCTGTAAGAGGTATATCAGATGGTCTAACACGAAACTGATGATAACCGGATCTTAACTCAATATTTGAGAACACCTAGTATCCTCGAAGCTGATCAAAGAGATCATCTATCCCCGGTAAGGGATATCAGTTCTTGACCATCAACTGGTTTAACTTCTGATAATCCACAGAAAGTCTAAGGGTTCCATCCACCTTCTTTGCAAACTAGACATGCGAACCCTAAGGAGAAGTACTGGTTTTGATGAAACCCTTTCCCTGCAACTCCTTCAATAGCTTCTTGAGCTCTTGTAACGCTGTTTTATCCATCCTATTAGGAGGAATAGACACTGATGCCGCCCATGGAACAAGATCAAAAGAAAAGTCCACATCTCGATCTGGAGGAAAAACCTGAAAATTCCTCTAGGAATACATCCCAGAAATGATCCACCAATTGATGAAAATCCATCTATGAAGTCCCCTAGTCATCCAGATATAGACAATAAATCTGGGATGTAACTCCTCCATACCCATAATAATCGGGTCCCGCTCTGCTCACCTAGACATCCCATTCATCCTTATGGAGAAACCATCTTCCCTATCATGATGTGAAACTGACCCTACGATGATAGAAATCGACAACTGCCTGGAAGGGAACTAACTAGTCCATTCAAAGAATGACATCATATCCTTTCATTTCAAGGACATAGAGATCCAAAAGGAAGTGACACCCGCCAACCTCAAGAGGGAACTCCTAGAATTGAATTATACTAGCCGTTCAAGTCTCCAAAAGAGTGTTTAATGTCAAGATATTGGTAGGAGAAAGGATACTATGCCCAAGGCTCTCCACAATGGCAACATATATAAAAATATGGGAATCCACTGCATCGAAAATAGAAGAAGATAAAACCGAGGCAACTAGGATCAATCCTCAAACTGTTGAGGGTCTGTGATCCTGCTCCTGCTTGGTATGATCCACCACAAAGGTCTGGCCTGAACTGCGACCATGTGACCCCTCCTGACCTCTCTGAGCTAATCCACCCTGATGTCTCTAAAAGCATGGGAACTATCTACTAAGACCATGAACTCGACCTCAACATGAACGTCCTAAATACTCTAGTTCCCAAATTAGTGAGAAACTGGTGGCACTGCTCCTCAATGAGGAGTCATAGAAGAACCCCTATCAACAGAAACTGGTGAGAAGATCTGATAGAGGCACTGAGGATGGCCCATCATGCAACAAGATCGGCACTCCACTGGGTCTCTCCGGAAATGTGGTCTTGTATATCCGACCTTTCCACACTGCTAGCATACCACCTGGGTGCTAGAAGATGCATCACACCTACTCAGATCTAAAAGGGTAGTCTCCCTACGATGCTTCCTGCTTTTAGCTGGCGAAGCACTAACTCTGGATGTCAAGCCGCCCTGGCTCACAACTCCGGAATCCCTCGGATTCTGCTCTGTGATCAGTTTCTGGCTGACTATAGAAGTGATAGAAGTCAACCTGAAGATATTCACCTGGGACCAGATTTCCTATCTGATACCATCCTCAAATTTCATTACTTGGAACAACCCATCTCCCACTAGGTAGGGTGTAAAGTGATGAAGCTCAGTGAAGCGAGAGGAATACTCCATAATAGAAAGAGTACCCTTCTCCAGACTCCTGAACACTCGGGCTTGATTGGCTCTAAAGGTCTACAGATATAAGTAGTCATAAGAGATATGCTGGAACTCCTCCCAATCCATAACCTGTTGATGTACTACCTGTGAGATCACATCCCACCATCTCTTGGAGGAATCCTGTAGCATGTATGTAGTGAGCTTGAACCGCCTCTCTTGAGGCATCTCTAAATGCTCAAAGATCATCAACATGGATTCTAGACATGACTTTGCAACCTGGGGTCCTCCATCCCCTGAGAAAGTAGAGGGATGATGCTGCTTAAAGACCCGTGTTAATTCTTCCATCAACGGGGCAGGAGGTGGAACTCCCTGGAAAGTATGCATCATCCTCATAAAACCTTCATTGAATTTTGAATCAGCACCTATATCAGGTTTAACTAGCGGTGCCAAGACTGACACAAATGGAGAATATTTAGGAATTACCTAAATAGTAATGTATGGTGTCTGATCACCACCCTGAATATGGTGTACAACCAGAGGTCATCTTCGTTGCATGACTCTGCAATGTCAAACACACACCTTAGATCAACATATTCAAGGACTGAAAACTGGATGTATGAGAAGGGAATGTGAGATTGAAAATATTGATGTTTTCAAAACATGACTATACAACCTGTATAATGACTACACTGCATGTTCCCTTAAGCCTTCACATGGGCAAGTACTCCGGCCAACCCAGGTCATGTAACACCCCAAACACACGACGTGTTGTCCTAACACACGTCATGTAATTGAATTTTCTTCCCCTGTCCAAGTTCCATTACATGGATAACCCACAAGGTTCTCCTAAAACCAAACTACACGACGTGTTCATACTAAACACCGTGTATACTACACGAAATTACCCGACCCATGTTATTAGTGACACAGCCGGATACACGGCTCACACTACACAGCCTGTTCCATTCTAACACGGCCTGTATAGGTAAGTAATCCACCGACCCATGTTTGATAACTACAATTTCGGCTACATGGGTTACACTACATAGTGTGTTATATACTAACATGGAATGTATACTTATGTTTCATCCATCTGTGTCGTTACTCACACAGGTGGACACATGGTCTCTACACACAGTGTCCACGTTCGGTACCTAGTGTGTCCTACAACGAAAATCCCAACCTCATGTCTCTTCCCACATAGCCTTTGACACAGTCAGAGATTACACGGTGTGTTCATACAATAAAAGCATGTACATAAGAAAAAAAAATTCATTCTCGAACAGAAGGACACACAACCTGGGTTCATAACTACATGACGTCTTTTCTCGGGTTTGCTAGCCAATAATCCTCAAAAACTACTCTGAATCCCAAAAAAACATTGAAACGAACATTAAAGTACATAATTCTGATCTG
Organism: Viscum album; assembly: GCA_963277665.1. Taxonomy (NCBI): domain Eukaryota; kingdom Viridiplantae; phylum Streptophyta; class Magnoliopsida; order Santalales; family Viscaceae; genus Viscum; species Viscum album. The sequence continues at coordinate 894,618,850 of OY728121.1, read as the reverse complement.
TAAGGGCCCAAAATCCCAGTCAATCAAAGCTTGGCATCTTATAAAAACCATAAACAATCATAACAGTGCAATGATCCAACAATTTCCAGTCTCTAAGGGCCCATAAAACCACAAAAACCAAATTTTGGCATTTATTCAAACAGAACCTTACACAATAAAATACCATATCAAAAACAGGTATACTATCAAAGCATATTTCACCAAAATATTCATATTTAGAATAACATCTATCACAAAAACATGAAACAACTAATGCACCTTAAATGGAAAGGCATGAATGCATGACATGTGCTTTCTAGCAAGTGCCTATACGACGCATGAGATGGAATACCCTAATCGCATTAGGTTGCAGCAAAAATAGAACCTTAATAATATAAACAATAAAAACACAAAACATGTGAATCAACAAACAGTGAAATCAAATCAACTGTAAAATTTCAAAAGAATATTTCTTTTTGCAAAAAACGAGGTAGATTGGATTTTCCATGTACATGGGTTAGCAACTCCTAGGCACAACTTATTACCAAGTACCTATTACATTATATCCCTATCTATAGGCTCTAAATAGTAATTCAAGAGGGAAAAAACCTCCTCTAATACCAATTTGTAAAGTCCTGATTCTAGAAGCCGCCTTGAGGTGCCCCTTACCCGGTTGGTCACATGGACTCAAGCATATTTCCCCAAACTCCAGAGGCTACCGACTCACAGCGAGGGCCTTAGGAGTGATAGTGGGGAATCTATTCCCTCATTCGCAGAGTAACACAGTGGAAGTAAATTAGATATATAATAGATTATGTAGTAATGACAACATACAACAACAAACAGTGGAAGACTAGAAGTAATAACAACCAAGGAACATATATATAATGATGCATGATACATATGTTTGGAAAATAGCCAAAATAGATTGCAATGCGGGAAAAAAGTACAAAACCAAGGTACAAAAGAAACATATAAACAACTACTCAGCATCTCAGGCCTCATATTGGTCTCATGCTCTCCAGATCCAAAGCAATCAAGTACCTGAAGTAGAAGGGCGCTTTCACTTATCTATACATGCAACAATATAATCTGTTTGGGCCCAAAAACATGACCCAAACTGGGTGTAAGACTAAATCCTAGAAGGAAACCACCCAATGATCAGTGCCTAACAGTCAGTGAAAATATATGGTTGGTAATAAACTAAATAAAGAAGTGAACAAGGAAATACTCAAAAGTAAACAGTCCTACAGTTTCAAAGCATTCAGTTTCATATAACATGCATGCAACTAATCAAAGTAGGTGACCCTCTAGGAAGTATACCCTCGGACAATCCCCTCTAGTTCAACCATACAAGTAAAAGCAAACCTATGGGAAGCACACACAATCAATCCCCTATGGCTCAACTTTAGTTTAGACTCTCTAAGGAATCACTCACCATCAATTCCCCCTATAGTCAAATATATCAAAGACTCTCTAAGTAAGCCCTCACCGTCAATTCCCCCTATAGTCTTTTAGAATAATCTACAGACACTCTGAGGAAGCACTCAAATTCAAATCCTTCTATCGTCTCATAATGTAACTATAGACACTGTGAGGGGGCACTCAACATCAATCCCACCTATGGTCTCATAGCGTGATATTATAAAAGGAACTCTGGGAAAGCACTCAACATCTATTTCCCCTATAGTCTTACTAAACAGGTTTTCGTAGCCCCGTGTAGAAAAAACGTGCATAGAAATGCATAGTGGCCAAATTAAACCTTAAGAACTATTTGGATAAACAATATACAGCGTACCAGCATGTCAGAAATACAATCAATCCATCCTACAATACTAGGCATTGGAAAAACAAACAAAATCCAAACAGGCAAAGATAGACCAATGTTCATAGAAAAAACATGCATGAGAAAACACTTCCAAAGCATAACAATCATCCCTATTCAAATTCAATTAACCTTTATTAAAGCATACAAGCATAGCATGAAATTAACAAGGGTAAAACTGTAAACACACAATACCCCATTTAAGGGTATTGGAACTTTTTCAAATATAACTCAAAAAAATTATACAGAAATGCACAAACCACCAACCTCAGTGTTGTAGGATCGTTATATGTGAACCTCAAGCCTTGAATCGCCCATGAACAATATAGATCTACAAAAACGATCTAAATGTTCAATTGAAGATAACTTGAGACGGAAGAGTAATCAGGAAATGAAACAGTAGAATAAGGGAGATCATACCTAGGAGATCCCAACACAATCGACAACAGTCGAATCAGAGACGAGATGCTTTATCGGGGGCTCGGGGAATGATCGCGGACGTACGATATCTCTTGGACGAACCAGACCAAGAAGTAGGTGGTTCTTTCCATTAGATGAGACCCCTATGGATTTAATGAAAAAAATTACATAGCGTGTACTTTCCCTTACCGAGCCCCACATTAGACAGCCTCCTGGTCACCACACACAGCTGTGTGCACGACCTTTACACGACCAACACCCGGCTAGCCGCGGTGACCGAGTACACGGTCTGTACTCATAAAGTACATGACATATACTTAGAAAATTTCTAGAGACCCCTCTTTTGCCTAAAAAACACTTGAAAAAAGAATACAGACCTGAAAAGAATATTTGGGTTCTTACAGATGACCGATATATTACTCTATGAAAACATTCATTTAAAGATCCACAATTTGACAATTATATGAGGTTCATAATATTGATCATACTGAATTATCTACTCTTGAAATATGTGGCATAATTTTCTAAATCTGGATCATCTTTGAACCCACTCTACCTATCCCCAAATCCCATTCACTGTTCATCGTGAACATTTCACCCTTGAGTGTTGTAAACAATATCTTCATTCATAAAAAATTAATGCGATCAATTTGAATTTTTATATTTTCCATTTTAGTAATCAAATTTAATCTTATCGTATCGTGAATCATGAAGTCTCATATATGCTTATAATACAAAACAACTATAGGAAACTCTGCGCATCAATAATTATGTCTATTTTCATACCAAATGATGTATCAAGGGATTAAAACTCATTATATATCATTAATGGTAAGTCTAGTTAAAAAAAGTGTATAAATATAAAGGAGTGTGAATTAATAGTTAAATAATTAGGTCATATTGTGTAACTAACAAAGGAAATTCCAAAAAAAAGTAGTTGATGGTCCATCACTACTATTATCCCGAATTTGAACCATTGCATATACTCTGTATTCCTCAAATCTGTGACACTATCCTTGAGGTGGTATTAATATTTGAGTAATATTTCATTTATCCTTCTAATGAGGACCATGGGGGGGTCTTTTTTTCCTGAATCATGTTAACGTTGATCACCTACGGGTTTCTGACATTAATACTCTAGAGTAGAACAACTAAATATTCCCCATCATTCCACACATTTGATTATTTATCTGAGAAAATGAGTAGAACATTGGGCAATTCATGATATTCCCATGATCTAAGAACTATATAACTCTTCATAAATGGGGTGAAGATTTTTTACTATGATCAATCTGGTTAACACTACTCCATTTCTCATAATGGGAATTTCTCATCTTGATACTCGATGAAACACACACCGCGAAAGTTTTTGGTTAGCCTGATAGTGTAATAGGGGGTGGAAGAATAATAATTACATGATCCACTTCCATGACCTTATCAATAGTCAAGGACATGTACAAATCCAATATGTGTTTTATTCAGTCGAAAATCCTAAATAACAATATGATGTTTGCATGAAGACCGATATTGATCATTATGGCCATCTCCACCTCATTTCCCAATATGATAGGATTAAAATGGAATACTTTATCTAATTTTGTGTAGTATAAAAATTCTATTATATATCCCTATTGTATCTCCATGAACTCATACACTTGGTCCATATTTTGGGTATTGGAAAAAATTCCCGAAAAAAATAGCCATGAAGGCCTACTTTATGAGACCATCATTTCATCCAAATTGTCCCATCATTCACCACAATATCCTGCTTGGTCCCTATAACATTATTTCATCTAGATGTATATATTTTTTCTATATATGTGTCTAATCAATGATAAATAAAACCTCATTGATTTTTATCCTGTTTTTTTCAAGCTTTGATAGTGTAAATTAAAAAAAGGGATGTGGATGCTAGAGATGAAAGGCTTTAGCATAGTCGACATTAGACATCGGTGCCCCAAAACCCATTGTAAGAACAAAAATAATGACTCCTAGCTATGTTGGTCCCACTAACTACATCACCCGGGCAACCACAGAAGCATTCTATGTTACACCCTATTGCACTATATCTGTTATAATAGATTCAACATCCATAGAGGGAGCATCTACTGACTTGTCTACAAGTGGACCCAACAACCATATTTGAGGTGGATTCTTATGAATCATGATGGAAATAGTATAAATTAGAAAATCATAAGGACATATCCTAATCATTCTACTAGAATAAAAAAGGGTCTACTTGAATTCTACCCAGAACAAAATGTTAATCCTTACATACACTATCTAAGGCTATGAAACCATGTTTGTTATTCTTGTTAATACATATAAAAATCATAATATTAATCTCAAGTTAAGAATAAATATTCCAGAATAGATATATCCAAATAGTATGGGGAAAAATATCACTCAAAATTGAATAAAAATATATCCTGATGAAATATAAAAATTCAATGTATTTAAATAAATAACTTGTATGGAAGATAAAATTAGTATATTAATTTCATGTGATCATACATTCCTACTCATGGAACATGAGAACACAAAAAAATCCTATGTAATTATAATTCAAATCATATTTATAGTTACATGGATGTTCATTACACATAATATGGCTACACCCAAGGAAACTCCCAAAACCAAGTCCTATAGAGCCAACATCATTTCAACACTTTCATTGCTTTTCTAAATGTAATGCAATGAAACTATCTATAAAATAACATTTTGTATCACCCCGAACAAAAAAACTATCTTCGAGATAGATAACTACAATACCTCAAGTGCACTACCCTTAAACAAGAGTTCATCAACCAGTAGTGAGCATCTAAACATCACCAGCCGGGGAGACAAAAACCTCGATATGAATTCCATAATAAAAAAAATAATTAAACATATAACATTCCATAAAATAATTTAAGATGAAAAATATTCATAATGTAATAAATTTTGTAACATAATTCATAAAAAAATCAGATCTCTATGTGGAAATACATAGATGACAACATAAGGAATAAAAAATTAAATATGAAAACACTATAGAAAACCATTCGACTTATTCTCATTACTACTAGAATTTTCATACTCTATAGTTTAGCTATATTTTGTAAGCCCCTTTCATTTTCTATGATCTTTAATTATGATGATTTTACATTCCCTGACATTCCCATGTTGTGTTTGCGAAATAAACCCTCTTAGAGACCACAATTTAGTTCTAAACATATGCGAGAATGTATAACTTGACTATTCCATTATAAATATAAATATTCATGAAAACATAAAAATGATATATTGATCACTCATATAAAAACTAAAACACCATGTGTCATGGATATAGTAGCCACTATTCAATGTAAGAATGAAAATCATGAAAATGTAATAAGTGACTAATACATATAAATAATCATAGTGAACAAATTATATAGTTGTCTAAAGGCATTGAGTTATTTGGGACCATAAGTCCATTATATCAAGTCTTTATTGTGTTTCATTCCTCAAAATTAAAAAATATATCTTTTATTTGAGTTATTCCACTAGTTCATCATACAAAAAATATATTTTTCAATAGTTTATCCTAAAGGCTTTCATGACTCTATAGTATATTTTGGTGCACCATCATTTTAGTCACATGGTAAGATCACTTCTTCACTATGGGATTTCCATCTCATGAAGAGCCACCTTTGTAATTAAAAAATATAGACATCCAAAGGCATGGTATTTACATACAAAAGGGTAGATAAGAAGAAAAAGGAATGTATAATATCTTCATGAGAATAATTAGTAACATATAAGAACATGTTATCAACATAAAACATTCCCTAATAAGATGTATACACATAATCATGGAATCAATATTTATATATGACTCTCACAGGATCCATACACATACATGAAATCACTATCAAGCATGGTATGTTATTAAATTCCATGGAAAGGTTTATATTAGGGAATAAATATATGATAATTACAACAAATTTTAATGAAATTTATACAATAACTTTGTTGGTGATGTAGTCTAAATTTCATTAGTGGATTGATTCACAAATCACATTGTGCACCCTTAGGGAATTGGATCTAATTTTAACAATTTTAAAATCATGTTCTAATTCATCATAAAGATGTTTATAAAGTAAAAAAAGTTATTACATGTCAATAATATAGTTCTAGAATCTCATGAAGTACAAAATCCATAAAAAATACTTGTTTTGAGGTATGTCAAAGAATAATACACCAATTAAATGTATTAGTTTTAATTTCATGTACATATCATAAATTAATCATTAAATATACATGATAATCATTTGTCTAGATGATGATCATTGATCTAAAAAATATCCATTATTTGAAAATAAATGCATGATGAAATTCTTGGTGAAAATAGTCACGTAGTGATTGATCAATTATGACTTACCTTAAAATGTCAATTGATCACTATAGTTATAGCACAGGTCAAGGGGATATCATTAACATGTCAAATGAACCACAAATCTACCAAATGATTTTCAACAGATTATACTTCTATTATAAATCGACCAACATGAAAAGGTATTAGTGGATGATCTATAAACATATACACCTAAAATTCTTGTAGTCGAGTGTAGATCTTTATACGAACACAAGACACAGTTAATTGGATATTTTTTTTTGATATATGTAGGAGGAATGAATTAATTATATGATAATTATTTAAAAAAAAGTTCATTCATAGATCCATGAACATCAATCAAGTTGGAATATTAATATTGATTTTATCTTATGGGAACATATCATTCCAGTATCAAAAAATTTATCCAACATTTATGAACCAAGGTTATATGATAGGGAGAGATCAATATTCAAGGGAGGATGTTACAAATTTTATATTTGGTGAATAAGATTAAAATTGTGTATTAAATATGGTAAAAAACCTGGTGGATTTTAACATTTGTTGTGTACATTAAATTTACACCTAGTCTAGATCCTCCCACAAGCCAATGGTTATCCTCGGTTGCCCAGTTTCATGAACCAATAGGCTCATGTGCTATGGATAACCTTTAAATGGAATGTCGGTTATATATAAAGATGAAGATGAAAATTTAAATCACCTAATAGATGGTATACTTTATTAAATATCTAGTTTTAACTTACAACCACTATTGGTCAAATCATTTTCTCACCACTCTGAACATTAATTCCAAAACCCTTTTCATTAAAAACTATCCACTAAAATAAACATAATAGAGATGAAATAATAGGGATGTGGAAAATATTATAAACATAAAACATATAATTCATAAAAATATATAGTATAAAACAAATATAAAATTATTAATGTATTTCACAAAAAAATTAAAAACAGATCATTTAATGTTCAATGAAATGATTTAAAACAATGGGTCAGGTAGTGGTATTGAATTTTCCACATCCTTTATTTTGATATAATAATTAATAAAATTAATAATATAATATCCCATTTTTTATATTAATATATTCAAAACCCCCACTCTTATTTACTCCAAAATCATTCAGCATGGTTATAATCCTAATTTACCTCTAAAGAAACCATCCAAGGAGTTCATTGGGTTCATAGGTGTTCCTTCTCTTATGTTAAAAATATACATAGTATGATAAGGGTTAATAATCTCTTATTTCCATTTTCCTATAATTATTGTCACTATTTTTATATTTACATATCGATTTTTTTTGAATAATTTCTATTAGTTAATTATTTTTATTTGAGTGAGTGACCATAATTCCCACTCATTATTCAAGTACCATAAGTTATCACTTAGAAAAAAATCCACAATGTAGTCCTATATAATCAAAATACCAACATTTCCAATTTATTTGTGATATTATAGATGAATTCATTCTAATATAGGTAATTATTATAAATATTAGTGACTATGATGTTTCTTGAGTTTCCACTTTCTGGTCCCCAATATATAAAACATAATTCTCACAAAAGTAAAAATGTTTTTCCATAGTGTTCATTCATAATACATTAACAACAACAACAAATTTTATTATTGATTCATTTCAAATAAATGTTTCATATTATTATAATTTTTAGGGGGAATTTATTTATTCATTTGACTAGTTATCCAATATTTCATACTATTATAATCAACAGTTACATCAATTTTCTATTCCTAAAAATGACGGTTTCTTACCCCACTACAATATTATCATGATTTTGATGAGAATAAATATTATTATGTTTATATAATCATCTAAAATTTTATTGATGGATGTTCACCAAGATGATAATATTAATCCATAAAATTGGGAATTATTAACAACATACATATCAAATATTTCAATCCAGATGATTAATTATTTTCCCATGTCTAAGTAAGAGGTTTTTTTGGGAATATTATATATTATTTTGCTTCAATATTAGTTAAATATTAATGATATAGTGGATTTATTATATTTTTGGTGGCTTCTAGAATTATATATCCCCTAAATGAATTTTTATCACTCTTGAGAGAAAAAATATTATGTATTTTTTATATGTTTGTAGTTATACATAATATTTCACAATTTGTGGAGTTAATTGTATATATTTTTATGACTAAAATTATACATTCCACCATAATAATATTTTTCACATTTACCCAAATTATTATGTATTGTAATGTTCATATAATTCCTTGATACACTATTCTCATATTATCATTCATATTGTAGGAAAATGTCATAGGGATATCATTGAGTAAGTTAAGATCTTGGTGGACATGGTTTTGATTAAAAAAAATATTTTCAGACAACGTTGAGTGTTCTTCCTTGTCAAATACCACTAGTCCTCTGCATGGATGAGCCTCATTATCAATGGAATAAGTTAATTATTATGTCATTACGTTTTTACTGGTTAAAGAATACTATAATTGTGATATCATTTCATGGATAGATTTACTATATTATTAAATTAGTAGATGTTTAGAAGGGAGTATAAAAATATTCAGAACACCATCATATAGTTATGGGGTCGTCGATTAAGAATATCAATATGATGATTAATAAAAGTTTTTCCATTGAAAATAGTTTAAGAAATTATTTTTAGGAAATGAGCTTATCAAAATGAAATAGACTGTGAAAATAGGGTATCTGGTTTCATATAGATTGGGTGTTTCGTTTATATAGATTCAATCATGGTGATGATAGTTGATTAGAATTGGATGATGGTTCTGAAACATATTTTTGTACCTAATAAATTTTATTCCCATATTAGTAAACATATTACATAGATGATTTTTGTAACAACCCTGAATTTTATCCATTGAAATTCCCTTCTAATAATTATTACATATAGTATAAACCACCTAAAATCACATAGAGCATATAATACATGTTTATAGTATATGAATGAATCATATATGAGTCATTTTTAGAAGTTGTGTAACATGTACCAATGAAATTATAACTTTATCGTTGGAATAGTAACATGACCAATATGAATAGTAATAATACCAATAGAATAGTTACCTCACCTATGAAATTACAAATAAAATTTAAGTATATTATTTATGATAATATGATATAATATATCATAGTAAAAGTAAATAATTGTTTAAAAAATTTGTAATTAAGTGTTGCTATTTTGGGATATTTAAAATATTTAATTAAAATTTTATAAATAATATAATTACATTAATAATTTTTTTTAAATGTATTAAATAATTAATATTTTTTATTATGATTTTGGGATAATTTTATGGGAGCTTAACTAATTCTACCAGGTGGCTTAAAATGAATTATAATTAAAAAATAGTAATTTTTCCAATAAATTACGATTTTCATAAAATCTTATAGGTATATTGTTTGGAAGATTATTTTATTAAAATATATTCCACGTCATAATTAAAAAAATTGAAAAAAATTTGTGGTGATTTATAGGGATTTTTCAAAAATACATAAATTTGTGATGAATAGTAACATTCAACAATTTACTATATATATACACTATAAAACAAATACTATATTCCATGATTCATGGATGATGTATGTACCATTTTTTTAAATTTAAATTATCTAGTTACTGTATTTAGTTTCAATAATCAACACTATTTTTTGTTATGATCAAAATAATAAATTAATGGAGAAAATAATCAAAAACACTCCCCTCCTCCACTATTAATACCACCCGTTATCCTCACACCAATCCAGATTTGAGGAATTATAAATTATTCACAAATATATAACCATGATTCTCCCCCACATTACGGATATCATGGTATCATCAATAAACCAAACCTGTTTCACTAAGGAGGTTTTCAAGGAGGAGAAATTCAAGTTATAATTTCCTCTATCCTTTTCTTTTAATTTATTTTCATCTTTCTTTCTTATACTCTCATCACCTTTCCTCATCCAAATGGTATGATAACTATCATAACTAACATGTACTATAATTTTATTATTTGAATGGAATAATCCATCATTAATCTCCTCTCATTTTCTATTTATGATAATAATAAAAACGATATCCATGAGGTGTTAATTTATCTCCATCAAGGACGAAAAAATATCATTTTCTATTAACTCCCTCAAGGATGGAAATAAGACCATTATTTTGGTTAAAAAATATTATAATATATTTATTTCATCCAATATAATTTTTTAATCATTATATACACATGATGATAAATAAGAAAACAAAATATGTTCTTTGTGAAAGAAAACTGCCAAAAATAATCCAAATAGTTATCACTATCATATTATCTAATGATTTATCCTCACCCAAAATAACCAAATGAATTATATGAACATTTAACTATATATATGTTCCTTAATAACTTACATCATAAATTCTATATTTCTCTTTCCATTTTATATGAACATCCATTCACGTATATAAGGAAACAAATCATGGAAACTATGAAAATTAGCATTCTCAAATGATGAAATTGACCATTATAACCAATAAAAAAGGACATTAATGAATGTAATAAAATAATAAAAAATCAATTAACTATATAAAAGGTTGTAAAATTATTATATAATGAATCTAATTTAATTATTCAATACATTAAGATTAAGTTCAAAACCATCTCATACATAAGATAAGGGATTGTTCCTAAACCTCCCTTTTTCGATAGGGTTATTATTTCTCTATATTTAAACAAAAGAAATTAATTTTGATGTACTTATTCAAGATCCTACATCTATGTTCCTAAAAAATATAAATATCATATCATCCATCTATGATGGGGATATACATAGTTTCCCTTCTCAATTCATTCATATAATGAAGCCCAATTAATCAGAACATCGCGATATCTTACTAATTTTCACATGTACTATATAATCTATTTAAAGACAACATTATTTTTCATAAAAAATCTCATTTTATCATTAATATCTAGCTTTTTTCGTTAATAGTTTTATTAACAAAATAATTTGTTTTCTGATTTAAATTATATTTATTATTTTCGTTAAATAACCCTAAAAAGTTTTATTGCTAAATGTTTATCAAATACATTTTTACATGTTTTTCAATTAATATTGACATCCCTTGTCATATTATATTCCTATTAACCCTTATAAATTTCTAGGTATGTGATAAATCCATTATTTCACGGTCTCCCTTATGATATACTAATTATCTATGCCCTGTTACACGATTACGACATCAATTTCATTAAATAGAATACCCTTATGTTTATGATTGTTTCTTAATATAGCACACATATGAATGAAAATTTTATGATTCGTTTTCTAAGATAGCTCTCCAACACATTGGGTAATATTCATTCCCATGAGACATCATGATGGGATAATGATTGAACACGATTCCTCTATGAGACTTTTTCCAATATGTTATATAATCTTTGTGGTTAACCTTTACTAAGGTTTATGTCATGTTATATTTTGTTGCCACATTCCTATGATGTTATGAATATATGTTCCCAAGTTATACATGTTATTTTTATTATGATAATTCATGTTCTATTCCTTTTATTACATCATTTTGTGCCTTCTAACCCATGTGTTATGTTTTATTCATATTCTTATTCCTTTTTTAGTCTTTTAGATTAACCCATTGTTCATGTATTCCCCATGATATCCTATGAAGATGTACATGCTCTATGGAAGTTAGTATCTCTTCATGAAGATTAAATAAAATATGTTTTCATTTTGGTTTCATGTTGTTTAATTATATACCTAATCATAGAAATACACCAGACTGTATGATCCTTTATTTTATTTGATGGATAATTATTTTCAAAATCATGTAACAATTTGTGTAAATGTAATGGGTCACTATAGTTTGTATCAGAGAACGATATATCTATTTTTGGGTATTAGTATATATCACTTTAGTAAGAACCTTTGGGATAATTATATCACCATGGATAACCTAGATTGAATCCTCTAGAATCATAATTTATGATATACATTACCATTACATGTGTAACGTCATGGTTCTAGAAGCCACCCAGAGGCACCCCGTACTTGGTAGGTCACATGGCCTCAAGCAAATTTCCCTAAATTCCAGAGGCTCCTGAATACCAGCAAGGGCCTTGGGTGTGATAGTAGGGAAACAATACCCTCATTGTAATAGTAACACAGTGGAAGTTAAATAGATAGAAATAGCGGAAGCATGAATAATCCATATAAAAGTAAATAGCAAAAGACTATAAAATAATAAACCAGAGAACACACCTATATATATGAATGATGTATGATACTTATGTCTAATAATTCAGCCAAAAAATCACAATTTAGGAACACAATAGTACTAAACCCAAGTACAAATGAAAGTAAGTAAACAACTCCTCAACATCTCAAGCCATAGCTTGGTCTCATGCCCTCCATCTCCATAACTAATAAAGTAACTGAAGTAGAAGGGAGATTTCCCTTATCTATACCTATAAAAATATAATTTTTTTGGGCCCAAATGCATGGCCCAAATAGGGTGTGAGACTAAATCCCAGTAGGCAACTACCACAAGATCTGTATCTAACAGTCAGTGAATATATGGCATGTAGAGTACAGAAAGTTGTAAATTATGAAGTACTCAGTAGTAAAAATCCATAATTTAAAATGTCAAGAAATATCTCATCGAATAAGATAATAAAAAAATGTAACCCTCTGGGAAGTACCCACAACATATCCCCTCTGGTCCTACCAAGAAACAAAAGCAAAAAGATAACACAACAGGTAACCCTCTGTGAAGTACTCACAGCCATTCCCGTCTGGTCCAACATAAAAAGTACAAGAAAACCTCTGGGTAGTACACTTAGTCTAACCCCTCTGGTTCTGCTTATGTATAGACTCTTTGGGGAAGCACTCACCATCAATTCCTCATATAGTCTCGTATCATAACAAAAGGCTCTCTAGGGAAGCACTTACGTCACATTCCCTCTATGGCTCGTGTCGAGGAACTATAAACACTCTAAGAAAGAACATATTTCAATTCCCCCTATGGTCTCGCATCGTATGTAAAACACACTCTGGAAAATTCCTTACATCCATTCTCTCTATGGTCTACTACACCAGGATCTCACGACCCTGTGTATGTAAAGTAGTTATAGCAATGCATATCGGCCAAAGTAAGCCTCATGAACTACTTGGCTAGTAGTCTACAACATATCATCATATCAGAACAATCAAACCTTCCTACAACTAGGCATGGGAAAGTAAATAATATCCTAAAAGGAAAACTATACCCATCGGTCAAAACCAGAAATCATGCATGGGAAAAAACATCCAAAGAATATCAATTAACCCTATTCACATTCAATTAACCTATACTCAAGCATAAAAGAATAGGAGACAAACAATAGGTCTAAAATGGTAAACACACAATACCCTATTCATGGGTATGGGGAAACATTGCACATATAACTAAAATACATTCAATGAAAAGGCAAAAACCACTTTCCACAGTATTGTAGGATCGATATATGTGAACCTTAAGCCTTGAATCTCCCAAGAACTTAGTATATCTACAAAAACGCTCAAAGAGGTCAATCGAGGATAACCTGAAAAAGTGGAGGAATTGTGAGACGACGCTATAGAAGAAGGAAGACCTTACTAATGTGATTCCAAGGCAACCGATGGTGTTTGATTTGGAGAACAGAGGCTCAATCGGGGGCTCAGCGAAGATCCATGCAGTATGAATGCTCTTGGTCGAGTTTAGTGGTGAAGAAGACATTTTTGTCAATTATACATGATGCTGGTCCATTTAATGAAAAAAAGAAAATACACAACGTGTAATTTAGATGTACACAACGTGTACTTTCCATTTATGTACCCCTCATTAGGCGGCCTCTAGGTCACCCCACATGGTCGTGCATGTGGCCATCACACGACCAGCACACGACCTCCTGCGGTGACCCAGTACACAACGTGTACTTCATAAATTTCTAGAAATTCCCCTTTTTTCTCAAAAATGATCAGAAAAATAAAAAATACATGAAAAGAAGGTCCGGGTTCTTACAAACATCCCCAATAAACAAATTCATCCCCAAATTTCCCTAGAAAGGCAGCGTAGAAGAAGAAACCCCAAACAGCTCCAGCAATTGCGATCGTACATCTGCCTCCCTCTCCCAAGTCTTGTCCTATACTCACCCATGCTACCATAGCACTCATACCAAAGGAATACACATGCCACATAGAACCTTTGTAATATGATAGAAAATCCAGATAGGATGCTTCTCGAACGATGCATCCACTTCCAACTCAACCTCCTCAGGTTGGAAAACATGAGACGGGTCTGAGATGTAACGTTGAAGCTGATAAATGTGTAAAACGTTGTGCATATCCCAGTACCTCTAAGCTAACTCCAAATCATAGGAAATCGGCCCAACTCTCTCCAACACCTGAAACAGACTGACGTATCCTGGTGAAGGCTTACCCCGTCTCATAATCATCTTGTGTCCTAACCTCAGTGTGACACATAAGAAATCGTGATCCCTGATCTCAAACTCCAGAGGTTGTCTCCGCTGATCAGCACAAGACTTCTGTCGAGACTGTGCAGTTTCCATCATCTTTCGAATCTAATCTATCTACTTTGTGGTCTCCTAAACAAGATGATGTCCTAGGATAGCTACCTCTCCTACCACCAACCAACATAAGGGTGACCGGCATGACCTACCGTACAAAGCCTCATAAGGTTCCATTTGAACAATTTATTGAAAGCTAATTTTGTTGGAAAACTCCACAGGAGGTATGCTATACTATCATGAACCTCCAAAATCCAGAATATATGCTCAAATCATGTCCTCAAGCACCTAAATTGTACGTTCGGACTAGCCATCTGTCTGGGGTGGTAAGCTGTAATCAAAAGTTCATGTGTAACCGAAGCCTTCTGATGCCCCATCCAGACCCGAGAAGTAAAAAATTCTTCTATGTTTGAATCAATGGTGTTTGGAACTCCATATAAGCGCATAATCTCATAGATGTACAACCTTCCCAGCTCATCGAAAAAAAGGTCTCCTTGATCAGCAAGAAGTGATCATCTTTCATGAGTCTATCTATGACAATAAAAAATGCATCATTACATCGAGGCGACCTCAGTAAACCTATCACTAAATCCATTGTGACATCATTACACTTCCACACAGGAATGGGTAATAGTTGTGAAAGCTCTGATGGTCACTGATGCTTCGCCTTCACCTGCTGACTGGTGGAATCCCTCATAACGAAACTAGAAACTTCTATCTTCATACCTGGCCATGAATACTGACGGTGTATATCACGATATATCTTGGTGACACCAAGATGAAATTCTCATACTAAGGAATGAATTTCCTGCATCATCTCCTCACATATGTCTACTGGCACCCATACGTTCCCCTAGAAATGAAAGATCTCATCCTCACCTATGGTCAATCCAAGAAAAAGTTCCTCTCCTGAAAAACTCTCCCATAGGAATAGGCCTTCAGAGTCTGATAGCTGCCTCATTCTCACTCGATCAAAAAGGGTAGAGCTAACAACTACAGAAGAATGAAACGTCTTCCCCTGTCTGTCAGGAACTTCCAAATGCATCTTAGAGAATAGAGCCATAAGCTTCCACTCAATATTGGCCACCTGAACTGCCTGTACTTGAGTCCTCCTGCTCAACACATCAGTCATTATATTGCCTTTCTCAGGCATATAAGAATGATCAAAGTCAAAAGAAAGAAGTCACTCAACCCACCTTCACTCTCACAAATTCAGATCATGCTGACTGAAAATGTTCCTGAGACTTTTGTGGTCGGTGAAAACCAAAAAATGTTCTCCCAAAAGATAATGTCTCCAATAGCGTAAGGCATGAACAACATCATCCAACTCAAGATTGTGCGTTGGGTAATTCCTCTCATGTGGCCTCAACTACTGAGATCCGTATGCAATAACTCCTTCTCCCTGCATAAGCACAACTCCCACCCCGATAACAGAAGCATCGCAATACATGGTAAAGGTCATTCCCGTCTCTGGAAAAATTAGTATCGGTGTAGAAGTCAACCTCCATTTCAGATTTTGAAAGGCTGACTCACAATAATCTAACCACAATTACTTTAAACCCTTCTTAGTCAGACCCGCCAGTGGTGTGGCTAAGTGTAAAAAGTCTCAAATGAAGTGTTTGTAGTATCCAGCCAGCCCTATAAAACTCTGCACATCAAAGATGTTCTTCAGTTTCTCCAAGGAAACTACTGACCTCACTTTCTCTAGGTCCACTGATACTTCTGCCTGTAAGATAACTAGACCAATGATGTGATTCAGATCCATCCAAAAGTGGTACTTTGAGATCTTACTATATAACTGATTCTGTCTCAGTGTACCCAAAACGATCTCATGATGTGTGGCATGGTCATGTAGAGTGTGAGTGTACACCACAATATCATCCATGAAAACCACCATGATGGAATCCATGTATGTATCGAACACTTGGTTCATCAGTTCCATGAAAACTGAAGGCATGTTCATGAGACCTAACTACATAACAATATACTCGTATATACCATAACTTCTCTGAAATGCTGTAAGAGGTATATCTGATGGTCTAACGCACAACTGATGGTAACCGGACCTCAAGTCAATCTTCGAGAACACCTGGGATGCTCGAAGATGATCAAAGGGATCATCAATCCTCTGTAATGGATATCGATTCTTGACCGTCAACTGGTTCAACATCTGATAATCCACACAAAGCCTGAGGGTACTATCCGCCTTCATCGTAAAAATGACAGGCGGACCCCAAGGAGAAGTACTAGGTTAGATGAAACTAGTTGCCTGAAACTCCTCCAAATGCTTCTTGAACTCCTGTAACTCTGGTGTATCCATACTATAAGGAGGAATGGAAACTGGTGCCGGTCCTGTCACAAGCTCAATAAAAAATTCTACCTCACGCTCTGGAGGCATACCTGAAAAGTCTTTTGAAAAAACATCTCTGAAACAATCTACCACTAGAGGAAAGTTTATCTATAAAATCCCCTGGTCATCTAGATATAGACTAGAAAACTGGGTTGTAACTCCTCCCAACCCATGATGCACGGGTCAACTCTGCTCGCATGGACATCCCATTCACCCTTATGAAGAAAAGATCCACCCTCTGGGGATATAAAAATACCCTATAGTGATAACAGTCGATGAATGTGTGGAGGGAACTAGCCAATCCATTCTGAGAATGACATCATAGCCTGTCATCTCTAGGACATAGAGGTCCCATAAAAAGTGACACCCACCATCCACTATGTGGAACTCATTGCACTGATGTACACTTGCTATTCTAGTCCCCAACGGTGTGTCTAGTGTCAAGATATCAGTCGAAGAAAAGATAAGGATCCCAATTCTCTTCACAACAACAATAGATATAAAGCTATGAGAAGCCCCTATATCGAAAAGAGAATAAGCTAAAACCGAGGAAATGAAGATCATACCTTGAACTATAGAGGGTCTGGGATCCTGATCTTATTGGGTCTACTCCACTGCAAAAGTCTGACCTGTACTGTGACCTAGTGACCTTGTCTGGACACCCTGAGCTAATCCACCCTATTGTTGGTCAAAACTGTGTGACTGGATACCACAACCACAACCATGACCTCCACCTCATCTTGAACGGCCGGAAGAACTCCAGTTACCAAATTGGTGAGAAACTGGTGGTGATTCTCCTAAACGAGGATTCATATAATAACACCTATCACCAGCTACATGTGAGAAGATCTGATATAAATGTTGAAGATGACACATCTTGCCGCAAGATCACCACTCTACTGGGTCTCTCGTGTAGTGTGGCCACACATGCCCGCTCATCCTGCACTGGTAGTACACCACCAGACTACCAGAAGATGTATCTCACCTCCTTGGATCTCCACGCGTAGACTCCCTATGACGCTTCCTATTGTCAGTTGGATGAATACTTACTCCAGATGCCGAGTCGCTCGGGCTCACAACTCCAGAATCCCTCACATTGAGATCAGTGATAAGTTATTGGTTGGTGATAGAAGTGATATAAGTCAACTAGAAGTTGTTCACCTATGAGCAAATGGTATACCTCAGACCATCCTCAAACCTCGTTGCCAGGAATAACTGATTTCCTCCTAGAATAGGCGTGAAACGCTGAAACTTTGTAAAGCGAGAGGAATACTACACAACTGAAAGGGTACTGACATGTTCTAATCATAGGGTGTGGAAAAAACATATATAACCTATGTTAAAATGTATTATAGTTGGTTACCTAGGTTGTATCCAGAGAGGAGTGCTCAACAATAGTGTTTGTCACATAAAATAAGACAAAGACGTGATGTTGTTTTTAAAATTGTTTGATTTGGAAAAAACAAGAAAGATACTAAATAAAGTAAAGAAATTAAGTGAATGTTTTAAAATAAATTGAAAAAATATGTGATTTAAATCAGTAATATGAAATGGTTATTAGGTTAGGGTCGGTTTTCAAATTGTAATTATTTCACAGTTCACTTTACCAAATTCTCCTCTGCTAAATCGTTAAGAGTGAGAATCTACAATCGTTTCTTCTCACTCCTTTGGTGAAATAAAAATGTGAGGATAAAACTTACTAAAACCTCAGATTGTTCTACTCTCCTTAAAATGTGTAATATATTTGTAGTGAATACCCTCAATAATTTTAAGCAATTCCCATTCGAGTCTTGTTTATCCCAAGCGATCAAGAAAAGTCACTACTCCTCTCACATGTTCTAGTGATCAATGAGTACTACACCACTAAATCCTGGTCAATTCCACCATTTATAAACTAGAACCTAGTAAAGGAATATATTGACCATTGAACAAAAATAAATAAACATCCAAATCTAAAATTAGATACAATCATACATGATAATAAAAACTATTATAATAAATTGAAACTGATTCACATAAGAGAAAAGAGGATAATAAAACATTACATGCAAGAACTCATGAATTAAAAAATAGTAAACCTACCCTTCCCCAATCACTCATAAGATATACCCCACCATGGTAAGGGTAATTGAGATTAAGGGATAAGAATAATTCATTACAATGTTAATAAGAACAAAAGGAAGAAAATCCATTACAGACATGTTGATCCTCCAGAATCTGTCCTCCAGAAGTTTGCCTCTGTTATGCCCACCAGACGGCCGAAACTCACTGAGGTACCTTCTTATAGAATGTTGGAAATGATGTTGGATATCGATCCTAAAAATTTTAGAGTCCTTGAGAATGTGAAAAGAATTATATTTCCGAATCAATGAGCATTTCCTTTCCTAGCTTCCAAAAAATGTTTCACCCACTCCACTTTGACGTGCCAAAAAGTTTCTTTGATGAGATCCATATTTTAATGAATTTATTGTGTACAGTACTTAGAATTTTATTTGTCAAAACCATCTTGAATAACCTCATTATAAGGTTGGATGAATGAGATATTTTTGAGTTATTGTGGTGGGGTCCATTCTGTCGGCTAGACTGAGTTCTCTAGTTGATTGATTTTTCTGTACCATTGGGTTTCGAATTGGGTCTTTTTTCAGCAGAAAAATATGAAGCCCATGAGCATATGAATCCTACAAAAAAGGATTCATTTCAATTGGACAAATATTATTAATTTTATGCATGAAAAATATAAGCTTTATAAAACTAACAATTTTACAGAATTACCCCATTTTCACATTTAAGCCCAAAATACACCAAAAACACATAAATGATGCAAATATACTCATATTGAATAATTTAGTGGGATTAAATCATTGAAAAACATATAAATAATAACAAAAATATTAAATCTATCAATTCCCCAACTCTTATAACTTGGACTCCTGGACAATTTTGAATCAAAATAAAATCAAAGTATATTCAAAACACATATCCATGAGATCCACCAATTTGACAACAAGAAACAAAATATATCATGCCTTCTCAAAAACTATTATTTCAAGTTCTTAATTTAAGATCATTCAGTATATTTCCACTTCATTTCTCCTCCCATGCACACAAAACACTTAACTAAATTTCATTATCTCTCATCACACAAATTTAATTCTTTTTGTAATGTCTTCCTCATCCAAACTCATACAAGGGTCACCATTGGTTTGATAAATCCCAACATCTCCACCAGATGTGAGTCAAAGACATTTTTTTATCGTGAGGACTTGTCAATTTTTTCTTGTGGATTTAGGTTGGAAGGATTTAGATGTAAAAATTTAGAATCTAAATGAAGAGGTCTTGGCTCTTTTGATGCAAATTACATTACTATAATTTTCACACAAGTATGGTCTCATCTTCACCCCCCTTAGTAGAAATTCAGCTTCATCATCATGAAATATCATGGAATGTTTACACAGTTCATCATTTCAGTATAAAACATTTAAATCTTCTGAAATATAATATTTCTTGAAAGCTCTAGAAGAGTCACAAATTTCTTTTTTCATTAGAAGCTCCAGAAAGGTACAACTTCTCTCATCATGAATGCTCCAGAAAAGGTATATCTTTCAGAAGAATTATTTTTTTGAAGCAACAATACCATCTCTTCAATATTTGATTTCAACCCAATTTTTCACACAATGAATCAGCACAACACAAGATATATTACCCCCCACACTTATGTTTATATAGATCATGCAATTTCACTTAAGAGCAGGGTGGATTTGGAATATTGGCTTGTAATGTGGCTAACCTTACTGGCTGTTCATGGAATCTAAGGGAATCAATGATTAAATGTTCAAGGCAATCCATTATCAAAAGGATTTTATTGAAAAGGGAGCTTTAAATTCAATGAAATTCCTTAATCATTTAAAACACATTTACCTCAAACCCTTATGTTTTGTTTGGAATAAATCAAATTATGGTTAAATCACTAATTGTTTTGTTCTCTCAAGAAGTGAGGTGAATTTAAAGTAAATGAAAACATTAGGTTCAGAAGACTCATGGGAATGTTATTTAAAATATAAAGAGAGGGATATGTGTAATGGGATTCAAAAATCATATTACTTTTCATGAAATTCCCAAATAATTGAACTTGAAACAAAGTCATTTTCAGCATTAATTTTAGCCCAGTTTCATGGAATAAATTATTTCTCCCTTGGACATGGTTTTCAAAAATGTCAAAGATAACCATTTCATCACAAAAGTTTCAAAAACACACAAAAATTTAAAAATAAACACACAAAATTTTAAACACATAATTTTTTTAAAACAAATTTGAAAACAAACAAAAAATAAAAATCCTAAACTAAAAAGGTTCCCTCCCCCGAACATAAATGACGCAGTGTCCACAATGCATTAAAATGGGTTTAAACATAAGAATATTTGAAATTGAATCATAAAAATCAAGAAAATATTAAAGAAAGGTATGACCTGATGAAGTTTAATGATAAAAAGTTTGGAGGAGTGTGATATTCTCCATTGGCTCTGAGGTGATTGTCCCATGAAATTTCTTCAGCCTATGCCCATTGACAGGGAATGGATTCTTCTATCCATCCTTCACAATTT
This sequence comes from Viscum album, assembly GCA_963277665.1. Lineage (NCBI taxonomy): Eukaryota > Viridiplantae > Streptophyta > Magnoliopsida > Santalales > Viscaceae > Viscum > Viscum album. The sequence continues at coordinate 894,596,751 of OY728121.1, read as the reverse complement.
TCACAGAACCAAAAGGATATACATGAGTAATAATAAATGGACCTTCCCATCTGGAACAATGTTTACATGGCATTAACTTGAGTCTTGAATTGAATAACAACACTTTTTCTCTAGTCTGGAAGTATTTTGGTTGGATCAGTTTGTCATGATCCACTCTTTTTCTCTCTTGGTAAATCCTGGAATTTTCAAATGCTTCCCTTATAATTTCTTCCAGCTCCTGTAACTGCAATCTTATCTCTTTCCCAGCACTTTCAAGATCTTGATTCATATTCCTCACAACCCTACATGCCTTGTGTTCCAATTGCACAGGTAGGTGACAACTTCTCCCATAAATCAACATATATGGACTCATTCTTATTGGGGTTTTGTAGGTGGTCTTATAATCCAATAATGTGTCTTCTACCCTTTGGCTCCAATCCTTCCTATTTGGGTTAACAATCTTTTCCAAAATTCCATTAATTTCCATATTGGACAATTCAACTGGCCCATTAATCTGTGGATGATAGGGAGTTGATGTTTTATGATGACTCCATACTTTTTCAACAAATCCTCCATTATCCTATTGAAAAAGTCAGTCTCTTGATCACTGATGATGGCTCTAGGTACTCCAAACCTACAATATATGTTAGTACTGACAAAATCACAACCCACTTTAGCATTGTCAGTCTTGGTGGATTTTTCTTCCAACCATTTGGAAACAAAATCAACAACATGAATAATATAAGAATTTCCAAATGAAATTGGGAAAGGGACCATAAAATCTATCCCCCGAACATCCAAAATTTCACAAAATTAAGTATCTTTTGGGGCATTTCTTGTCTCTTTGAAATATTTCCTATAAAATGACATTTTTCACACTGTTTGCAAAATTCATGAGAATCATTGAAAAGGGTTGGCCAAAGAGGTATGTATTCTAAAACCTTCATTGTTTTCCTTTGAGGTCCAAAGTGTCCTCCACAAGCTAATGTGTGATAAAACATAAAGACTGATTCAATTTCAATTTTATGAAAACATCTTCTTATCATTTGGTCATTGAAAATCATCCAAATAAATAGATCATACCAGATGTAATATTTTGATTCATATTTCAATTTGTGAATTTGGTGAGAATTTAAATGAGATGGGACCTAAGATGTTACCAGATAATTTACCATGAAATGATACCAATGTACTTATCCTTTAATCATGTACAACTGCTCTCCAGGAAGGAGATCAGTTAGTGGTTCAGTGTCAGGAATTTTATCTTCAGAGGTGTTGGGTAATCTACTTATGTGATCATCCAATTGGTTCTCAGATCCCTTCTTATCGTTAATTTCTATGTTGAACTCCTACACTAGTTGCATCCATCTCACTAGCCTGAGTTTTTTTCAACATTCTTCATCAAGTACCTAAGAACTGCATGATCAGAAAACACAATGACTTTAGTTTTAAGAAGATATGATCTAAATCCTTCTAAAGAAAAAAACTACTAAAAACTCTTTTTATGTTGTTGTGTAGTTGAATTGGGCCGCATCTATGGTTTTTGAGGCATATGAAATGAATTGTGGACTGACCTCAATTATCTGAGAATGTACTATTCCAACTGCTTGGTTGGAAGCATCACAAAGTAGATCGAATGGTTCTTCCCAATTGGGAGGCTACATTACTGGTGGTGTAATCAATCTTCTATTCAACTCAACAAAGGATTCTCTATATGAACCATTGAAATTGAAATCATTATCTTGGAAAAGTAATCTAGATAGAAGGAGATAAATCTTACTAAAATCATTGATAAACCACCTATAGAATCCTGCATGTCCAAAAAAAGAACTAACATGTTTCACACAATTATGTTAAGGCAAAGAATTTATCCCTTCAATTTTTGATCTATCAACTTCAATGCCTTTCTGAGAAATGACATGCCCTCGGAAAATTCCTCTCTCAACCATAAAATGACACATTTAAAAATTCAAAACAAGGATTCTTTCAATGTATGTTTTCAAAAAAATTTCCTGATTTTTCAATCAATAGTCAAAATAATTTCCAAAAACTGTGAAATCATCCAAGAAAACCCTCGAGAAATCTTCAATTAGATCTGGAAATAAAATTACCATACACCTCTGATATATAACTGGGGAATTACACAATCCAAATTTCATCCTTTTGTATGAAAAAGTACCGAAAGGACAAGTAAATGTATTCTTCTCTTGATCCTCAGGAGCAATGGGTACTTGAAAATAAGCATATAATCCATCCAAAAAGTAATAATGAGTTCTACCTGCCAACCTCTCATGCATCTGGTCAATGAAATGGATAGGGAAATTATCATTTCGAGTGACTTGATTCCACTTCCTAAAATCTATGCATACTCTCCCTTTATTCTGAATTCTCACATGGATTAATTCATTCTTTTCATTCCTCACAATTGTTAGGCCATATTTCTTTGTGACTACATGGATGGGGCTAACCCATTTAGAATTTGATATTGTATAGATGATCCTAGCTTCTAATATTTTCTCAATCTCTTTCTTCCCAACCTCCATCTATGTGGGGTTCAGCCTCCTTTGGTGTTGTCTAAGAGGTTTGGAATCTCCCTCAAGAAAAAATTATTGTGAGAAAAGTTTTGGGTTTATTACTGGGATATCACCAAGGCTCCACCCTATTTCTTGGACATTATCTCTCAAAAGACCACTCAATGATTTTTATTGAGTTATAGATATATTATTTGCAATTATTACTGGTATTTTATCTCCCTCTATATGGTAAATATATTATAAATTAGTGTGGAGTAGTTTTAATTGTATATTAGCAAGATGCTCAAGGGATGAAACAAAATTGAGGTTCTCCACTTCCAATGGTTTGACATCCTGCACACATGAAATAATTTCATCTTCATCATCAATTAAAAAATTATCAATGAAATCATATTTTACCTCTTCTTCCAACATAAATTCAAAATCTCCATGAGTTTGGGCATCCATATGTTCAGTGATATTTTTAATGGAAAAATTATCTCCTAATAATAAATATTCATGAAACATACCTGATTCTTCAATTGGTTCTATACCATCTTCATGTGAGAGTGAGAAGAGTGAATGATCATCTGATGGGGGCCTCACGGATTCAAAAATATTGAAGTGGATAGTGCGGTCTCCAAACTCCACGCTAAGTGTCCATTCATGGACATTGATGATGGTTTTGGCCGTCTTCAAGAATGGTCTCCACAAAATGATGGGTGAGTGTGATGGGATCCTATAATCTTCTATATTCAACACATAAAATTCAGTATGGAATAAAAAATCTATGACTTTTACCATGACATCATCCAGAACTCCTGTTGGGAAAACTGTAGATCTATTTTCAAGTTGGACCACCACTCTTGTGGGATTCAAGTCTCCCATCTGCAATGAAGTATATACTGAATGAGGAAATACATTAATTTATGCACCTAAATCGCACAAAGAATTAGATAAATTTAATGAACTAATGGTTCATGGAATAGAAAATTTCCCTAGATCTTGACATTTGGTTTGCAATTTTTGTGTGATAAGGTTTGGGACACTTCTTCCCAAACTGATCCTCTCATTCCCTTGAAGCCTCCTCCCCATGGTGCAAAGATCCTAAATTGTTTTAGCATACTTTGGAATTTTTATTAGTGCTTTAAGAAGAGGTATGTCTATTTTAACTTTTTGGATGGTGTCCAGAATTTATTTTTGTAGTGTTTCTTCTTGCAACCACTTTGATTCAATCATCCATGATGAAAATGGTGGTGGATTCTGTAATTCATTCTGGAATGGTGGTTGGTTTTGAAAATGGATTTGGTATGGGGGTCTACCTTGATTTTTCTGATTTCCAAACCCATATTGGACTTGGTTAGGATCTCTCTATCCTTGATTTTGTTGGAACTGTCTTGGCTGAAAGGTTGTGGCAGAGGTTTCCATTCCATGTATTTCAGAAAATTGGTCAGTGAAATGATCAGGTGATGAGCATAAACCACATACCTTAGCTGGCACTTGTTGGTCACTAACTTGCTCCAAGGCCATCTGTCTCACCAAACTAGTAAGCTCTTCAGTCCTAGTTTCTAATAAGGGTGATGGATGAGAAGGGTGTACCTCATGAATACCTCTTGTTCCAATACCTATCGTTCCAAACTATATCGAGTTCTGGGAAATCGTATCAATCAAGCACATGGAAACTTCTAGAAAATTTTCAATCAATGCACCTCCAGTTGATGCATCAATAAGGTTTCAGTCATTGTCCTATAGTCCTTGATAGAAGAAGACAATAAAATTATGTTCCTCAATTTCTTGATGCGGACAGCTGGCACATAGCTTCATAAATATCTACCAGTACTCATAAAGGGTTTCTGCAGATGATTGTCGTATGGCATAGATTTCCTTCTAAATGGTTGTGATTCTATAGGTGGGGATTAATCTTTTCATAAAATATCTTACCAGGTCATTATAGACATGTACATATTCAGTTTTTCAGTCATACAACCATTCTTTAGAAGCTCCATCCAATGGAAATAGAAATTCCTTTCACTTAACCAGCTTCTTAGTAAATCCACGGGGTCTGAAAGTTGACCAAACATGTGTGAACTCTTTAATGTGTTTGTTTGGACCTTCACCTACCAAACCATGAAACTTTCAAAAAAAGTAATCATATTAGGTTCCATTTCCAAATCATTTTATAACATTGGCATGAAATGTTGATTGTTTTGATTATGGAATTGTGGTGCAGAGAGGTCTCTATGAGTTAGGTTTTGATTTTCAACCATGATGACAAGATCAAAGTGAACACTAGAAGTTTCACTTGAGTCTGCAAGGGGAAATTCATCAAATTAAAATTTAAAAGCAATGTTTCTATGTATATTCAACAAGGTTCTTTCAATTTCAGGATCTATGGGTAAATTATCAGTTTTTGAGGTTCTAGTCATACAATTTTGAATAGAAAATACGAGAAGAGAGAAAAGAAAAGAAAAGAAATGTTGGCGCTTCCTCCCCGGAAATGGAACCAAGTTTTGACACGTTTATGTCATGGGGTGTGGAAAAAATATATAACTTATGTTGAAATGTTTTATAGTGGGTTAACTAAGTTTTCTCCAGAGAGGAGTGCTCAAAAATAGTGTTGGTCACTTAAAATAAGGGAAATAAGTGGTGTTGTTTTTGAAATTGATTGATTTTGATAATACAAGAAAGAAACTAATAAAATTTAAGAAATTAAGTGAATATTTTAAAAAAATTGACAAATGATGTGATTTAAATCAGTGATATGAAATGGAGATTAGGTTAGGGTTGGTTTTATTATTGTAATTCTTTCACATTTCACTTTACCCAATTCTCTTCTGCTAAATCGTTAAGAGTGAGAATCTACAATCATTTCTTCTGAGTCCATTGGTCAAATAAAAATTTGAGAATAAACCTTAATAAAACCTCATATTGGTATAATATCCTTACAATTTGTAATATAGTTGTAGAGAATACCCCCAATTATTTTAGGCAATTCCCAATCGGGTCTTGTTTATCCCAAGTAATCAAGAACATTCACTACTCCTCACACATGTACCAGTGATCACCGAGTACTACACCACTAAATCCAGGTCTATCCATCATTTATAAACCAGAAACTAGTGGAGGGGGATATTTATTATTGAACAAATATATATAAAAAAATAATCTATAATCATATAAAATATCACAAGATAATAAAAACTGTTATACGGAATTGAAACTGATTCACAAAAGAGAATAGAGGATATTAAAACATTACATGAAATAACTCAAGAATAAAAAAGGGTAAAAATATCCTTCCACGATAACTCATAATTTATACCCCACCATGGTAAGGGTAACTGAGTTGAAGGGTAATAAAGAAGTCATTACAATGCTTAGAAGAACCAAAGAATGAAAAGCTAGAACAGAAAGTTTGATCCTCCAAAATCTGTCCTCCAGATATATTCCTCTATTCTGCCGACCATCTGGCTGACACTCACTGAGCTCCCTTCTTATAGAATGTTGGAAATGAAGTTTTATATTGTCTCTCAAAATTTGAGTGTCATTGGACAGGTTTAATGAATAATATGGCCTAATTAATTACCACTACCTTTCCTGGACGTAAAAAAATATTTCACCTACTCCACTTGGACACGCAAAAAATATGCCTAGATGAGCTTAATATTTTCTCAAATTAATTTTGAACCATAATTTGAGTGTCCTCTATCGAAAAAAGCTAGAGGAACCTCATTCAGAAGTCCTTTCAATGAGATATTGTTGATTTAATGTGGTGGGGTACATTCTGCCAGCCAGACTGAGTTCTCTAATTGATTGATTTTTCTATACCATTGGGTTTCGAATTGGGTCTTGTTCCAGAAGAAAAATTTGAATCCCAAGAGTATATGAAACCTAAATAAAAGGACTCACTTCCATTGGACAAATATAATAATATTTATTCCCAAAAAACGGAAGCTATATAAAACTATCAATTATACAGAATTACCCCATTTTCACATTTAATACGAAAATACCCCAAAAACACATGAATGATGCAAATATACTCAAATTGAATAATTGAGAGGGATTAAATCATAGAAAGACATATTAATAATAATGAAAATATTAACTCTATCAAGTACCAAACTCCATACTCATAATCTCTCAGGCTTGATCGGCCCTCAAGGTATCTGGAATGAAGTATTCATAGAAGATACACCGGAAATCCTCTCAAGCCATGACCTACGGATTTTCTGCCCGTGAGATCACATCCCACAATCTCTTGGTGGAATCCCGAAGCATATATGTAGTGAGATTCACCATCCTCTCTGGAGGAATATCTAGATTCTCAACGTTCATCAGCATGTCTTCTAGCCATGACTCTGCTACATGGGGTCCTCCATCCCCTGAGAAAGTGGGAGGATGCTGCTGCTAAAAGACCCATGTCAATTCTTCCATAGATGAGGCAAGAGTCAGTCACCCTGAAAGGTCTGGATCATCCTCATAATGTCATCCATGAATTGTGCATCAGCATCTGTGTTCAGTATAACGGCTGGTGCCAAGACTGACACAAGAGGAGGATCTACAGGTAGTCCCTAATCAGCCATATCTAGTGTCTGATCACTACCCTGCAACTGGCGAATAACTGGAGGATGTCTTGATTGCATGACTCTATAAGGTCAAACACACACCATAGATCAAGATTATCAAGGACTAAAAACTAAAAGAGTAAGAAGGTAACAAGAGAAGGAAAGCATTCGAGTCTTTCCAAACATGACTACACGACATGTACTTCCCCTACTCGGTGTGTTCCCATAAGACAAACACGGGCATGTACACCTACCAAAACTGGTCGTGTAACAACCCATACACACAGCGTGTTCACTTGGCACACAATTTTTACTAGAATAATCTTCCCCTGCATGATTCCATCTACATGGCTAAGCCACATAGTTCTTAGAATGATACTACATAACATGTTAGTTCCCAACACAACGTGTACTAGACGAACCTCACCGACTCGTGTTCTTAGATACACGGCCGGTTACATGGCTCACACTACACAGTGTGTTCCAGGCAGACATGGCGTGTATGAGAAAGGATAACACCGACCCATGTTGTAATTTACATGGTCGGGTACCTAGGTTACACCACATGTCATGTTCCAGATAAACATGGCATGTACTAAGAAGATTTTGTTGATCCGTGTTTTTAGTGACACAGACGGTTACATGGTTCTACGACAGGGCATGTACATCCCCTACACGGTGTGTCTTAATAAGGATTGCTAACCCTATGTCCCCACCCACACAGTCTGAGACACCGTTAGAGACTACACGGCGTGTACCTACAGTACACGGCATGTACCTACAGTACACGGCGTGTACTTAATGGAAAAAAATTTCTTCCCGAACAGAATAACACATGGTGTGTAGTTAACATCACACGCCGTGTATTCTAGGTTTTTTTGGATAGTAAGTCTCAGAAACTACTCCAGAACCTAGAAAACACTAGAACCAACCTCAAGATGCAAACCTCTGATCTGTGAGGGCCCATAGTCCCCCGTGAGTCAATTCTTGTCATCTCATACATATCATAATCAAGGATAACAGTGTAATGATCCACCAAATTACGGTCCATGAGGGAACATAACACATCAAGAACCACTGTTTGGCATTCATTAATGAATAAAAATAACCCAAAAAATACCATATCAAACAACATGTATTCTATCAAGGAATATACCACAACAACATGTATATCTACCAAAACATCTATCACAACAACATGTAATCTATAATTATCCCTAAATGGCTTAGAAAGAATGCATGACTTGTGATTTCAGCAAGTTCCTATATGATGCATGAGATGTAATACCCTCATCTCATCAAATTTCAATAGAAATAGAACCTCAATAACATCAACAATAACCTCATGAAACATGCGAATGACTCAAGGTGAAATCAAATCAACTGTAATAATTTCTAAACCAAACAAATTACAATAATAAGGTAGATTGGATTTCCCTGTACATGAGTTAGCTACTACGGGGCACAACTTATTACCAAGTACTAATTCCTTCATATCCCTGTCTATAGGATCCAAATAGTAATTCAAGAGAAAATAATTCCTCTGATACCACTTTTTAATGTCCTGGTTCTGGAATCCACCTAGAGGCACCCCATACCCGGTTGGTCACATGGCCTCAAGCACATTTCCCCGAATGCCATAGTATGCCGACTAGTAGAGAGGGTCTTGGGTGTGATAGTGGGGAAACTATGCCTTCATTGGTTGAGTAACACAGTGGAATGAAAACATATAATAATAGCGGAAGCAGTAATAATCCATACAAAAGTAAACAGTAGAAGACTGGATAATGATAATCTAGAGCTCACATATATATATGAACGATGCATGATAAATATGTCTCAGAAAGTAGAAAAACAAATCACAACAATTGAATACAACAATACTAATCCCAAGTACAAAATAAAGCAAGTAAACAACTCCTCAGCATCACAAGACATAACTTGGTCCCATGCTCTCCAGCTCCATAGCCAATCAAGTATCGGAAGTAGAAGGGTGATTTCCCTTATCTATACCTTCATCAATAGAATCATTTTGGGACCAAAAGCATGGCCCAAAAAGGATGACAGAATAAATCCTAGTTGGAAACCACCACAAGATCTGTTCTTAACAGTCAGCGAATATATGGAAGGTAAAGTAAAAAAAGTAGTAAACAAGGAAGTACTCAGAAGTAACAATCCACATTTTCAAATGTCAAGCAACAGCTAATCAAAGCAGATAATCCCAAAAGGTAACCCTCTGGGAAGTACCCATAGCCTATCCACTCTGGTCTTACCTAGCAACATAAGCAAATAGATAACACAATAGGTAACCCTATGGGAAGTACTCACATCCATTCCACTCTGGTCCTACCTAAAAAGTACAAGCAACCCTCTATGTAGTACACTCAGTCTAACCCCTCTGGTTCAGCTTAAGCATAGTCTCTCTAAGGAAGCACTCACCATCAATTACTCCTATAGTCTCGTATTGTATCTAAAGGTTCTCTAGGGAAGCACATACGTCACATTCCCACTGTGTCCCACATTGAGGAACTACAAACACTCTGAGAAAGCACTTACATCAATTCCTCCTATGATCTCACATCGTAAGTAAAATAGACACTCTGGAAAAGCCCTTACATCCATTCTCCCTATGGTATACTTCACAAGGTTCACACAGCCCTGTGTAAGTCAAGTAGGTATAGCAACGCATATAGGCCAATGTAAACCTCAAGAACTACTTGGCTAGCTGTCTACATCATATCAGCATATCAAAACAATTACACTATCCTACAACTAGGCATGGGAAAGTAAACAACAGCCTAACAGGAAAACTAGACCCAATGGTCAAAACATAAAATCATGCATGGGAAAAAAACATCGAAATCATATCAATTAACCCTATTCACATTCAATTAACCTCTACTCAAGCATACAAGCATAGAAGACAAACAATAGGGATAAACAGTAAACACACAATACCCCGTGCATGGTTATTGGAAAAAATTTCACATATAACTCAAATACATTCATCAGAAAGGAACAAACCACCTACCTCAGTATTGTAGGATTGATATAACAGATCCTTAAGCCTTGAATCACCTATTAACATTTTAGATCTATAAAAACACACAAACGTTCAATTGAGGATAACTTTAGAAAGAGGGGTAATCGTGAAACGAAGCTATAGAAGATGAAAGAGATTACTGATGAAATTCCAACTCAACCGATGGAGTTCGATTCGGAGAAAAAATGCTTAATTGTGGGATCGAAGATGATTTTCACTGTACAGATGCTCTCGATTGAGTTTGGCGGTGAAGAAGATTTTTATGTTGATTAGATGCAAACCCAGACCCATTTAATGGAAAAAATAAAATACACGGCGTGTAATTTAGATGTACACAACATGTACTTTCCATTTCCATACCACGCATTAGTTGGCCTCCATGTCACCCGACATGGCCATGTGTGTGGTCATCACAGGGCTTGTACTCATAATTTACACAACATGTAATATATTATTACTATCTAAGTGTTCAAGACCCCTAATTTCACATCCTTTTTATTTGTTACTTGGAATAATTAAAAAACACGTTTTAATAGTCAATGTGATATCAAATGTGATCATTTACCTATTTATGTGAAAAATTATTATGGGAACGGGTGATCAAAATAAAATGAATTTACTTTCTCATAATTATCATATAACATATAAAAACATGAATCAAGTGGAAGACCATATTTCTCTAAATAGATAAAATGTTTCCATCCACATCTTTTAAATGAAAAGGAATCCCATGTTTAGTAGATCATATGTTTCCCTCATCATAAAAAAATCGATTAATTCCTTTGATAATATATTCACTTTTATCTAATGATCAGAAAAAGATAAGGTTGTGCTGGCTATTTATCATTTTTATAGGGTACCAGATCAGTGGAGGAAAATGAGTAAGAAAATGATGTCTAAGGGGGAAATTGATCCTATTTAATTGGTAGATTTTATGAAAAAAATATGCAATAAATATTTTCACTATACACTCTGCCTTATGATGGATGTGAAGTTCCTTGGAATGACGAAAATTGAAGATGAATAAATTTGTTCAAAGGTATAAAATTTACAAGGATTTCATGGTATTACTTTGGATTTATAATCAACACTGAATGTATAGTGGATATATTATTTAGTGAATCAGGATGATTCTCTTGAACACCTCTGAGCGACAACATCGTTTTCCACCTTCCCCAAGATAGGTTTTCTCCAGTGGGTTATCTTCTTACCTCCTCTAGCTCATCTCGGTTGTTTGGCGTTGATGTTGTACTCTGTCACGGATCTGGATTTGGTTTTTCAGCTTCGCTCTCAGCTCGGTGCCAGACCAGGTGCGCCCTCAGCTTGATTCGGTGCGTCCTCGGTGCGGCGATGGTGGTTTCATCCTCAGATGGAGTTAGATCTGGTGATTTGCTCATCATTGGTCTGGATTCATTTTTTTGTGATAGATCTGGATCTGCGGCAGATCCAGTGACTCCTCGGCATGGAGATGGCAGTGTTTCCCTCGGCTGGAGTCAGTTTCGGTGTCTCGGCTATGGATTGGCTCCGCATGTTGGAAACAGATCTAGAGTTCTATGGGGGTCGAATTTGGTTTTGGCTCAGGGGTCTTCGGTCGGTGTTTCTACAGACCGGGGAAGGATCTGGCCTTCTTTCTGGGGAGGCTTGACTTCGGCTTCAGTGCGGGTTGGAGGGGGGAGGTTCGTGTTATGTTCTTTGCATGTAGAGGGGATGAATCCAGTGCAACACTGGGCTATTTTGGAAAGGCTCATAGGGGAAGGTGCTCGGTTTTGGTTCTAGTTTTGTGGAGTTGATTCTGTTGGAGCTGTTGTTGTGGTTTCTGTGGATCAGGGTGCGGCTGAGGATGTCTTTGTCTTTCCCGTTCTGGTTTCTTCATCATCTGTTTTGGATGGATTTTCCATTTCATGTTGCAAGGAGGGTCTGGGAGAACACCATTCAGAGTTCGCTAACAGGTTTGTGGATTTGGGCTATTGTCGATTGTCGCACTAGCGGATGATTGAGGAAGCTGGTCTGAGGTTTTCACAACTTTTCTTTTGTCCATGTTCCTTGGTTCGTGGTTTCTCAGCTTTCTCTTTGGTGGTTTCGACTCATGTTGTGATGGTTTGTTTGTTTGAATGTTTGAATTGGTTTGAGTTGTTTGATTCTAGGTGTTTGGAGGTTGAAGTCGTGAAGTTTTGTGAATTTTAGTGGTGATGTCTTGAAATGGTGAATTGTTGAAGAGGTGGAGTGGTTATGTGGTGATGTGATGTAGTTATCTTGGTTTCTCACTTTTTTCCTCAAAAGTGTTTGCATAATAAAAAATAATAATTTCTAGCACAAGGTTGAAATGGAGATCATAGAATCTTAGTTGTCTCATCGTCCTAGGGACAAAAAGAGGAAAATGGTGTTTAATATGGTTGATAAATACCATGATTAAAAGAATACCCAACATCCCACGTGTCAAAATTTTGGGAAGAATCATCATGGAAACTATATAATGTTAACCAATAGATGCTCCAAATGTGGAAGAGATGGTCGTATTTCTAATAACTTTCAATGATAATTGATGAATCCCCCTAATGTAGAAGAAGAAAGGATGGTTCATATCAACACCCATCCTATAGTGTAGTGTTTTAACTACAATGATCAGGTATATTTTTTAATCAAATGCCATAAGCCCAGGGTTGTTAGGGGAAATAAATAATAGCGTCCAAGGAAACAAGGAAGGGAATATTCTACAAATATTGGAAAGGAGGATCTAATAATGGATGTGGTGACAGGTACACTAGTGTTCATTAAATAATAGTGAACATAATATTTGATTCCTGTTCTACACATACTTTCACATAATTCAAGTTTATTAAAACTATTTAACCACCAACCCAAAACATTTTCATTGATTTATCTTTGAGCTCATCAAATGGAGAAATTATTACATCCAAAGTACATAATTCCTCCGTAGTTAATTTTTTTCAACTGAAATTCCCATAAGATATTATCTTATTTCCTTTGGAGGAATTTGATTCTATTTTGTTCATGTATTTAATATATTCAAACAAATCAAACACCAACTGTCAGGAAAGGGAGATCACTCTTTACATCTTGAATCATCCCCCATTCCAATACAACTATATGGAAGAATGTGTCCCTACTATAGAATCACTTCCTCAGGTATTAATATTATAACGTTATAAGAACACTTATCTATCTCAAATGATTGTGACAATGGATAGATTCATTCTCGAAGACATTCCCATTTTGAGGGACTATACCATTTTGTTCCTTGAAGAATGGTATGGTCTTCCTCTTGATCTGGATGCCGAGTTCTCGATTGAACATATTCATGGATCTTTGAATATATCAAATAAACCTTTTACATAGGCCACCTCTGATCAAGAATAACTAAATAAGCAGTTACAAGAGAATAAATAATAGGGTTTTATATTCTAGAGTGCTTCACTTTGGAGGTGTTCCAATTCTCTTTATCAAGAATAAGGATTGACCAATGCACCTCCAAATTGATTTCTGTGAGCTAAAAAATCACAATAATGAAAAATTATCCCCTTAAATAGATATAAACATGTTCAATCATCTATATGGGTCCAATTATTTCTTTAAGGGGGACCATTGGTCTAGATATCACCAACTAAATGTGAAGAAGGAAGATATTCCCAAAACTGCCTTTCAAAAAAGATATGTACACTATGAGTTCAAAGTGATTCCCTTAAGTTGCACTATTTTTATACAAATTTTAATGGATATAAGGAATATAACCTTTAGATATTACCTTGACATATTTGTGGTAGCCATTATTGAGGTTATCCAAATATACTCCATGAGAATAGAGTAACATGGCGAGCATTTGAATAATGTTATGAAGACTTTGTATAGGGAGTAACATTATACAATGTATAGGAAATGTGAGCTCTATGTAGAGTAAGTATCATTCATGGGGCATAATATAACCATAAAAATAATATATACAGACCCTTCTAAGATGAAGAAAATCGATGAGTGTCAAGGGACAACATTTGTAATGGATATCTATAGAATCCATGGTCTAGCTGGGTACTATCGACGATTTTTGAGGAAATTTTCATTATTTTCAATAACATTAACCAAGATGACTCAAATTAGAGTAATGGTTTTCTATACTAGTATATGTGAAGACTATTTCTAATAGCTGAATAATAGTTTTATCAATGTGCTAATTCTCATACTCCCAATTGGTGGGTAACTATTTATGGTGTACAGTGATGTATCAAATAATGTATTAGGAATTTTACAGATAAAAATTATAAAATAATAGTTCATTCCAATTGGAAGTTAAAAATACATAAGCTAAGAAATCATACTCATGATATAGAGTTGGAAGTTATTATCTCTCCATTGAAAATCTGGAAGAATTATCTATATGGAGAGATGTTTGAGGTATATACTAATCATAATAGCCTAAAATATATATTCACACAGGATGAGATTAATACGAGCCAGTGAAGATGGTTAGAGATCATCAAAGATTACGACTGGACATTCCACTACCATCATGGTAAGAAAAATAAGGTGGTAGATTCTCTGTGTAGAAAAAATACCGCATCTATATCAATGATGGGAATTGAAAAGGATATAATCTATAATTATTTTAAAAATATTATAAACAGAATTTCAATGGAAGGAACAACATCAACCCTTAATCAAATGATTAATCAACCATCCCTGATGGATAATATAACGGATGAAAAATGAAATGATGCAGAAATTGAGAAGAAGGTGAAAGCTATAGGAATGGAGAAATCCATAAAATTTAAAATTTACTAGGTATGAGTTAATATATTTTGGACCCAAATATGTGTACCATACAAATACCATGATAGATAAATAGCTTCTGAATGAAACAAATTGGTCAACCTTCTCTATTAACCTAAGGAGAACAAAGATGTAACAAAATATCTAAGAGCACTATTAGTGGGACAATTTGATGATGGAGATCACTTAATATACATTAAAGTGCCTGGTATGATAGAAAGTGTGGGATTAAAGGAATCAAAAACTAATGGGATGATGAAACCATTACCCATAATGACATGGAAGTGGAAAAACATCACCATGTACTATTTCACTACACTTATAAAGACATCCCGAGGAAGCAATTCAATATGGGTTATTGTGGATTGTCTCACAAAGACATCTCACTTTATCCCAATTTGAGAGGACATATCATTGGATAAAATTTCATAGATATTGACTAGAAAATTGTAAGGATATAACAGTGAACCACTATCGATTATATTATATTGAGATCCAAGATTCACCTATAGGTTATGGAAAATTCTCCAACAATCTAATAAAATTGTGCAGAAATTCATTATGGCATATCATCCTCAAATTGATGAATAATATTAATAGAATATGGAGGCACAAGAACACATGTTGAGAGCATGTTATATGGACTTTAATGTAGGATGGTACTGACATATACACTTAGTTGAGTCCTCACACAACAATATTTTCAACTCAAGATTCAAAATGAATCCATATGAATCCCTTTATGGGAAAAGATGTAGATCAATAGCATGTGTGGGATGATATTGGTGAATGTAATATGCTAGGACTTGAAATGTTTGATGAAATGGAAGAAAAGGTAAAATACATTAGGCACCATATCTAGGAATCCAAAAGTTGGCAGAAGGGCTATGCAGACAATCATCGACAATACCTAGAGTTTAATGTTCGAGTCATGGTATTCCTCCGCATTTATCCATGGAAATGGGTCATGAGATTTTAAAAGAAAGGAAGTACAGGTCTAAGGTACATTGGATACTTCTAGATTCATGATTTATTCATATTTTTTATCTATCAATTGGAACTTACCCCAACTTTATTTCTTGTACATGAAGTATTCATAGTATCCCTCTTGAGAAAGTACTTATGAGATCCTTCACATGTACCAAATTCAGAGGTGGTATATTTGGAGAATGAACTCTTCTACAATGAGTAGCCAGTTGTGATATTGAACTGTAGAGATAATGTTCTATGAAAAAATTATACTTACCTGGTTAATATACTATGGTTGAACCATAAGTATAAAGAGGAAACATGAGAATTAGATGATGCGATGTAAGAGACGTACCCTCATCTATTCAGTTTGTTAAATGAAATTTTGCGGGAAGAACTTCATAAGGGGGGATGAATGTAAGAACCCAAAATATAATCAAATGGAAATTATATAATTAAAATTATATCATATTGTCTATAAAACATAAAATAACATTTACAAAAAAATCGGGAATTATATAATATTAATTAATTAAATAATAGTTATTTCTAGAAGTTAAGGAACTAGTACCAAAGGCATAGTAACATATCGATTGGAATCATAACATGACCATTACGAATAGTAATATGTCTAATAGAATAGTAACCTTAGTTACGAATGAATAATTAAAATTTATGCATCTTATTTATGATACATAGATATAATTATATAATAGTACAAGTAAATAAATGTATTAAGATTTATTAATTAAGTGTAGGTATTTTTGTATGTTATAAATAATATATTAAAATTTAATAACTAATGTAATTATTTTAAAAAAAATTCAATTTCCTAAAATATATTAATAAATTAATATATTTGTTTCTTATAATTTTAGTATAATTTTATGAGACCTTAATTAATATTCCAATGTGTCATAAAATCAGTTATAATTTTAAAAAATTTATTTTTATAATAAATTATAATTTATTTTAAAAATTATATTTCTCATATTTTGAAAAATATTTTCAAAAAATATAATTTATTTCTGAATTCCATGTGTTGGAAAATGGTTGGAAAAATTTTGTGATTTATCAGAAATACTTGAACTATTAATAACTAGTAAAATACCGTAATTTATGACATATATATATTATATGTTAAAAACACTATTACATGTTTCTTAGATTATATAAGAATAATTGTTTTGAATTCATATGATCTTGTTGTTTTATCTGTTCTCATGAATCAACACAATTACTTTTATTGATAAAAATAATAAACTGATGGATAAAATAAACAAAAAACACTCATCTTTTCCACTATAAATATCACCCCTTTTCCTCACACCTCTAAAGTGTTGAGAAATTTCTGAATTCTGATCAAATATCTTCCTAATCCTCTCCCCACATCTAGGAGATCATGGTCAGATAAAAAGTCAAAAACCATTTCCCTAAGATGTTTTCAAGAAGGATAAATTCAAGAGGTAAACTCCTCTTTCCGTTTCTTTTAATTTCTTTTTAGTTTATTTTCTTCTTCTCTCCTCACATCCACTCATACGATTGGTATGATTACTCAAATACAAAAAAATGTATTTGAATATTATTATGATAATAGAATAATACATCATTAAACACCTCACAACTCCCTTTTAATCTAAAAATGATAATTCTTATCGTGAGCTGTTAATTTATCACCTTCAAGGACAACAAATTTTAATTTTCAATTAATGAATTAAAGGATGGTAATAAATAAATTAATGTGTTTAAACAAAATTATAATATATTTATCACATCCTCAATAATTTTCTTGAATAATTATATTCACATGATGATAAATAATAATAAATACCAGTTTTTTATAAGTGAAAACTGCCCAAAATAAACCAAACGAATATCACTAACATCTTATATAATTACTCATACTCATCTAAAATAACCAAATAACATATATAATCATTTAACATTCTATATTTTATTTAATATAATTGGTCATAAATTCTGGATTTGTATTTCCATTTTACAGGAACGTTCATACTCTTATACGAATGAACCGATCATTAAAACTATGAAAATGATTTCTCACGAATGATGGAAATGAACACTATAACCCATCATAATTTCAATAAATGAAATTAATAAAATAATAATAAATAAGTTACAAATATTTGAGGTTATTTAATTATTAATTAATCATTCTAAATTGATTATTTAGGATATTAATATCACAAGCAGTATCATTTTTGGATATATTGTAAGGGATTCCACCCAAACCGCCATTTTTCTATCGGGTTATTCATTATCTATCGTTACCCCAATGAAAATATTTTTTATATAAATAATTTAAATTTATTTCTACATTCCAGTCACATTTTTCTAGACTATTTCACCCTTATTTTATGGTGATATACATGTTTAAAATAGGTTTCCTTCTCAATTCCTTCCTTTATTGATTCTTGATTAAAAGGAACTTCCCAATTTCATAACAGTTTTCAAGTGAACTCCATAATATATTTAAATCCATTATTATTATTATATAAAAACACAATTTTTTGGGAATAATAATATTTTTTCATTTCTAGTTTCATGAGGAAAAATATTCTTTTGTTGATTTTAATTCTAATTAATATTTCCCATAAACCGTACTAAAATGTTTTATTTATGAATGTTTTGAAATTCTATTTTTTTTTATTTTTTTCACTTAGTATTCAAATCCCTTATCATGATATATTCGTTTTATCACAAATTAATTTCAATTTTGGTTTTATATAAATTATTTAGTTTACAAAATTATGACATGATCATTCTTTATGCCATTTGACTAGATTATGATTCCCATTTCATTCCATTGGAAACCGTTATGTTTATGTTTGATTCTTGATGTGGAATACATATTCTTGAACATTTTTTGAGTCGTGGTCCCAGATAGTGCTCCAACACATTGGGTAGTGTATACTCTCATGAGATGTCATGTTTGGACATGGAGTGAACTTGATTACTTTATGGGACTTTGTCCACCATGTCATATAGTATTGGAGGATAGCCTTGAATCATGATTATTTCATGTTATATGTTGTTTCCACATTCCAATGAAGCCATGATTTTATGTTCCCATGTAATACATGATAATATTACTTATTTATATTCATATTCCATTCCTTTTATTCTATCATGTTGTTCTTTCTAAACCATGTTCTATGTTTTATTCATATTCAAATTCTGTTACTAGGCTTCTAGCTCATCCTATTATTCTGGTATTCCCCAGGCTATCCTATGTAGATGTAAGGACTCTATCAATGTCAATATCTCTTCATGAATATGAAATATAATATTCTCTCATTTTAGTTTCATGTTGTTTAGTTTTGTATACACTCTTCTAAAGACACTAGATATTAATATATTTTGTTGTATTTGATGGATAAGTATCTTAAAAATCATGTAATAATACGCGTAAATGTATAGGGTCACTATAATTCATAGTCATAAGGGAGCCTTATTTATTTAATTTTGTGGGGTTAAAATTGTTAACAACTATTCATGATATGGAAAATTAATCATGTAATAATATTTATTCTAGATAAGACTCCTGAAAGAATGGTTGATTTTTTATGGGATCAATGTTCTGGGTCCATTATTATTAATGGAAATCACTATTTCTGTGAGTTTTCTCCATGTATTCTTGATATTGTGATTGAAAAGTGACACTTTTATCTAGTTTTTATGGTACATTTGATGAACATTCCACATATTATTAAAATAATAATAAAACAACACAAATAAAAATTACTTCATTTACGCCCCCTTGGTTTTGAACTGAAAGTACAAAATTAGTATTCTAGGAAGTCTCGATTTCAAATAGGATATTGAATATACTCATAGATACTACCATAAGTATCATATACTAAAGTAAGAGTTTATATACTCCATATATAGGAATGGGGGTCTAGGAGACCATGTAACCATTAGAAATTATTTTTGGTACAAATTACCCCCTAATTTGGATAACATCATGTGTGAAAACAAATAAGGCTATTGGAAATTTCCACTAAAACCTATTAGGTGATGTTGTGGCTAATGTTGAACACCTGAAGTGTGTATTGAACTAAGATGCACATGTGTGTCCTCATGTATTATTCATTCACTTGAATTTTTTTGAATCCTATAGAATGGAATATAAAACATCACACTAATAAAATATGAGCATAATTAAATAAAAACCTTGGAATGGGATATGAATAGGATGAATAGGATCAAACATTATAAAATATATGACATGGGAATGATAATACCTCAAAATATGTGTTAATGTTATATAGTGGATCACATTTCTAGGTAGAAGTGTGATGTGAACTCTTTTTGAAAGCAGGTGTCAATATCTTTTAATCAATGGGTGCCAATTTGGTATGTCAAGTGATTGAGGTCATCAAAAAAGAGTAAAAGGGTCAATTTATTATTGTTTACTCTTAAAATCTGATAATAATGTAGACTTGGGTCACCCTTTTTCTCCATTTCTTGAGAAATGTTATAATTTTTAACAGTTCATTTTCATCGTACTAGTTGATAGTGATATGTTAATAAAGGTTGGACATGGATATTAGTGGTTTGCATGTAAGGCACAAGTGACATAGCACGGTAGTATGATAATTTACTTTGGTTATAATTTCTTGGATATATTCTTATTAGAAGAATGAACTAAGAAATATTATCTTGGAAAAATATGAATTTTACTGAAATATAATTTTTTTATCATCATTCATTTTCAATAGATAAAATCATAATATACTACATTCATTATTATGTTTAATTATATTTACCACTATATGATTCTTAAATATGTATATTAGAAATGGTAGTGATAGAAACATAGAATAAAATGAATATATTTTTCATTATATTACCAATATATTAATTATATCTCATAATAATTCTAACTAGGGAACTTATAGGATTAGAGTCTCTGATGAATTGATACACAATAAACTTTTTTATCATATATTCATCAACCTCACCTAAAAAAACATTATTCACGCATGACACACCTCAAATAATATCATATATAGTACTCATATACATAACATAGGGTAATTTGATATCCAAAAAGGTGAGAATATATGTTCTATAAGGGAAAATAGATGAGAATTTATTAGTTGTATGAATTCAGAATAAGATTACCTTGTGGGTATAAAAATATAATCAATGTCTTGTGAGAATAGAACATAGAATCATACCCAATAAAACAATAATTGTAAATAAATATTCTAGAAATAAATAATTTTGCATAAAATATTAAATGACACATATGAGTATAAAAATTTGAGCCAATATTAGAAATCCCTGAAAAAATAATATAAGAATGTATTATAACATCATGTTGTGGATTGATTTTTTGTATATAAATAAACATAAAAAATGATTACATATTTAAATATTTAGTTCCATGGTCATAATCTCATATAAAATATATTTCCATAATTAATCTGGTTTCCTATATAATCCATGATATGTTAGCTCATGAGATAATATTAAAAACCAAATTCATTGTAGGGATATAAATTAAAATCCTGATGGATCCACCAACCACATAATCGTAAAAAATACATATTTTTCTGTATAAAAACGTTCATAATTTAATAATTACTTAATCAAATCATAATAATGATATGAGGTTCATTACGATTTCAAAAAAACATGACAATAATAAAATTTTTAGAAATAATGTGGATTGTATATTATGAGTATATCCTAGATGATTCATATAAAGAATAAATTGATGATGAACACTTTATAAAATTATATTAAAAAATAATATTAAATACCTTTTAAATATAAAAAAACTGAAATTTTAATTGAAGATATTATATAAAATTATAGGAATAAAATTAAATTCAAAAATGTTAATGATATTAAAGAAATACCAATAGAAAATAATGATTAAAATAGAGCGAAATTTTAGTCACATAGTAATTGTTACAACAATGATTCCATTAATTGCATTTTATTGAAAACCAATTATTCTAAATATAAAAATTCTATTATTATTTTACATGAAAAAATTATATTTTTAAATTCATTAGATAATTTTAGTATGTAGTCATGGGAACATTTGTTATAATAAACCTAAAAAATTAATAAATTATAATCATACATGGAAAAAGATCTACTAAAATTAAAAGGTGTGTTTGTATAATCATAAAAATATCCTTATAGATGAATTATAAAATAAAGATGTAAAAAAATAAAGAGATATGTAAACAATGTAATTAATAAATGTAGAATTAAATGGATGGGGTGTTATAGTGATATATAAAACTTTTACACTATAGGGAATTTTTTTATAAATAATAAGGAATTCAAAGTGATATTATAATGAAAACCCATAGGATGTTTGAAATTTTTGAATCAAAATTAATTAAAAAAAGTCTATAGGGATAATGAATAAAACAAGTCACTTTAAAAATATTGTATAATTAATTCATTTTGAATTATTTAAAACAAATTTTGAAATAATGTGGTTAATATATAACATATATATAATTCATATTTATTTTCAATAAAACTATATATATATATATAACCATTGATTATACTTATATTAGTTAGTTATTAATTATTTTCATTAACATATATAAGAAATTTTGATTTTTTTACAATAATTTGAAATAGAGATGTCAATAATTTTTTTTGATTCTTTGTTTATCATTAAATAATTTATAAATGTTGTGGAATATTTGTGTATTTGTTATTCTTATTTCCATGTGATTATTTTATAAAAGGTATCTATATTATTTTTTCAAATGGAATATATGATGAATATGTATTTTGAAATATTCTTAAAAAATAGTAACATTATAAAGCTCATTAATATTTATTCCACACATAAAAAAATTCATAACAAAAATTTATCCTTAATAACATATTTCACTATTATTAAATCTTCATAATAATTTATGTTTGAAACAATGATAATAATATATCACAGTTCTTGTAGGATGTAAAACTAGAACAATTAAGAATATTTTATACAAATGAATGTGTAAGACTATAAAAAATTATAATAGTAATATACTTCTATAAGTAGAATAATATTCTTAATATAACATCGTTATAATGGAAAATAATATTTAAAATGGGGGTATATTATATGGTAAAAGAAAAATATGGGGCAAAAATTGGTACCTTATGGAATTCTATTCTCCTATACATCAGTTATTTAAAATTAAAGGATTTAAACATCGATAATGGGACCTATGTATGCCAAATAACTAATACGCATTTAGAGGTGGAAAATTGTTATAAACAAAATATTGAAACTATGGAAAAGTGTTGTGTATGATGGGTGGATGAGGTTTAATTTTATATCTGTGTTTGGAGTAGAATTTTAACAAATCTCATTTTCAAAGGTGTAATGATGTCATTTTAAATGGAATGTGGATTAATATAAGAAAATTAATTTATCAATCTTTTAAGGTAGGTTTATTTTTCCTTCATAAAATCATTTATTAATATTTTTTTGTGATATTTTTAGTCATTACCAATAAATTTATCCTTTTTACATTTACCATGGTAACTCGATTTATATATTGCAATATTATTTCAATGATTGAAACAGATATGATTCTTTTTCATATTTTCAAAATGATTAAGAAATTTAGAATCAATTTAAGAAAATTCAAATTTATTGATATTTTTAACTAATCATTTATGTAATATCATAACATATAAAACTATAGAATATCATTTTATTATAGAAAAATAAATTTTTAAAAACTATGTGTTCATAGTGGTATTTAATATAAATGACTAAGTAATAATTGTCAACATATTTTTACAGATTTTGAAAATTAAAATTTTATTGACCACATAAAAGTGAATAAAATAATTAATTATGATTAAAATACATGATATTTACAAACATTTCTATGAAAAATATCCCATTTAATATTAAATCATAATAATCCCCAAAATATCAATATAATTTTTCACATTCTAAAAATTATGTTTTCCCAATAAAATATTAACATGATAATTATTTTAATTTTATAAATACATTAAATCATTATATTAATATATTAATGTGTAAAATATGAAAATATTTTTTTAATATAATATTTTAAAGAAATATATTTTTTTCAACCATACCAATATTAATTATTGTTTTGGAATTTTATTATTTTGATTTTTTGACCAAAAAATGAACAACCTAAATATATATATTAGGGAAATGGATATACATCATATATATATATGAAAATAACGATATAACCAATGACTATATATCCAATGACTATATATATAATTGAAATAATTTATTCTTAAATATGGCCCCAAATGAATTTATAATATCATTCATCAATTCACATGCAATTATCCAAATATGTTTATTATTTTTATATTATTTTTCTGGTATTATATAGTTATAATTTGTGTATGTTATTTACACAAATACAAGTTGAAAATGATTTCATGTTCATGGGATTTTTATACATATATATTTATGCCCTTTATAGTGATTTTAATAAAGATTCATAATTTATTTTCACAATGTATTAATGTTTATATATAGTAAAATATTTTATCTCAATAAAATGTGTAACATTTCATTGAAGTTCATTTTTTTCACTAGAATAAAGATATGAAATATAATATTTATTTAATGGTAAATTAATAGTAAAGTCTTGGGTTGTTATATTCAACAATTAAAAAAATTCAATCAAATTTTATTACCTTAAGAAAAAATGTGGCAAATTTTTTCCTGTTACATTTTTTTTGGTTCCATACATCCTAATCAAGATTTTAATTTCATTAGATAACTGTTATTATTTATATTGAATTTTTTAGAATTAATATGCTTATTTTATAAATGATTTTAACAACATGTTCAATATTATATACATCATGTTCCAATTACACTACCTTTAAGTTAATTTCTTCTAATTGAATATTTATATACTTCATTAAAATTGATACCTTGAATACATCATTAACATTGGGATGGTTTTGAAGAAGTGAATTAGAATAATCTACTAATCACACACTATTGGGGATTTTAAACTTTAAAATGATCATAGGGTTAAAATTTTTATTTATCATGAATCTAATCACCATATTCCATGGTTATATTCAATATAATAACATGTGTATGACCTATCACTCTGAATATCCCAAATTACCATCATCATAGTTCATCTTACAACTATTTTAAGATTTAATATGATTTCAAATGTCTTGAATCTTCTTTGAAATCATCAAAAAATATATTCCTATCATTATATAGTACATAATATCAACATAAAATTAATGATTTTTTCACCTTATCCTATATAGGGACCCATATTGTTCCCCTTAAATTTTAGAATTGATACTCCTGTTCAATGTGAACTCTACCATGGAAGGGGGTTGAACCCAAATACATGTAAAATAAAATATGGAGGATATTTGTATATAAACTAATGTTTAAATGGTCTTTTGGTTTGAAAATCAATCTAAAGATGATATGAAGTGTTTATGTTTAACACTATATCCAATAATTTTGGTTGAATTTTCTTGATTGTTTTGGAAAAACTTATCTACTGAATTAATATAAAGAAAATTTGTAAACTATTTCAGAATAAAACATCCTTTATTGTATTTTATAAAATGTGTTAATGGATAAATGTTATTCAGTAAAAGGGAAATATACTACAATAATAATGAGATTAAAATCAATCAAGATGTAATTGTATCCTTTTCATTTATTAGGATTCCCTACGATGAAATCAAGATTTATGTTATCCAATTTCCAAACCATTATAGGTAATGGTTTTTATAATGACCCAAAATTCTATCAATAATATATCTCTTCCAATGTTTATCTCATATATTATTGATCACATAAAATCACTTATGGAAGACTATATAGTCTTTATATATGAATAATTAATGAAATAGGATATATTTCTAGAAGTTAAGATACCTATACCAATGAAATAATAACTTGACCATAGAAATAGTAATATGATTCTTATGAATAGTAAATTAGCCTAATGAATATTAAACACACATAGGAATTTATAAATAAAATTTAGGCACTTTATAAATGGAAGTATCATATAATTATATCATAGTATATGTAAATGAATATTTAAAAAATTATAAATTAAGTGTTGTTATTTTTTTTAAGTCCTAAATATTCAGTAACAACATAATAATTAATAAAATTATTTCAAATAAAATTAGTCACCATAAAATGTATTCATAAATCATTATGTTTTTTCTCATTTTTTTGGATAATCTAATGAGACTTTTATAATTTTTTAAATGTGTTATAAAATTAGTTATAAATTTGAAAGCTATATTTTTTTAGCAAATGATGGTTTTAATTAAAAATTAAATTTCTCATAATCATGAAATTATATTCCTAAAATGAAGTACGTTCTTTCAATATACATGTCAAAAAATCTACAGGGGGAATTTTTGGGATTTTTCTAAAATCCATGAATTTTTTGTGAATAGTAAAATATAGTAATTTATGGTATTGATACATTACAAGGTAAGTAAACTATTATTTGAGTAATCAAGGATCTAAGAAAAATAATATTTAACTCACATTAATTATTTTAATATATTTGATGATAATACTCAAACAATTCATATCATTTAGAAAAAACAATAAACTAATAATTTTAATATTCCAAAATCATCGCACTCTACCCTCTTCCCCTTACACATCCTTGCCTAGACGATAGATGTAATTCTACCCAAATCCTTTTCTATTGTTTCTCCCCGACATATATGATCTCTTGGTATTTCTAAAAGGCCAAAAACCCTCTCCATATAGAGGTTATCAAGAAGGATAATTCAAGAGGTAATCATGGAGTTAATGAAAAACCAGAACATTATTTGTTAAAAAAAATTACTTGAACTGATACGGAAAATCAAGGAAATGAACACCACAAAATGATAAAATTCAATCATATATCATATAAAAAATCCCACTAATGAAATTAATAAAATTATACTAAATAATATAAATGTATAATAGGTACTATATTATGTTATTGTTCAGTTTAAATTCATAATCAAGGATATTTTGGTTAGGTTTAGAACTCATTCGAACATAAGTTAAGGGTTTCTACCCAAACCTCCATTTTCTTTCGGCTTACACTTATTCTCTATTTACCCAAATTAAATTATTAATTATTCTAATTTACTCCTCAAAAATATTGTGTGAATTTTATTAATATGTTTAATGATCAAAATACTTCTTTATTTGATGGGGTGTTACATGATTCAAAATGATATTTCTCAAATTCTTCCAGATAAACAAGACTGAATCATAGGAACTTCTTGAATGCATACCTATTTTCAAGTGAACTATATAATATATTTTAATACACCTATATTTTTTCTAAAATAACTCATTTTATTATGAGATCAACTATCTTATTTTAATTCAAGCTTTATAAAAATATTTTAAAAAGATAAATCTTCATTCGAATGTTAAAGAGTACATCTCTCATGAATTACTCGATGATTTTATAAGAGTATTTAATCTATTTTAACACCCTTGTTAACTATTTTTTTTTAATTTGGATTAATATTTTATGATCTCTTCAACCATATTTTTTTGACTGGTTTATGATTATCTTAACTGTGGATGTCCAATATTCATACCATTCTCTTTATTACTCTGAATGATTTGTATTTATGTTTACTGATTGGGGAAAGTTATTTATATTTCATATGTTAGTTTCAATATTAATGTATATGATGATTATTTTTTTACCCCATTCAAATGATTAATGAATTGGACATATTTTTCCTTCATTTGGGCCCATTATATCCCTTAAGTGCATCAGTAGGTCACATGTGACAAACTCGTTTGGGTTTTAACCCATTAATATATTTTTCATGGAATGAGGCCTTGATTGTATGGTTATGATGTTTTACATATGCATTGTATCATTATGAATCTAGTAATTGACAGTCCATGTGATTCTTCAACTAGTAGAATATCCATGGCTTTTATTTGTTATTGAATTATTTATTTATCATTAATTCATGCTATTTTATGATCATGATTACATTTTAATTGAATGTGTACTTTTATTTATTCACATTACAAAATTACTTATGCCTCTATTTTACTATTTACCATTACAATGCACTAGATATCACCCTTTTCAGGTGTTTTATGTTTCCTTTGTATGTGAAGATTAATCATGAGAATGACTTGCAGGGATAATTTTGGAGATTGTGTGTTTCCAATGAAATTTATATATAATTTTTTATTTTAACTATGTAATGTAAATATTTTGTATTTATCTTGTTTTCTAAATAATCCAAACAATTATGTCCTTCGGGATGCATCATCTAGGAATATATGATAATGTAATGAATTGTGGAAATGACTCTGTGAAACTGTGGTCATGCTCTGTACAGTAGGTATCAAAGGATGATTGGTATAAGAATTTTAAACTAGATATATAAATCATATATTATAGAACTAATCCCTAAGATTGTGTATGAGAGTATGTATACAAGAACATCCTAGAAATTTGTAATGGTATAGATTGTGTGGATCTTCCTGTAAAATACAACCCATTCTAGATTCTACAAGTGGATGTGGTTCTGGAAAAAAAGTACATAGGTGTAACAACTCTAATGAGGTGGTCTAAACCTTACTCGAGATAACCTGGTACACAATATTGGGCCTTACTATGCACCTGGGTTGACACTCATGGGAGATATTCTTAATAAAATTCATATTCTATTTACAAAACATTATAAATTAATTAAATGTAAATATTTTACCAAATAAATATTATTTATGTTTTTGAGATTAGATATTCATAAAATTTCAATTTATGGTAATTTATTTTATAGTTTGTCATTATAAATTAGGATTAATAAATTAATTTAGTGTATTCTAGTTTTCATAAATGACTCATAGTGGAAGGAATAGAAACTACATGAATGCACTTATCAAAGGTAGGTATTTCACTCATATTCAAGATAATTATTTTTGATCTAGATTTATAATTGGTGATGGGAGACATATAACTCTATCAGGACAACATACTCAGTTTTTTAACAATAATCATACCCACATGGTAGATCATGATCCATAATGTGGAGTAGTATTTTTATACCACATTATGCAACAACATACTAAATAATTTAATATGACTATAAACCCATTTGTTTTATAGTAGTTGATAACATACATTGACAATATAATTGTCTCCTTGGGAAGTAACAAAATGGAGAATATTTCATGGTAGCTTATCATCTATCAGAAGATTCTAATCAATGATAATATTTTTTTCAAAACACAATGAAGGATGAGATGATTTTAAATATGTATTAGAGGGATTTTATGTAAATTTTCCTCGAAATTTTATTTCATTGTAAACAAAGAGAGGATATGGATAGGAAACTATCAAGTCTAATATAGAAAGGGGATGAAATTTTGTGAATATGAATAAAGTATCATATGGTAGACAATGCATTATGTGTTCTATATATGTAATTCAATGATAAATATTGATCGATTATTTGATGTTTTAAAACCATTCCTCTGAAGGGCATTGGTCTCCCTGAATTTTTCATCATATGATGATATAATATCATGTTCTAACAAGATAAAAAAATTCTATATGTCTTATGAATTTAAATAAATTAAGATACTAATAGGGATACCGAAAACTCTAGAAAAGTAAATAAGTAAATATGAAAGAGAGGAATAGTTGACTTTCAACCCTATAGTATTTATGGGAAGAAACAACATAGTACTTTCCCAAAGGGAATGTTATTCAATTAAAAGTGAAGTGAAAAGGCCACTAAGCCAGTGATCGTAAGGGAAGGAAATAATATACCAATTTTCAATGCTATAATTGGTATGATATGAGACATTAAAAAAATTAATGTACAAAGAATCATGTAAAAGTTCCACAAATAATGCCAATGGAGAAAGGCCAGGATTATGCAGTCATAACTACTGAGGATGAAGTTACTCATGATCTGGTGGTTGGTAGTTTAATCATTTCCCCCAACTTATACATTTCCTTATTTGATTATGGATCATAATTTTTTTAATAACATCCAAATTTTACATGAAAAATATACACTTAAAATTTTACTAATGAAAGGATTTTTTATTAAAAACTCATAATGGGCATATCATTACAAAAAATATGTGTCGATTAGTCCCCCTTGAGACACATAAATGTGCATTAGTTTCATATGTTTTCATCACACCCATGATTGAATATGATATAATTATTATATTGTATTTGGTTTCAAATTATGATGAAAAAATATAGACCAAGAAGAATGAATTTAAATTTTGTTTTAAAATGATATAGAATCCCATATCTTTAGATTAAAAATCATTTTATTTGAATATTAACTAGGTCCACCCCCAGTTGCTCTACTTATATAATTGCAAGGGAGGATGGAAAAAAAATATCTATGAGTGTGTAAATAAATCAACGAAATGATTATTCACCTATCGAGCAAGAAATCATTGATATGTTTGAGAGGATTTACCTAGAAATCCTCTAGAGAAGGAAATTGTGTTTTCTGTGGATTTAATGATGGTGAAACAACTATATCAAAAACACCATATATGATGGCCATAGTGGAATTAGTGTAGCAGAAGACACCACTAGAGTAGTTGAGTGGTAAGGGGTTTATTAACCCTAGTGCTTCTCCATGGGGAGCTCATGATCATTTCTTTATAAAGAAATATGGATCTATGAGTCTGTAAATTTACAACATGAAGATCTATGTTATAAAAATAATGAACAAGTTTTCTCTTCACCACGTTGATGATTTATTTTATCATTTTCATGGAGACCAATAATTTTTGAACATTTCCCTCTGATCTAGATATAATTATTTACGTATGAGGACAAAATATATTCTAAAGAAAAAATTTCAAACTTGGTATAGGCATTATGAGTTTACAATAATAACTTTTGGACTGACTAATGCACTCGATATTTTAATGATTCTAAGGAATATAATTTTTAATGAATATCTTGATGAAATTTATTTGGTATTTATTGAAGATATCTTTTTACACTCCAAAATATACAAAGTTTGTGATAATCACTTGCGCATTATTCAAAAGACTCTAAGAAGAAACGAGTTATATGGGATATTTAGAAATTGTGAATTCTAGATTCAAATAGTTTATTTTCTATTCCATATTGTATTTAGGAATGAAATCTTATTTGTTCCTGAAAAGACAAATGTATTTCATGAATGGATTATACTAATGAACATAACTGAGTTACGTAGTTTAATTGGTTTAGAAGGTTAATAATGATATTTCATTTAGAAGTTTTCATGGTTAGCTAACATGTTATACAAGAATACAAAAAATGGGGTTATGTTTGTATGGAAAAAATAATGAGAATAATGTTTTAAAGAATTGAAGAGGAAATTATAGAATTATCCAATCACGACTCTACCCTCAGGGAATGGTATGTTTACAATTTATAGTGATGCATCAATGAATGTAAATGGTTGTAGCCTTATGTAGAATGATTTAGTTATTTTCTATACATTAAGGATGATATAAAATCATAGATAGAAGAATAAAACTCATCATCTTGAGTTAGAATATATGATATTTTCACTGAATATATAGAGACTCTATATCTATGGTGTAATATGTAAGATATATACAGACCACATGAGTTTGAAATACATCTTCTCATAGAAAGAAATAAACATGAGGAAAAGGTGATGGATTGAGCTGTTTAATGATTATGATAGTTCAATACAGAATGACATTGGAAAGGAAAATTATTTAGATGACTCTTTAAGTAGGATGTATCTTGGAGTTATAAAGAATATGAGGACTAAAATGGATCTTGTGATCATGGATCTAGTTACTATGGATTTGGAAATTATCATAGAAAGTGAATCATATTTAAATTTTCAATTGAATTCCCAACCATAATTATTGGAATGAATTAATGGTTACTAGCCTGATGCTGAAAATATTTATAAGAAAATTAATGATTTGATTTATAGGATGTTTCTAAACTTCATCTGTGAGGATGGAATTATGAAATTTGAGAGGAGGTTATATTTTCCCTCAATACCTGAGATAAAGAGGGAGTTATTGGTTGATTTTCATAGATGTAATTTCTATATACACCCAGGTAAAACTAAGTATATATATATATTTGAAGGAAAATTTATGATGGGAAAACATGAATCATGAAATTTCTGATTATGTGTTAAGATACATTGTCTTTCAATAAGTGATGGCTGAAAGAAAATTTCCTAAATGTGTCATGAATCAACATCCTATTACTACATTATTTGGAATAAATCCTTCAAGGTGTCCTCTTATTATGTTTTGGATGTGTTTGTGTTTGTTGAAAAATCAAGATGACCCTGAACGTGTATGGATGGTGTTTTCTGAAGAATGACATTAAAGGTGGTGCATTTTCTTAGGGTTTTCATAATTTTAGGGGTCTAAAAATTAGGTGTTTGATTTTGGAAAAGGAATGATTTCATCATAAGAGTAAACGGTATGAATAACTTGGATGAAAATTGGGAAAATAAAGAATCTAAATACCCTAGTACATAGACCACATACCATATCTTGGAATAGTTCATGAACGCGTACCAAGTAGTAGGAACGGTATACCGGAGTGGTTCATGGTACTAAAAATTATACATGGTAATGGTTTGTAGCGATGTTTGTGTGGTATATGGAATGTATGATAGTTTTTGAGATGGCATAAGAGATTGGAATCGCAAAGGAGCAAAGGCAGTATGTAGACCACAATGGAAAAATGGTTTGTAGAATTGGTGTGGCTCGCTGTGAGAGAAGCAGTATGCAGATAAGGATATACCAAATCAAGGATTAGGTAAATATCAATTTATAGGTTTAAGTGGATATATTTTAATATATAAAGTGTTCTAATCCTACCTATTAGAACTAAGATAAATTATTATTAATGAACATCCTTTCTCTAGGAATTCGGTGATGTCTGAATGATGTTTGTGAGAGAGAATTTTGTGATGGCTGAAGTGCTTTGCACAGAAGATATTCTAACGATGGTTTTTACTAGAAACATATTCTGAAAATGATGTGGAATGAAGAATAAGAAGACATAGTAAGCTAGGGATGTCTGTGATAGGATAAAATTTTCTGGATAAAGGTTGGTTCATAGAAGAGGTTAGCTGATTCAGTACATGGAAGAGGTACACGATAGCAACGACGAAGGCAGTATGTGAGTGGAGTATCATTTGTGGAAGCAACAACTATACATGGAGGATGTGACCCGCATAACATTCCCGTTACACACTATGTGGAGGAACATTGTGGTTCATGATTTGTAAATAGAAGCTTGAAAAAGATTCAAATTATTTTGAAAAATTCATTTCTTTTACCTAATAGTAACGGAAAGGAGGAATTCATCTATAGGTGAAAAATGGGATTCAACATTGCTTCTACCTATAGTTGAGGATGTATAATTCATGCCACTTAATGTACCTATATCTCCATAAATTGTGTTTGAACTACAAGTATATAAACTATGTGTGGAATATTTACACGATTAGAGAGGAATGGAAGAGGAAGAAGGTGTCTCTTTCCACTAGTAGTGAGATTTAGAAATAGGAACTGGGAGTGAACATTGGGAATGCAGTGATCAGACTCTAATCCTTGAATATGTAGTGAGCCTTAGCATAAAAGATCTATCCGTAATGTTGTAATCATTATTGGTAGTGATACTTAGTGAATTTCGTACATAATCACATCCCCGTTGTATGCACCTTGGATGATTCCCAGTGAGGGTGAAAAAAGTGAAAATTGTTGTATCGCGTGCATGAATTAAATTTTGTTCCTAGTTTGCAATGAGAGAAAGAGAGAAGAGAGTATTATTTAATGATGAAAAAAGATATGTAGGGGAAGAAATTTTAATTTTTCATAATCATATTCATCCCCCCACCCTTAGTGTATTCATACTATAGGAAATAACAATTGGTATCAGCGGGAAATGTTGAATGTTAGTAGTTCTCTCTTAGTGAATGAAATGGAGGTGGGAAATCAGAAAGGAATTCCAATCTTCAGCAGAAATAATTTTCAACTATGGAAGAATCAGATGCAACACTACCAATATTTAGAAATGGATGTCTTTATTAGAACAAATCTAATATGTGTATAAACTATAAATAAACATAATAAAACAAAATATAAAAAAAATTCCTTAAACAAATAATCTTAGTACCACATAATAAATGGAGTAGAAGGTAACCCGAATAATGGAAATTGGGTTAAGAATACCCCTACCATGGGTTTGTCTTACTTATAATGTGTTTGAACATTATATATAACGGTTTAAAAAAGTTATTAATATTTTAAAAAAAGTATTCATATTTACAACACATTATATGATCATTTAATGACTTCATTTTAAAAATTTATTAATAGTATTTTGTTATTTCCATTACTTTGGGTGCATTCTTTAACTGATTTCCATGGTCAGTTTGTAAAGGATATCCTTGTATAACAGAAGTGAATCTAAAGAAGAGGAATTAAATGATATAATTATTTTTACATAATATTATATGATACCATAAATCATTTCATTATCACATATGATGCTGAATAATTAGATTAAAAAGTATTGATATTCATTTAGATCATTTTGGAGGTTATTTGATAATCACTACCTAGTTTCACTATATAATTTAATATCATGAATATAAGTTAATTAAAGAACAAAATAGATGATATATAATACACATAAAAATCTATTTCAACAATTAAAATATATTTATAAGTAATTTTTTAGTATGTTTGGAAAATTCAAGATGCATCGTCCACGGTTTTGGAAAATCGACACATCACAGACGATGATTTTCATTTTATAATATGTGGGAGAGGAGAATATGTATGGTGATGATTTTTTTCATGAACATGATAAAAATAAAGAATATATTAGATACTGTAGATTTAATTCATCATGGATAAGGTAAGGTGATTATAGTTTATGAAAAAAAATTAATTGAAACAAAAATACAAGAAAATGAAAGAGGATTTTACCTCTTGATATCTTCTCCTTGAGATCATACATAAGGCCTTTGGTTTTGGCCTTTTGGTAAGACCGTAAGGTCTTGGAATTAGGGATGAGACTTGTGAAGATGTTTGATTAGAGTTTAGAAAATTCTCAAATATTGAGAGGTGTGAGAGGAAGAGGGGGTGATGGTGGTTTTTATAGTGGAGGGGAGAAAGGGTTTTCCATTATTTTAATAATTATTTTAATATTTTTTCTCATGACTATGAAGAGACTTGATTCATGTGACCAAAAATAGTTAAGAAAAAATATAATTTTGAAAAAAGCTTCTTATATCATCCATGATGTAAATAATAGTGTATTTTACTTATAATATATATATAGTAAATTACTCTATTTTACTATTCATCAAATATTCATGTATTTCTGAAAAATCAAAAAAATTCACTGGTTCAATTATTTGACATGTATATTTCAAAAATAAAATCCATTTTATCAAAATAATATACCAAATATGTTTAATTTAATTTTTAAATAAAATAAAAATATATTCACAGAACAATAATTTTAAAACTATAAATCAATTAAGAACTCCTTAAAAAATAAATCAAGGTCTCATAAACTTATCTTATAACCATAAGAAAATAATATAATATTGTATGGTTACATTTTATGTAAATAAATTTTAATTCAATAAGTGAAATTAATCAAAAATCTATAATTAAATATAAATTATTTTAAAAAAATATATATACATATTTTATGGTCATATAATCACTTATATGATGCCATAATTTTATTTATACATTCATTTGGTAAAAAGGATGTTAATTTCCTTGTAATAAAAGAATGTAGAATTTTTTTTATTTCATGTTCCCTTTTCAACATTTGAGGAATTCAATTAATATATATACGTTAACATAAGGATATATACATACTTGAAAAGTATAGTTTCATCCTTTAATGAATTTTTCCATACAAACATAGCTATTTCTCTAAATAAATACCATGAAACATTCATTCTGAGAGAACTAGAATAAACATATACGGATCTCTAAATCAATCGAAGGAAAAAAATTTATTCCTCATGTCTTTATGAATTATGAAAAAGGGTTTTGGTAAAATAAGATAATTCCAAAAAATAATTAACCTCTAAAAAAAGTAATTCCCAAAGTTCAACATGGATCTTTATGCAAATAACAATCATTAAAATTCCTAAATATGATTTCTAAAATAGTATTAAAACCCATAATTCAGAAGGATTTGGTATTATATACCTCCAATATTGTATTAAAGTTTATCACCAAAGAAACATCGATGAATATTAAAGTCTCAATTCACAATGTATGTGCCCAAATCATAAAATTTCAATGAAATTATAGTCATTTTAATAAGTCACCATAATGAAACAATAAAATCATTTTTCCACCAAAATATAATTTAACCATTAATAAATAAATAAAATATCAGATATTTTATATACCTTATTCATATAATTCTTCACAGAAAAAAATTATTACCTCAAAATCAAATATCATCTAAATAATAATGTAATCCATACCATTAATATTATGTCCACACAAGAAAATATATTTTTTCCCTCAAGTAACATTTTGTTAACATAACAACATAAGGATGACATATAACGCAAACTCAATAAAATTATCCAAATATACTCTCATCATTAAACGATTACTAGTATTTTTATACATTTAATCCTCATTATGTCTACCATAACTCTATAATCTATTATATTTAGACATATTAAAATTTCAATTTTCTTCATAATACATTAATTATAAATTATCAGCTTATATCTTATTATATAATTCTTGAAAATTAGGGATATGAATTATAAAATCATGAATCAGAATTATCTATCTGAATATGTTTCAAACATTAAGGATATGAAAATAATTCAAACCTCAAATCCATATTTCAAGATCTTCTTGATGTTCCATTATTCTTTTGGTGTGTTTACCTACTTTCAAACAGTATATGTTCATTCCAATATGGGGTTTTCACTTTTTGGTTGAGTTGTATGAGTGGAGATCAAGAAATAAAAAGAAAAAACTTCCTATAACCATAATTTTTTTTTAAAAATTTATATGTTGGATAACTCAAACAATTTCTTACTGGTGATATGAATACTCAAGAAGTCGTCAAAATAATTTTATCTAGCCTTTTAAATAATATTTATTATCAACTCATCAGGGAGGGATAATAATGTTGTGATAGGTCTCTTTGCATAAATCATGAAAAGCATTTTTAATCTATTGGAAATAACGTCACATTAACATATAAATAATTATTAAAATAAATATACTCTATATAGGTAATCTAATAAAAAAATAATAATTGTAATTTTAAAATCCATAAACCTATATATATCTCAATTGATTTAGGTTTTCATCAAATTTACCAAGATTACCATAAAACTCCAAAAAATCATTATGATAATAACGCTTTGGTTTATAAAAGATCTATATATAATTCATAATTAATATCCTAACCTCTAAAGTTATCTATTCCATGATCTGATATAAACTATAATGTCCCATCCTTAAAAATTACCTAATCTAGTTAATTCATCTAGATTACACATATTACATTCCTAAAGATCATTTTGATTTATATTTTAATAATGTTAGTAAATAAATCAATCATATCATCACAAAACATAAAAATTAGTTAAAACTAAATCAATGTATTTTTTTAATAATACATAAGTCTTTAATAAAAACATTACATATTTTCAAGAAAAATATTCACAACATTTATCTTGGATTCTTCATTTCTCTTACCCATCATTAAAGCCTCTGATTTTTTTCAAAACATGGGATGAGCATAAAGAGCTCTGTATAGAATATAAAATGTAAGGGAGAAATCATTAGTCCATGAACAGTTATAGTCATATGAATGCATTTTCACAATGATGTACTTCTCACCCATAAAGTATCATATTCTTACTTTTTGAAAATTAATATTTCCATAAACATAGAAAATATAAAGTGAAAAAAAGTATATATTGGAAAATGAATAATTAAAATTTTAACCCTCACATCTACATAATTATTTTAACCCTCACATCTACGTTACAATGTAACCCTCATGACTACTATATGGTGTAACCATTAGAGTTGCACATAGAGTACCCATATGGATAACCACCCAGATACACATAACTAATTCCATGGAGAGAGATATTGGTCCCTAACTTCATGATAATAAATTCCCATGCACCATAACATAATATACATACAATAATACATTCATAAAAACATTCCTTTTGAATTTTATAAAAAAAGAAGATTAAAAGAGATTTTATAAAAAAAGTCCCTTACAAATATCATATATTCGATATGAGAATCAATAGAATGAACGAAATATGTGTATACACCATTAATACACATAATAAAGCAAAATATAAACCAAATTCCTGAAACTACTAATCTTAGTACCACATAATCAATGAAGTAGAATGTTAGCACAAAAAATTTGATATTAGGTTAAGAATTTCCCTAACTCGGGTTAATATAAAATAAAATGCATTTAAAACTCATGTATTATGTTTAAAGAGTGTTATTAATATTTTATATAAACATATTAAAATTTATAAGACATTATATGATCATTTTATAACATTATTTCACCCTTTTATTAATAATATTTCTTTAATTTCTATTGTTTTAGGTGCGTTCTTTACATGATTTCCATGGTCGGTTCATAAAGGATTTCCTCACTTAGTGGATAAGAAACTATAGAAGTGGAATTAAATGGTATTAATATATTTACATATTATTATATGATACCATAAATAATTTTTATGTCAAATATGATGTTGATCCATTAGATAAACCATTAATGTTATTCGTTTAGGTCATTTTGGTGGGTCTTTGATAAATACAAACTAGTTTTGTTTTATAATTTAATATCATGCATAAATTTTAATTATAGAACATAAAAGAGTTTATATAATAAAATTTAAAATATTTTTCAACCATTAAAATGGTTTTATAAACATTTTTTTTGGAAGTAATGGAAATTGATAACACATCATCTACGATTTTGGTAAATCGGCACATCAGTGACGGTGTTTTTATTTTTAGAATAAGTTGGATTGGAGAAGATTTATGAGGAATAATTTTTTTCACAAATATGATAAAAATAAATAAAATATATGATTACTTAAATTTATTTCATATTGGATAAGTGGAGGAAAATAGATTATATGAATATAAAAGAATTGAAAAGAATATACACGAAAATGAAAGTGGATTTTTACCTCTTGATCCCTTCTCTTAGATATCCGCCTTACACCCTTCAGTTTTGGAATTTTGGTGAGACTTGTAGGCCTTAAACGTGGGGAAGAGCCTTAGGATGTGTTTTGGGTATAATATATGAAATTATCAAATCTTGAGAGATGCGAGGGGAATAGGGGGTGAGGGTGGAATTTATAGTGGATGAGAGGAGATGTTGTCCATTATTTTAGTCATTAGATTAATATTTTTTCTCAAGACTTTGAATAGTCTGGACTCATGTGAAAAACTCGTAAATATAGAATGTGAGTTCATATCTAGGTTGATTACCTCTTCCATGATGTTACATATAGTTTATTTAACATAAAATGAATATATATGATAAATTACTGTATTTTACTATTCATCAATAATTAATGTATTTCAGAAAATTCCTAAAATTTAATCTAACCATTTTTTGAGGTGTAGAATATAAAAATTAACTCTATTTTATTGAAATAATTTTTTAAATATATTTTATTAAATTTTTAATTAAAATTATTATTTATTTGAAAAATAAAAAGTTTAAACCTATAACTGAATATATAACACATTGAAATATCAAGGAATGTCTCATAAAATTAATTTATAACCATAAGAAAATAAAAAAAATTATGCTTACCTTTTATGAAAATACATTTTCATTTAAATTATTAGATTAATCATAAAATTCTAATGAAATATTTATTACTTACAAAAAATAGCAATAATTATAATATATTTATATTATCAATTATAAGATGCCTAAATTTTATTTCTACATTCACGAGTCAGTTTACTATTAATTTGGATGATTTACTATTCATAAGTATGATATTACTATTTATTAGGGTATAAATATGATTCATAAGTGTTTGATACTATTCATAAAAAACTAAGATGGTCCTATCAGACTCAAAAAAAAACCTACTGATCACAACTGTGTATATACATTTTTCAAAATTTAAAATGAAGATATGGGATAATTAAGTTTATTATTAATTATTTTATTTGAACCTGAGTTTTTTCGGTGCTGATGAGGCACTGCATCTACATTGGAAATAATTTTTATACAAATTATTAATATAATATTTTTTTCATGTTGTATGTTATTTAAATAAAATATTTATCATATAATATCATTATTTAATTACTAAATAAAATTTATAAACTTTGTATCAGAAATATTTCTACATGAAGTCAAAAAAGGCATCATATTGATAAACTGTATTTTTTAATATTCATAATAAAATAATCTTTTATATAAAATTCTCAAAAATATATACTAAGATAATTATAACATGCTGATTTCAAAAAATAAGTTATTCTTTTCGAATAAAAATTCTGTAATTGAAGAATTTTTGTTTCAATATAAGTAACCAAAGAAAAAAATATTTATTATAAGAATTAATATTTAAATAAAAAATACTAATAAATATAGAAACAAATTATTCAATATAAACATAGGTTTTTAAAGTATGACATTGATTTCTTTATAAAATAAAAAAAGGTTTTATTTAAAAATTCCACTTCAATTATTTAACAAACTAAGTATTACTAAAAATATATTATTTATTAATATAAATCATAAATATTATATAAACCACTGAATTAAAAAAATCAATAATAAACATTGATATCACCCTATCAATCATAATAATTGGAAAACTAATATCATTGTGGGGATACACACGATCTCAAAAATCATAAACCATATTCATTCATTAGTTCTCTCTTAATCAAAATTTATGATAATTTCATCATTCTAAAAAAAACTAAATAATGATAAAATATCACTATAGAATAAAATAATTGAAATGTATTGAATCACATCACTCAATACATTCAAGATTGTTGACTAAGATGGAAACAAAAAATTTATACCGTAGATATCTTATCTCAAATCCCTCGAAGGATGTCACTGCATAACCACCCCAATAAACACATAAAAAACCAATAAGAAAAAAAAGAGATCATAATTTTACACATGGAAATATAGAATATGAGGGAACAATACTGATCAGAGAAGAAACCATAGTAGAAAAAGTGGAGACTCACCTCAGATCACCATGGATTGAACTCAATATGTTTGGGTTCAATCCATTTTCAAAGGTAATTGTGATTCCTTGAAAAAGATCCTATACTACCCTATTATTTTAGAGGATTCATATGAATTATGTGATTAGATTTCTAATAACATTGTCAAACTCATATTTACTAGGTGATTGGGTCATTCGAGCCATTAATGGATTCCGTTTTCATACCTTCTGAAAAATTCATTTCCTTGATCCAATAATCCTGGATTAGTTTATATTTTGAAATTTATGTATGTTTTGGGTGAATTTCGGGATATTTTTATCGAATCCAGTCATAAACCCTTTCATTTTGTAAACCCACCATTAAAATCTAGAATCCCACCCTATGAACAAACCTTCTCATGTAATGAATTTAATTTTTTCACATAAACATATCACTCACATCTTTAAAAACATATTACTCCATGAAATTATCTTAATACTATATTTCAACTACCAAACTCCCAAAAACCATATATTGGCTTCCTCTAAACCCCACAATCATTAGAAACACGCAATGTCCTGATATTGAAGTATCTGGTCCCCTAAAATAGGACTATTCTAATGGAAATTTACTTAATATAATCTAATTATATTAATAATATTATTATTTTAGTATAATTATATCGTGTAAAAATCTCAAATATTTTTGGACGTTCTTATAGTTAATTTGATTTTAAATACCATGAGTATCACGTAACAAAACAAAAAGATAAAATATATATACTATAAAAATACATATTAATTGGAACTTGTGAGTATAAATAAATGTTTATATATTGTGATAATTGTTATGAAAATATTTATAAGATATTATATCATTATATACACATATTTTCATGAAAATACTTATTTTAAGGTATAGGTAACATTTTTATGAAAACTTTTTTATAAAATATTTTATTTTTAAAATTTATTATAATATTTTGAAGAATAATTTTACAAAATTTATATCATATTTTTTTTAATAATATCAATAATATAATAATGTGGTCCTTATTAATGATATTTAGATTTTTTGAGTAGCATCTGCAACAAAAATTTATTTTTTAGTAGTATTTATTAAAAAAGTTATTTTAATATTTTAGTATATGAATTTGATGAAACTGAAACATATTTGGAACCAAAATGTTGAAAATTTAAATTTTCTAAAATTTGGAAATTTTTTGTTAAAATTCTAAATCTACAGAATAAAATGTTGAAATATGGTTAAATATGAAAAATTTGATATCATAAATAGTATGAATTACTCAACATTACTAATGGATTGTTGTTTTAATTGTTTTAGATCTAACCATATTAGGTGTAAATTGAATGTGTTAATTGTGACAACACATAATTTTGTTATGTATTTTCCATTAATTACGTAATGTTTAAAATAGATTATTTACCAAGAAACACCAACCTAAACCAACTATCAATACAATTTACAATGATAAAATTTTACAGTAAAAGGAAATCATTAAAAAATTATGAGGATAAAAGAATAAATAAAATATATAAAATAAAAAGTGGTATAAATGCATAAGTATATAGAAATACCATGAACATGTAGTCATTATCACCCTAATCTTCCATAAAGAAAAAAAACTAAACATAATTATTTAATGATGGCTAAGATAGTGAAATATAATATGAAAGATGAAAGAGATGTAAATAGATGGGATGAATGAAATTGGAGATATACATCAATATAATGGAATGAAATATGTTTTTTATATAATTTCATTATGAATATAGTCATTAGGAATATGGTTGTTCGAAATATTGTCATTAGTCATATGGTTCTTGGATTTACCTATATCCAATAGGTACACCAGAGTAGTGTAATTATTAAAAAACACAATAAATATATAATGAATCAAAATATAATATTTCATTGAAATATTATTATAATTAATTTTCGATTTTTAAATAATTATTTGATTATTTTAAAAGATTCATTTTTTATAATACAATTATATGGATTATATTTTTTAAACATAAATATTTTCTAGATATGAAATTAAAACACATTATATTTTTAATGGGATATTATTCAAAAAAAATAACTTTACATAAACGATGTGTATTTAATTATTTTATCATTAAAAAAATTATTTTCCAATGAATAATAAAATTATATTAGAATGAAATTATTTGAAAAAATAACCTCAAGAGATAGTAAGAATGAATAAATTAAAATAATATTGACACCATTTTAATGTATAAAATTTAATGGTCTACAAATTAAATTTGTACATAATATAAATTTTTTAATAAAATAATTATTTTATATTCAAATAAAATATTGTTTTAATAGGAATAAAAAAATTGGTTATCCCCCATTAAATGGTTAATTGATTTGAAATAACAATAATTATGGTTAATGATTTAAAAACCATTTTATATATAAAATTCTTTCAATGTGTCTTATTTTCCAATTAAAAAGTTAAATTTATTATATTAATATGTTTAATTATATTTAACTGACTGAAAATTTTGAATCATAAAATAAATATTTGGTTTGATGGGTTTTCAAATATATTTATGAAAACAATAAATACCCTAATAAAAATATAAATAGGATAATGGATGTAGAAGTCGTTAAATTAAATTGGATCTAAATGTTTTAAATTTTAAAAGATATGGAATCCATCTAGAATGAATTTTTTTAGGATTGAATTTCAACCCCCCGTGTCTCAAAATTATATTCCTTCCAAAGTGACATAAAACACATTTGATTACCTTCTTACCCTTTACATAATACATTTTTCTATTGAAATTTTCCTCATTTTTAGCCATAAAATGATATCACTTCAACCCACAACAATGCTATATACTCCCCTAAAATTACAATTTAATAAGTGTTTCATTTTTATTTTCATAATAACCACTTCTACATTTGGAAGTACTAGTTCAAAAAAAGGTTTCCAGGTCCTCCATTTAAAAGACATACTTCATGGTCATAATAATGTTCTCAATGTGAGTATTATCATCTACCATGACATTTTTTATTTATCTTATTCATACACATATCCCCCTTACAGGACTATCACCATAATAAAATGTAAAAAATGTTATTATTATTATATAATAATTATATTAATATAATATAAATGATTTTATAACCATACTCTCCCTTAAATTATAGAAATATTTTATGATTTTACTAATCCAATTACATGAAAAATGCTATAAATATTATTTATAGATAAGTATAGAAACATTATTTCTAGTTTTTTTGGAGACTAATGATTAAATAATTTTTTTTCAATGGTTATGCTAACGTAATAATAATATTTATACCATTATTAATATACATCCGTTTATATGTTAAATTTGTTTGAAATAGTCATTCTATAAATTATACGATTATTAACCATTAGTAAAAATTTTAAACATAT
Organism: Viscum album; assembly: GCA_963277665.1. Taxonomy (NCBI): domain Eukaryota; kingdom Viridiplantae; phylum Streptophyta; class Magnoliopsida; order Santalales; family Viscaceae; genus Viscum; species Viscum album. The sequence goes on along the minus strand of OY728121.1, from coordinate 894,552,152 downwards.
AAATCATTATGACACTTCCACCGTATTACCTAAAATAATCATGGAAGATTAAAATTGTACAAAATAGTAGAGTAATGACATCTCTAACACATAAATAATTAAAAATAAATTAAATTTCTAAAAAAATATATGAATATTATCGTTTATTGATTAATATATTTGTAATAAATGTTTAAAAATAATGATTAAAAAATTATCATACATATTAATATGGTTTAAAAATTAATGGTTCTGTTTTCTATATAAGTGGTTAATATAATTCTCTGATCCCATATGCATAGATATATTACATAATCATACTCTTATCAGTTATGGATTCTAAACTAACAAATGTTACCCAAATTTCATCTATTAAAATTTATAATTTCAAAAAATGTATTGGGTCACACATATCACAATGACCATTTAAGTTTGGAGTTTTTGAGATTTTTTATGAAACCAAATATATTAAAAATCATTTTTAATGTTTTAATTAATCTCTCATTATACCTATATTTTCTCATTCCATTTAATGACTTCAATATATCTCATAAAATTATCTACACATAGAACCCTTTTAGATATAATTTGCATTATTTCATAAAACATAACTGGAGGAAATATGAAAAATATGGATGGGGGAGATTAAATGACTTGTTTGCTTAAAACAGTATAGATATAAATCATTTATAAGATAAGTATAATGGTATTATAATATCATCATTAAAACAGAATATATAAACAGTATTTCATAGATCATGAATCATTAGTTTTGGATTAACACAATTAAAAATAAGAACACATGAGTCCTAACATTCCAAAATCGTCATTGTTTAATCATGATCCATGCAAGAATTGCATATGATTTTTAACTTGTAAGAAATGTATTTACTACAATCATAAGAACATAAAATAATTTCATTTTTTAATTATCATCTTAAATACCATCACGAGTTAGTAAAAAAGTCCCCCTCATGGATTTGGTTCACACACCAACCAAATTTAATTCAATAAATGTGATATCATCCCATTTGTTTCTGATATTTGATGATATAAAAATATTTATTAATAGAAAATCATACCCAGTAAATCCCAACATTCTAGTAAGAGTAATTTATATCCACATAACTATGTTTTCTGTAGGTAGTATCAAATAAATCCACTCATTCATATTATAGTAGTATTATAGAAGTTATGTTCCCCATATTAACAAATGCATTTGAGGGATTTGATTTCCCATCCATCATCATGATATATATTTTGATAACCTGGAATATATTGAAAATAATAAATATATCTATAATAATAGATTTACCCATTTATTATTTAATCATAGAAAAACTCATGCAAACAAAAACCCGGTTTTATCATTCTCAAAATTTAATTCATTGATTAATTAATCCATGTAAATAAAATAGGTTTCTTATAAACCATAATTATCTATCTAAAAAGATAATATAAAGGGGATATAATATCCCTATAGAGGATGAACATAATATGTCAATGATATATATATATATATATATAATGACTTTAAATGAGTATAAGATCATTCCCTTAATAAATAATAGAAAAATCAACTTTTCTTTTAAAAATGGTTTTATATGATATGAATAAGATTTAAATTATTTATAAAATCAATTTCATAGAATACCACTATTTGCATTTTTAATAGAATACTGAGATAAATAAAACTTCATGATGCTGTAAAATATAAAATCATTTGGTAAATATTAAAATAAATATACCGTTCACATATTTGAAAAACATACCTCTTTACAAAAACCAAATGAATAATTCTTTTATTTTTATAATATATCATGGATATTAAAAGTAGAACAAATGCATTAATTTGAGAGGATTAATGAATTTTTGAAAAACATTTATGAAATAATGAATATGGATGAGAGTGTTTTATAACCTAAAGACGATATGCGGTTTATTTTTCATTAAAAAAATTTAATTATTGTTATAGGTACAAGAGATAGGAAAATGAAATGATAAATAAAAATTATAAAAATAAAAACAGGAATATAGTATATAAGAAATTTAAAATAGAAAGGTCACATAATTTCATTCAATTTAATTTTAACATGAACTATTTGTAAAATAAATGACATTGTAATAGGAAACCCTTAATACATTAGTTGTTTATTAAAAAATCATTTGAAGAAGAAAAATGAAATATAATTTATAATTTCATATATTTGGATGGATTCATGATATAAAATTTAAAAGGGTCATTATGTAAACCTTATAATCCTGAATTGGTGAATAACATGGAATATGTCTCTACATAATAAAAATTATGATGAATAACTATTAACATCAGTCTGAGGTGCTTCATATAAAGTATAAACCACTATCTATTTTTTTATATTTATTTAGCTTAATCTGTAGTCCATATTATGATATAATTATGTTCACAAAAATGTTTTTATAGTGGTAAGGGATGTTTGGGCATGAATTTGGGAATATATTAGGGAGAAAAATGAACCCTTTTTTCTCATTATAAATGGTTGTTCAAGCCCCTTTTTACATGAATTTTTTTTTATAAATTAAAAAAAGATATTTTTAGTTTTCATTAATTTATTTCTAAAAATTCCACGTTACACATACATGAACAATGAATTATGTATTTTTTTATAACCCAAACTCACAGATTCATGAACCTAATCATCTGACCCCATAGGTTTCCTATAATTCATTCATTTACATCGAGGTAAACCAAATATTATTACCCCTAGGGTGATTTATCATTCTAATGATTATTCATATATTTCAACACATGTTCATAACCTGAATTATTTCCACTCTAACAGACACTATAGAAAATATCCAAAGAGGTATCCCATCCTAGAACTATAATAGGTAAATAAAGTATATTTTTTGGGTTCTAATCATATAGCATCCCAAAATTAATTATGATCATTATGGACATGATTCATAACATTTAGTCATTTAAGTATCAATTATCAATGCATGTTACTCGCTATACCTTTAGAAAATAGAAACACCACTATAGAATCTACACACCAACTCAATGAATTACCACTTCACATTATGCTTCGTATTATCTTTGAAATCTTTTTTCACAACCCATCCTGCTTGGCCAATGATACTAATCATCATAACCAATTTGTTGATCCCACACCCCAAACCCATGCAGTTCCACATTATTTAGAATTGGGTATTAGATATGATTCCATTTTTCATGACTGACATCTCTATCACACAAACCTAATCATTTAACCACTTGGGTCTCAATTCATACCTTGGATTCCTTCCGATCACATAATGGTATATTACCCATTTTGGTCACTTATAAGACTAATGAATGTCCCCATAGGCCAAAACATATTTATTTAGTGTTTTTTCCACCCACTCTCTCTCAAAAACACCCAATTAATCTTCATAGTAGTTAACACTTCCTGACAATACCATAGGACAAACATGATTAACTACAGTGTCATAATCATGTATTATCTTGAAAGGGAAGGATCACATTTTTGGCACGGTTAGAATAATTTATATTTTTAGGTCTCATTTTAAACAATTTTGTTATAGCATTTAAAAATTAATATCCACTTATTTTATGATATTACTTTTAGAAATTTCAAATTAATTAAAAATATATTTAAAAATATATATTACATTTATGGCCATTTTCAATACTATTCCAAAAATTTGATATAAAATGAATAAATGTAACAATGGAAGAAAAATATAAATACATTAAAACTCAAAATTGTTTAAAATTTTCTTGGAAATTCATTTTAGACAACATCTTCTCTATAAAATATTACATCGACTATTTGTAAAATAATTTACATTATTTTTCTACAACATTCACAAGAGTTACACTGATGTTTCTTTTTTTCCTTTAAGGTAATTTTTAAATATGTAAAAATTTAAAAAAAATTAATATCATAAAATTAATTAATTCATTTAAAAATAATTTATGAACATTCATATATTATTTTTATCCCACAAAAAACATATTATTGTTTTTAAAGAGTAAAATTTTGTGTTTATAATTTACATAAAATAATATACTGGCCCTTAATTAATAAAAATGAAACATATTTTCCTTATTATATAATATTTGATGGATATTGTTGAGCACTATAAATAAAATAGATTAATGGAAGGTTATATATATATTATTTAAATCCTTTTATGATTATTTTTAATTTTAATTAACATGTATTGTCATTTTATTATTGTGGTAGTATTTTTACATTACTAACTATTCATATTGGGAAAATTTTAAATTCATTTATTTTCCAAATTTTACCTCTGAATTCAAAATGTGAAATCTAGTTTTCAATTTTCAATTCCATTAAATGAAGTTAATTAAAATTAATATATATTTGTAAAATGCATTGAGAACATGTTTTTTTAAAAAACTTCACTTTTTTAAACACAACAATGATTTTAGAGAAATATCAGGTTTAATTATGATTCATATGGACATAAATATATCATGTTTTACAAAATGATACATATTATAAAATAATAAAAATAAAAAATATAATTGAACTTATAAATTAAATTATTTATATAAAATAAATTATTATTTTTCACAAATACATATTTTCACTATTAATTTAAATATCATCCTTTTCTAAAAAATCCCAAAAATATCCTCTAATACAATTTTGAAAATATAATACAAAAATAAATGAAATTTATTAAATTATTTCTAAATTTACTTTAAATTAATTAAAACTTTGATTAAAAAATATAAGAAAAACAATTTTAATGAAAAAAATATTTTTATGAATCCTAAAATTACTCTATTCTTATCCCATTAGTAGTAAAAATATAAAATAATTCTTAATTTATTTTATTAGAAAAATAAATATATTATATATTTCAATAAAATTATTAAAAAAATTGTTATTGTCTTAAACGATTAAGATAAAAAATAAATTTTTACACATAAAAAACATCTTTTTTGAAATCTATCTCTTTTATACTTATCATATTTTTTGAGAATTATTATATGAAATTATATTATGGAAAAAATATTTACATATATTTCAATATGTTGTTATTTATATTCATTCCATCCAATATAATATAAAGGTTATAATGATCCAATTTTTATAATAATATTATAATAGAATGTCATTGTACATTTAAGATTGGGGTAACACATCATGTAAACTATCAAACTTATTATTAATTTAAAATATGATTAAAATAATGGGTCATGAAATGCTCATATTCATTAATAATTTAATTCTGTAAAATTTTAATTTCACTATAAAAATAAAATATATCAATATATAGTAACAAAATATAGATTTTAACATGAATATTAGTTCTATTTTAATAATAGAAAACACATTATTTCATTGTATTTATAAATGAAAAAATATAATCTTATAAAACAAATATTTTTATTTATACATATAAATTTGTAACTTTATAATTGATCATTAATATCCTTCCATTAAATTGATGATTTGAAAAATTATTTTACCTCATGATAAATAATTTATGAAAATATATATGATTTAATATGATGCATTTAAATCATTGATTAAGCCTCAATCCATTTCAACCTCAAAATTATATTATCACTATAAAATATGTACTCTATACCTAATACACTTGCAATAGATCATTAGGTTCATGTAAGAATTATGAGGAATTTATCATGTGATTTCTCTTTCCAAAATCGAGTGAACATTGAATGATATTAAAAAAACCCATTATATAATGAAATAAAACATTAGTATAATTAAAATAAACAATAATTAAAAAATTAAAAAATAGATTATTTAATATATAACTAAACAATAAAACAGACTAAATATGATACATACAATTTGAAGAAAACAATAAGAATGATTTGATCATATTTTTAAAATTATTAATCACTCTTACAATCATATAAACAAATATAAATATACATTAATAATGTTGATTATAAAAAAATAATTCCCCAAAAAATGTGGCTTGATGTTATAAATCCTCAAAAAAATTATATATTATATTCAGAATCATGAAAATAACTAACCTTAATTGTTATCCATATATTTTTTCCTGCATTCATCAAAAAATATTTTCTAATATATCACATTCCCAAAATATTAAATTTTAATTTACTATGTTTTTTATATTTACCATAATATATCACATTAAATTTTAGTTTTGTAAACATAAAATCACATACAACCCCAAAGTATTTTTAAAATTTAAACGTTATTTTCATTGTAATACCTCATAAAAATTTCAAATCTCATTAAGATATAATCATTAAATACATTAAAAAGGAAATATATGCCTTTGAATTCATGTTCAACCCTAAAATTATAGACCCATGATGGTAATCATACCCCTCAAACCATCTTCACTCAATAATTTACTAATTACCAAAGGTATTTAATCCCTTTCTCTGTTGACTAAAATAATTTCTCGAACCACTACACTCAGATCAAGTTATATATAATACACATTTAAATTATTTATATGATGAAAATAAATGGGAATATGTTATTATATTCTTAATTACCACAAATAATTGAATATTTCGTCTATTAAATCCCGAATTTTTTTTGTGTTATTGTTTTGGATAATTAATATTAATTATTATATTTAAATACCCATGGATTTACATTATTATTTGTTTCAAATTATTCAAAAACAATTTTATTCGATGAAATTCTTTAAAAATATCCAAAAAAATTATCAACACATTGAACTACTATAGACATGGAATACACAATAACATTCTTAAAAACCTTGGTATATATAATCATTAGAATGGGTGATCTAAAAATTTTAATAAGGGTAAAACATGGGAGATATATTTCAGCATAATAATAACATACATATATAATTAACTTCTCGTTGAGTCAATACTCCCTATAGTCAGTGTTTTATGCTCATCCAGGCATACAAATCAACCAAAAAAAGACAGTGTTGTATGATTATCAAAGCACAAGGAGAAATAAATGGTGAGATAATGAGCTTCTCATTGAGTCATTACTACCTATAGACGGAGAGAAGACTCAAGCAATCATGAGAAGCTAGAAATGGAAAGCATGATGAATACCTAGCTTGTCCTCACCTCTCTTGGAAGAAGAGTAGCCAAAACCCAAAGTGTCGATACTAGGAAAAACTAATATATAGTTATTCTTAGTCAATGAAACCCAAATGAGAGTGTAAGGTGATATCAACCTCAAAGCTCATCCAAATAAGGTGAGTATACATTAGTTTTAGATGTAACCACCTATTCATTGCATCCCTCACATCTAATCTAAACTACAAGTCTATGGGACCACATCACTGCACCTTGATACTATCTACTTTGGGCTGCACTATCTCACCCTCATGGTATTTGGTCACATTACAAGGACACATCATAGTGGGAAAAGCATCACTCAATCTTAAGAGTACAATGATACATCAATTAATGGACTATCGACTATTTGTCCCTTTCCCATAAGAAATTACGTGGATCACACTATTTCGATCCTCACAGAAGAACACACTGAATGTCTTTCAAGTGAAATAAAACAACTTATGACTTTTCTATTGGATTTCTATTAGGAGAAAATTAATTTTTGATATTTTTTATTTTCCATAAGGAATGTAATTAAGTGATCAGTTTTTATATTCTTAGCCTCTTTTTGAAATCAAAAGAACTTGGTGTATTCTGTTCTTGGACCGTGTGTGGTGTTCATGACATGGGATTTAGGAGTTGGTCTCTCCTAGCTATTATATTTTACCACATGTTACCAGGATGTGAATCATTTCTAGTTGGGAACGTATCCCCCCTTACCTATTACATTACATTTCCGTACATGTGATACTTTGAGGTCGATGCATTTTTTTGTTTATATATTGTAGTGTTGTATATTTTGTTAATTTCTCCTCAACACTTTTGCATTGATTTGGTTGTGTGTGTGTATAGGTTCTTATGCAATGCCCTCCCTATGTTTTATGTGCCTTCGATATTAGTTTCCAACCGCTGGACTATGGAGGTGTGCTTGGGGTAGTTGCAGCTCTAGACCTGGTAGGGGTTGGGTCAAGACACGATCCTTATAGATATTTGATGCATGTTTAGTTGAAAATACGATTTTTTATATTAATGGAATTTGATAAATAACATGATTTTGAGAATTCCTAGTAATGGAATAATAATGGTTCATGTTAATTTGAATCATCTCCTTTTATGTTTAATGAAACTATAGGTTTTAATTTACAAAATTGCCTATATCACACAGATTGGGTCTCTGATCAACGCGATGTCTGTCACGTTGGTACCCCTATGATGGAGCGGTCCCTTGGGCATGATTTTTGTGGGACATCGTACCGGTTGAAATATGATTGATGATTTGAGGAGAAGAATCTTCTGGAGATCATGCATGATTCATGTAGGAATCTAGTGGCTGGATGTGACATGAAAAAGAAGAGCAACCAATATGGGTCCTTATCAGAAACTGCAGAGTGGGATGATCTGGCTGTATGAATAATCACCCACACCTTTTTACAAGAGACCAATATGGGTCATCACCTGCAACCAATACAAGTCAGCACTAGTGACCAATATGGGTTAGCACCATCGACCAATACGGGTCAACACCAACGACCAATACAGGTCAGCACCAACAACCAATATAGGTTTGCACCAGCGACCAATACGGGTCAGCATACAATTTTCTATACTGGTCAGCACCTAGAAACCTATACGTGTTAGCATATAGTGACCTATATGGGACAACAGTAGAGTTTCTATGTATTAGATGATCTGGATTTTGGACTACTCATCCCTATCCCAGTAACTATGAAGTTATACAGTTAGAGTGAGCTGTCTCTTTTGATTTGTGATTTATTTTTTAGATCATTCTTGGGATATTAACTTTGGGGTATTTCTTGGGATGTTATCCTTTGTGGATTACTGAGAGTCCTTCGGGGGTCTCATGGTCCCCTACTAAGTTTTTATACTCACCGCTGAATGGGCTCCGCTTGTTCTTGTGTGTCTTGTGTCGACTACTGACACTCCTAGCCAGACATTAGAGGTTCAGGATATGGTGGATCATGTTGCAACAAGATCTATCTAGATCCTTTTCTTCGACATCAGACATACATCTACTACCCTCTAGGTAGATCTCCAGGGTAGATGCGACATCTATTTAATTTTTTTTTTCAGTTTCTAGGGCCTAAATTCCATCCCACTATTTTATGTTCACAGTTTTACATGTGGTTGTACTTTACTCTTGTGGGTGAACCTTACATTTGGTGGTTGTTTACTTCAGTTTTCCTTTTTTATTGTGTAGATATCTCTAAGGCAATGCCTTCCCTGTTCGGGAAAGTCCTTCATTTACTAGTCACCAACCCTAGCCTATGGAAGGCGGGCTTGGGGTAGTCACGTCTGGGCCCCGTGGGACGGGTCGTGACAAAGTGGTATTAGTGGAGTTCGGCTCTACCAGATGAACAAAGAGTATAATTTTAATGAGGCAACGATGTAAGTTGTCTTGAGTTGAGTTTTCCCTACATCGAGCCTATTGTTGCTGCAGTAGCTGACGTATCCATACACCATAACCCTAAATTATTTTCCCACTCGGTACATGATAACATAAGTTTCTTGTGTTTTGAAATGTTTTCGTGATATTTCTAGAGTCAGATCACCAAATATAACATATAGATACTAGAACATCTATTTCTTATAGGATGCCTCCACAAATAGATCCATCCAGGATTCTGGATAGATCTTGTGAATGTGGCCCATAGAGCTACGAGGCGTCGGTACAGGGTCCACTCATAGTGATTGCACCATCGGGTGGTGTACCTGCATCACCACCACCCATTGAGAAGTAGATGCTTCTAGTCAATCATGCACATTAGATGAGCGCATTTCATGAGTTCCAGAGATAGAGGCCTCCAAGATTTTGAGGCGAGTCATAACCCTGTGCAGCAGAGGATTGACTTGATGTTGTTTTGTGGGTCTTTCTCTTAGTAAAGACACCTGTAGAGCAGATGTCTATCTTGGCCTCTATCCTTCTTCAGGTCTCGGTAGGATGATGGTGGAGCTTGACATTCTATGTGCTTGAGGAGGCCACCCTCACCATGACAGACTTTGAGATCCTTTTCAGAGTGGAGTTTGTGCCAACGAAACTATGCTCTATATATATTCATTAGCTTCTACATCTGCAGCAAGGAAGCTAGACTGTGGCTTGGTACTGAACAATATTTACTGACCTCTCCCGACACTCAAATAACATGGTATGGGGCCCTTAATTTAGGGCCTAGACAATTGAGCAGGGGATCCGATGGGATATCAGAGCTGTGATAGTTTCTCTCATCATCCCAATCCAGGATGGGGTGCTAGAGCCAGCTTTGCTGATGGATAGATTCCTTGTTGAGAATGCACTGACAGTGAGAGCCCCTACCTGTTGACAGGTAGTAGAGTCATCTATAGCTGGCAGTAGAAAGACGATGTAGAATCCCAAGAGGGATAGACCTTATGGAGGGCGACCCCAGGACGTAAGGTTATATGTGCAATGATCGAGAGGCCTTTGGATACACTAATGAGGCATGATCATTTTTTCCTGCAGGGGATATGGTCACAGAGCTCGTGACTATCCGACTCCCCACACCGATGATCGGCAGACGGTAGAGGGGCCACCAAGGCAGTGGAAGAGGCATTAGGATGAGCATCATCCAGGCGGCAAACGAGGTAGGGGAGTGGGATGTTCATAGAGAGGTGGTGGGGGTCACGAGGAACTACCACCACCACCACCTGGCGGTCCATCACGAGCTCAGGGAGCAGGTGGATGGGGACAGGTCCATCTACAAGCAGTATAGGCTCTCAATCCTAACATCCCAACAATGATAAAAGGTACGATCTATATATTCTATAATTTAGAATCAGTGCTTATTGAAATAGGTGATATCCACTATTTCCTTACTCTGAAGTTAGTTCGGGACTCTAAGATTCTAACTGAGCTTTTAAGTTGACCTTTGCATTTGGATACTTCTATGGGAGGTGATTCTGCGGTCATACAATGGTGCCGACAATGTGATCTTTCTCTCGGAGGAGAGAGTTTTAGATTAGAACTTCTAGTAACAGTGTTGAAGCCCTATGGTGTCTTTCTAAGAATGGAATGGCTGTCAACAATTCACACATAGATTTATTGGTTGAGACGTATAGTGCGATGTACACACATAGATGGTGGTCAGTTTTCCTTGGTAGGTGATAAGGAAAACATAGCATCATGATATTCACTTTCCCTTAGGAGGGTGTAGCTGATTTATAATCAGTTGGCTAACATGAACTTCATCACGGTGGATGAGGAAAGTCCATATTTCCTAGTGGTGGTGAATGAGTATGACGACGTCGTACTAGAAGTTGTCCCATTAATACCTCCTCGTAGAGATGTAGACTTCCACATTGACGTGTACCCAGGAACAACACCGACATTCACACCAGCATATCGGATGGCCACTATGGGGTTCCAAGAGATGAGGGTAAATTTAGAGGAATTACAAAGGAAGGGATTCATAAGGCCCAATGTTTCTCCATGGTCATCCTTGGTGTTGATTTCCATGAAGGTAGACGAGAGTTTGAGGCTATGCATGGACTTCTGGCGCCTAAACTAGGTGACTGTGAAGAACAAGTATAATCTGCCGAGGATTGATGATCTGTTTGATCAGTTTAAAGGAGCAAAGTGGTTCTCTAAGATAGACCTCAGATCATGCTATCACCAGCATCGTGTGAGGGATGAGGGAATCCTAAAGATGGCCTTCAGATGTCAGTACAGACATTACGAATACCTAGTGATGTTGTTCGGCATGACCAAATCCCCTGTGATGTTCATGGGTCTCATGAATTGGATCTTCCAGACCTGCATAGATCGGTTTGTAGTGGTCTTCATCGATGGAATCTTGGTGTACATAGCCTATGAGGAAGAGTTCACTGTACACTTGAAGATAGTTCTAGACACACTCTAAGAGAACCAATTATATGGGAATCCCTCTAAGTGTGATTCTGGGACAAGGAAGGTCCACTTCTTATGACACATCATCTCATGGGATGGAGTTGCAGTGGATACTGCGAAGATAGAAGCATTACTTTCATTGGAGAAACAAAGGAGTGTTTATGAGGTGTGGAGCTTCCATGGAATAGTATTCTACTATCAGAGATTCGTACCTGATTTCTACAGAGTAACAGCACCTCTGACGGTCTTGAAGAAGAAGGGGAAACCCTTCCTATGGTCAGAGATATGCTAGTAGTGCTTTCAACATCTTAGGTAGTGCTTGACCAGCGCTCCCATCCTTAGGTTGCCGGAGGAGGGCACTGGCTAGGTGGTTAAATATGATGCATCTGGGACGAGACTCGGTTGCATCCTAATGCAGGGTGATGCAGTTATTGCTTATGGATCACGATAGCTGAGGCCTCATGAGCAGAATTATGTGACCCACGACATCGAGATAGAAGTAGTAGTCTTCGCATGGAAGATTTGGAGACACTACTTTATGGGTGAGAAGTTCATTGTTTACTCAGACCACTGAGTCTTTGATATATCTTCACACAGAAAGATTGGAATCTGAGACAACGACGTTGGATAAGGATCTTCCAGCACTATGAATTTAATGTAGTCTATCCTCCTGTGAAGGGGAACGTAGTGGCAGATGTAGTTATCTAGAGATTGAGTATGCATCTACTGAATGAGGAATCAAACCAGTTAGCTTCACTTTAGATACCCCACATGGATAGAGATGAAATTGTCTAACTATAGTTGTTGGTAGTTTCCCCTCCACTCCTTCTGCGAGTCAGGGAGGTGCAACTCGAAGAAAGTAGCTGTGAGACTACATGTACTCAAATATCCTTAGGCCATGCACCAAACCGATATTCGGAAGGTGGGGAGCATGCTCTACTTTTTAGAGGACATAAATTTATACCAGTGGAATTATGGGAGGAGGTGTTGAAGGAGTTCAATACATATCCCTTTGTAGTACATAAACATGTGATGAAGATGCATCAAGACCAATGACATCAGTACTGGTGGCCAAGGATGAAGAATGTTGTGGCAGAGTTTGTTTCTAGATGACTCACTTTCCAGGAAGTAAAGGATGGGAACCAGGTACTACCAGGATTGACCCAAAACCTTGAGATACCGTAGTTTAAGTGGGAAGGGATATCGATGGACATCATGACAGGGTTACCACGTACGTCGAGAGGTAAAGATACCATCTGGGAGATCATTTACCGACTCACCAGGTTGACTCACTTCCATTATATTCATGAGAAGGGTTCTATAGAGAGCTTGGGAGGTCTCTACGTTCATAAGATTGTGTGACTTCATAGGGTGCCTTCAACGATAGTCTCAGACACTAACACATGATTCACATCCCAGTTGTGGAAACAATTGGGGGAGGATTTTGGAACTCAGCTTTTCTTGAGCACATATTTTCACCTGCAGATAGATGGTCAGACTGAGCGGACCATCCAGACCATGGAAGATATGTTTCATGCATATGTCCAAGAATTTGATCACAGTTGGGAGAACCACCTACCCTTGGTGGAGTTCACGTGCTATAATATATATCACTACACCATTGGTATGGCCCATTTTGAGGTGTTTTATAGATGACCATGTATACCACCCTTCAGCTGGATAGATCCAATAGAGCCAGAACTCATGGGGCTAGAGACGGTACATGGGACCACAAAGAAGGTGAAGGTCATCCGACATCAGATGAAGACTTCACAAGACTGAAAGAAGTCCTATGATGATAGTCAATAGAGACCACTGGAGTTCCAGGTGGGGACCATGTATTCTTACGAGTCTCCCCATGATTGGGACTACATAGATTTGGCTGAGGTGAAAAACTCTCACTAAGGTTTATCGAACCATTCCTGATACTTCAGAGGATTGGAAGGTTTGTTTACCGCTTAGAACTACCACTATAGTTGGAGAGGGTGCACGACGTATTTTAGATATCCTAGCTGAGGAGATAAGTGCATGCCAATCTCACGTCATCGTCCATGGAGAGCTGAAGATTGACGATGAGGTGACATTTGCAGAGTACCTGGTGGATATAGAGGATCGACAGGAGCAGATCCATCATGGGTGGTCAATACCAATGGTGTGTGTTCTATGGAAACATGGGAATATCTAGGAGATCACATGGGAGTTATAGGCTCATATGCATTCCAAGTACCCCTCTCTGTTTGTGTAGCATAGTCTGGCTTTCAGGGATGTAATTCCCCAAGGTGGGGAGAATGTAATGACCTAGAAAATTACATGTAATTTTATTTAATTATCTATGATTATTACAAGTATTTGAAAATTGACGGTTTGTGATTCTGAGGCCCAGTGTTCTTGGAAATATTTTATGAAATTTTTTTAAGGTATTTTTAGTAAAAGCCCGGGAAAGTTTTCTATATTTTGAACTGATGCCCTAATTAGAAATCTGAGGGAACCATTGAATCTGCAATGCAAGGAATCACATAAGGGAATCATCCCTTCCACCGTAGTAGGTCGAGAGAAAAATTTCAATTTTTGACTTTACAGAATTTTTTTATAAAATAACTTAACAAGTTATTTTATTTCTTTTTCTCCAGTCGATGAGTAACGGTAGTGGGGGACTGTGACTTGTCAAGCCAATTAATGACTTGACTCATAAACTGTATAACTCCACCGTTGTCAATTTAAAGATGTTCATTAATACATATAATAAACCTAATTTTTTCTTTAATGTGTTACTCACTTCACCCCCTCCTATTTAAATGGAGCTCGGTGTGGGGTTTTGGCACGACTTCCTGAAGTGAGGATACTCAGGATGAGTTATGTGACAACATCCATAAATGGATGAAGGAGTCTCTGCTGGAAACGATACATGATTGACGAGCGCTGACGACTTCGTCCAATATGGACGCTCCTCCTGCCGCAACTACGACACCTCCATCGGATCTAGAGGTAGGGGGTTTATATATGTTTTTGGTTTAACATTATCGAAATAAGTTTTTTTAATCATTAATGTTATAAAAATATTATCCTGCTTGTTATCATTTTAAGGTAGAGGGTGCGGGCCGAACCAACAAGCCCTGGACCATTTGCTGCCTCGTTCATGTGGAGTTCCTAGGTGACGACTCTCCTCAATTTTGATGGAAACACAAGGAAGAGGGCCAAGCCATGAGAGTGGTAGTCCGGAGTTTTCTTATGCATAGACGGAACAATGAACAGGCTCCCAGAGAATGTCTGGTGGCTCACAGAAAGAACTGCTGGCGCACCATGCTGGCAGCGGGTGGCGGTGGCTGGAGGAGGCCCGCAGCACCCAGCAGCGGGAAGTGGGAATGTAGCGCACCAGAGCACACTGCTGTGGCCAGAGGAGACCAAACTGAGCCGATCATGTGGGAGAAAGGTGGTGCCTTAAGGCGCCATAGGTTGAAACAACCACATCTAGAGGGCTGTGATAGGAAGGTGGCAGCACGACACCACTTCTCACCGAGTCGAATGAAGACCAGTCGACCACCAGGATGACCATTACATGTGGTGGGGCGTCGCCCCACCGGCCAGACGGAATGTCCCTATGTCTATAGGGCCAGTTAGGGACGACCCCCCTTCAGGTGGACCAGGACAGACATGGGCTGACTAATCAGGCTGGATCTGCCCCGCGGGCCTGGGTGGACCTGCGGCCCAGCGGGCCAACACAGGTGGGCTGACCCCCACCCAGCGGGCCAGGCCAACAGTGGCCCATGCCTGCGAACCAGTCGGGCCTACCCTAAAGGGCCGGATATAGTGCACTAGGCCGATCTTTAATGGGTTGGGCCTGGGTGGGGTCAAGTAGACCTCAGGACCCATTGCGTCGAGCCGACCTGACCGAGTCGGACTGGGCCAAGACCCAACTGGCCCATGAATAAAGAAACTCCCCTAATTTAAGAAACTTGTGTCCAATTGATATTCCATCAATGTAATTGAAACCCCATTTGGGAAGTGATCCCTTAGGCATATTTTGGCGGGCCCGACTGAGCCAGACCAGATCGAGGTGCGATCACCCTAATTTCATAGAATGGGGTGTAACTAACAGACCGAGCATCCGATCAACATGTCATCTGTGTCATAAGGACCGTTGTTACAAGCCAGTCCATCAGAGATAATCTATGTGTGTTTTGAGGGATTGTAATGTGTGACCTTGGTTGGATCATACTTGGATCCAATCGGGCATTTTTTTACTAAAGTGCCTATATATCTCGGCCCATGCATCTGATCGACATGTCGTCTGTCATGTTGGGACCTCTATAACGGAGTGATCCACTAGTTATGTGTTTTGGGGGACTTCATACCAGTTGAAATATGACTAATATTCTGAGGAGAAGGATATTCAAGAGATCATGCGTGCATTGTGTGGGGATCCAGTGGCTGGCTGTGACATAAAGAATAAGTGCGACCAATACGGATCTGTATCAGAAACTCCAGAGTGGGATGATATTTTTGTATAGAAAATAATCCATACCTTTGTACTTGTGACCAATATAGGTCAAAACCAGTTACCAATATGGGTCTACACCATCGACCAATATGGGTCAGTACCAGCGACCAATACGAGTCAGCACCAGCAACCAATACGGGTCAACATCAACAACCAATATGGGTCAGCACCAGTGACCAGAACGAGTCATCATAGAGGGACCTATATAGGTTAAAACCTAGAAACCAATATGGGTCATCATATAGTGACCTATTTGGTTCAATAGTAGGGTTACAATGGAAAAGGTGATCTGTCTTTACGACTAGTCATCCTTATCCCAGTAATTGTGATGTTATACAATTAAAGTGTGCAGTCTATTTTGTTTTGTGCTTCATGAATTAGACCCTGATTCTGATATTACCTTTGTGGTATATCATGTGATGTTTTCCTTTGTGGATTACTGAGAGACCATTGAGGGCCTCAGGGTCCCCTACTGAGTTGTTATACCCACCCCTGCACGGGCTCCGCCCGTTCATGTGTGTCTAGTGTTGAAAACTAATACTCCATGAAAAACATTGGAGGTTTGTGACATGGTGAAGCTTGGTATGATGGGAGAAGTCGAGATCCTATTATTGGAATTCAGAGTTACAACAACTACACTACAGGTAGAGCTCTAGATAAGATGTGACAGTTGTTTAGATTCTTTTTTGTTTCTATGGATATATTCCAGCTCACTGTTTTTAGTTTATAGTTGTACTTGTGGTTTTACATTACTCATGTGGGTATACCTTAATTTTGCTGGTTGTTTACTTCAGTTTCCCTTATTGAGCGTGTACAGATCTCTAAGGAAATGCCTTCCCTATTTGGGAAAATCCTTCAGGTTCTAGTTACTAACCCCTGTCCTATGGAAGGCGAGCTTGGGGTAGTCATGTCCGTGCCCCGTGGGATGGGTCGTGATAGCACCCTCTAGCATGTAGCATGTATGAACAAGTATAAACCTAAGAATGTATAGACCACTATTAATCAGAATTATTTTCAATGGTTCATGGTTCACTGAATCCAAATTCTAATTTAGGGTGAAAGATATCGGAATAGAACATTGGGTGAAGAGTTGAAAGCATATACTTGAATTAAACATGAATAGCAATAAGGTATATGTTCAAATCTAAAATAATGGTTCTTTTCATATCTATTCCTTCTTGTAGTGGGGTTTGTGCATGTGATACATAGAATGATTACAAACAAAAGCACATAGAATGAGTTGAAATGTTAAGAAATTATCTTGGCTGTCTAGAATACGATATCTATAATGAAATTTGCAATTGATTTTCCATTTTCCAATCACCTTGGTGTATGAAGGATTTCCTTCCATTTATTGTTTTGTATGCTCACATTCATTCATAGGAATGTTGTTAATGAATACACATATATATTATATTCATCGGTTTGATTGAACCACTTTATGAAAAAATCCCCTCCATAGATGAATTGGAGGAATTTGTAAAACCTGTAAATCCAAAATTTTGATTACATAAGTACGAACTTCCTTGAAAAAAGTTCTACAGATTTCTATTTATTGGTCCCAATGCATAATATTCAAGTTAGGGGACCGTGTTTCTTAGGAATTTTGATTCTTCTATGTTTCACCTTCTTTTTTAATTAGTTGTACAATTTTCTTTTTTGGGATCTCATTATGATTCTACTAGATTTTAAAATTATGTTTTTTATATTCCCACAATAGAATCTATTTAGCATTATAGATCATATATTTAATTATTTTTCATTGGAGGTGTATGCTAAATCAATGTTTAATAGACATTTAATTCAGTTTGTATCATTTTACTACTATTCGTGATCTGAAGCACATCAACATGCAGTTTACTGTATGCACTTGAACTCATCTTTTGTGACATGAATATGAAGGATTCCTTTTTAGCTATCCATAACACATACATTTTAATTAGTGATACCCAAGAAAGAGAATTTCCTCAATTTTTTTTTATTTTTGTCCACAGTTTGACTATTTGATTTTTTATTCGATATATATTAACCCCCACTAATTATGAAAAAGAGATAGATTATTAAAACAGGCCATTATAATCGTTGGAGTGTACAATCACTTGGATGTTACTTTCGATTTAATTTTGTTTTCATTTTAAAAAAGAAGATTCAATTACACTTATCATTATTTAAATGCATTTATTCATTTTTCCATTTTTTTTCATTTTACAGAGTTAGTTATAAATATATTGTATCATATCATGAATTCATACAAAAATTTATTTATTAATGTTTCCATCGAGCCTCATGAAGCACTCAAAAATGATTTCTAGTGATTCATGGTCACTATTGCAGTGTAATTTCTTTCTTCAACAATTTTCCATTATGAGTAGGCATTTAAAGTAATTATTCCAATTATAATTTATGTATTTTGTTATTATTCCATATTTCAATTCTTATCATTCTAAATACTTGGTATCTATATATAAATACATGTAATATACATTCTAATTCATAACACTAATGTTTCAACTTACCTTTTCATGGAATCTCATCCGGATTTATTTATTTTTCAATATGGTTTCCCAATTTGACTAATATATTTTTTCAATTTTTTTAGATTGAGGATGTTGGTGGGGGAATTCAAGTGCATGTAAGGTTTCAACCGTTAATGTGGGCTAATTTTAGAGTCCATGTAAATGGGTAAAGTGTATTACCACTTGAAGTTAGTTCTATTTTATTTTCATTTTCATTTTAATAATGACGATTCCATTAAACTTATGATTATTTAAATGTAGTTATTCATTTTTTCATTAAAATTTTCATTTTATAGATTTATTTATAAATATACTATTTTATATTGTATATGAATACAAAAATTTAGTTATTCATGTTGCGTTTTAAGGTAGTTATATATATTATATTTTTTTGTATTTTTCCATATTTCTAATCTTTTCATTTAGAATATTGGTTATATGTCTCCAAATACATGTAATATGAATTATAAATCTGATCAATTATGTTTGAAATTACCTTTTATTGGAATCTCCTACATCGAATTTACTTATTTTTCAGTATGGTTTACCAAATTGAATATTTTTTTTCTAAAATTCCCATCTTTGTTGGGGGATTCAAGTGCATGTAAGGTTGAAACCATTAAAATTAGATGAACTTGATTGGCCATGATAATGGATAAAATGATCAACCATTTAAAGGTTATTTCTATTACATTTTTACAGGTAAAGGATTTTTCTATTTCCAACTATGAATGAATTACCTCGATGTTTCATTGTAATTGATGATGGCATAAGTGAAATCAGATTCATTTTTATTACATAAATTTCGTAAAAATATATGTGATAAAAAGGCCTTAAAGAGTTTACAAAAAGGTAAACTATTCTAGACTCTATGATGAACATTTGATTCAATTCAATACAGTCGAACACCTTGAAAATATGCAATATCCTGGTTGAATAGGAAGGAATTTAGCCTCTATTTGATCACTCATCTTCTTCTTATTTGAATCCAGGCCATAAGATGATGCACATTTATTTTGAAGAGAGACACTGTGGTGATGTTGTTTGCATCCCGTGACACAGAGGAGGAGCAGGACCAGTTCCTATTGGAACGCATCGTCTGCGCCATGATTGAAATCATAACTTTTCCAAGTTTTCCTTACCCTACCAGGGCCTTTGACATGGCTCACTACTATATTATTCTCATTCTATAGCATAACAATGGTTGAGTACCACCCTGAATCATTCACAACTAGTATGTTATGAAATTTTAATATTTTGAATCCACTTTAGATGTGTTTCTAGTTAGTAAGTTATGTTCACTAATTGTTCATGGATGGAATTATATGTTGTGTTACCTATTAATATATTACAATCACTAAAAATTGATTCCAATATATGTGTTTCTATTCAAATTTAGAATATTGTAGTCACTATAAGATTGTTCATTGTTAATATATTATGTATCTACTATTATGTTATGTAGTTTCCATGATGTGGATTGGAAGTCACGTCATTGGTTAAGAAATTAAGGTAATCTTCATCACTACTATGGAAAAATATATTAATTTTTTCATATAAAGATTCATACATTTTTGAATAGATTTAATGTTTATTTACATCAAAAAATTGCAAAGATTTAATGAATTTCATGGAATAATACATCTCCTATATATTATAATTTTTTGGTTAAATTACATTCAAATCAAGTATAAAAACTTACATATTTTAGTCAACTATATGTGATTTTTCAACATCCAGTTTCCAACCTTATTCTCCTAAATTTTCGATTAGTATCAAATAACAGTACAATGAAACTATTATATTTTTACACTCTCTCTGTAATAGGTTTTTATATATTATACTAATCAAGTTATATTTTTATTATATTTTTACCTCTTGGTACATGAATATAACCCTGTATTGATTGTATAATTCATATTTAACCTAATAAGTTTTGATTTGATTTTTTTATTTTTATATTCTGTATTGATTGTTTTTATACTCTTTGAAACATTTTTTATATATTCTACTGATTAGATAGTATTTTAATTCTACACAGATGAAGGAATTTCCATAGTTGGTGGTTGTATTGAATGTAGAAAGGCATAGAGGACTCCTATAAATATTGAATATGATTGTAAATATTAAATCTTCACAGTAACTATGCTATGGAAATTTTTCAGAATATTTTTGAGCCAAATTTCTAATACTTCTATTTAATGATTGATGTATATACTCTCATTGATGGTTATTTATATAGGTATTGGTGAAAAAAATACAAATATGGTTTCCTATCTATTTCATAGAGTTGTGAGAATACAATTGTGTATGAAAAATGCATTGCAATATTATGGTTTCATAAAATATCATGAATTCATGTAATTTTTTTTAATTGTATCATTTTCCATAAAATTGGTAGGTGTCTATTTTAGATTCATATTGATTCTATAAAAGGATCAATATCAGTGTTCTTATGGATATCCTATTAACTTCCAATAAAATAAGATCGTGCAATAGGATATACCATAAAAAATACTTTGAAATTGTTTATAGATGCATAATAATAATCCAATGATAAAAAATGGTTTTATTTTTAAATTTAATACACTTATCAGCTCAATGTCATATTAAAAACTGATAGTTTCACTATTAATAATGGATTCAATATATTACTGAAGAACGAAAAGCAATTGTTTAGTTGAACGAAGTACATGTGCATATTTAAGAATGGTAAAAGATAGTCCTATAATTATTTGATAGCTTGAGGTTGATTCACATGGAGAACAAAACCTGATTTCACTCATCTTTAAATCATATTTCAACAAAATAAATCATCATTTGGATTCTCATGGACGTTGGGAAATTTGAGAAAAAAAAATTGAAATGTACTAATTTTTTTGTTATTATAACTATTGAGCACAATAAATATTGAAGATATAATAATCATTTTTTTGAATGGATAACATAGAAGTCATAGGTTATCATAGTCCATCAAAAAGAAAATGATGTTAACTTATTTCAACAATTTTCTTTAAATGATTTTTCTTTTTCAATATGTAATTTATATCCACTACACACCTTCCAATTTACACCTCCTTCATTTCAACAACATTATGTACACGGAACATTAAAATATTATACTACATAAGTTCACATATATGAATCACTTTTTAGATACTGTGTAAAATTGATCAGTATTTTTATACCAACCACACATATTCATACCATTTACATATTAACTAGAAAAGAAACTTATTTCTATATTATATATCATGTTTTAACACACGACCATGCATAAATTGATTCAATTATATAAACCAAATTTACATCAACCTTTGTTCCCAATGATTCTCCATTTGTCTCTACATGTACTAAATGTTTTTAAGATTTTATTCTCTATAATCTGATATGTTATAGCATTTATGATAAGTACATTGTTTCTATATTAAATATTCTCCATCAAAATTGTTCATTTATTATATTACATGTTTTTTGTACATCAAATATGAACAATCCCGTGAGAGTGGGATTATTTTGTATTAAACTTGGGAATTTATTTAGGAAGAAAAGATAATGTATTTTCCGAATATGGTTTTTGAGATGATCATGTACATTTCTATTGTATACTATATTTGGTTTGTGATTTTTTTGGTTTATTCATATTTCAGTATATGAGAAGGGGCTGTATACTAGGAAGAGTTGGTGAGTGGTCTTAACATTCCACTGGATAATATTATTTCTCCCCCTCTCCCACATAATTTAAATAATCCAATGTCCATGTCTGTATATATATTTATTTAGTTTAATTTAATGATTTGAAATAACAGGGAATACAAAAGATCTTATAAGGGTGGGATGATATATGTTTAGTATGTTAGTAGTTCATTCTTTGTATTTAATCAGCGATCACACTATCTACAATAATTTTGAGCATAATAGATATATTTATCTAACACTTTCTTATTATTGCGAAGTGCATGTGAAATAAAGATCTATCAATTACTATTACCATGTTATATAAACATTTATCTATTGAAGCCTTCATCTAAAATTTGTTGCAAGAAATCAATAGGTAGCCCATGTCTTCCATCATGGGTGCAACGACCACCCTAACATGAAGCATCATTGAGAACTGTGGTCAATGAAGCTACTAGACAACTAATTTAATATGTTGGGGAGTCTAAATCACTTTAGGGAAGACCAATGGAGAGTTTCTATTTTAGCCTTTTGGATGGGATGAAAGGTGCTAAACTTATGGTTAAGGTGACGTCTGACCATTCACCACTATTTACTTAAGCCTCACCAACCCTGCTTATTCAACAATTTTATTTCTTTATTATTAGTTACATGAAATTAATTTCAAATTAAAAAATTATAAATATCATAATTCCAATTATCCCTTTGAATAATTTTTTCATTTATGTAATTTATTTCTCTAACATGAATTTGCATTATAAATATCTATTCATTATTAATTCAACTAAATATTCACAACTCTGTTTATGATTTCTCAAAAAATTTTCTACCTTCTTTTACACTATTATTTTCCACTAATTTTACATTTTTATATATATTTAATATTAAAAATAATTAATGAGTTTGAAAATGGACATTTATTATTGAAAATATGAATTTTTTATAGCACCATCTGAATGCATGGGCGTAATACTGGTTATATACAATATTGTCTATGGAATGTCATGTATAAACAATTTTATTGGAGATGTTAATTATATTTTAGAATAATATGATAATATATCTATTCTCTAAATACACTAAGTGTAACACCCCAAGATTTCATAGTATGTTATTTCTTCAAAGTAATTCAATAACTTGCACTACACGCAACACCGAGTTCTAGCGCACCATGACTTACCAAACAAGTCATTCAAAAGCGGTTATGAATATTATTAACTGAATTTTAAACATTATATACTCCTTATAATTTTAGAATCCATATTATGAGTTTCTTAGACATAATGTAAGAACTAATACATTTTTTTCAAATAAAAGAAGTATTTTTCAAAAAATGAAATTTTACGACCTTTTAATGGCGAAGCCTTTTTAAAACCAATATTTGAAACTTTTATATATTAAATTTCACAAAATATACTTCTAATTTATAATTGGGACATAAGAATTTAGTTTCGATAATTTTTTAGTGTTTTTCTGATAACTTTCATATTTGGGTGAATAGTGAAAAATGCTATATTTTAACTGAAAACAACTTTTTAAATCAAAATAATTTATACTGTTAAATTATAAATTTTAATGGTTTGAAAGTATAAATAGATTATATTTTTACCATTTAATCCAATTATGGTCATTTTAAGTAACTTCACTTTGAAATTGGACATAAACAAGTGTCAAACTTTTGGTTGTTATTATTTCTTAAAAATACGCCTTTTGGTTTTAATAGAGAGAATTAATTTTAAATTAATAAATTAAACTTTTATGTTTTGAACTTGGAAAAATAGACTTTATTTTTGGATTCTTAATATCTAAATTATCTTAGGGTGAAAGTTTGGTACTTTTCTGATTACTTTCATATTTTGATGAACAGTGAAAATTACTAAATTTTAATTAAAAACATCTTTTTTAATCGAAATAATTAATAGTGATAAATTATGAATTTGAGTGATTTTAAAGTATAATTAGATTATAATTTTACCATTTAATACAATTTTGGTCATTTGACATAATTTCATATTTAAACTAGACATAAGAAAGTGTCAATCTTTTGATAGTAATTATTTGTTAAAAACACATTTTTTGTTTCGACAGCGGAAATTAATTTTAAATTAATTTCTGCCACTTCTGTGTTTTGAATTTGAAAAAATGAATTAAATATTTGGTATCAGTATATCCAAATTGTGAAAATAGTTAACTCTTATTTTTAGACATTTGGAATAATTACTTCGGTAAATATTTTATTTACCGTGGTTACAGGGTAAATCCGGTAAATAAGGGTAAACAAATAATATTATAATAATATTAATTTACCCTAAAAAGTGTCCTAACACTATTGGTTGATACCTTTTCGATCATGGGCATCTTTGAGTCGATTTGGGGACCCTATGGAGCCACTTGTAGGTGATAAGGACACTTTATATTAATTACGTTAAAGTAAATACAAAAATGACTTAAGCATATATCTTTTAGAAAAAAAACCTTTAAATAGGTTTATATATGTTATATTTTAGAATATAAATAATCATTAGAAATCTAAAAGGATTTAATACATAATGGTATTTTATTTATAATTTTTAGACATTGAATAATTAAATTTATTAATGACACAATAATGATGAAATATTTTCCTTATTAATTAAAGAATCAAATAATTAGTATTATAAATGTTAAAATAATTATAATTTGAAAGTTATGATGCCATAAACGAATTTTATTAATTAATATGACATGTTAGGATTGATTAAATGAATTTGGTTCGAATTAATAAAGTTTTTAAGACTTTAAAAAAAATCAATTATTAAATATTGTCAAAATTGATGTAAATAGGTTTTTAAAACAAATTTTATATTACTAATTGATATTCTATTACTAAAAATATAAGGTTCTGCAAAAGGACTTATATAATGATATGTGTATCATTAATGTACCACTTGGGGGTCTCTTGGATTTATATAGTATGTTTATTACCTATATAATATAAAAAAACAAAGTGACATGGTAAGTTTCAAACTAATTAACTAAGAGTTAAAACTAAAATATAAGGTTAATAAAGTGACCCAAACCTATCCAAAACCTATTGGTTGAGTTTTTTTCGACCTATACCCACCTTATAAGTTGAATAATCCACTTTGGAGCCATTATAAACCGAATATTAATTTATTATAAAATAATACTTTAAGTTTTTCCTAAAGAGCCCCTCCTCCACCTTATAAAAGGACACCAATTATAACCAATTATTCACACCTTCAAAGCCTTTTGGTTCGGCCAAAACCTAGAAATATATTCTCTCAACTTCCCTCACTTCAACCTAGAGGCCTTAGTTTGATCAGAAAGCCCTCTTATTGAGCCCTTTTGATCAAATCAAGAGGAAGAACCCGAAGAAGAGGTAATGTTTTCACCACACCTTTTCAAGTTCCTTTCTTCTTCAACTTCTTCTTCCTTCATTATTTCCTTTCCAAAATAATAACACCAGTATCTTCTACAAACTATGATGTTATTATAAATATGGAACAACCATATTCAGTATTCTATCCATCCTTTGAATGACATGTCACCATACGTGCGTACGTACGGCCTACCGTCTCCACGTCGTGGTGTAATTGTTATTCAATACACTTTTATTTGGATGGGTATAATAATGATGTGTAATTCATGTAAATAATAAATATAACATGATAATGATTCTTTATATATGATATACCATCCAATTATATATTATTTTAATATCAAAATAGTGATATTGTCGCTCGTGCGTACGTACGGACTACCGTCTCCACGAACGCGATGAGATTCTTTCCCCATCGTATTCATTCAAGACTAATTCTCATTTGATAATTAAAATTAATGTTTATGAACTTTGTATCATTCTGGATATGAATAAGATACAACCTATCCATAAAAAACATGATTTATGTAACAAAACATATAAAAGAAAATGAGTAAGTTAACACCCGAAACGACGATAATACTAAAATATTATTAACAAAGCATTATTAGAAGATCATATATGATATCATAATTATGTATATCATTATTGTATAATTTAATAAAAATGTTTTAACTATTATATAGGAGGTTAACATACCATTGACTATGTAAAAGTACAAGGTAAGGGGTTTTCATCTCACTCCTTATTCCACTGAGATTCATGCCATATTGCCACTATTACCTTTTGTGTGGTGTATGTACTGCACATAATTGTATTATTTGTATAATACACTTTAATTAATGTGTATTTACATATTCATTTTATGCTACCTCTTTCATGGGGTGTATGTTTCGTAAGTTACAAAATTGTTAAGGGTTAATTTTTCAATCTCATTATTATCTGAGATTGTTTATGTGTAAGTATTTACTGGGATATTTTTATCATCCATGTCCATTTTTCATAAAAATGATTTCAAAATGAATATTTTAACGATTTTTAAAAGGTACACTTTATCATGTTCATAATTTTAAATTTTTTAAAGATTTATCTTTCTAAATATTTTTAATTAATTTTCATATTTTCAAAATGATTTTATGGATTTATTTATATGGACGTGAATGTTTTGAAATGATAATTATTTTAAAATGTTTCAATGTGGTATGAGAAACTTTGATTCCAAAATCGCTTTTAAATTAATTCCTTTATAAATGTCTGACTTTTTAATGATTTCAAAAAAAAGAGATATTTCTCTCAAATAGTTTTTATTTCATCTATGTCAACATCCTTTGATGGATTTTAAGCTTATTTGAAGTTGATTTAATATGATACCAAACTTCCATATCGTATTGAAGTTTTTGTGATATGTTTGATTGCAGATTTTTTATTTTTATACCATTCATGGTTTATGGAGAATGTAATGACATTTCATATGCTAGTTTTAATACTAATGATTATGTTATGTTTAAACCTGTTATACGAGGAATGCATTGGACATAATAAGTGACGGGTGGATCCCACTATAGCTACTCGATGCATCGGTAGGTCCCATGAGACAAACTAGTGTCTTGGCACGAGGCCTTGACAAAATCATATTTGTAGTCTTGTCACGAGGCCTTGGATACGTGGTTATGATAGTTTGGAATTATGTATTCCATCATTATGAAAGTGGTTATTGATATTGAATGTGATTATTCGACCAGTATAATATCCATTGAATAATTAAATGGCATTATTTCATTTTATTTTTGCCATATTATGTTGAAGTTAAAGTTTAAAAGGCTTTTGTTTTAGTTATACATTGCCTTAAATGTTTATGTTTATTTATGAATGTTTCCGCTATATTGTTATCCTTACTGAGCATATGAGGTCAACCCTTTCTATATTTTATTTTTCCCAGGATGTGAAGAAAATATTTTATGACTGACCTACAGGGATAGTCTAAAGGGGATATGAGTATAGACTATGGAGACTATGTTATTATAGTTTTTCACTTTATGATGTAATGTAACATTTATGAACGTATCTAGTGATTCCAAGGCTACTAAAATAATCGGTCTTTCTAGACTTGATCTTTTATGATCATGCTAATGTTATGTAATAATGCACCGACTCTGGATAACTGGGGTCAGGGAGTTACAGTTGGTATCAGAGGAAGTTTAGTACAAACCTTTGAAGCTAGATTTAGATAAACTATTATTAGAGAACATAGAACTAAGATGGACTTTGAGGATTTGTATAGAAGAACTTCCTAGAATTTTGGTATTGTAGAGATTTTGAGAGAGTTTTGAGAAACACATCCCTATATGGATACGATTAGCTAGAGGCGGCTCTGGCACAAATGTACCTAGGGGTAAAACCCAAAAACACCACTTTGAGCTAGACTCGAATGGAAACTGGTGCACTACAACAGACCATGCTACACTCTTGGTTACGACACTCCTGGGGGATATGCTTAGGGTAATTATCATTTTCTTTACAAACCATTATGAAGGGTTTATAAGTATATAATTAATCAAAGAAAACATTTTTATGATTATGGATTATATCGATAAACTTTTTAATTTATGTTAAGTGTTTTACTAGTTTGGGATTAGGTATTGTTATTCATAAACTAATCTAGTGTATGCCATTGTTTAGAAATGGCGCCCAGTAGAAGGAATGAGAACTCTAGAAATACGCATGATCCAAAGAGTAAGAAATATCATATCTTTCATGGTCTTGATCCAGAATTTAGAAGGGAAATAGTCTCCCATGTATTATCATCATATTAAGAAATAGTATCATGTGTTGATAAGATAATTAAAGAGTTCTCAGAGTCCTATGGATTTGAAAGGAATCCAGAGAAGAAAAGGATGGTAGGGAGAAAGACAGATAAAGGGAAGAAGGTAAAGAAGGATTTTCCCATATGTGATAACTATGGAAAGAATCACCTTGAAAAATTCTTGAAGGGAATGAGAGTATGTTATAAGTGTGGATAAAAAGGACACCACATTCATGATTGAGAGGGTAAGAAAAATGTTTCAAATGTGCAATGCTTCATCTGCAAGGAGTGGGGACACTACGCAAATCAATGTTCAAATCATCAGAGTATGACCCAAATGATGCTATTGGATAATAATAAATTTATGATACTACCCCAGATGAAGAGTAATGACTAGTGTTCTTATGTTGTTATAAAGGAATTATTCCATTTGAGTGTTTTATCAACGATGTACTGGTTATATGAATTATAGAGATAAATAAGGATTGTACTGCAGTACTATTTCATTGAGGATTTGAGATTATATGGTACTATGAAAAGTGACTCAATAGCAAGTTAATCTTTTTTTGAAAATAAATGGTTGAAGGAAAGGTAATCCTTAACATGGTCTTGATACTGAGGTAGTAATTTTGGAATAAGAGATAGTTGATTTGGATAAATTATATTGGATATTCTTGACTACCTTGGAACTGATTAATGGTTTGTTTATTTCATCATTGTTCTAATATTAATTTTTTTTGGATATAAGTAGTATATCGAGTATTCTATAAGTAATAAGGGATCATGAATGTAATCAATAAGGTTTTATGGTATTTCAGGATGCTGCAGTGTTTTAAAAGAATACATGATGAAGGAGTTCACATGCTATTAAGTGGAAAAAATGATCTTCATTGTGTTTACCTACCTTATAAATTTTGGACTGTGAGTTTGGAAAGAAGTATTTTGGATAATTCTAGTTTGAGTTTTTTGTTGGATTTCCATAAAAAGGACAACCCGGAGGTTAGGCGGCAACCCGTCACGTCTGGCAAGGCCGTGAGACTTGAACCCACAACCGAAGGGCGACAAGGGTGTATCCCCTACCACTAACCCATGTGATGTTCTGGATTGAATAATGTAGTTTTTTAAAGGGTCTGGCAGATGAATTATAAATTCATTTTTGGAACCCTATACGAATATGATAAATAGAATTTTTTTAGTCTATTATCTTTTAGAGTGAAAGATGAGTTTGTGTTAGAAATTAGTTAAAGGATGGAACTCTACTTGTCAAGTATATATATATGTTTTTTATTATCTTATTCTATAAAGTAATAAATTCTTAAACTTTAGATAAGGAATCTTAAAACCAAAGATGTGTTATCCCAATACCTTACGTTTTGTTGAACCGATGGTATTTTAAATCATCACAGATTGGTGGATTTGAGGCCCACAATTCTACAATTGTTTGTGATTGATGACCTCAATCACTCCCTACAAATATTTAAGTTTTTCCTCAAATTCTATGTCTCTAATTTCCACCAATGTTCTTCTAATCGAGATCATAATTTTGTGGTGACTTTTTAATTCCTCTTTTCTTCTTATTAAGACTAAATTTTATTAACCTAATTTCCGATGTGGGATTTCCCAAAGGTATTTTCTATTTTGAACCTTTTATTTTTGAAAAATATTTTCAAATTTAGAGGACACAATTTATTGAAGGAGGGAATAATGTAACACCCCAGGATTTCATAGTACACTATTTCTTCAGAATAATTCAATAACTTGCACTACACGCCACACCGAGTTCTAGTGCACCATGACTTACCAAACAAGCCGTTCAAAAGAGGTTATGAATATTATTTACTAAATTTTGATCTTTATATAATCCTTATAATTTTAGAATCAATATTATGAGTTTCTTAGACATAATGTAAGAACAAATACATTTTTTCAGATAAAAGAAGTATTTTTCAAAAAAGTCAATTTTACTACCTTTTAAGGACGAATCCTTTTGAAATACAATATTTGAAACTTTTATATATTCAATTTGACAAAATAAACTTATTCTTTATAATCGGGACATAAGAATTTAGTTTCGACAAAGTTTTGGTGTTTTTATGATAACTTTCATATTTGAGTGAATAGTGAAAAATGCTATATTTTAACTGAAAACAAATTTTTAAATGAAAATAATTTATATTGTTAAATTATCAATTTTAGTAGTGTGGAAGTATAAAAATATTATATTATTATCATTTAATCTAATGATGGTCATTGTAAGTAATTTCACTTTGAAATTGGACATAAACAAGTGTCAAACTTTTGGTAGTTATTATTTCTTAAAAATACGCCTTTTGGTTTTAATAGCAGGAATTAATTTTAATGTAATAAATGAAACTTTTATGTTTTGAATTTTTTAAAATAGACTTCATTTTTGGATTCATAATATTGAAATTATCTTCGGGTGGAATTTTGGTACTTTTCTGATAACTTTTATATTTTGATGAATAGTAAAAATTACTAAATTTTAATTAAAAACAACTTTTTTAATCGAAATAATTAATAGTGATAAATTATGAATTCTAGTGATTTTAAAGTATAATTAGATTATAATTTTACCATTTCAATCCAATTTTGGTCATTGTACAAGATTTCATATTTAAACTGGACATAATAAAGTGTCAATATTTTGATAGTTATTATTTGTTAAAAACACACTTTTTGTTTCAACAATGGAAATTAATTTTAAATTAATTTCTGCCACTTCCATGTTTTGAATTTTTAAAAATGGATTCCATATTTGGAATCAGGATGTCCAAATTGTGAAAATATGTAACTCTTATTTTTAGACATTTTGAATAATTACTTCGGTAAATATTTTATTTACCATGGTTAAAGGGTAAATCCGATAAATAAGGATAAAAAAATAATATTATAATAATATTAATTTACCCTAAAACATGTCCTAACCATATTGGTTGGTACATGTTAGACCATGGGCATCTTTGGGTCGATTTTGGGACCCCATGGAGCCACTTGTAGGTGATAAGGACACTTTATATTAATTAAGTTAAAGTAAATACAAAAAGGACTTAAGCATATATCTTTTAGCAAAAAAACATTTACATAGGGTTATATATGTTATATTTTCTAATATAAATATTAATTAGAAAGATAAAACGATTTTATACATAATGGTATTTTATTTATAATTTTTAGACATTGAATAATTAAATTTATTAATGACACAATAATGATGCAGTATTTTCCTTATTAATTAAAGAATCAAATAATTAGTATTATAAATGTTAAAATAAATATAATTTGAATGTTTTGATGCCATCCACGAATTTTATTGATTAATATGACATGTTAGTATTGCTTAAATAATTTTTTTTCGAATTAATAAAGTTTTTAATACTAAAAGAAAATAAATTATTAAATATTGTCAAAATTGACATAAATAGGTTTTTAAAATAAATATTATATTATTAATTGATATTCTAGTCCTAAAAATCTAAGGTTATGCCAGAAGAATTATATCATGATAGTTGTATCATTAATGTACCACTTGGGGGTCTCTTGGATGTATATAGTAATTTTATTAACTATATAATATAAAAAAACAAAGTGACATGGTAAGTGTCAAACTAATTAACTAAGAGTTAAAACTAAAAGATAAGGTTAATAAAGTGACCCAGACCTATCCAAAACCTATTGGTTTAGTTTTTTCGACTTTTAAACACCTTATAATTTGAATAATCCACATTGGATTCTTTAGAAACCAAATATTAATTTATTATAAAATAATACTTTACGTTTTTCCTAAAGAGACCCTCCTCCCCCTTATAAAAGAACACAAATTATAACCAATTCTTCACACCTTCAAAGCCTTTTGGTTTGGCCAAAACCTGACCAAATATTCTCTAAACTTCCCTCAATTCAACCTAGAGGCCTTATTTTGATCATAAATCCCACCTAAGGATCCCTTTTGATCAAATCAAATGTAAGAACCCGAAGAAGAGATATTTTTTCACCACCCTTTTTCAAGTTCCTTTCTTCTTCAACTTCTTCTTCCTTTGTTATTTCCTTTATAAAATAATAATTCCAGTATCTTCTATATAATGTGATGTAATTATAATTATATTACAAACATATTCACTATTCTATCCATCCTTTGAATGACATGTCACCATACGTGCGTACGTAAGGCCTACCGTCTCCGTGTCGTGGTGTAATTGTTATTCAATACACTATTATTTGGATGGGTATAATAATGACGTGTAATTCATGTAAATAATAAATATAAATGATAATTATTCTGTATATATGATATAACATCCAATTATATATTATTTTAATATCAAAATAGTGATATTGTCGCTCGTGCGTATGTACGGACTACCGTCTCCACGAATGCGATGAGATTCATTCCCCATCGTCTCCATTCAAGAATAATTATAATTTGATGATTAAAAGTAATGTTTAAGTACTTTATATCATTCTGGATATGAATATGATACAACCTATCCATAACAAACAGGATTTATGTAACAAAACATATAAAAGAAAACGAGTAAGTTAACACCTGAAACGACGATAATACTAAAATATTATTAACAAATCATTATTAGAAGATCATATATGATATCATTATTATGTATATCGTTCTTGTATAATTTAATAACAATGTTTTAACTATTATACAGGAGGTTAACATACAATCGACTAAGGAAAAGTACAAGTTAAAGGGTTTTCATCTCACTCCTTATTCCAGTGAGATTCATGCCATATTGCCACTATTACCTTTTGTGTGGTGTATGTACTGACCATAATTGTATTCTTTGTGTAATAAAATTTAATTTATGTGTATTTAAATATTCATTGTATGCTACCTCATTCATGGGGTGTATATTTCGTATGTTACCAAATTGGTAAGGGTTAATTCCTCAATCTCATTATTATCTGAGATTGTTTATGTGTAAGTATTTACTGGGACACTTTTATCATCCATGTCCATTTTTCAAAAAAATTATTTCAAAATGAATATTTTAAGGATTTTTAAAGGTACTCTTTATCATGTTAATAATTTTAAATTTTTTAAAGATTTATCTTTCTAAATATTTTTAATTAATGTCCATATTTTCAAAATAATTTTATGGATTTATTTATATGGACATGAATGTTTTGAAATGATAATTATTTTCAAAATATTCAAAGTGGTATGGGACACTTTGATTCCAAAATAACTTTTAAATTAATTCCTTTATAAATGTGTGACTTTTCAATGATTTCAAAAAAAAGATATTTCTCTCAAATAGTTTTGATTTCATCTATGTCAATATCCTTTGATGGATTTTAAGGTTATTTGAAGTTGATTTATTATGATACAAAAATTCCATATCGTATTGAAGTTTTTGTGATATGTTTGACTATGAATGTGTTATTCTTATACCATTCATGTCTTATGGATAAAGTATTGACATTTCATATGCTAGTTTGAATAAAAATGTTTATGTTATGTTAAAACCTGTTCATATGAGGAATGCATTGGACTTAATAAGTGACGGGTGGAGCCCGCTATAGCTCCTCGATGCATTCGTAGGTATAATGAGACAAACTAGTGTCTTGACACGAGGCCTTGAAAAAATCTTATTTGTAGTCTTGGCATGAGGCCTTGGCTACGTGGTTATGATATTCTGGCATTATGAATTCCATCATTATTAAAGTTGTTGCTGATATTGAATGTGATTATTCAACTAGTATAATATCCATGTGAATAAGTAAATGACATTATTTCATTTTATTTTTTCTATATTATGATGAAGTTCAAGTTTAAACAGCGTTTTATTTAGTTATACATTGCTTTAAATGTTTATGTTTATTTATGAAATTTTCCGCTATATTGTTATCCTTATTGATCATCTGAGCTCACCCCTTTCTATGTTTTATTTTTCCCAAGATGTGAAGAAATATTTTATGACTGACCTATAGGGATAGTCTGAAGGGGATATGAGTGTGGACTATGGAGACTATGTTATTGTAGTTTTTCACTTTATGATGCAATGTAACATTTATGAATGTATCTATTGATTCCAAGGCTACTAAACTAATCGGTCTTTCGAGACATGATCTTTTGTGATCATGCCAATGTTATGTAATAATGCAACGACTCTGGGTAACTGGGGTCGGGGCGTTACAGTTGGTATCAGAGGAAGTTTAGTACAAACCTTGGAAGCTAGATTTAGATAAACTCTGATTAGAGCACACAGACCTAAGATGGAATTTGAGGATTAGTATAGAATAACTTCCCAGAATTTTGGTATTGTACATATTTTGTGAGTTTTCTGAGAAATACATCCCTGTCTGGATACGATCAGGTTGAGGCGGCTCTGGCACAGATGTACCTAGGGGTAAAACCTGAAAACACCAATTTGATCTAGACTCGAAGGGGAACTGGTGCACGACAATGGGCCTTGCTGCATTCTTGGTTACGACACTCCCAGGGGATATGCTTAGGATAATTCTCATTTTCTTTACAAACCATTATGAAGGGTTTATTAGTATATACTTAATCAAAGAAAACATTGTTTTTGATTATGGATTATATCTATAAACTGTTTAATTTATGTTAAGTGTTTTACAAGTTTGGGATTAGGTATTGCTATTCATAAACTAATCTAGTGTATGCCATTGTTTAGACATGGTGCCCAATAGAAGGAATGAGAACTCCAGAAATACACATGATCCAAAGAGTAAGAAGGATCATATCTTTCATGGTCTTGAGCCATAATTTAGAAGGGAAATAATCTACCATTTATTATTATCATATGAAGAAATAGTATCATGTGTTGATAAGATAATTAATGAGTTCTAGGAGTCCTATGGATTTGAAAGGAAGACAGAGAAGAAAAGGATGGTAGGGAGAAAGACAGATAAAGGGAAGAAGGTAAAGAAGGATTTTCCCATATGTGATAACTATGGAAATAATCACCTTGGAAAATTCTTGAAGGGAATGGGAGTTTTTTATAAGTGTGGAGAAAAAGGACACCACATTCGTGATTGCGAGGGTAAGAAAAACGTTTCAAATGTACAATGATTCATCTACAAGGAGTGGGGACACTACGCGAATCAATGTTCAAATCATCAGAGTATTCCCCAAATGATGCCATTTGATAATAATAAAGTTATGATACTACCACAAATGAAGAGGAATGACTAATGTTCTTATGTTGTTATTAAAGCATTATTCCATTTGAGTGTTGTATCAATGATGTACTAGTTATATGAATTATGGAGATAAATAAGGATTATACTGAAGTGTTATTTCATTGAGGATTTGAGATTATATAGTACTACAAAAAGTTACTCAATAGTAAGTTAAACTTTTTTTGGAAAATAAATGGTTAAAGGAAAGGTAATCCATAATATGGTCTTGATACTGAGGTAGTAATTTTGGAATAAGAGATGGTTGATTTGGATAAATTATATTGGATATTATTAAATACCTTGGAACTGATTAATGGTTTGTTTATTTCATCATTGTTGGAATATTCAAAGATTTTGGATGTAAGGAGTATATCTAGTATTCTATAAGTCATAAGGGATCATGAATGCAATCAATAAGGTTTTATGGTATTTCAGGATGTTGTAGTGTTTTAAAAGAATACACGATGAAGGTGTTCACAAGCTATTACGTGGAAAAATGATCTTCATTGTGTTTACCTACCTTATAAATTTTGGACTGTGAGTTTGGACAGAAGTGTTTTGGATAAGTCTAGTTTGAGTTTTTGTTGGATTTCCATAAAAAGGACAACCCGGAGGTCATGCGCCAACCTGTCGCGTCCGGCAAGGCCGTGAGACTTGAACCCACAACCAAAGGGCGACAAGGGTGTATCCCCTACCACTGACCCATGTGATGTCCTGGATTGAATAATGTAGTTTTTTAAAGGGTCTGGTAGATGAATTATAAATTCTTTTTTGGAACCCTACACGAATAAGATAAATAGAATTTTTTTAGTGCTATTATCTTTTAGAATGAAAGATGAGTTTGTGGTAGAAATTAGTTAAATGATGGAACTCTACTTGTCAAGTATATATATATGTTTTTTATTCTCTTATTCTATGAAGAAATAAATTCTTACACTTTAGGTAAGGCATCTTAAACCAAAAATGTGTTATTGTAATACCTTACGTTCTGTTAAACCGATGGTATTTTAAATCATCATAGATTGGTGGATATGAGGCCCAAAATTCTACAACTATTTGTGATTGATGACCTCAATCACTCCCTATAAATATTTACATTTTTCCTCCAATTATGTGTCTCTAATTTCTATAAATATTCTTCTAATCGAGATCATAATTTGGTGGTGACTTTTTCATTCCCCTTTTCCTCTTATTAAGAATAAATTTTATTAACTTAATTTCCGATGTGGGTTTTACAAAAGGTATTTTCTATTTTGAACCTTTTATTTTAGAAAAATAATTTCAAATTGCGAGGATGCAATTTATTGAATGAGGGAAGAATGTAACACCCCATGATTTCATAGTACGTTATTTCTTCAAAGTAACTCAATAACTTGCACTGCACGCAACACCGAGTTCTAGCGCACCATGACTTACAAACAAGCCGTTAAAAAGCAGTTATGAATATTATTAATTGAATTTTGAACTTTATATAATCCTTATAATTTTAGAATATATATTATGAGTTTCTTAGACATAATTTAAGAACAAATACATTTTTTTAGATAAATGAAGTATTTTTCAAAAAATGAAATTTTAACACCTTTTAATGGAGAAGTATTTTTAAATCTAATATTTAAAACTTTTATATATTAAATTTGACAAAATAAACTTCTTCATTAGAATCGGGACATAATAATTTAGTTTCGATAATGTTTTGGTGTTTTTATGATAACTTTAATATTTGGGTGAATAGTGAAAAATGATATATTTTAACTGAAAACAACTTTTTAAAAAAAATAACTTATATTGTTAAATTATACATTTTAGTGGTTTTGAAGTATAAATAGATTATATTTTTACCATTTAATCCAATTATGGTAATTTTAAGTAATTTCACTTTGAAATTGGACATAAACAAGTGTCAAACTTTTGGTAGTTATTATTTCTTAAAAGTATGACTTTTGGTTTTAATAGCGGGAATTAATTTTAAATTAATAAATGAAACTTTTATGTTTTGAATTTGGTAAAATAGACTTCATTTTTGGATTCGTAATATCTAAATTATCTTAGGGTGAAATTTTGGTACTTTTTTGATAACTTTCATATTTTGATGAATAGTGAAAATTACTAAATTTTAATTAAAAACAACATTTTTAATCGAAATAATTAATAGTGATAAATTTTGAATTTGAGTGATTTTAAAGTATAATTAGATTATAATTTTACCATTTAATCCAATTTTGGTCATTGGACATAATTTCATATTTAAACTGGAGATAAGAAACTGTCAATCTTTTGATAGTTATTATTTGTTAAAAACATGTTTTTTTGTTTCGACAACAGAAATTAATTTTAAATTAATTTCTGCCACTTATATGTTTTGAATTTGGAAAAATGGATTACATATTTGGAATTAGGATGTACAAATTGTGAAAATAGGCAATTTTTATTTTTAGACATTTTGAATAATTACTTCGGGAAATATTTTATTTAGCATGGTTAAATGGTAAATCCAGTAAATAAGGGTAAACAGATAATATTATAATAATAATAATTTATCCTAAAATGTGTCCTAAACCTATTGGTTGATACATGTACAACGTTGGGAATATTTGGGTCGATTTTGGGACCCCATGGAGCCACTTGTAGGTGATAAGGACACTTTATATTAATTAAGTTAAAGTAAATACAAAAATGACTTAAGCGTATATCTTTTAGCAAAACAACTTTTACATAGGGTTATATATGTTATATATTCTAATATAAATATTCATTAGAAATATAAAATGATTTCTTACATAATGGTATTTTATTTATAATTTTTAGACATTGAATAATTAAATTTATTAATGACACAATAATGATGCAGTATTTTCCTTATTAATTATAGAATTAAAGAATTAGTATTATATATGTTAAAATAAATATATTTTGAAAGTTTTGATGGCATAAAAGAATTTTATTGATTAATATGAAATGTTAGGATTTCTTAAATGAATTTTGTTCGAATTAATAATGTTTTTAAGACTTTAACAAAAATCAATTATTAAATATTGTCAAAATTGACATAAATAGGTTTTTAAAACAAATATTATATTATTCATTGATATTCTATTCCTCAAAATCAAAGGTTATGGAAAAGGACTTATATCATGATAGGTGTATCATTAATGATCCACTTGGGGGTCGCTTGGATGTATATAGTATGTTTATTAACTATATAATATAAAAAAACAAAGTGACATGGTAAGTGTCAAACTAATTAACTAAGAGTTAAAACTAAAAGATAAGGTTAATAAAGTGACCCAAAATTGTCCAAAAACTATTGGTTGAGGTTTTTTAGACCTATCCACACCTTATAATTTGAATAATACACTTTGGATACATTTGAAACCGAATATTAATTTATTATAAAATAATACTTTATGTTTTTCCTAAAGAGCCCCTCCTCCTACTTATAAAAGGACACCAATTCTAACCAATTCTTCACACCTTCAAGGCCTTTTGGTTCATCCAAACCCTACCCAAATATTTTCTCAACTTCCCTCACATAATCTTATAGGAAATAGTTTGTTCAGAAATCCCACCTAAGTAGCCCTTTTGATCAAATCAAAAGTAAGAACCCGAAGAAGAGGTAATGTTTTCACCACCCTTTTTCAAGTTCCTTTCTTCTTCAACTTCTTCTTCCTTTGTTATTTAATTTATAAAATAATAACTCCAGTATCTTCTATATACTGTGATTTAATTATAAATATGGTACAACCATATTCACTATTCTATCCATCCTTTGAATGACATGTCACCATACGTGCATACGTACGGCCTACCGTCTCCGTGTCGTGGTGTAATTGTTATTCAATACACTATTATTTGGATGGGTATAATAATGATGTGTAATTATTTTAAATAATAAATATAACATGATAATTATTCTTTATATATGATATACCATCAAATTATATATTATTTTAATATGAAAAGAGTGATATTGTCGCTCATGCGTACGTACGGACTACCGTCTCCACGAACACGATGAGATTCATTCCCCATCGTATCCATTCAGGACTAATTCTCATTTGATGATTAAAAGTAATGTTTAAGAACTTTATATCATTCTGGATATGAATAAGATACAACCTATCCATAAAAAACACTATTTATGTAACAAAACATATAAAAGAAAACGAGTAAGTTAACACCTTAAACGATGATAATACTAAAATATTATTAACAAAGCATTATTAGAAGATCATATGTGATATCATAATTATGTATATCGTTCTTGTATAATTTGATAACAATTTTTAACTATTATATAGGAGGTTAACATACCATCGAATAAGGAAAAGTAAAAGGTAAGGGGTTTTCATGTCACTCCTTATTCTAGTGAGATTCATGCCATATTGCCACTATTACCATTTGTGTGGTGTATGTACTGCCCATAATTGTATTATTTGTGTAATACACTTTAATTTATGTGTTTTTACATATTCATTGTATGCTACCTCTTTTATGGGGTGTATGTTTTTCATGTTACCAAATTGGTAAGGGTTAATTCCTCAATCTCATTGTTATCTGAGATTGTTTATGTGTAAGTATTTACTGGGACATTTTTATCATCAATGTCCATTTTTCATAAAAATGATTTCAAAATTAATATTTTAAGGATTTTTGAAAGGTACTCTTTATCATGTTCAGAATTTTAAATGTTTTAAAGATTTATCTTTCTAAATCTTTTTAATTAATGTCCATATTTTCAAAATGATTTTATGGATTTATTTATATGGAAATGAATGTTTTGATATGATAATTCTTTTCAAAATTTTCAAAGTGGTATGGGACTCTTTGATTCCAAAATCGCATTTAAATCAATTCCTTTATAAATTTGTGACTTTTCAATGATTAAAAAAAAGAGATATTTCCCTCAAATAGTTTTTATTTCATCTAAGTCAATATCCTTTGATGGATTTTAAGCTTATTTGATGTTGATTTATTATGATACAAAACTTCCGTATCGTATTGATGTTTTTGTGATATGTTTGAATATGGATGTGTTATTTTTATACCATTCATGGTTTATGGAGAAAGTATTGACATTTCATATTCTAGTTTTAATACTAATGTTTATGTTATGTTTAAACCTATTCATATGAAGAATGCATTGGACTTAATAAGTGACTGGTGGAGCCTGCTATAGATCCTAGATGAATCGGTAGGTCTCATGAGACAAACTAGTGTCTTGGCACAAGGCCTTGACAAAATCTTATTTGTAGTCTTGTCATGAGGCCTTGGCTACGTGGTTATGATAGTCTGGAATTATGCATTCCATCATTATGAAAGTTGTTATTGATATTGAATGTGATTATTTTAATAGTATAATATCCATGTGAATAAGTAAATGAAATTATTTCATTTTATTTTTTCCATATCATACTGAAGTTCAAGTTTAAAAGGTTTTTGTTTTAGTTATACATTGACTTAAATGTTACTGTTTATTTATGAAAGTTTACACTATATTGTTATCTTTACTGATCATCTGAGCTCACCCCTTTCTATGTTTTATTTTTCCAAGGATGTGAAGAAATATTTTATGACTGACCTGCAGGGATAGTTTGAAAGGGATATGAGTGTGGACTATGGAGACTATGTTATTGTAGTTTTTCACTTTATGATTTAATGTAACATTTATTAATGTATCAGTGATTCAAAGGATACTAAACTAATCGTTCTTTCGATACTTGATCTTTTTTGATCATGCCAATGTTATGTAATAATGCACCGACTCTGGGTAACTGGGGTCAGGGAGTTGCACTAAGTCCTTGGGTGTTGGGGTTTTATTAAGTTCTAAATGAAATAAGTAATCATATAAAATAATTATTTCTATATTTATGCATGATAGGGATTCATAATTTGGTATCATGGTATGGTATAGTCATTTTATTATCATGATAATATAATGTTAGTGAAATCCCAAGGGATAATTTTTTTATAGGAAAATATAGTAATTTTTTTGTAAGGATTGTTTTGTTTACTAGAATTAAAATCTCCATCTAGATAACACATGGGGATTCATGATCTAAAAAATCTATTCCTTATATAAATAACCCTAAAAATGATTGGTTTCATATTAATATGATCTTCCCTTGGGAGACAACAAGTTTGACTAACATCACTACATTATTGAAACTCTTTGGCGATATCCTAATGTAAATTCACAAAAACTTTATAAACTAATATGAATTATTTGAATGTATTTTTAATGAACTAGTTTTTATAGATTATAAAATAAAATTTTTCATTGATAATCAGGATTATAACCTTTTAATTTTAAATTTTATGTAAATAGATCCATTTGGAATTCTATATTAACAGTTTAATTTTTTCATTATCTGAATTTTTTAATTAATTTATTCTCATCCCCAAAATTACATTAACAATTTTTTTCTATATCTAGGATAAATAGATTTGACAGTTGATGTTATGGGTAATATGATGATTCTCCAAATAAAAAACCAAATTAGACGAGAGTTGGAGTGAATTTGTTTTTGGAAATGATCACTCAAAACTCAAAGGAACTGAATAATTGGATAAAATATAATGATATTTCAATAAAATAGTTGTTTGAGTAACATGAAATAATGAACTTTATATATCAGTTGATATCATCAAAATATGTTAACTCAAAAACATATATTTCTTTTCCATAGATCAACACAATAGAGAAGATTTATTTTACTCTCCTGTGATTGGACCACGAGAAAGTAGTTTTAGACATTTGATATTTGGATGTGGGTGAAGAA
Source organism: Viscum album (assembly GCA_963277665.1). Classification (NCBI taxonomy): domain Eukaryota; kingdom Viridiplantae; phylum Streptophyta; class Magnoliopsida; order Santalales; family Viscaceae; genus Viscum; species Viscum album. The sequence continues at coordinate 894,509,372 of OY728121.1, read as the reverse complement.
TAATTGTAGACTCTTATTATGTATATGAATCAAAGAGATAATGTTGATTCTAAAGAATAAGGGGATTAATATAAAGTCAAAACTCTATTTTTTACAACTCTATTCCATTTTTTTGGAAATCACAAACTATTTCTAAAATACCTAATTACTTTCTCTATTATTCCCAAAGTATTTTAAGAATAATTTTATAATAAATCATAAATACATTTATCTTTCATACATTAAGACATTTGTTTTACAAAATCATGTGCATATTTCATCATTTCAATTTACATAGTGCATACGATAATTATCATAATCATTTAATTTGATGTAATAATTGTTTCCATGAGTATCATAATGAGACCAGATACAATTTATATCATACATTCCAAATATGATTTTTATCATACACACTGAATAAAATTTATATTGTATATACTTTATAGTACTACACACTGATAATGTTTTTATAATGATATAAATTGTTCTAACTATCGTAATGAAAATCATCTCACCTATTCAAATTAATTTATCATATCCAGAAAAAAAAACTGTAATGAAAGGAAATTATATCAAATGAATACGATATTTTTTATTATATCATAATAAAAATGATGTCATGATTTCAGTTTTCATATGACCTTAGGAGTGATAGGTTTCCATGTCCCTCTATGATTTCTATATAAAATATAACTATTGAAGTCCAAGATAACTGTTGGGAAAAAAAACTATAAATACCATGTCAATCAAAGGAGAATAATATTCTTTTTTTTTGTTTTTTAGACACTCTGCAAGAGCTCTGTCAAATTATAGCTACATATGAAAAATCACAATTGTACAAGTCATGAACTATTTTTTTCATGTACTTTTAAAATGAAATAGCTCTTTTTCCATTTTGCGACACTAATTGTTGTGATTATGATTGAGTGGATATGTGTTAAATAATACAATGTGCCTATATTTTTTTAATCGAGTGGTTCTGGGGCTAGAAAGATATATGTGTCGATCACCTTCTTGATTGAGGGCAATTGAGGATATGTAGACATACCAATGATAATATTTGTATTGAAGGCATACCCTTGTGTGGGTATGAAATAAGTTCATGAATGTATAAATAATGGGATATATATCATAGTTTATTTGACACACATCTATTTAGGTTAAAGAATAATTTTATTCATTTACTTATATTCCATTTCCACTACTATTCTAATAAAAAGTGAATTGATTTATATATTCATTTTTCTATTCTATATATTATTTATCCTGACTAATCTAAATTCATCACATTTTTTATTACTCTAATATATCTAAACCATTTTCATAACAATTATTTATATATTCATTTTCTTCTGTAAATACAATTAAAATCTGATTACAATTCTATACATTGTAAAGGTAGAATCAATTTATGATAATGAATTGTTTCATATGAAAATATCAAAATCAACCGGATTATGAAATATTTATAATTGGAAACAAGTGTTAGTCCCTTTTATTATTTATTTCATAAGAGGTTTTTTAATTGAATTAGTTTAAATCCATTTAAACTAAATTCTCTTAGTGATAAAAAGAAATGTTTTTAAACCTACAATTCACCCCACTCAAGTAATTTTGCAACAATATATACATTTCGATCCAAAAATTACATTAAAATTATCATAACTAAATATTTTTCCCAAACTCCATATGTAAAATTTATTAGGAATTTATGAACTTTGAAACAAAATAAGTATGAATAAATTGGTACATATAAAAATAAAGATTAATATATAAAGGGTGAGTTACATAACTTATCAAAAAACATGAAACCAATATCAATAAATTATAATTTGGTATAAAGAATTTTTTTTAAAGGTGTCATAGAATGTAGGCTTTGATATCTATTAAGAATTATTTTAATGTGATATTAAGGTTTAAATAGAAAAATGAGATTACATAACCTCTTAAGTATTTAGGGATCTATTATAAAAAAATGATATATGAAAACTTGAATGAAAGATAAAATGGATGGAAGATAGTTAATCATCATGTGTACAAAAAATTTGGAAGTAAGTTTGGGAGAGATTTCATCAATGGTTTAGGATAATATATTAAATATGAAAAATCGTTCCATCATTACTAATAAAAGGGATGAAAAGAAGGATTAAATAATACTCCACCTACCCTCCAATGATTCAATCATACAATGTTTATGAATTACATTAATTGATGAACCAATTATAGTTTAAATAAAAATAATCATCATTGATACCCACCTAAGAAAAAGGGACATGTGAAAGAGTTTTCTCTCATAACTAATAATGAGGGTATTGAAAACAAAGAGGTGAAATTTAAACATATCAACCACTTTAGAATATATATATTTTTTATTTTAACATAATAATTCACAAACAATTTAAATTAAAAAAATTGATAAAGATGTAATATCACTACATAATTTATTTTATATTGAATTATCAATGAATACCTAGATAGATGTGTTAATTTCATCTCATGTCTAAAATACACTCTTATAAATTTTATTGGAATTCTCTATAAAAATATCATATAACTCATCCATTTGTGGAATTTGATATGATTTTAATCATTCATTGAATACAAATATATAATGCACCTATTTATTCTAAAAACATTGTTACATTACTATATATCTATTTTTGATTAAAATCAATGTCTTGGATAGCATGTAGCTCTAGCGACCCTGGGGTTGAAAAAAACAAGTTACTCTAATAAAATATTTTTTATAACATGATCATTATACTATAAAAATTATGTTTGAGGTTACTAATTGGAATTAATAAATTATTAAAATTATGTGGTTTATAATTTCATGAATGAAATTCATTTATTTTCTATTTGTTGTTAGTAAAAAAAGACTAATTAGAAAGAAAAAAACAAATACTTTCAAAAAAGTCATATTTTTCTAAAAAATCGGTTTCATGGATCCTTGCAAACATATTTTAAAAATTGATTTTCAATTATTTGGGAAAATTTATGTTAAATATAATATTATTTTACCAAAATATATATATAGAACAAGAATATTGTAATTTGATTAATTTTTTTTAAAAAAATATTTTTTTGACAATTAGTGAAAAATACCCATTTTTATTGAGAAATTATGTTAAATTTTAAATCATATACAAGATATATATTATATTAAAATGGATAAAAAGTTAATATTAGTTCAATTATATATTATTTAATCTAAATTACTTTATTTGAATCATTTACAAATTTAATTTTTATAAAAAAATATTTTATACTATTGAAATATTTTCATTTGCAAATTTTTTTACAATTATTTTGGATTTATTTTGAAATTAATTCAAAAAAATTTGTGATTTGAATTTCTAAAATTGAATTTCATATTTTGAATCAGAATTATAGATATTATCTAATAAATTCAAAAATATTTCTAACCATGATTAATAATGAAAACTATAGAAATTATTTTCCATGTTAATAGTAAAAACGGGTATTAAATAGGATAATCAAAAAAGAAAAGATTTAAAAATGACCCAATAATGTATAATTTACATTTTATTTCAATATCTAGACCTTTTAACTTCTATGTTTCATCAATTTTCCATTTTTGGTCTTTCATTTTGTTTCAAATCTTGGTGTAATTATCTATTTTCAAAACATCTAATTATGTCATCCACTCCACCTATATAAGGACACCCCTCTCATCTCTTTTAAAGTCATAACAAACACAGTTTTCATCATACAAAAAAAAAACAAAATAACATCCATATATACATCAACTAATCTCACATGCCTTTTTGGGGTCATAATTTGAACATATGAAGGATTTTGGTGAAAACAAAATGATGTTTCTCAAAGAAGATATGACTTCCTTAACTTAGTGCTTCATTGTATTTCATCCTCCACCACCATAAATTAATATTACGTATTTTTATATAATATCCCAAGTATCATCAATATTCTATTTTTTGTTTTATATTCATTACATAAAACCATCTCTTCCTCACTCAAATAGGGAAATGTAATCATTGATCTTGTGTAATGTCTACTACGTCCTCGTGGGCTGACATCATTCATTCTCCATGTAACATCCCATGTTTTGAATTGGATAAAATACAAAGGTTTTTGAACATTTTTATTTATCAATGGGTCAGTTTTAAAAACCGAGCTTCGGAACGAGGTCCCGAGTTTTGGAACCGTTTTAAGCGGTGATATCGGACTGCGCGCTGTAGGTTTAACTGTGTGGGTCAGCCATGCGGGATACCCCGGGTATCCGGTAGCACACGTGTGGGCTGTGGTTGGTTTTTTTCATACGGTGCAAGTCAATATGTGCGTTTTATACAGATTTAAAATTTGGATTTTTATTTAATTAAATAAAATTTAAAAGGTATTAATTAAATATGTGTAACATATATATTTAATCTTTTACGAATTTATTAATATGTTAGGATTTAATTAATTATTTTGTAAGTTAATTAATTGCCTTGTATTAATTAATTGTGAATTAATTAATGCGTTGAAATAATTAAATGTTTGTTAAAATGTTTAATCAATGGGGAGTTTCGAATGGTCATCGATGCATTTTAAATTTATTAGGGATTTTCACAATTTAATGAAAAAGCCTTTTTGATTTTTGGTAAGATGATATTAAAGGATTCTTATTGAATAATAATAATAATATAATTCAAATTATATTTCATATTATATTATGTTTTATTTATTTTATTTATTATTATTATTATTATTATTATTATTATTATTATTATATTTATTATAATTTTTTTTAGTTTTTAGTTTTTTTTGGTTTGTGAAAAACCAAAGGGGTGGTGCACAGCAGGAGATGCGACTCCCCTGGTTTTTCTTCCTCCATCCATAGCGCACCAGGACCTCCTCCGCGCAGCTCCTCCATGGCCAGAGCTTCCTCCATGCGGCCTCCTCTCCCCTTGGCCGAGCCTCCTCCTCCTCAGTGCAGCCTCCTCCCTCGGCTGACCCCACTTGCCACACGGCGCTGCACACACATGGGGTTCCCCCTTCAGTGCGCACCACCCCTCTCCTAAGGCCTCCTATCCCCTCGCTAATCTTTCCGGTTTTCATCGCGAATCTAGTCCGAACCTCCATGGTAGGAATCTCTTCCTCCTGCTCATGCTTCTTTTGGTCGATTTCGACATCTTCATCGCCCTATGAATTTTGGCCGAACTCTAGGTCGAGGAATAACCCAGATTTTCAGTTCCTATTGGTTCTAGGGTGGTGCAGATTGCCTCTTGGGCCATGTTCGAGCATGTTCCGGCAACCGCCGCCGAAGGTGAGGCAGTTCAGTGCGTTTCAGTCCGCCGACTTTGCTTCGGGGTAAGGTTTTGCTGTTGTTTCTTGGTTTTCACCTATTTAATTTGGGGATTTTAGTGTTTATGACTCGCTGATATTTATTTGATTGCGAATTGGTTGGTTTCATGTGGTTTCGCTACGTTTTGGTTTATCGCTGGCACCCGTGGTAATGGGTTATGTCCATTTTTAGTTTTCACACCATCTATTTTGGTCTGTTTATATGTTATAAGGTTCATTTTTTTTCTGCGTAGTGCGTTGGGCTGTTTCTTGTGGTTTCGAGTCGTCGGGGCTATGGTGACTCCCATGCGTATGCATAGGTAAGTATATATATGTATATAGGTTCCCCTGTTACATGTAATTTCACCCATGGTAGTGAATTGAACATATGGGGCAAGGTGTGGCTATGTATATATATGAAAAATGCATGCGTAGGTGAGTAGAGGCTAGTGTATGCATATAAGCATATGTGTAAGGATCCCCTTGCGCATGCCCATGGCCATGCGGGTGTGTGCATTGGGGCTAGGTGTCCTTGCATGTATGTGAATGTGCGTATACTCAGTGGGGGAGAAGCTGCTCGTAGTTAGAATGCGTAAAGAGTCAGAGTGGACAGCTTAGTTCCCCTTGAGGTAGGGTCCCTCTCCTTTCCCTTTAAATTTAAGTAAAGTAATAGTGAGTTTAATATTTCATTGTCTTATCATTTTATTTATGAATGTTTAGTTCCTATTAAATGCTTATGTGAAAATCGTGTGAATTGCTGGAATAAGATAAAAGTGGTTGTGTGGTCACTAAACTAACGATTTAATAATAAAACCCCTCTTTCAAGACACGCTACCTTCAATCTAAAAATTTAGAGATAGTGTTTCATGATTTCCTTCCTTATTGCCTGGCTTCTTAATTTTGTTACATGTTGAATGAGTTTTAAAATAAATGTTAAATATCACTATGTGAATTGTTTGATAAAGTAATAACATGTTTTCTAATAAAACTCCTCCAATGGAGGTGAGCTGTCTTCAAGATGATAATAAAACGTAGTAGTATATTTTTGTGCTTGCTTTCTTAAATGTCTTATGACACTTTATGCTTGACATTATACTTTATAAATGACATGCTTGTACATATACCTAACTGGTTACCTCAAATGACATTGCTCCTTGAAAAATAATAAATGAGCCATGACACCTCCTAAGTTCATGGCTTACCATGTGATTAGATCTTTTAGTGTAGGGTGTTTACCCTCTTCCCTTTACTTCGGTGCTTATGTCATGCCACGTCTTGTGCCGCTTGTCGCAACCTTTCGGCGATGCCTCATTATCTCTTATTGATATTCTTGTGTGGTTCGCTCATGCCCATTGTCGTCTTCGTTTATGTTGAATCCCATCCTGGGTGCTCACTTTTCCTCTTGGCCACCCCCTAGGGTGCGCCCGGCCTAAACTCTCCCCTTTTTCCATGTTCTTTAAGTTATAAATGTAATGCGATAGTTTTAATTGAATGCCTTGCTTGGAAAAGTTTGTTAGCTTGTACCATTTAATGTCATTAATAACCCATCATTGAGGCATGTTGATGCCATACACTTTTTTTACATTCTATTTCTCATGCATGTTCTAGAATTATAATTGAAGATAATTAATTATGAGAACAAATTAGGAAAAGTTGAGAACAGATTTGGAAAATTAAATGTGAAGAATTAATTAGGAAATCAGAATTGAGTTGAATGATTAATTAATTGATAAATGGTAATAAATAAATGAGATTCTAGGTCCTAGACATGGCGTTCTAGACCAATTTAAAAGTTGGTTTTAGACACGGTGTTCCTTCCCAATGGTTATCCTAGCTTGTGATATAGGGTGTTAGACATGGCGATCTACACCGAATAATTATCTAGGTGTTAGACATGGCGATCTACACCAAATGTGATTTGAGGTGTTAGACATGGCGATCTACACCAAATGATAATTGGGGTGCTTGAAATGGAGTTCAACACCAAACGAATGATGATAATGATTTATGAAAAGAATGAGAGATGTGGGTAAAACCCGAGTGAATTATGATCAAATAAAGAAAGGTAAGAATGAATGTATTTCCAATCTAAGTTGAAATGATAAGTGAATGAATAGAGTAAGTGAGAAAAATGATAAAAAGTTTTTTTATGCTTGAACCAAATTTACTTGTGTTGTTTTAAATAGGTTCTTATTCCAACTATGGGCCGAGTAAGGTATTGCCATCAGGTGTCCTTTTTGGAACCTGGATGGGTGTTTATTGTTTGTATTGTATCATTATTGTTTAGAAATACCAGCACATTGTTTAATTATATTTCATTGTCTAGAGTGGGCAAGACCCTGGTGGTTTCAGCATTCTGAGATATATATCTCACACCCTACTCGGGCCGGCATTGCACTGGGGTGCCTGAGTAGATTCTATTTGGTTGCAGGACATTGTCATTGCTGTTTCTTGTACTTGGAGTTAGGAGCAAGGGACCGAGATAAGGCTCGTGATGCTTATGGAGATCTTATTCGGGCTTGAGTCTTTTGTTTATTTAATTATTGCATTGTTGTGTAAGTATGTTTCATATTTTACAGCTTCCATTTTATCAATACCATGTCATGAATGCATCTTCTATGTAAACTGACGTTCGCGAATTTTGTTCAAACTTTATAAATGAAAAATGTTTTATGCTGCTTTCTAATTATTTACACTGCTTCTGATGCTGTTGTATTTGGTCCCTTTTATTCACTTTAATAAGAGGGTATAGTCTCCCCCCTGACTTACCTTACACCCTCAACGCTAGTCGGTAGCCTTCGGCGTAAGGGGAGACGCGCTTGAGGCCATGTCGCGGGCCGGCTTGGGTGACCGGTTTAGGGTTGACCTGAGTTGATTCGTGACAAAATGGTTTTAGAGGAACCATCATTTTTCTTTGTCCTTCTATTTTTGGGATTGTTATATAGAAGACTAGGAATGTGTCGGCACTTGGGTTAATATCTGTGCTTGGGACTGATCACCCTACGTACGAGAAATGACCAAGTGACCAGGGTTGTGATTGTTGTTCATGCTTTTCGAGATTACAGTTGATATGATTTCACCTCGAGTGATTGGTGTAATTTCTGCTACTTATGGTTTATGAGCGTTATAGTATTTAACCCTTATCCTGTTATGGTAAAGACGAAGCATTGAATGCATCATAATAGGCACTTAGATATTCACATGTCGTGCATATATATCATGCCATGTAGTTTCATTAGTAGTATGCTTGCTGGTATGTATTTTGAGCCTCGAATATTTTATGTGTTGTACTTTTTTACCATTACATTTTAGATAACATGTTTCAGTGATAGATCTAACATGCTTGAGTGATAATATGTCATGCTTCTATGCCATGATTCTGTGTCATGCTTCTATGTTATAGTATGTTTTAATAGTTTTAGCATGTTACTTTGTGTTAGCTATTTGTAAAGACATGGTAGCTTGTCGAGAAATGATTAATTGCTTTGATTGAATTTATTAGTTGTGATTATGACATAAACAGTTTTAAAGTTGTAAGGTGTATGGGCACCTTATATATTGGGAAAAGGGTAAACCGTGTAATTAAACTTTCAACCCATGAAGTGTAGGGGCACTTCATGAGTTGGGAAATGGAAACCCATATTAAATGTGATGGTGATGCCTTATGAAATGCTTATAAATGTGAAAGATGTTTGATTTTGATCTATAATATAAATGATTATTGTTTAATATGCAATTGGACCCCAGTGAGTTGGTTGGGGAATGTTTTTATTTGATAAACCATTTGGGTGATTTATTTTTAATAATTTCTGAAAATTGCTATTGGGTTGCATGATAATGAAACCGAGTTTTCTTAGTGGGACCCTTGTAGGTCACCTTAATGATTACAGATTAAATGTGATTAAATATAAAGGGCTAGGAAGTGGAACCTATAGTTAAGTCCTCTATTTGAGACCCTCATATAGGGGTGGATTGAGTTTCTCCCTGAGTCTCTTTGGAGCAGAACCTCTCACATGTCGTTGTCCCGAGTCAGAATCCCCTATCTTAAATTGACAGATTTTATCGGACGTGTGGTCATGTTTTCCTTGATCTTTGTTTCGGGCTTGAGAATCATGTTGCGCTCTTTTTCATCAGGTTATACAATCTCAAGTAAGTGTCATTGTGGTGTTTCTATTGGGGAATGAATGTTGGATCAGATTTTAATGGCTTATGTGTCGCTTTCCTAACCATTGTTTGATCGTGTGTTGGATGTTTGGAGATGAAATGTGACCCCCATTGTGAAAGAATTCCGGAATTTCATAGTATGGGTGAGGGTTACATTGTTCCCGAAGGCTTCTTGGGGACGAGAAGTTCTAAGGTGGGAAGGTTGTCACATCATGTGTTTTGAACTGGATAAAATACAAAGGTTTTTGAACCCTTTCTTTTATGAATAGGTCGGATTTAAAAACCGAACTTCGGAATGAGGTACTGAGTTTTGGAACCGTTTTAAGCGGTGATATAAGACTGCGAGTGGTAGGTTTAAATATGCGGGTCAGCCTTGCGAATTACCCCGGGCATCCGGTAGCAGGCGCACGGGCTGCGCACAGTTTTTTTCAGACAGTGCGAGTCAAGACGTGCAGTTTATCCAGATTTAAAATTTGGATTTTTATTTAATTAAATAAAATTTTAAAGGATTTAATTAAATATGTGTAACGTATATATTTAATCTTTTGCGAGTTTATTAATGTGTCAAGATTTAATTAATTATTTTGTAAGTTAATTAATTTCCTTGTATAAATTAATTGGGAATTGATTAATGTGTTGAAATAATTAAATGTTTGTAAAAATGTTTAATTAATGGGGAGTTTCAGATGGTCATCGATGCATTTTAAATTTATTAGGGAGTTTCACAATTTAATGAAAAAGCCTTTTTAATTTTGGGTAAGATGATATTAAAGGATGCTTATTGAATAATAATAATAATATAATTGAAATTATTTATCATATTATATTGTGTTTTATTTATATTATTTATTATTATTATTATTATTCTTATTATATTTATTATAAGTTTTTTTAGTTTTTTTTGGTTTGTGAAAAACCAAAGGGGTGGCGCACAGCAGGAGGGGCGACCCCCCTGGTTTTTCTTCCTCCATGAGCAGCGCACCAGGATCTCCTCCGCGTGGCTCCTCTATAGCCGGAGCTACCTCCATGCGGCCTACTCTCCCCTTGGCCGAGCCTCCTCCTCCCCGGCGCGGCCTCCTCCCTCGTCTGACCCCCTTGCCGCACGACGCAACACCCCCATGGGGTTCCCCCTTCGATGCACACCACCCCTCTCTTACGGACTCCTATCCCCTTGCCAATCCAGCTGGTTTTCATCACGAATCTTTTCCGACCCTCCATGGTAGGCCTCTTTTCCTCTTTCTCATGCTTCATTTTGGTCTATTTTGACATCTTCGTCGCCCTAAGAATTTTGGCCGAACCCTAGGTCGAGGATTAAACTGTATTTTCGGTTCCTATTGGTTCTAGGGTGGTGCGGATTGCCTCTTGGGACATGTTCGAGCAAGTTTTGGCAACCGCCGCCGAAGGCGATGCAGTTTGGTGCGTTTCGGTCCACTAACTTTTCTTCAGGGTATATTTTTGCAGTACTTTCATGGTTTGCACCTTTTTAATTTTGGTATTTTAATGTTTATGACTCACTGGTATTTATTTGATAGGGAATTGGTTGGTTTCATGTGGTTTTGCTTCATTATGGTTTATCACCGGCACCCGTGGTAAGGGTTTGTGGCTGTTGTTGTTTTTAACACCATCTGTTTTCGTCTCTTTATATGTTATAAGGTTCCTTTATTTGCTGCGTAGTGCGTTGGGTTGTTTCATGTGGTTTCGAGTCATCGGGGCTTTGGCGACTCGACTGCTTATGCATAGGTATGTATATATACGTATATAGGTTCCCCCGTTACATGTAATTTGACCCATGGTACTGAATTGCACATATGGGGCAAGGTGTGCCTATGTATATATATGAAAAATGCATGCGTAGGTGAGTGGAGGCTAGTGTATTCATATAAGAATATATGTAAGGATCCACTTGTGCATTCCCATGGCCATGTGGGTGTGTGCATTGGGTCTAGGTGTCCTTGAATGTATGTTAATGTGCGTATACTCATTGGGGGAGCATCTTCTCATAGTTAGAAAGCGTAAAGAGCCAGAGTGGATGGCTTAGTTCCAGTTGAGGTAGGGTCCCTCTCCTTTCCCTTTAAATTTATGTAAAGTAATAGAGAGTTTAATATTGCACTGTCTTAGCATTTTAATTATGCAAGTTTAGTTCCGATTAAATGCTTTTGTGAAAATCGTGTGAATTGCAGGAATAAGATAAAAGTGGTTGGGTGGTCACTAAACTAACGATTTAATAATAAAACCCCTATTCTGAGGTGCACTGCCTTCAATATAAAAATGTAGCGATAATGATTCATGATTGCCTTCCTTATTTCCTGGTTTCTTAATTTTGTTAAGTGTTGAATGAGTTTTAAAATAAATTTTAAATATCACTAAGTGAATTGTTTGACAAATTAATGACATGTTTTCTAATAAAACTCCTCCAATGGAGGTGAGCTGTCTTTAAGATGAAAATAAAATGTAGTAGTAAATTTTTGTGCTTGCTTTCTTAAATGTCTTATGACTCTTTATGCTTGACATTATACTTGATAAATGACATGCTTATACATGTATCTTACTTGTTACCTCAAATGACGTTGCTCCTTGAAAAATAATAAATGAGCCATGTCACCTCCTAAGTTCATGGATTTCCATGTGATTATAACTTTTAGTGTAGGGTGTTTACCCTCTTCCCTTTACTTCGGTGCTTATGTCATGCCACGTTTTGTGGCTCTTGTCGCAACCTTTCAACGATGCCTCATTATCTATTATTTAAATTCTTGGGTAGTTTGATCATGCCCATTTTGGCCTTCGTTTATGATGAAGCCCATCCTGGGTGCTCGCTTTACCTCTTGGCCACGCCCTTGGGTGTGCCCCGCCTAAACGCCCCCCTTTTTCCTTGTTCTTTATGTTATAAATGTAACACGATAGTTTGAATTGAATTCCTTTCTTGAACAAGTTTGTTAGCTTGTACCATTTAATGTCATTAATAACCCATCATTGAGTCATGTTGATGCCATACACTTTTGTTTACCTTCTATTTCTCAGGAAAGTTCCAGAATTCTGATTAAAGATAATTAATTATGAGAACTAATATAAAAAGTTGAGAATAGATTTGGAAAATTAAATGTGAATAATTAATTATGAAATGGGAATTGTGTCGACTGATTAATTAATTGATAAATAGTAATAAATAAATGAGATTCTAGGTCCTAGACATGGTGTTCGAGATAAATTAAAAAGTTGTGTTTGGACACAGTGTTCCTTCCCAATGGTTATCCAAGCTTGTGATATAGGGTGTTAGACATGACGATCTACACCGGATAATTATCTTGGTGTTAAACATGGAGATCAACAAAAAATGTGATTTGAGGTCTTAGACATGGTGATCTGCACCAAATGAGAATTGGGGTCCTTGACATGGAATTCAACACCAAACGAATGATAATAATTATTTATGAAATTAATGAGAGATGTGGGTAAAACCCGAGTGAATTGTGATCAAATAAATAAAGGTAAGAATGAATTTATTTCCAATCTGAGTTGAAATGATAAGTGAATAAATAGAGTAAGTGAGAAAAATGATAAAAAGTGTTTTTATGCTTGAACCAAATGTACTTGTGTTTTTTTAAACAGGTTCTTATTCCGGCTATGGGCTGAGGCAGGTATTGCTGTCATGTGTCCTTTTTGGAACCTGGTTGGGTGTTTATTATTTGTATTGTATCGTTATTGTTTGGAAATACCAGCATATTGTTTAATTATATTTCATTGTCTAGAGTGGGCTAGACCCCGGTGGTTCTGTCCTACTGAGATATATATCTCAAACCCTACTCGCACCGCCATTTCACTGGGGTACCTGAGTAGATTCTATTTGGTTGCAGGACCTTATTGTTGTTGTTTCTTGTACTTGGAGTTAGGATCAAGGGAACGAGATAAGGCTCGAGATGCTTATGGAGATCTTCTTCATGCTTGATTCTTTTTTTATTTACTTCTTTCATTTATGTGTAAGTATGTTTTGTGGTTTATTTCTTCCATTGTATCGTTATCATGTCATGCATGCATCTTCTATATAAACTGACGTTCTCCAATGTTGTTCAATCCTTATAAATTAAAAATGCTTTCAAATGCATTATTATTATTTACATTGCTTCCTCTAATATTGTATTTGGTCCCTTTTCATCACCCTAATAAGTCGTTATAGTCTCCCCCCTGACTTACCTTACACCCTCGCCACTAGTCGGTAGCCTCCGGCATAAGGGGAGACGCGCTTGAGGCCATGTCGTGGGCCGGCTCGGGTGACCGGTTTAGGGTCGACCCGGGTTGGTTCGTGACACTCCATCAATGATTATCATGTATGTATAAAATGATTTTTAAATTTATTATATCTGATATATATGTTATATGTAATGCCCTGACCCCAGTTACCCAGAGTCGGTGCATTATTACATAACATTGGTATGATCACAATAAAGATCAAGTCTCGAAAGACCGATTAGTTTATTAGCCTCGGAATAACTAGATACATTAATAAAGTTTACATTACATCATAAAATGAAAACTACAACAAAATAGTCTCCATAGTCCACACTCATATCCCCACATACTATCCCAACAGGTCATTCATAAATTACTTTTCACATCCTAGGAAAAATAAAACATTGAAAGGGGTGAGCTCAAATGCCCAGTAAGGATAACAATATAGCGAAAACATTCATAAATAAGAATAAACATTTAAGGAAATATATAACTAAAACAAAATCCTTTTAAACTTGAACTTCAACATAATATGGTAGAAATAAAATTAAATAATTCCATTTACTTATTCACATGGATATTCTACTAATCGAATAATCACATGAAATATCAATAACCACTTTCATAATGATGGAATGCATAATGCCAGACTATCATAACCACATAGTCAAGGCCTCATGCCAAGACTACAAATAAGATTTTATCAAGTCCTTGTGCCAAGACACTAGTTTGTCTCATGAGACCTACCGATGCATTGAGGAGCTATAGCGGTCTCCACCCGTCACATATTAAGTCCAATGCATTCCTCATATGAACAGGTTTAAACATAACATAAATATTCGTATTAAAACTAGCATACGAAATGTCAATAATTTCTCCATAAACCATGAATGGTATAAAAATAACACATCCATAGTCAAACAAAACACAAAATCTTCAATACAATATGGAAGTTTTGTATCATAATAAATCAACTTCAAATAAGCTTAAAATCCATCAAAGAATGTTGACATAGATGAAATCAAAACTATTTGAGAGAAATATCTCTTTCTTTGAAATCATTTAAAAGTCACATAATTATAAAATAAAACATTTACTTTGAAAATTTTATTATAATCTTATAAGGGAAGCTTTGAAGATTTTATAATAGTGGAAAATAGCTGCACCCGCCGTATAAGTTAAAAAAGACATTCGTACCTTAATTCTGTCGAAAAGGTTAAAAAGGACCTTGTTTGGAAAACGACGGAAAGATTCCTTTATAAACCTCTTATAAAAAGCCAAACAAGGGTATAAATTACATTAACCCATATTATAGTAAATAGTAAAAATGATTTGAAATACTTTTTTAAGAAACATAGATGTGGATGATAAAGAAGTCCTAGTATATTATTACATATAAACAACCTCGGATAATGAAGAGATTGCGAAATAAACCCTTACCTTGTACTTTTCCATGGATGGGGGTAGGTTATCCTCCGTTATAATGGTGAAATAATTGTTATTAAATTATACAATAATAATATACAATAATATGATATCATATATGATCTTTTAACATTTCTTTGTTAATAATATCTAAATATTATTGTCGTTTCAGGTGTTAACTTACTCATTTTCTTTTATATGTTTTGTTACGTAAGCCCTGGTTGTTATGGATAGGTTGTATCTTATTCATATATAGAATGATATTAAGTCCTTAAACATTATTATTAATCATCAAGTGAGAATTAGACTTGAATGGATACGATGGGGAATGAATCTCATCGCGTTTGTGGAGACGGTAGTCCGTACGTATGCACGAGCGACAATATCATTCTTTTGATATTAAAATAATATTTAACTGGATGGTATATCATATATACAGAATCATTATCATGTTATATTTATTATTTACAAGAATTACACATCATTATTATACCCATCCAAATAATAATTTTTTGAATAACAATTACACCACGTCGTGGAGACGGTAATCCGTACGTACACACGTATGGTGACATGTCATTAAAAGGATGAATATAATACTGAAATATGGTTATACCATGTTTATAATAACATAAAATTATATATAATATACTGGAGTTATTATTTTAGAATGGTAATAACAAAGAAAGAAGAAGTGGAAGAAGAAAGGAACTTGAAAGAGGGTGGTGAAAACATTACCTCTTCTTCGGGTTCTTCCTTTTCATTTGCTCAAAAGAATACCTTAGGTTGGATTTCTGACTAAAGGAAGGACTCTATGATGAATTTAAGGAAGTTGATAGAGTATTTGGTCAGGGGTTGGCCGAACCAAAAGGCTTTGAAGGTGTGAATTAATGAGAAGGGGGAGTGCCCTTTTATAAGAGGGGTGAGGGGCACCTTTGCTAAAGCTAGAAATATTATTCTATAATAAATTCATATTCGGTTTATAATGGATTAGAAGTGGATTATTTAAATGTTAAGGTGGAGATGTGTCGAAAAAAACTCAACCAATAGGTTTTAGACAGGTTGGGGTTGCTATATTAACCTTATCTTTTAGTTTTAACACTTAGTTAATTAGATTAACAATTACCATGCCACTTTGTATTTTTATATTATATAGTTAATAAACTTACTATATACATCCAAGTGACCCCCAAGTGGTCTATTAATGATAAAACTATCATTATATAAGTCTCTTGGCCAAAAATTATATTTTTATGAATTTAATATCAATTAATAATATAATATTTTTTTTAAAAACTCTTTTATGTCAATTTTTGACACTATTGGTATTTTGTTTTTGATAAATTCATAACAACATTATTACTTCGAAAACAATTTATATCAACAATACCAATATGTCATATTAACCTATTAAATTTTTTTAATTTATAAAAAGTCTCAAATACATTTATTTGAGTATTTATAATATCAATTATTCTAATTTATCATTAATTAGGTAATTACAGCATCACCATTGTGTCATAAATAAATTAAATTATTTAATGTATAAAAATTATAAATAAAATACCATTATGTAGGAATTATTTTTATATTTCCAATTAATATTTATAGTATAAAATAAAACATATATAACCCAATGTAAAAATTGTTTTTCTAAAAGATATATGCTTATGTCATTTTGGTATTTATTTTAACTTAATCAAAATAAAGTGTCCCTGTCACCTACAAGTGGCTCCATGGGGTCCCAAAATCGACCCAAAGATGCCCATGGTCATAAATGTATCCACCAATAAGGTTATGTCACGTTTTTGGGTAATTTAGTATTATTATAATATTATTTTTAACCCTTATTTACCGGATTTTCAATTTAACCATGTTAAATAAAATATTTACTGAAGTAATTATTCAAAATGTATAAAAATAAAAGTTACCTATTTATACAATTTGGAAATCATGATTCCAAATATGTAATCCATTTTTCCAAATTTAAAATACAGAAGTTGCAAAAATTAATTTAAAATTAATTCCCGCTGTCAAAACAAAAAGCGTGTTTTTAAGATATAATAACTATCAAAAGATTGATACTTGTTTATGTCCGGTTTATTGGTAAAATTATGTAAAATGACCAAAATTGTATTAAATGGTAAAAATATATTCTAAATATACTTTAAAACCACTCAAATTCATAACTTATCACTATTAATTATTTCGATTAAAAAATGTTGTTTTTAATTAAAATTTAGTAATTTTCACTATTCATCAAAATATAAAAGTTATCCGAAAAGTACCAAAATTTCACCTTAGGCTAAATTCAATACTCCGAATCCAAAAATTAAGTCCATTTTGAGATATAAAATTTATAAAATTTCAAAAAGTTGGTATTACTATTCATAACGGCTAGTTTGATTGGTTGTGGTGTGTATTAGAACTCGAAGTTGCGCACAACACACGGTACTGTAATATTCAAAGAGAAGTGTACCGTGGAAGTTTGGGGTGTTACATTATAATTATAATTATTTATGTATAATATTATATATATTCCTTTTTCAATTCAATTTCGTAAAGTATACAATGGAAACGATCATGTTTATGAAGAACTACCACTTCCCGAAGCGATGTGGTTCATATTTCACATATGATGTTAATGAAAGTTGATAAAGATTTATATAATTTTCATATTTTAAATTCATGATATATTAAATTTTTTTTTGAAATAAATATATTTTATATATTCATACCATTTCATCCATTGAATAAATGATTATATTATTCCCATGTAAGGCCGACTACCACCTCACGAAGTGGTGTGACTCATTTCTCATAAAATGTTAAAAGGAATGGTATAAAAGGATGAATTAAATGAAAATATGTAATGTATATGACATAATATTGGATCATAAAAACTTATATTTAATCCAATTCATTACCCTTTAACCCATTATGGAAATGATAATGCCTCCCTTATGTTTGTACGGTGTATCGTCTTCATGAAACAAAGTGATTCATTATCCATGTACATATATAATAATAATTGTAAAGAATAGTATATTGAAAATAAAATATATTTATAAAATTAATTTCATTCAGGAGATGATGTTACAATATCTAATATTCATGATCAATAACATTCATGAGAAAACATTCAAGAGAAAATAAGACAATTAGTACCTGAAAAAGTAGTGATAATGAATGATTATTAAAGAAAAACAAAAAATATATTATAACTGTATCATATACGATATTATAAATATTAATAAATTTTTTGGATTAGTTAATAACTTGTTTTAAACCACTATATATGAGTTTAATGAGTTGTCAACTAAATGGAATTTTTATGTAAGGATTTTCATAACTCAATCACGATTCACTAGGCTATACCTCAACTTTCTTGATTGTATTATTCACATATTATGCGTGAGATAACAATTTATTAATTTTTATTTTTATTTATAAATTTCTTTTATAAAATCAATCACAACACTAATTAAATCTCACCTTAATGGTGGGATCTTTATAAGGGTTTCCTCTCAAAACATCCTTCTTGAGACAAATGTTTTTTATACACTTAATTTATTTTATATGGTGTATATAATGATATTTAAAATAATATAAATTAAACCTTACTACATAATAATATTTTATGTTACAATTCATTTAAATCAATAATTTGGTGTTATGATTCAAATTTGACCAACGTAGTAAGGGTTTATTTTAAAAAAATATTTTAATCAGGTTTTCATATGCTTGAATTTCATTTTTTTTGAAATTATTTGATGATTATATAGTAGAATCTATTATTTTCATTATACTATATTTAATCATGAATTTTTCATATAATTTTTGAAAATTCCCCTCCTTGGTAGTTAATATGATAATGGAAATGTTTTTACAAAAAATTGACATCATTTCATTCTTCCGTGAACAATTCATTTTCATTTAAATAATATTTTCCCAAAATGTTTTCATTTTTTTACATTGGCTGTATAAAGTTTGTTTTACCCATAACAAGGATTGAAAAATTTAATTAATATTACAATAATTTTCTAAAATAATCACTTTTTTTAATTTTCTTATACAAATTTCAATAGAATCATTTTTTTAACACATTCCGCATTAATGCAACTTTTCTTCCTTTTTATCCACTCGAGGAATAATGGAAAACAATCTATTCAAATGATATATTCAAAAAACTATTTTATTACTTTTGATTGAATTAAATTAAGAGGAACACATATATAATTAATAATTTTATTATGGGTTCTCCTAAATAGCACTCAAATGCATTGGTTAAATATTTACTCTTATAGGTTGTTATATATTAAGACTTGGAAGTAAACCTAATTCATTATGGGACTTTTTCCATTATGTTATCTTGTCTAGGAAGATACAATTGAATAATGTTTTTTTCAAGTTCTATGTTGTTTCCATATTTTATGTTACTCAATGATCATATGATAACATGTTCATTACGTTATGATTTTATATAATTACTCATATATCTTTTGTTTTATGATAACATATTTTATATTTTACTTAAAAATTATTTTAACATATCATATTCATTCCCTTATTGGGATTTTCCTCAACCATATATTTTATGAATTCCCAAGGATATCCCATTTATTTTTTAAAGATATAATGTATTTAAGGACTCATTATAGAGATGAAAATTTAATATAAAATGAATGGTTCCATGTTTTAGTTTCTGTAGATATATTATGATCATAATATTTTAGAAACATTAGGAATAACAATAATTTGGTTTGAAATTAATAGTTTTTTGTGTTAAAAATCATGTTATTATATCTGTAAAATAATTCAGTCGCCAAATATGGAATTAGATAAAATGATTAATTATCCATTCAAACTAGGATGATGATTTTTTTCAATCATAGGGACAAGAATAATGATATGAATAGAGATATTAATATGTATAAAAAATATACAATAATTCTGGTGAAGAATAGAGTGATTTGTTTCAATAAAATTAAATCCATGTATGGATACAGAAAGTGGACATGGTTCTGAAACAGATGCACCTAGGGTAAATAAATCCAAAAACATAACATCGAGCTTTATTTGGTTGATACCAGCAATATAAAAATAGTCGTTAATGTTTACATAGTTTGAAACTCCTAAGGGAAATGCATTTGAAATTTCCAAACACTTTATGATCAATCATGAACGATTTGAATACATAATGATCATAGATGAATTTTTTAATTTTGTAGTTTTATGGATTAATATGATGGTGTCATGATTTGACATCTTATAATTAACTTATCAGGATATTATTATTTCCTACCATGAATATTGTATCTCCCAATATGACATACAATTTTATTATATAGTGGGAGCCATAAAGAACTATCTTAACATTGAATTTGATAGATGATGTGTTGATGAAAAAATAAATGGGATCATGATAGGGGTGATGGATATTTTTATTATACCTAATCAGTTATCATAATATATGATCAATAACATGTATCTTAACAAACCTTAGGACTCCATAAAAGATACATATAATGTTTTCTAAGAGCTATGTTGGTGGAGACCCTATATGAAATAATATTTAGTTTCATATATGCTGTGATTGTGAGATGAATCGCTTAATGGAAAGTCCCAAAGGACTAGGAATATGTTTCATGTGTAGAGAATAAGGTCATTGAGTATATTACTGGAAAGGAAAAATGAAAAAAATGTTAATGAAATGAATGATAATAATTGTTTCTTTAAGGAATCATTAATAGATGAATGTAAAATTTGTTTAATGTATTGGAATTAGAGAAATCGATATCCAAGGGTGAATTCTCAAGAAGAAGATAAACAAATTATATGAGTTAAGGTTTTGTTCTTGATGATAAATACAAAACATTGTAATAAAAAATTAAGGATTTATTATAGAATACGATGATGAATCCTATGTTAATGTTTTAATAATTAGGATTAATGATTGAAAGTTATATGTACTATAACTCCCAAAATTTTCAAATCATGAAATATATTTAAGGATTATTTGGTTGAATTTAGGTATTAGTTTTTTTCAATAATATGTTGAATGGTACTAATGATCTAGAAATTTGAACTAATGATAATGTGATACTATATGTAATAACACGTTTTTGAGGAAACAATATCATGAATACAGGATCGATATTGAGGAAACATGTTAATTTTGTGGAAATGAATGAGCTATATAGAAAACATTAGTGAAAAAAGTGATTTCATGAAAAATATTATTATTTGAATATGTTAATCATAACCATGATAATTTTATGGGATGAAGGATAATTATTAATATAGTCATCCCAAAATTTTTAATTTTTTTTTAGAAAAATTACATCTTTCATGTTGGGAAACAAACCATCACATCAAGAAAGGATGTGGGGATTGAAACCCCTACTAAAGGGTGATAAGTGATAAATGAAAACCACTATACTACATGTTTCACTTGTTATTGTGGAATTATTTTACATAAATTCATGTAAAATTCAAGTTAATATGATCATGTATTTTCATTTTATTAATGATATTTCAGGACATGTTTTATTAGATATATGTAAATATAACCTTGATTTTTAACATAAGAGGATATTTTTATGAATTATATTATGTTTTCAAATATATAAGATAATTATATTTTAGATATAAACATATGTAATGACCTATGTTTAACTTTGTGAGTTAATATTATAGTATTAGAGATTAATATATGGGAAACTCATGCTAACCGTTTTTTAAAGATAAAAGTAAAAGTTTTTATTTATTTTATGGAATATGTGATCTATTAAATTTTTATTTGGGGTTAAAAAATCCATCTTTAATACTAATATATTAGAGAAAAATATCATAATGTGGTTGAAATAGATTAAAAGATGAAATTATACATGTCAGAGAAGTATATTTTATACTATTATTAGTCTAAATGGTAAAATAATTCATCAAAACTAATAGAAGAAACATGAAAAAATAAAATTATATTATTACCTTAATATTAATATAATAAATGGTCATTTAACTGATCACTTATTTTTGGTTTTGAGGTCCTAAACTTTTTATTGATCATTAACTTCCTTATAATCAGTGAATTATACCACTCCCTTGAATTATTAATTCTATTCTTCCAGATCTATATCTTCATTTTCCACCGTGTTCTATTATGTGGAATATTATTAATGTCATTACCATTTAATCTACCATTCATTTTTAATAGATTTTTTATTAAACCTTTTTCCGATGAGTGTTTTCCACAAAATATTTTTAAAATGTCAAACCATGGATTACTAAGAAGATGATATAATTGTGGGGATGAAATTTATTTAAGGTGGAGGAATATAACACCCTAATAATTAATGATATATATATATATATATTAAATTCAATGTCATCTATTTATTCTTATACCCATAACATTGGGGTTAAACTAAATGTGTTACTGTATTAGAAAATTATTACATAAACATGACCATTATATCCATGCTATTAAGTTTGTGGGTTTGAATAAAAGTCCACAAATTATTGAAATTTTATATTTTAACCACTCATAAAATAAATTCAATGACTATCTATAGATTGGAAATAAAATAAGAATCATTTTAATGAAAACAAATTGTTTTCTAAAATGATTTGTTTTTACAGAAAAGAATTTTTTTCTCACATTGAAAATATATTATAAATAATTTTTTTTCAAAATTTTAGTATAAAAACACAAAATTAAATTCATTATTATAATAAAAAAGTAAAAAATATCTTTGTGTGAATTTTTTTGGTATTTTTATGAAAATATTGTTTTTATTAATAGTGAAAAGTAATATTTTTTTATTGGAAAGATACCATTTTTTTAATAAATTAAAAGACCTATATTATTTTAATGTGTTCTTACAAATAAAATTAGTTATATTTTATATAAAATATTAAAAAATAGTTCGTTTTAATCAATTTAAAATTGTATTTTGAGAAAAAACTTTTTTCATCGTCTGAAAATGTTTCATTTTGAAAACCCATTTTTTCAACAAGTCATTAGAATTAATTATAAATTAATATCACCCACATATAAAAGTTATTTTTTTTGAAAATGGATTCTATATTGGGTATCACAATAATTTATATTATCTAATATGTTGAATAAAGTTTTTTACCATAATAAATAGTGAAAAAATTAAAATATATTTTCTGCGGTGAAGGTGAAAACATGTTTACATTGGGTAAACTAAAATGATAAATTTTAAAAATAACCTAAAAATGTATAATTATTATTTTATAGTCATACATAAATCCTATAAAATATTTTTTGAAAAAAATGTCCATTTTTTTACCCTTTTCTAATGATATAAATATTGGTGGAGTTCATTCTTTTCAAAACATCCATTTACGTCATCTCCCCATCTAATAAAGGCCACCATCTCTCTTATACATTACACTCATAAATAAACCATTGTTATGGATTATTAATTCACAAATAACATTCATAATTACTTAATTTATCCAAGGAATCATTTATTTAGTCATAAATCCAACCTTGGAATAATTTTGGATCAAATCAATAGGTGTTTTTTGATGAATGGGTATTGTCCTTAACTAAATATTTTATATTATTTTTCATCCACACCCATAAAATTTTATTAAAACATGTTAATATAATGAACTAAGCTTATTATATATAATTATATTTTATTATTTTAAGGTAATTACCTAAAATTATCTATTCCTCCCACAATTTTGAATGGAAACCTTTAATCGTTTGAACTGCGGACTAACATCCCGAAATATGGTAATTAGATTTCCATCACCACTTATCCCAATGTACATAATAATTTATTTATTATTTATATTTAAAATTTATTTTATAATTATACCTCAAGAAATATAATATTATATAATCCTTCTTACATTCTATTTTTAAAGGTTACAATAATGTCCCTCATATATACAACGGAGTACCACTTCACAAACTAATTTTAATTATTTTCAGTTATAGTTTATATGACAGATAATAATGATTAATTTTATGTTGGTATATTATATTCATGAAATAACAAAAAAATATAATAAAATTATCATTTATATTATTCCTATATCATATATTGAATAAACGATAACATCGTTTGTGCACGACGGACAACTGCCTCATAAGGCGATGTAAATAATTTTCCACAAATGATTCACAAGGAAGGTAATGATGGATAAATTAAATGAATATATGTTATATTTATAACAATATTATGATTATTAGAAATTAATATACCATCCAAATCCTTACCCTCTCACCCACTATAGAAATGATAATGTCGCTTGTGTGTTCTTATAGCCCATTTTCTCTAAGAGTAAATATGATTCATTCTCCGAGACAAAAATTCAATAATTATTACAAATAAGAATATAACAGGATAATTTATATTTATAAAAATAACATACTTATTTATATTATGGAAATATATCATATTTTATTGATCTGATAAATTCCTTCCAAAACATGCATGTGAAATTAAGGAAATTAACAGTTGATAAAATGGTGATAATGAAATATTATTAACAAACGGTAAATAATGTGTTATAAAATGATAATATATGTTCATATAAATATTAATATGTTGATTTCATAAGTTATTAAGATGTTTAAAACTATTATGAAGGTGATTAAACCACACTCTACTAAATTTAATTTTTAGGTAAGGGGTTCCGTACCTCTGTTTCCATTCATTGGGTTATACATTTACTTCATCAGTTATATTATGAAAATATTATCTATGAAATTATCATGTATTAATTTAATTATTATTTCCAATTTTATTTTATAAATTTAATTTTTTCACACATAATTACTTCATTTATTCACCCACAACACAATGATGTAGAATTTTAAGTGTTTCATTACAAAACATCTTTCATTGAGACAATTGTTATTTTATGTTACTAATTCTCATTATATTGTTATCTACTTCCCATTAACATGAAATATAATTATAACTTAAAAATTCATAATATTTAATGTTAAAATTAATCTACACCATTCATGGGATGTTATGATTTATGTGCTACTAAATCGGTAATGGGTTTTGTCAAAATAGCATCTTATTTTAAATTACTTATGCTTGATTTCCAATTGAATGAAATTATTTTTTCATTATCTAGTAAATATATTTCATTTCATATATATCTATTTACTAATGAATTATTTAAATAATTTTATTATTTTCCTCTCTTTATGAGATAATACTATTGAGGAATTGTTTTAATGAATCTCTAACTTCATTTCTATATTCGGGTAAAAATATTTTTTCACAGAAATCCAAGTTTCCTAAAAATGTTACATAATATTATTTATTAATAAGTCAAATTTTTTATTAATATTATTTTTGAAACGTTTTTTAAAAAGAATATACCTTTCACTTTTTCGAAATAGTAATTGTTTACTTGTATTATAAAATTTATAATGGAATCATTGTCTTTTTAATGTACTTAGGAAGAATGGAACATTTATGTTCTCACGAACATAAATTGATTTCCAACATTCTTTTTTATGTTTCAGTGGTTATTTATAAAAAAATCCTCGCTTCTTGAAAAAATTTTTGATATTAAATATTTTTTTTACAAAATATAAAAGTATATTTTCTTCAAAAAAAATTGAATATGATCATTTGAAATCATTTTACATATATGTTTAAAACCTTTTTTAATACTCAATGTGGGAATATTATTTTCCTCAATAATGTACACAAACATTTAGAAGAAATTTAAATAATTTTTTTATTGATTCATGTATTGCTTCTAAATTATGTATCTATATATCACAAATGAATACATTTTTTATTTTCACTTTCATTGTTGGGTTAATACATGCCTGATGATAATTTACCAAATTCAATAATTATGTAATTTCATTTTATTAAGAAATGATGAAATTTTTTGAAACCCATTTTATACCCACAGTTAATTCTTATTTTAAGTCATATGATTTAATTCCTTTATGTGGAACTCATTGATTGTGAACATGTTTTCATAGTTGTGACTAGATAGCTCTCAAATGATGTGGATAAATCATTATTCATAATAAATTCCTTGTATGTTATTAGAGATTAAAAAACAAATTATGGGACGTTTTACACCATGTTATATGTTCTATGAAGTTATCCTTGACTCTTTTTTATATCATGTGTTGATTTTTTTTACATTTTCTATGATTAGATGACCTAATGATACCATGTTCCTTATGTTATGATTCCACATGATTACTCATGTTCCTTCTCTATTACGATATCATATTATATATTCTAATCCCATTTTATGTTTCCTTATCGTGTTTATTACCTTACAAGGATTTTTTAGCTAACCTATATTTTTTGATTTCCCTAATTTACCCCGTGTGTTTTAAGGATCTATAAATAATTAATGACCTCATTGTGGATATTAAATTTACAAAAATTCCATTTTTTAGATTCATATGTCTTTTTATTATCTTATTATTCCAAATCTAGTAGGACTCAAGAAAGTTGGGTTGTATATATAACATTTTTGGGATAAATATCATGAAATTATATGTGTAAATGTGATGGGTTACCATATAATTTATCGGATTGATATGTTGAATTTAATATTATTAATCCCTCCATTATCATATATCTATAAATTTTTATACTATAATCCTCCTATGGAAATTATATTTCATGAGTGGGTATAATTACCAAATCTTATAGGTAAATTTTCTCAAACGGTTGGGTAAGAACTCATCATTGATGAGATTCTTATTATTCAAAATTTTTTTGATGTACATATTATGGTATTCCATATTCTACCATATAACCAGGAGGTTTAGTATTAAATTGATCTTATATATAGTGATATTCCTATATGAATTTCACCATATTGTATTACCTCGATTGTATTGGTGCAAGGAAGGAAGACACCTTATGAATATAGATATAAGGAAATTAAACACCCATTTTCCTCATCATGGGGGGAACTCATTATTTATTTAGAATAAGGATATATCAATTATTCTAATCATGGAAGTTCATACAAATAACATGATCATGATCATGAATATATATCCTATACCTTGTAATAATGATTTTTTGATCAACAAGAAAGAGATCAATACTTTTTAATGATTAACAATCGATATGGAAATAATTAATTAAGTGTTAAAAGGAATAGTGTAACTAAAAAAACAATCCACCAAATATATTGAAACATTTAATTTATATCTATGTCATTTGGACTTACAAATTTCTCATTAATATTAACGTGTATAATAAAAAATTAATTAAATCTTTCCCTAAAATATTAAAGGTTTCCAATATTATTTTAATTCTTATATCTTATAAGGTAAGGGAAGGTTGTGAGGATTATTTGAATATATTAATATAGAACATAAAATGGGGTAAATTTTATTTGGAATTTATAATGAATGAATCATGGTTAATTAAGGTATCATTATTGAGACATTTAATCAAATGTAAGGGTATATTGGTGGATCCTTTAAATACAGCGGTTAATGAAAAGTGGACCAAGCCAATCAATATGGAAGAGATCTATAGTTTTTCTATTTTTTCTGGATACAATCAATTATTTATGAGTAATTTATCACTTAAATAAAATCCAATATCCATGTAGACATTGAATTCATTCATGTTCTATTAGGTAGATGAATGTGAAGAAAATTTCATTAATATTTATAAAGGGATGTTCATTTCACCTATAGTCACCATACCATATAGTAGAATATGGTTTTTTAAATATAGTAATGCATCATATAAGGGATTGGGATTTGATGTTAGGGAAATGTGAATGGTGGTAGTATATTCAATATGTCAGTCAAATACCCTTCTAAAAAGTTACCTTATTCTTTAATCAACCACATAATTTAAAATTTATTCACTGAAGATATGCACGAATTTTATATATATTGAAATGTGAGGTATATATATTGATTTAAAAAAATAAATTACATATTCATATGAAAATATGAGTTTTTATAATTTTTTTTGGGAGATGATAAATTTATTATATAAGTCACATTACTCATAACACCAAGTTATGCTTTCACTAAATGTAACATTGGGATAGCTTGAGTTTCACATGACACTGAGTTTTAATAAAACCAAAATATAATAATAATATAATTATTTATTTGAAAATATTATAACATAATTTTTAAATAAATAAACATATATAGTAAAAAATTATTTTTTAAAGTTAATTATAATTTTTTATATAATGAAAATATATTTATAAAAATTTGTACATAATTGCTAATGAACTCTTTATATGTTTCGAAAATATTATTTTCTGAAGGGAAAAAATATTTCATTTTTAAAACATTATTTAAATTAATTTTTATCAAATTTATATAAATAATTTTTCAAAATTAAATTACTTTTTAAAATAATAATTTCATAATTATCTTAGGGTCTGTTTTAGTGATTTTTTAGAAAACATTCACTCCTATATGAATGAGGTGGAATACTGAATTTTATTTTATAACATCAATTACATTTATTTTATTTATAAATTTTTATTATATTTTAATTTTTTTAATGTAAATTGGTCTCAATTATACACCCCTTTATCAAATTACTGTATTTGGAATGATTTTAAAAATGAATTTTTTGTGAATTTTTTTAGACTTTTGAACATTTCCAATTTAAAAAATCACTTTCTCATCATCTCTATAAAATTAATTTAAATTTAAAAATTTAAACTTATGTGAATATAATTTGTAAAATTGAGTTAAATATTCTGAAACAACATAAATATCAATATCTAATATAGTATTATTTAATAGTTAAATCATTAATGACTATTTACCATGGTTAAGTTAAAAATGGGATTATTAAGGGTTAAACAAAAAATTTAATGGTTAAAATTCCCTAAAAATTAATAAAATTTATGTTGTTCTAATATATAGAGTAAATAATTATTAATATTATACTTCTATCAATTGTAGATCCTTTTTGAATGTGTATAACTTCGATACAATATTTCTTTTCAAAACATTACAAGTGAGGGACTCATCTCATTTATAAAAGGCCACCCACTATCCTTTCTTCTTTAAACCATTAAACATTTTTGGTTCTTCATATACCATCCCATGTCACATCCCAAACTCATCCGTCTCATCCTAGAAACATATTAATTAATAAAATCCAACAAGGAAGTATTTTGGAACAAAAGTAAGGAGGATGTTTGAAGAACAGTTAATGTTCTTCAACGAGAATTTTTTTTATTTCTTCCTCGACATCTATAAATTCATATAATATGATTCCAGAATAATATCATTAGTATATTTCAATTAGTTATTTTTATTTTATTTTATTTTCTGACATACAACCATCACTAATTTCATAAAATAGATTATCAAATCATATTTCTTGTTTAGGGTTGACTACTATCTCAAAACCAATGACATACTTTTTTCAATTCTCATCTCTCATGATTATAAATAATGATGTAATTAATGTTTATATATTTTATTTATTATATTTTGATTCTTATTTAATTTTTTTCTCAATCTTATCTATATTCATTCAATTTTATGGAAATACGATAATTTCATTTGTTTGTACGATGGACTACAACTTCCTGAAACAATGTGATTCATTTTTGAGTTAAATGGAAGGTAATAGGTATGGCTTTGATAATAAATGTGATATATGTGACATTTAAATTTCTATGGAATTATAATATATCTTTTAACATTCTATCATTCAATCTGGAGAGAAATTGGAAATAATGTTCATGTATACATATGTCCCACCATTTCCATGAATTGTGTATTTCATTTTTATGACAATATATTATGGATTTCCCTAAATACATATATAATTGATATATATAATATTTATATCAGGGTTAATATTTGGTATATTAATACATAATGATAAATACATTATGACCAAAAAATAAAATTAAAACGTACATGAAAAACATACAAGTTATTTCCCAAAACATCATGTTAAAAAGATATTTTTTAATAAAAGAGTAATAAAATCTCATAAGTAGATAATATATGGAATGATATATATATATCTAGGTATTTAAATATATTTAAATAATTGATTTATAATGAACCTTTTAATATTATATATTATGTTTAAATGTGAAGAAAGATGTCAAAATATGATGAAAGATATTTTTATTCTTCTATTATTTTTGGGAGACATATGCAAAGTCTCTAATCATTTATTTAGTGTGGTGTATATAGTGTATAGTTGAAGTTTTATATCATGTATTACTCATTTTCATTATATTAAATTTTACATTTTATTTTATGCTTTATTGGGTATTACAATTCAAATTATTAATTTCCATCCCACATTTTACCACTGTAACATATATTTAATATTCACCCCTGGTTTCTTATATGTGTTCTATATATTATACCTGAATATAAAAGACCCTATAACACCTTGAGAGGTGAAGTGTTTATCATGTTTTCAAATATTTCATCTATATTGGTGGATCTTGTTCCCATGTTGTTAGGAACCTATTAAACGAGTTTGTTGGTAAAGTGGAGTAATTTAAACATTCACATGCCGGGAGACAATGCACCAATTTTACTTGGTTCAACACAAAGAGTAGTCTATGGAGCATAAACCTATAGTGTTCCATTAATACCTAAATCTACTTATTTTAACTATTTAGTGAATTAAGAAGTCTATACATAGTCACTATATTCTAGGATCACTTACTTTATATAATTCTATTGATTCCACAATTATTCTCTCATAACACTTCTGCCAACACCACCTATCTCAGTACATTGG
Organism: Viscum album; assembly: GCA_963277665.1. Classification (NCBI taxonomy): domain Eukaryota; kingdom Viridiplantae; phylum Streptophyta; class Magnoliopsida; order Santalales; family Viscaceae; genus Viscum; species Viscum album. The sequence continues at coordinate 894,478,500 of OY728121.1, read as the reverse complement.
GTGATGTCATACTTAGTTTATCAAATTTGTGGCCACATCAATATATTTTCATTAATTTTTTATTACCTATATAGAATGAGACATTCCATGTACCATAGACTAGGGATGATGCACTTTGGAAGCCCACTGGAATGAAAAACTGATATTCAATACTGCCTTTCACTAGGCTCACTACCATTGTGAAAAACCATGCCTTTATGGAAGAAAATGACATCACAGATCTCCCTGAGTCATCAAAAAATACCCCCATCATCATGAATAAATAATTATTTAAATGAATTATCATTATTCAAGAATCAAAAATTCTTTTCTCAATGCTCAAGATCACATAGAAAACCAAATTCATGGAGCTCCCCTAGATTCAAAAAAGTAGAGCTATTCCTAATTTTACTTGAACAATTTAGTGTTATGTGAAGAGGTGTAGCATCACATTTATAGGCACAACCATTCACGATGCTCCACTATAAACAGTTTATTTTTCATATCTTTCATAAAACTTTGCAACACTCTTCCTTCATGAGTATCCATTGAGAATTAACGATTTCATGATGTATTCCGTCAAACCATCCCACACATGTGATTATATGAATCTCATAATCCCATATAACACCACCACTATTCACAATTCTCTAATTCTCATAATCGTAGAGAACATGGTCATTATTCTCAATCCATTTCATAATCACTGATCTTTCCATCAGAACATTCGTTCCATTACAAGATTTTACTGATAGAAAACTACGTCCCTTTGATTAATTGTGCCATGTCCCCTACATCATTGAGTTTGGTGTAGTCTTACTCATTTTATGAACATGAAGATAACTTTCTTATATTTTGATTAATATATTTTTCCATATCTATAAAAGACTCTTCTTGCAAAATAGACATGTGTTTATTCTATTTGAACACCACATTCACTAAATAAATCATATTTAAAATTGAATTTCATAAAACTCCATCACGAGGATCGCTACCATCATGAATCACTCTACCTACATGGAATATACTTCAATAATGAATCTAAATGAGTCAATTTTGAATACCCAATCATCATAATAACTCATTAATCAAAATCATTATCATCCTTAAAGACTCAATAAGTATTTTTGAGATGCTCAACAGCGCATATAATGTCGGATTCACAGAGATCCCCTAGCTACGTGGAATCATTGTGATTGTAGTTTTCCATGAATATTTTTCTATTATTTGTGGTGTGGTATCCTCATTTTGATAGGATCATCAATTTGGGATTCTCTACCACCACCATTGCATTTTTAATATCGTTAAGAAACATATTCTTGGTGCCCTTTCCTTCATGAAGCTCCATTGATATTTGATGTCATCGCGTAGCATTACATCAAGACATCACACACTCATAAGCATCCAATTCTCGTAATCACATAAAAAATTATCACAATTCATGATCCTCCAATTCCCATTATCCTGGAGAACACCATCTCCTTTCACAATTATTGTTGTAATCATGGAGGTTTCTATGGGAACATTTTTTCCTTCGTGAAGCACCCTTCATTATGAAGATTCTTTGTGAAACTCACAACACGTCCACAATATTTAATTTCTAATGGAAATCCACATTATGTGATTCAATCCATCTTGATTAATTTTGAACCCATAATTTTTTCATTCACTTGGAAACAATGCCACCTTCAATCCTATTTTTAGCATGAACTATAAGATCTATTTCCTTGAAAACACCCACATATTACTTGTGATGATTAAAAAAACACAAAACATACTTTATTTCAAGAACATAATATCCTTGGTTTTAAAAATATCCCCCTTTGGGTTTGTTCTCAATCTATAGATAAAATAAATGAAGCAATGACCACTATCAAAACCGGATATGAAAAAAACACTCTTCCAACACTATAAGTCTACATGAGAAAAGCATGGTGTAGGAAACAATATGGAAATCATGAATTATATTCTCATGTAGTGGAATTATTATGGACGTCCAAGAGTAGCTCTAATCGTGTTGCAGAATCATTTCATGCCCTGATCAGTAAATGAGGCATCAAATCTCTTTGGATTCTTCATAACACTAAACCTGATTAACTAATATGACTTCATATTTCCACCTTTAAAAACCCCTTTTCAATGTTGAATTTCATTGTTCTCTACCATTGGAAATAAACCCAAAGAACCATATTTTACTAGAAGTTCTCAACACACAATCCCCTTAGATCATATCTCCCCTATTAACAAACATCACATCCCAAAACTGATTAAAACATTAAAACATAATAGGCGAGAGGTAAAAAATTGTAGCCTCCTCAAGCATTGTGAGGTGGTTGAACACTGATGTTCAAGTAATGTTTCTCAAACCCATGTGTTGAAAATGGCGTGGTCAGAATTTCATCCACTTGAACATTACATACAACATGATCCATTTTAATCATTCCTTGATCAAATTTTCCCTTGATGATGTGATATTTGATTTTAATGTGTTTTATATGAGAATACAGAATCAGATTCATTGATAGATCAATTGTGGAGTTGTTATTACAGTTAATCATCATTGTCTATTTTAACAAATAAATAATGTCAATCAGTTGTTTCTTTATTCATTGTAGATAACTACAAGCCTTTATAGAGGAGATATATTCAAATTTAGTAGTACCGAGAGAAGTTATTTTTTGTTTCATACTCAAACATCCCACACATTTCTATAAAATAAATACTAAGCTGCCACTTATTTAAATTCTATCCACCACATCTCCAGCCTTGTTAGCATTAGAAAATGTTTACTATTGATTATCTCATCCTATAGCAATGTATAACTCATAATATTCAGTATTGGGAATGTACGTCATGATTTATTTTACTACCACCCTATGTTCTTCTTTCAGATTAAATTGAATGACGACCACAAATAAAGTTGTAAAGATAATATTTGGTCATGTTGTAGTATAGTATTACTAGATTCTGATTATACTATTGTACATCTTGGGATCAACTTAAGTCACAGCCTCATGATTTCCATGATTTGTTCTTACTTCAAATGGTGTTTACATTAGATTGGAGTCATGTATATTGAATTTATTTATAAAATATCATATATAATTTTCCTATGAAATATGTTTATTCATTCCCCTAAATCACTTTTATCCCCAAGAACTATAAGAGTTCATCAATCAGGGAGATTTTATATTTTAATTACATGTTATTGGAAAATTCATCCACTGATCATTTCCTGCTTCGACCAAATTCAATATAATCTATATAAACATGAACCATGAAATGATCTTTTTTAGAATTATTAACATAAATATTGTGATAAAATCGTACTCTTTAATATTTTATCTTCTTTAGATAAGAATTAAGTCAACAATACCATGCTCGTGGTGCCTTCTTCAAACCATATAATGCCATCTTTAATTGTCAAAATTTTTTCTTTATTACTAAGTAGAAAACCCCCAAGTTGTTCTATGTATACTTATTATTTAAGAACACCATTTATGAAATATATTTTAACATCTATATGATACATTTTTTATCATCTAGGAATTTCCATGGAATGAAAAAAGTTTGATTAACTCCAGTCTAGCCTCCTAAAAAAATTATTTCACAAAAACACCTTCTATCTACAAATATCCATTAAAAACCAATAACAACTTATTTCTAATCACATTTCCATGGTCGTCAAATTTATTTTTAAATATAAACATCATACAAATCACATTGTTATTTTTTGGTATCTTAACTAGATCCCATATTTGGTTCGTGTCGATATGCTCCAACTCGGTATTCATAGTTATAACATATGATTCATTGTTTTCTGCTTATTCAAACGATGTTGGTTCAATAAATAATAAAAAGTAAGAATGTGCTTCACTCCTCATTGTTCTTTGCTGTTTTGGTGTTGTCTAGTCATCATTGATGTTGGATTGATCATTTTTTTCTCTTTTTTTCTCCTCTAAGGATAAAAAGTATTTTCTTCTTCCATGGTATCCTCTTTTAATTATTATTATGTGTGAACATAATTATGTTAATCCTAATTGTTTTTCACACCATCCTCTATTTCTGTATTTAGATTTTTTCCAAGTCCACATTCTTCCTCATATTCTATCATATCAGTATAATAATTCCTTGAGTCATTTCTTGTTTTATCATCAATTATATTTACATCCCTTCCTTTTCTAGTTTTTCTAAGATTATTAATAAAAACTTGAAGTATTTTCCCTTTATTGAATAACAAAGAAATATTCCATCATATGAAACATCAATATAAATTACTTTACTTCCATCATTGTTTCAGATTCAAAATTTACTTCAAAAAACATGAAAATACTTCAATGAGGGATTCCATCAATTACAGAACTCATATGGTGTCGTTATTTCTCCCATATAAAACACTACTCGATTTTTTATACACTATAGTTTGGAAATACTCTTTCTTGTAATGGTGAGATATATGACTCTAAATAGGCATAGTTATAGCCATATTTTTCACACATCAATTCATGATCTCTATAACTCCATTTTTCTATGGAGTTCATACAACATCCATAATATTTTTTTCCATGTTTCAGTAGATATTTTTTCAAATTTAATGGATATGTATTCCCCTCTATTTTCAGACCACGTATATTTGATTGTCCATCCAGTATCATTTTTGGCTATTCAGTTATATGTTTTCATGCATTCAAGAAATTTTTATTTCCTATGTACAACATAAAAAAATCCATTATTCTAAAATCATCATTGAAAATAATGATTTACCATTGTCCATATATTCTAGAAAAATTAATCAGAACACATACATCTCTATGGATGAGATCAAGAAGATTTGATGCCATTTTCTTATTTGGATGATATGAACTACATGCCATCATTCCTCGTATGCATGTATCATAATAATTTTCTCATTAATTTTTTTGATTTGGGATATCCATGACTATATTTATATTTGATATCATTTCCATGTCATTGTTTATTAATGTGACCCAAACTCTGGCCACAAAAGTTATTTTCTTCTTCAATAATCATATATAAAATTTTCTCCATACTATAAACTTGATATAAGTTTCCATCTATTCTAGATCCTTTTAAGATATAGTTTCATGTATTTCCAATGATAATAAACCCATTTTTGATAAATGACACTATCAATCATGAGTCCCATATTAACTCACTCTCAGTTATTTGTAATGTAGACCATCAACACAGTGAACTTCAGTTTTCTTCACCTTTCCACTATCTAGTTCTTTACTTCTACTGCCTTTGTTCTTCAAACCACTGTCATTACTAAACCATTATGTTCACTCATCACTTTTCTTAATAATCCTTAACTGTTTTTCATTTCCTATCATATGGTATGGTCTTTCACTCTCAAGAATCAAGGTGATACGGCTCTTTGTTTCATTGAGTGATACTCCTGTAAGGTTGTATTTTTCAATTTTATTCTTTTCCCTAAATAGAATATTAAATTGAGTAAAGGATAATGATTTTAATTAAAATCTATTTTCCATGTTATTAGGTTAATTATACTCATTCCCCTCTTCTAGAGTAGAACTCCTATTTGTAAGAGGAACACCATCTGGTTGGCGAGTATTGACTTATCTCTGAGTTCTTCATGTATTGGTCCTTCTATTCATCTAATTACAATATATATATATATATACCATGTTATAAAAATGGATAAAATATCCATAGAAACTATTTATTCTATATAATATAAGATATGAATTCATTATCCCATATTTCGTATCTCTCCCCAATTCCAATAGCTCAGTACCTCTTTACATTATGACATGGTATGTCCATGATAGCCATAGCATTTAATTTTCATAAGCGGAAATGAGTTCTCACTTATTTTCCTCCCCATGTCTCCTTACATAAGAAAATAGTTTGACTACCTATCTTTTGGGTAATCTTGTCGATATGATTTTGTTCTCCTATCAGTTTTATTTCAGGCTCTTATTGTTAGGACATCCATTTACATTGTGATATGTTGAAATTTCAATTTCCCTTTTCTTTGGTTTACCCCAATTTCAACCATTGATGTTTTAATAATTCATCCAATTTTATTCTTTCCCCAACATGTGGATCGTTGATCATTAAAAACCTTTTATACTTCATCATAACCTCGTTGATCTCTCTCTAGTAGTTCAACATCAAATAATCTTCCAAAGTGTATTTTATTATTTATTTTCACTGAATTTGACTCACATTCAAGTTTACTTCTTAGAGAAACAACTTCTTATTCATGTCTGTAAAATTCCTGGACTTCTCCTCCATTATGGGTGTATGTTTATTGACTAACATTCATATTCGTCAATTTTTATCTTTAGATAAACTATATATTCTATATTCTCATAAGAGGATGAATGTTCTTTCGATACTTCATCAAGTTTCTCAATTTTAGCTTCATGTCGATGAACATAATTTGATTATTCATCCAGAACCACTCCATAATTTTGTAACTGTTACATTGATTATCAATCTTACGAAGGGAATACTCTACTTACAAGTAGATATCAACATAAAAAATTAAATTATTATCTCTAGATATATCATTTAATAGTTCAGACTTTTCAACTATATCCGTCATAGACTCTTGGGTTCTAGATTTAAACTCTAGTTATACATCCTCAAAAGACTCATTACCATAATGTTATTATTTATAGAAAAAACACTATGTCAATAATTTCATTCTAGATTTGAAGTCTCCATTTTGACAAAAAAATTTCTTAGGATTCTATGAGTTTCTTTCTACACATTCTTCATCATTGAACCTCCTTTTTCACTGAGAGGCAATATTCCCAACTTGAACATATTGAAAACATGAAAAGGGTAGATTTCCTTGAAATCTCCCTTATCCTCTAATGAATTTATTATAAAATAGTGAAATAGGTTCGACTTCGACATTAGATTCATCAACATGGTATGCTGAAATCTCATTTTTTTATATAGATTTAAATTCCATTTCCTTTATAACATGGTTTTTTGCATCCTCTAGTTTGGATCTTATTTCATATGGTACCAATCTACTCAGAAGATCCTCCAATGAAAATCATAAAATATATATTTCCTCAAGGGATGAATCTTTTGTAATATAAAGAGGTGGAAGTATTCTCAATATTTTATTTACATTTTCAATGTAATTTAATTCTTCACCAAGTAATTGAATTGCTCCTACAACTTCGGAAAATCGATTTAAAAATGTATATTAATTTTCATCAGGATGTATCATTAGATCATCAAACCTATTGAAAAAACATAATGTTTTTCCTTCATCACTATTGTGTTCCTTAGTATATATTTTCCTTCTTTTCCCACATGTACTTGGCTGATGTACCGCTCATAATATATAAATTGAGCTAAAATGCATGCATTTTGTTCATTGGAATCAGGATTATGAATTTTACTATTAGATTCAATCATAAACAGTCTCGCCGCATCGGTGACCTTAATCCCTTATGTAGTGGAAAATTATAATTCCATTCTAAGAGATATTTTTTGAGATCTTATCGTTTTCTTCCAAATTTAAAATTTTCTTCCATCAAAGAGGAATAATCCCCTGACATTAACTGAATTCTCACTGAAAAAAATTAATAATTTAACACTAGAAACATGGCTTTGATACCTCCTGAAGGACCTTGGAACACCCTGAGAGGGGAGGTGAGAATCGAGGTGTAAATGTTTTCTTTTATAGTGATGGATCATTATCCCACATTAGTATGAACCTGTTAAACCATTTTTTTGTAATGTGATGTAACATAAATGTTCATACGTAGAGAGACTACAAAACTATTTTAATTCGTTCACCACTATGCGCTAGTCGAAGGAGCATACACTGATAGTCTTTCAGTAATACCTAAATCTACTAATCTTCAAAAGTTATGGAATAAAAATTTTCAGACTCAGTCACTTTGTCCTAGGCTCACATTCATTACAATATTTTAGGGATAGCACACTATGACCCTAAAAACACTTTTATGGACCCAAACAAGCTCAAAACTTTTAGTGATGTCTTAGACAGTTTATTGACATGATAGTAACTGGAATATATCTACATTAACGTACTTATCCCTATATATAATGAGACTCTTATTTTAATATAGACCTGAGTATATTCACTTTGAATTATCTATTTGCTATAAAAGTGACATTCAAAACTACCTTTAATGAAGCTCCCTTGAGAGGCTCAATACCTTAACAAAGAACCCTACCTTCAAGGAATAAACATCCATTGTGATGATCTCTATGTCAAAATGGAATACCCAATAATCATGAAGAAATAATTAATCAAAAGAATTTGAATCAATCAAGACTCAACAATTCATTTCATGATACTCATGCTTATATAGGAATCTAGATCCACAGAGCTCCCCTGGATTCATGAAATCAATGATATTATGTATTTTCCTTGAATAATTTCCAGTTAAGTTATGACGGGAGCCTGTTATTTCTGTGCTCTGCCAATTTTGATGGTTCACCTCCTCCAGTACATTTTTCATATCATTAAAAAATATCTTTGCGTCACTACTTATTTCTTGAAGCTCTATTTATATTTAAAATTGTCCCAAAGGATTTTGTCAAACCATCTCTTTTTCATGATGATCCAATTCATGTATTGTTGTAGAGCACTATCACCAATTTACATACTCCAATTCTCATAATTTTGGACCACACAAGCACTATTAGTGATGATAGTTGTAATCATGGAGCTTACCGTCAGAACATTCTCTCCTTCATGAACCATCCTTCTTCTTGCCCATTGTTTGAGAATCTCAAACCATTTCTATATTTTCATATGACCTTTATGGAAATCCATTTTTCTCGAGGAAATATATCCACAAAAATTTAGACAAAAAAATTTAGCATTCTGTGGGAAAGAAGTCCACCATCAATCCTATTTTCTACTTGAATTGTAAGATCCCATTCCTTGTTAACACACTAATCATTAATCTAATGATTGAAAACAAACACAAACCCTATTCTTCATCAAAAAAATAAAATTCTTGGTTCTAATAAAATTTCATTTATAATACATATCATTATAATTTTGGGGATTTATAAATATATTTCGGGATCAATCTTTAAGAGGGGTTATGTATCAAAATATACAGAAGTGGGATGGGATCATTGTCCTAATTTTCTGTCTTTGAGACATATGATACGTTATGAATGTATCTTCATTATGCGGTATATATAAATCCCCCTTCACATGTAATGTTGGGAATTTTTTTATCCTTGTTATATTATCAGTTTCATTTAATGTTATTCTTTCAAGGAACATATTATTCAATGCTACCAAATTGGTATGGGTTTTATGTTATAATCATATTATTTATTAGTAATTCTCATGAATATTATCCCAATGATGAAATATAATTATCTTCCTATCAAGAAACTCTTTTATTTTCTCATCATAAGGTTATTTGTTGAGAATTAATATGTTAAAATAATTTTCCACTATTTATGTTATCAACATTACAAAATTAAGCTTTATGAAAAATCATCTTTATCTCCCTTTGTTATAAAACATGTTTTTTTTATCAAAATCATGTTTTGTAAATATATTTTCTAAATTTTTAACATTTTATAACTGAATTATTTATGTTTTTTTACCCTGTATTGAATTCTATTTAAATGTTTCGAACGTATTCTTCATGTCATTTTCTAAACAATAACCATTTGGATTTTATAAAAAATGATACATGATATTTTTTGTTATCATGTTTGGAAGGAAAGAAAATTATCATCATTATAACTATTATTTTCTGTTAATATTCCATTATATGATTTAATGGTTATTTAGAAAGAAAAGGATTTTCTTAAAAAAGTAATGGTGTTTTTATAACATTAAGGATATTTTTTGAAAGAATTATTTTATGTTATTTTTGAAGAATAATTTATATTTTTATGTTTATTTTGATATAGATGTATTTTCAAAAAATCATAAATTTTATTTTTTTACTTACGAAGCGATATTTTCCTAAAGAAGTATCTGAAATATTTTTTATAGATTCCTCAATATTATTCATGGTATTTTATCAATGAATATAATTTCACGAATATTTTATGAATTATCTGTTTTAAAAATGGATTATCAATGGAAATTTATTTTTCTCAAGAGGCATTCCATGTAATATTTCAAATTCATTCTCCAAATAAGATAACATCTATTGATATTACTTATGCCTTACTCAGAATATGATCGATGGATATCATTTTTCTTTAATTACTAAATGGTTTTTTATTATGATGATAAGAAGTTTATGTAACTCATTTCTTTTCCCTAGGTTATACCAAGATAATATACATATTAAACTCACAACATTTCATGTGTTATTATATAAATAAATGATGAGATGATTATAAAATCTATCAAAATTACACAGGTTTTGATATGATCAAATGTTTTTTAGACACATTTTATAACATGGGTTATGATATATTTAATTTTGATGATATTTGGAAACACATAATTATAGTTTTCATAATGACATGGGTGGGGCCTATATCAATCTCCAGTTCATTGGAAATTTAATAATCTTATAAAATATCAAAGGGTACACAAAAGATCATACCAACATTGAAAATGGATACACAAGAGGTTACCCTAATCCCAATGTAGGTACATGGGTGGTTAATCGAAGCATAAAATGATAATAATGTCATGGTGGATATCCATGAAATAATATTTTATATGATTTCTGGTATTCCAGAAATCAATATCTTATTCCAATGTTATTCTTTCATGTCTCACTTCCATTGATTTTTATATGATTCATGTCTTATGAATTTCCAATCATTTTTCCATTACTTGAGATTATGTTCGTTAATATACACGTTTTTATTCAAAATGATATTCTCATGTTCTCTTAACCTTTTTTGAATAGTATACTTATATATCTCTTTGGTTTTCCCTTATAGAGCACCTGTACATACCCTTTCATTTGTTTCTTTTCCCCATTTTATGAATAAATATATTATTATTAATAACATATTGGGAGATGATTTAGATCACATATGGACAACGATTTTTTGTTTCCATGTTTCCAATGATTGAATACCATTACAGACCACATGTATTTTGTCTAATGTAATTATTTCACATCTATAATGTTGTACTATATATGTATGAAAACCCTAGGTCATTATAGTTTGTATTAGAGGATATGTTTAGTAGAACATTGGAAATTATGATGAGAAAACCATAGTGATAACCCTATAAAAGGGTCTATGGATGTGTCCAAGGATGAGTCAAAGTATAGAAAAATGTCCTAAAATTTTCGTAAAGGATGGAGTGTGTGGATTTCATGAAATTACATCCATATCTAGTTACTAAAATTGGATGTGGATCTATTATAGAGGTACATACGATAAACTCAATCATCCCTTGGTGTATGAAAATGGGCCTTGTAGCACATCAAGTATGACACTCCTATGGGATACATTATATAAATTCAAAAACCCATTACACACAATAAAGTGTAATTTAATGTGATGATGGAAATGAATATCATAGGATAAACCTAAGGCATGAATGATTAAAATGAATATATCTTGATTTATAAATATTATATGTTATTTTATGTGATGTTGTGGTTTCTACCTATGATTATTTTTCCTAACACTATGATTTTTTTAATCTTTATACGGATCTATAAGTAACCATGTTGTTGTTCAATGTGACAGAAAATGCAATGATTGTACTCCTTAGTATCTAAATATTATTGGAGTTGTAATGAAAATTTTCATTTTTAGGATCATACAACATTCCTATTACATGAATCTTGTTGTGATTAAATGAGGACAGAAGGGAACAATATTTTTCAACTTCATCCCAAGGAAATTTCCACCTACATTCAATGCGTATTCTGATCCTATAGTTTATGAATAATGGATTAGTATAACTAAAAAGATATTTTCCATTCTCTCATGTTTGGAATGTGACAAATTATTATTTTTTGTTTGGATGGTGAAGAAGATCAATTGTTGACTCTTATCTATAATATGAGGTGATATGATCAAATTTAATACTTTGATGGGTTCAGTTGAAAAAATCATTATTCAATAAAAACATTCATTTTATTTTCCATATGATGATGGAGAATGTGTTCATTCAACTAAAAAATAGATGATGAAACCATGGGTACATGTGAGGATTTTTTTAAAGAAAGTTGAGGCATGATTTTTCTATAATCATCCATCTTAAATATATGGTTAATCATTTATTCAAGGGTATAAAAACAATTCATCGAAGGGAATAATCTATAATAGACATAATAATACATAAATAGATTGTTTTGTATGTTTTAAAGGTAGTACTGGATGTTAGAGTTATGTATCAATCACATGTCTTGGATAACAATATAAAAAATAAAATTCAAAGGAAACATAAGATCCGTGAAGTTAAGAAGTTGAGACTTCCTTTATTCTCAATGTGTGGGAAAAACCATAGATTATATTTTCATAAGTGGACTATAGAAAGTTTTATGTCAGGTAGGTAACACCAAAAAGGGGTTGAAATATAAAGTTATGTGAAGATGTTTGCATTTGAAATATATAATGGTAAATCACATAATGAACCTCCCACTCATTAGTATTTAGAAATAAAATGTTCTTTGTCATTAAACTATAATGTTCACAAATATGAATGTTAATGATGGTGATTAACACATGTGTCCTATTAATCCAAGGGATAAAAGGAAATCTCATGTGATCGTTTTTAATTATGAAGGTTGTGATTATTATACGGTGAAAGATATACACAACATCCACTATATAACTTATATTTTCTTACATGTATTTGGATATACAAATTGTTTTGTATCTAATTAATTATATTATATTATCCATATTCCAAAAAAAATGATTGGATTTAGATTTTTCATTGAAACCCCCAAATTGTACAATGATCACATCTTAATTATTTGATTCATCTCCTATTGTAGTTTTCATAATGTTTGTCAGTAAATATTAACATTATTTTTATAGTTTCATTTGATGAAATAATAGGAATTGATTGGATTTACCTACATAAGTCCCACAATAATTGCTGAGGAATGGATTTTACATTTGATAACCCAATCAAATATATGATCATCTAAAAGTGTTTCGATTTGTATGATCTTCTAATAGATATAAAATTAATTTTCTGTGTTATAATTCACATCCATAAGGGTTGTTTATCACAAATCGTTGGTGAGGAACAAGAAATAATGGATATTTCAATTTTACAGGTTTTTATTGATTTATTTCCATAATCATTTTCGGCATTTCTACAAAAACATGTTTTCAATTTTCCTGGTTCCTTACTAAATTTGAAGACTCCATAATGAATGTCCTCAAGTTACATGTATCAATTGATAAAGAAACTCTTGGAAAACAATAATAAGGGATTCATCTGGAAAAGTGTGTCACATTGGGGTGCACCTTTTCTTTTTGTAAAAAAAATGATGGATCATTAGAACTCTATTTTGACTATCATGATATGAAAAAAAATCAAAATTAGAGAAAATTTTGCATTTCCTATTCTAATGACTTTTTGACCAGTTATATAATGGGAAATAATTTTCATAAATTGACCTTTATTCTGGTTATCTTCAATTATGGTTCATGAAGGAGGATATAACCAATATATCATTCCATACAAGGTTTTGACACTTTGAATATATAGTGATTCCATTCGGTCTAACAAATTTTCCTATAATCATCAAGTATATGGTGAATAGAACCTATATTGATTACCTTGATCAGTTTGTGGTAGTATTTATAGATTATTTTTTTCTATTAAAATTGAATGGATTAGAATCATGAACACATGAAATTTATACCAAAAATAGTATGGAATGAGAAACTATATATAATTTTTTTTATTTTTGGCAGAAAAAAATTTCATTTTTCAGTCATACAATCTCAAGATAGAGTCTAGCAGTAGATCACTAAAAAAAGGAGATAAATGAATGATTGAACATACCAACCCTTGTGATTGAGATCCATAGTTTTCCTGGTTTAACTGCATAATATTAATGCATTTTGGATAATTTCTCATGGATATCTCATCCACTCACCATGTTAACTCAAAAATTAGAAAATATCTACTAAAATGTAGAATGTATGGAATATTTTATGGAATTGAGGGTAATGATGTAGAATCCCCATCCTGGGAGCCTCCTGAAGGGTGCCCCAAGTCTGGATGGCCACATAACCTCAGGCGCATCTCCCTGAATTCCAAAGGATTCCATCTAGCAGTTATGACTTTTTTTTGTCTGAGGGGGAGACTATACCCTCATAGGTAAAACGTACTATCATAGTGGATGTAAAAAAAATTAATAATAAATAGTGGAAGCATATAAATGAATAAATTACAGCATAAGTAAACTGAATAATCCAACTGAATAATAATCAAGTGCTTATGCCAACTAAACAATGTCATGCCATGATGTTTGTCTAAAATGAATGTATTGAAAAAAGAAACCCCAGAAAAAAAACCAAATGAAATGAAAAGACACAAAATAAAAATTTCATCATGAGACAAGATCAGTCCTCTACCCCTGTCTCCATCCTATGAAGTAAGAAACATTCATGAATAGGGAGAAAAATGCTCCCCATTGTCAATACCTACAAGCATGTAATCTACTCAGGTGTGAACAATGCTTGAGCGGGGTGTGAGATAAAATCCCAGCAGACTGGCACCCAAAATGTCTAAAACATTCCATTTCATCCTTTAATAAAATGCATTGTGCCATTATATAACAAATGCAGACAATTAATTATGTGCAATAAAATAAATAACTAGACTCAAATCTCGAAAGGAACCCCTCCCTAATCACCTGCTTCGGCCTAGGTCGAATATTTGAAAGAAATACTTGTATGAAAAATGAACATATACATGTACATATAAAAAGACAAGAAGAATGTTAAAAAGTGAAATGGTACACCCCCAAGCATGTGCTTTAACTTGGGGGATACATCATGTGTCAACCAGTTGTGCTTCAACATACCATAAAAACATCACAAATATCAAGAGACTAAAAGTGGAAAGAATATATATCTTATGTGCGTCATTATTAAGGGTTCTTATTGAGAGTTGGTGTGTGATCCCATCACAACAGTATCACTATAGAACATCCTTCAATTTATCTAATACCACTGAGCCTGTCCAAGGTAATATTTCGAAAGACCAAGTATCTCTCGTGGCATGGATTTACCATGAGCCTATTACAATTCCGCAAAAAGGGATCAAGCATCATATAAGGCTGGAATAGAAATATTTCCAATGGATCTGTCTCGATGGTCCCTTTTGGAACCAGTGTCACTCAAAAGTAATAGAAAGCCCGAGAAAGTATCGGCTTGGAAAAGCCAAAGACACCGCCCCCTGATGCGTAGTGCTAACAGTCAGGAACGGAGGGTTTATGTGTTGACCTTAATACAAGAACCAGCTTATTTATATGCCCTGAATTTAGTTAATGTTACAAAAACATCATATATGGCATTATAAATATATGAATTTTAATGTTGAAATTTAAATATATACACCTATGCCTCACAAGGTATAAATTAAATATTGTAGCATAACAACATGACAAGAAAAGATACCACATCAACAGAAGAAGAAAAATGTACTTTTTCATAAACATATATTTTTTCACAAAAACTATCAAAGTTCCAATAAATCAATGTTTTTGATCAATGTAAACTAATTATTTTATTTAATTACAACAAAAATGGGTTCCACAACACATGCTGTTAATTAAATTAAATGCTCAGGATAATGAATGTTATACCGACCATGTCGGCACACCCAAAGCGGTGTCTGATCTTTTTGTAAAAATTTACAAAATTTAATTAATTGTAAATAGGAATGAAAAAATTAGGCAAAACAAATAATTTAATGAAATTGGGAGAATTTTCACAAGGACTGTTGGTACAGATGAACAACATAATAGACTGTTTTTTTATAAATTGCAGCAAACTAGTGGGAAATCTAGTTAAAAACCTACCTCAAGGTCTTAGATGATTTTCTGATCCGTGGTAGGCCTTGATTTGATATAAATAGAAATAAAACATATGATTTTAGAAAAACCCCAAAATATGGTAAAATATTTCCACGAAGAACTGCGCGCACGATACTAAACAAAATCCTATGATTCCAAATGTGCAAGGTTATCCATACCTTAAGGTTTACTACACACTTGACAGTGAAGAAAATGTAAGACAGACAGAGGCACAAAAATCTTCTGAAGGGGCTATCGTGTAGTGTGAAAACAAGGGTGAGGGAGGGGCGTGGCGTAAGGGAGAGGAGGATAGGAAAAGTGAAAAAATGAAATAAAATGATGAAAAATAAAAGAAAAATAAAATAAAAATAAAAGGAAAGGAAAAATAATAATAAATGAAAAATAAAATAGAATAAAAAGCATGGAAAAGAAAAAGGATAAAAATAAATAATGATGGAAATCTCTTAATTTAATTATTATTTTTCCATAACCCCCTTTCAATTTTATTTCTAAATTTGTTTGTATACATTATTTTATTTTTTTAAATTTATTTTTTTCAATTATTTTTTATTTTTAATCCTTGATTAATTATTTTAATCCTGAACACCACTCTATATCACGACGGTACATTTTTCATAAATCTCATCACTTATATAATTAAATTAAAAAGGCTTCCCAGAACCTGCGGTGGGGTTCGCAGGCGCGCACCCTAGGTCAATTTAAATATTTAGAAAAAAAAATAAAAAAATTTCCATAATTGATTAAGTCTGGGACATTACGACCTTTCCTTCTTAAGACAACTCATCCCCGAGATTCCCTTCCGAGGGAAGTGGAACTTCATAATAGAAAAAATCCATCCATTGAACACGTATATACATCTATCGCTCCCAGTTTTCATCTTGACTACGTCTATGTTTCCAAGACACCATGAACAAAGGTACTGACATTCTTTAAAGGAATATTATGCTACGGTCAATGATACAGATCGGATACTCCGCAATGGATGCCTCTACCTCAATAACGATGTCATTAGGGTCAAAAGAATGAGATATATCTGGATGATATTGTTGAAGCTAAGATACATGGAAAATGTCATGCATGGAACAATACCTCTAAGGTAGTAGTAATCAATTGGCTATTGGCCCATCTCTCTCCACAATCTCAAATCGCACAATGTATATCAGTGATAACATTCCCTACCTTCGAATCCGCCTTTGACCCAACCTTAGAGAAACAAACAGAAATACATGATGTCCCACCTCAAACTCCAGTGTTAATTGATGATGATCGATATAAGTATTATTTCTAGATTTAGATATATTCATATGCTTCTAGATCAACAGAACTTGCTCAAAATTATCTGGAACGAGACAAGGAACCACTAGAGCTTCCTCATCTGCTTCGAGCCAGCCTAAAGTTGAACAACATTGTCTACTATAGAGGTCCTCATACAGATTCATTTGAATTGTCTCCTCGAAGCTGTTATCATAGTTTAACTCAAAATAGCTATAAGATTCTCCTAAGAACCTCTAAAAATAATGATACAGGCTCGTATCATATCATCTAACACTCGTATCATTCTCTCAGACAACCCATCGGTCTAGGGGTGATATGCAATACTCAAATGTACCTGCAAACCCATTGCCTTTTTCAATCCATGGTGGAATTGTGAAGTAAAGTAGGAATCTATTTCTGATACAATAGAATGAAGTATTCAATGAAGTCTCACAATATCCCAAATAAACATCCATCCCAAATCATCAATCTTAATGGTCTCTCAGATAGGCAAGAAGTGTGAAACATTGGTTAGCCTATCGATAATCACCCATACTACATCACTTCTTCTAGGAGATCATGGAAAGAATATAATGAAATCCGTGGTGATGTAATTCCATTTCCATTATTGAGTGGATAGTGGCTGTAGGAGTCCAGCAGGTCAATGATGTTCTACATTTTTGTTATTGATAGGTGGAGCATTGAGTGATGAAACTAATAATCGGCTTTTTTCATACCAAGTCACTAGTAATGTTGATATATGTCTCTATACATCATGGCTATAATAGGATGAACTTCTCAAATGGAGGTGTGATATTCCTTCATCAATGCTTCTGGTATACCTGAAGGAACCCATACATGGCCACACTAAAGGAGAGTTTCACTACCATCAAACACCTATACAAAAGGTGGGTTCTCTCCTATAATGATTTACCTCAAAACGAGCCACTCATGATTAGAAAACTATTCCCTGAAAACTTGTTCTAGGAGGGAGGATGTCATTGTAAGAGAATATAGAATAGTTTATTGGCTATGATCCCAAACCCCTAGATGAATCTCTGAAGACAAATCCATCATCCACCACTCACTGCAAGCTACCTGAATGGCTTGTGTATGTGTCTTACAGTATAAATCATATGCGACAGAATTATCCTCACTAGGGGTATAAGAACCCTCAATATTGAATGACTGCATGTATTCAAACCACATGCACATCCTTATGTTCATTTCCTATTCAGTGGAGATATATTTTAAGAATTTATGATCCGTATAAACAAAAAATTTATCACCCAACAAATAGTGTCTCCAATAGCGTACAACATGAACCAGAGCTGCTAACTCAAGGTTGGGTGTAGGATAGTTCCACTCGTTATGTCTCAACTAGCAGTATCCATAAGCCACGAATCGATCAACCTGAATCAAAACTGCACCCAGTCTAATTCCTGAAGAAACACAATAAACATCATAGCTTTTACCTAGTTCAAGAAGAATCTGGATCAAGGCTGAGTTTAGTTTTCACTTAAACTCCTAAAAATATTTTTCACAGGCTTCTGACTAGATGAACTGTATGCCTTTATTAATTAGGTTTTTGAGTGGCGCTACTATTTTAGAGAAATCAGGGATGAAATTCTTGTAATATTCAGTAAGCCCCAATAAACTGCAGATGTCAATGACTCTCTTGGGATGATCCCATGAATCTACGTTGCTCACCTTTTTTGGATCAATTGATACTCCTTCTTCAGATATAATATGACCCAAGAGGTGAACATTATCAATCCAAAAGTGTCAATTGTTGGGCTTAGCGTATAGATGTTTCTCTCTCAGTGTACTCAACACAATCTCAAGATGGGTTGCATGGTCATGTCTGGAACACAAATACACTAATATATCATCTAAAAAGACTACCAAAAAGGAATCATGGTACATTTGAAAAACCAGATTCATCATGTCTATTAAGACTGCCGGAGAATTTGTGAGGATTAATGGTATAGCCAAATACTTGTACAAGTTGTACCTGCTTCATAAATCTATACGTTTTATTTTAGATGGTCGCAAACACAGTTGGTGATATCCTGACCCCATATCGATCTTAGAGAAATCAATTTTTACCCGGAGTTGGTCAAAGAGATCATCTATATGAGGAAATAGATATCGAATCTTTACTGTGAGTTGGTTGAGTCGACGATAATCCACACATAATCTGAGTGTCCCATATGCCTTCTTGGAAAAAAGAACAGGTGAACCCCACAGTGATGTGCTAGGTCTGATGAAAACCTCATCCTCAAGGTCTTCAAGTTTCATTTTGTGTTCCTTTATATATGTTGTTACCATCCTATAAGGATGAATAGACACGAGTTTTTCACCTAAAATGAGCTCGATAGTGAACTCCACATCCCTCAAAGGAGGTGATACAGAGAAATCTATAGGGAATATGTCAATGAAAAGTTCTACAACTGGAGGGAATTCTAATAGATGCATCCTCTAATCACTTATGAAGAGTCTTGTGATCTGAGCTTTCACTATTCTCAACCCTGCATATTTAGTCTTATCTCGGTCTTTCTGCATATCCCATTATACTTTATGAAGATATGTGTTGCCCTCAGGGTATGTAAAGGACACCTGATGGTGATAAAAATCCACAGGTTCATGATAAGGATCCACCCAGTTTAGACCAATGATGAAAATGATGCTAGACATATCTAGGATATAGAAATACCAACTAAACGGTACCCATCTATCTCAAGGGACACTCTGGGCACTGGTGTATGCCCTCTTTGTAGACGGCAAGTAGAGTGTTGAAAGACATGATGCCACAATGGTGCTCAATTGGAAAACAAAGACCTTCAACAACAACAACAGATATAAAAGAGTGTGATTCACTGGTATAAGAAAGATAATAAACTAAAGTAGAGGCTACTAGGATAGTACCTCTAATTGTAGATGGTCATGATGTCTACCCCTCTGGTGTTGATTGCACTCTGTACATGATACCTGAACCATAACCTTGAGACGCTACATGGTTGGCCTGTGTAGGTCCACTTTATTGATGCTGATAATCTAGAACATGATTTCCTCGACCATGACCTCCACCATTACCTCGACCTAATTGGATGGTGAAAAAAGAACATCCCACCTACTCTGGAGTCAAAGATACTATACCTGCTGGAGGTGCAGGTGAAGATCCTATACCACTAGATGCTGAAGAGTAAGAATTTCAAAAATGCTAAATGTGACCCATCTTGCCACAATATTGGCACTGATTCGTGTCTCTCATGAAATTTTTACTTTTGTGACTATCTATTCCACACTGATAACATGTGACATAGCACTATAAATGTGTTTCTTTGTTAGGATATCCCACACGTGCACCTTCAAACTGGTGTTTCCTAATTCTAGAAGATCTGTCACCCTATCTCAGAACTGAACCACCCACTCTCACTAGTTTATCTTCATTTATATTTTTCTATGAGATCAGAGCCTGATTTATAATCTCTGCAACAGTTGTCAAAAATTAATATGTTCACCTACGAGTGAATAGTATACTCATGTTTGTCCTCAAAACTTCTTAGAGTAGTCTATGTGTCACCAGTCAGAGATAGAGAAAAACTCTGAAGTTATGTGAAATGAGTAGAATACTCTAACATAGTCATAGTTCCCTGATGAATATGAAAGAACACCCCTGCATGATCATATCTCAGCATCTACCGGAAAAAGTGATTATAGAAAGCTGCTAGAAAGTCAGTCAACACCATGTTGCTGGTTTGCTCAGCCTGAGAAACATCTTCCCACCAGTGCTTCGCAGTCTGGAATCATATAGGATGCATGTTTTACCCTTCACATTGGTAGTGTCTCAAGGTGTTTGAAGATAGAACTTATGGCTTATATCAATGAGTCTACAGCATGAGGGTCGCCACTCCCCGAGAAAGTGAGAGGGTGCTGCTATAGAAAGTCATGAATGAGGTATTCCATAGAGGGGAAGTTCTGGGGATATTATGAACTGACTACATAATCCTAAGGAGACTATCCCTGAACAGAGCATCAGGGTCCCTCAGAAGATTATTAGGAGGTAGTACCACAACATGTACTACAAGAGGTACCACTGGTGGTTCAGGACCCACCATCTCTAGAATGTACTCATTTCTACTCTCCTAAGTCCCGACATGAAAATATTGTGGCGACATTGGTCTATAATAGCCAAACACACACCATTAGTCAAAGTGTAATGAATATGAGGTAAAATGGGTAAGGAACCAAAGAGGTTAGGTAAATAGCCTACCTCTCAGCACTAAATAACAGATAGACACTTTAAGAGTTGGGTTCAATATGGAAGAGACAATTCAAAAGGATTACTAAAAACTTTCTACCATAAATTTCCATGTTAATTCTGGTTAACATCTAACAAAAAACCATAAATTTATATTTATCAAACTAGCATTTTGAAAATAAATTACCACGGGGTAAAATAACACTCACAAGCAAGCTGGAAAATTCACACTGAATGATGGTATGACATTGCAATATGCGTGTAATTTTCAATCCTATGGTGCCTAATATGATGCATGCATTGTATTTCCATCGTATCATCGGGCTGCAATGTTAAAACGCATCATCTCAACAATACCAACTGAAATAATAACGCAAAACAAGTGAGTCACCCAATAGTAAAATCATATAAAAAATAACTGGCATAAATAATAACTAAAATCCCAACCCAAGAATTTGGGTTTCCTCTATACATGGGTATGCTACATCCTAGCACAAGGTACATTCCCAATCCCTATATCCTAGTCTCATATCTAACTGAAACAATTAGACTAAAGGAAAATATAAATAACTATGACCCCACATTGTAGCATCTTCATCTTGGTAGCATCCTAAAGGGTTCCGAATGGTTGGTTGGCCATATAACATCAAGTTCATCTCCCATAATTCCAGAGGCTACTGACTACCAGTGATGATATTTTTGTGTCGGAGGGGGAGACTATGACCTGAAAGGTAATATGTATTATCACAGTGTAAGTAAACAACAATAAATAATAAATAGAAGAATCATTTAAATGAGTAAACTGAAACTTATGTATGGTGGATAATCTAACTGAAAAATAATCAAGTGTTGAAGCTCAAAAAACAATGTCATTCCATGTTGTTTTTCTAAACTAATGGTACAGAAAAAAAGAAACCCAATAAAACAACTAACTTAAAAGAAAATACACAAAGGAAAAACTACATCATGAGCGATGATCGGTCTTTTTTCCTGGTCTCCATCCTAAGCAGTAAGAAATAATCAATCATCGGGAGTAGCACACTTCCCGTAGTTAATACATTGAATCATGTAATCTACTCGGGTGTCAATGATTCCCGATCACGGTATGAGATAAAATACCAGTTGGATGGAACCCATAGTGTCTAAACCATTCTATTTCATGTTGTAATAAAATGAAGTGTTCCATTATATAAAAAATGCACACAATTAATTATGTTCAATAAAATAAATAACTAGGACCGAATCCCAAAAGGCACCCATCAATAATCACCTGGTTCAGCTTATGCTGGAATTATGAATGAAGTACTTATAGGCAGAATGAATATGTACATTTATATATATATAAATAGAATTTAAGGTAAGTAGGGAAAATGTACACCCCCAATCTTGTGCTTTAACTTGGGGACAACATCATATTTCAACTAGGTGTGCTTAAACATACATGAATACATCATAAATCTCAAGAGTCTCAATTCGGTATGAATATATACATCAAGTGCATCAGTATTAAGGGATCAAGTTGAGAGTTGGAGTTTGAGCCCATCCTTAAGGTATCACAATGGAATATCCTTCAATTAATACAGTACCACTAAGCCCGTCCAAAGAAATCCTTCTAAAGAGAAAGTATCAGTCGAGGGATGGCTTTACCATGACTTTGTTCTGATCTTGGAAAAAGGGGTCAAGCATCATCTGAAGATGCCATACCCAAATGGATAATGGAACTATCTTGATGGGCCCTTTGGGAACCGGTGTCACTCATAAGTATTAGAAGGCATGTGGAAGTCTCGGTCCTGCTAATCCAAAGATAGCTCACCCAACGCCTAATGGTAACAGTTAGGAACAGACGGTCTAAAAATGAACATAAATATGGGGACCACATTATTTCCCCACCCATAATTTAATTAATGTTTTCACAGTATCAGATATGACATAATAAGAATATGAAATTGCAGCTTCAAATCTAAACAGATACACCCTCGCATCACAAGTTATTAATTAAATATTACAGCATAACAACATAACAAGGAACAATACCTCATAAACATAAGAAGATAAATGCACTTCTTAATAAATAAATAATTCCAAAAAATAACTACCAAATATCCAACAATTCATAGTTCATGATCAATGTAAACTAATTATTTAATTTAATTACAACAAAAATGGGTTGTGCAACACATGCAGTTAACTAAATTAAATACCTGAGCTAACAAAAAATATACCGACCACATTGGAATGGCCAAATGGATGTCTAATCTT
The DNA here is from genome assembly GCA_963277665.1 of Viscum album. NCBI lineage: Eukaryota > Viridiplantae > Streptophyta > Magnoliopsida > Santalales > Viscaceae > Viscum > Viscum album. Next base: position 894,454,728 of record OY728121.1, on the reverse strand, counting down.
ATTGAAACAATTTATAAAATTTAATTCATGATAAATAGGGATAAAAAAATAGGCAAAAAAAATTAAATAAATTGGGTGAGTTTGCACAAATTCGGTAGGTCCTGATGAACGAAACAATGATGAGTTTTTTATAAATCGCAAAAACAAATATTGGGAAGTGAGTAAAAACCCTACCTTCTAGCCGTAGATGATTCTATGATCCATGGTTGGCCTTTATTTGACCCAAAATAGAAGAAGACTGAAGGTTTTAGAAAAAAACCCAAAATAGGGTAAAATCCTTCCGTGATGAAATTCACGCTGGATACTCTACAAAATTCTACGATTCTAAATGTGAATGTTCATATATAAAATATTGTTTACTGTGTACCTGCCGGCAAAGAAAACAGATGACGGACAGTATATTCCCTAAATCTCTTCGGAGAAACCTTAACGTTTAACTCCTTCACGTTACCCAATGCATTGGAGAGCTATATCGGGCTCACCCTCCCTTAGTTTATCACGGAACCACCTGTCTTCATAAACAATGCCCAATAACCATAACATAATCATAGCACATAACTTAAACCTAAAGTAAAGATAACATTCACACATTGAAATTACAATATAACATTTTAAGATAATGAATCCATTCTAAAAACCATTTTCAAAACCATTTAAAACATTTAATAAAGAGATTTTTGAATCAAAGTGTCCCATACCACTTTGAAGTTTTTAACATTTTAAACCATTAATATCCATATAAATAATTACTTAAAACCATTTTGAAAACATGGATATTAATGAGAATATTTATAAGAATAAATCATTAAAACATTTAAAATGATATTTTAGTTAAAGGGTTTTTAACAAAATGAGAGACACTTGAATACAATAATTGAGGAATAACATTTAATAAAAACTTTATAATATCATGAGAATAAAGGGATTCATGATATAATATTCCAAAGGACAGTATATACATCATATAAGAGTGAACTGTTTCATAACAACATTGATGTCTCAATAGAAATGTAAAATGAGATGAAATCCATTATAAAGAAGGTATCCTTAAATTAAGGATAAATAAATCTCATAAATATGTGTGAAAAATATAAATACACCCAATATATGTGGATATTAAGTGTAAAATAATCAAAGGTCATTCACACATATTCAAAGGATGACATATTCAATAACTACATGTTGAACCCAAAGAAATCAAAATTGGGTTAAAAAGTTCCCTTGATAGCCTAACGGCGTCAGATCATATTTTAGAAAAAGAGTTGATGAGAGAGATAAAGGGTATCTAATCACTTGGACATAAAATTTACGTCAATAATTATATATAAGAACATATCCCCACATAATAAGATGAAAATTAAAAGACATAACAAAAGAAGTCGTTTAAAAAGAGGAGGGTGAAAGGTTCCCTTACCGATTAGGGTAACTTTCGAAACGTACACCCAATGAAAGAAGGACTATACAAAATTGATGTAAATACTCATAAGAAAAAGTATGTTACACAAAGAGTAGAATAATGGACAGTACATACACCACTCAAAAGAAAATATTGGCAAATGTAGCATGAATCTCACAAAAACACAAAGTGAGATAAAAATCCCCTTATGAAATTTTGGCAGCCTAACGGTGCCAATTAAAACTTCCAAAAATGGATTTATGAGATCAAATAGGGTATCTCATAATGTAAACATAAAAATTACAGAATGAGGAATATAAAATAACATCCCCAAACATAATAAAGATGAGCTTAAAATAAATGACATAAAAGAGAGTACTTAAAAAGAAAGAGAGAGGTATGATCCCTTACCTCGTGTCCGACATGACTCGATCGTTGTTTAATCTCCTGAATAATAAAATTTGGTCAATTTATAATTTCTTAAGGAACTACTTTAAATATTATCATTCGGTTCATATCATATATTATATTGTTATAATAATTGGTTATTAAAGTGAGTTCATATCAGATGTTTTTGTCGATGTTCGGTACATGAGTAAAAATTGAACTTGTTGGAAAACAATTTTCCATGTAGTTATAGGTACATCATATCCAGAATAGTATTGATGTTTTAAATATCATATATATCCAGTATATATTCATTTTATACTATTTCATAGCATTTGGAGATAAAAAATTAAAAGCACCGTTCATGGAGACGGTAGGCCGTACGTACGAATGAACGCTACTTTCATTTTTTGTCATATTAATGGAATAAAAAAAATGAGAGATATATATATTATAATTCCAGAATTATATCCATCATTTAGATGTAATATATTACATATATATCCATTATATTGATGTACTTATAATAGTACATAACAATTGGAGATAAGAAATGAAATGTACCGTTCATGGAGACGGTAAGCCGTACGTACGCATGAACACTACTTTCATTTATTTTTTTTGTATTCAATGGAATTAAATAATAATTATATAAGGGTATATTATAATTACAGTAGGATATCATATGTAATACCATTAACTCCATCTTTTATACGTCCCATATATGGCATTAACGAATCAAATCACTTTGAGGGGGTGGTAGTCCGCACTTCCTAAAATGAAGATGTTGCGTTTACCCATAATGGAAACCATAAAGGTATGCCATAAATGAAAAATACAGAAGATTAAAGAAAACATAAACATATTATATATCATATATAAATATAGTGACATCTTAATGGCCACCTTTGAAGGTGTTAAGAGAATATTGAACAATCATCGGTTCGTGAGGTAGTAATTCGCCATCCACAGAAATAGTATGTTCTTTAACCATTAAACGGAGGTGTGTGAATGTGTAGCTCGAATACTTCTTATAAAAAAAACCTAGTATATTTTAGATACTGGTTTTTTTACAAAAAAATCTAATAAAAAGAGTTTAGGGGTTTGGAGAAGCAAAATAAAACAAAAGAACACAAGGGAAAACATTACCTTTAAATCAGGTAACTCTCTTTGATTTGAGCTCAAAGGCTTCCTTGTAAAGGATTATGCCCAAAGTGAGGCCTTAATGATGAAGAGAGGGATGTGAAGAGACAAAATGGGCAGGTTTTGACCGATACAAAGGCTTGAGAGGTGTGGGTAAGGTGGTAGAGGTTGATGCCTTTTATAAGAGGAGAGGAGGGGCACTCTTGGAAAGTTATAAAAGGTTACTTTATTATAAAATGCTTTTCGGATTTTAAAGGTCCCAAAATTATATATTTCGAGGATAAGGTGATAAGAGTTATAAATCCACCCATCTAATAGGTTTTTGACATGTTTAGGTCTTATATTTTACATTATCTTTTCATTTTATTTAAATCGTTAAATAATGAGGTAATCGCTGCATCATCATGGTGTCATAAATAAATGAATTTTTTTAATGTCTAAAAATTATAAAAAAATATCATGATGTAAGAAATACTGTTATATTTCTAATGAATATTTATAGTCAAAACTATGACTTGTATATCCCCATTTAATAATTGTTTTAGTAAAACAACTCATGTTTGTGACATTTTTATTTTAACTTTAAATAAATAGTTATTTAGGACATTTTCCTACCAAAGTGGCTCCATGGGGTCCCCAAGTTGACCCATGGATTGTCTTGGTCGGATATGACACATCCAATTAGGGTAGGACATGTGTCTAGGTCATTTTATATTATTAAAACATTATTTTTACCTTAAATTACAATAATTATTTTTAATGACGATTAATAAGACTTAAAAGTTACTATTCACCAACAATTATTTTAATCTCATTGAACCACATTTTACTTATTAATGACAACCATGTATGTCGGATTTTTGAAAATCAAATCACAGAAGTGGAAAAGTTTCATTTAAATGAAAAATCAGTTTCTTTAACTACCACTTAGTGGTTTCACTATTCATCAAAAATTGAAGTTTTTCAGAAAAATACCAAAAATTCACCCTAAGATATATTTGATATTCCAAATTCAAAAATGATTTTTATTTTAGAAAACTAAAAACATATAAGTTTCATTAATTAATTTAATAATTAATTCCCACTGTCAAAACAAATAGCGTGTTTTTAATAAACAATATCTATTAAAAGATTGACACTAGTTTAAGTCCAATTTCAAAGTGAAATTAATTCCAATGACCACTATTGGATTAAATGGTAAAAATATATTATAATTTCACTTTAAAAACAATTCAAAAGATAATATAATCATATAAATAAATTAGATTAAAAAGAGGTTTTGAATTAAAATACAACATTTTTCACTATTCATTAAAAAAATGAACTTTATCGGAAAAATACCAAAAATTTACACAAGGTAAATTCTGATGTCCCGGTTCAAAAGAAGAATTTTATTTTGTCAAATATAACACATAAAATTGTCAAAAAGTGGATTTAAAAGAGGTTCTCCATCATAAGGTGGTTAATCGACCTTTTAAAGAATATTAGAATGTTTACGCTTAAAATTGGATTCATTCGCATTTTTAATCCTCTAAAATTTATTGTAAAAAGTAAAAATATTTGACAAACATATATAATCATTTTGTAGTTAGTTTTGTTCACTCCCGCCATTACAACGACTAGGCATTAACTACCATTTAAAATAATATTATTTTATTATTAGAGTGCAACGTAAGATTCCCAAGAAACTCGTTGTTGCGTATTGGGTACGCCATCGAGCATAGCGTCCCCTTTAAAGTAATATTAATATTTTATTCACAAATATGGATAAATTTGAAAATGTCATATTCATTATTTACCTGGGGTGTTACATCCTTCCCCCCTCTTTGGGAATTGTGTCCTCGCAATTTTAAAATTGGGCTTGGAAACTTCATTGAAAATCCCACATCGGAACAAGAGTCAGTAAAACAATCACTTTAAAATAAAGAAAAAGAAGTACAAAGGTCACCCGAGTTAACCCATACTGGGATTCCATGTAGGAAAAAATGGATATGGAGGAAAAAACAAAGGGTTATCTTCTGAGGGAGAGTGATAGTAATCATGTCTAGAAGAAAGTTAACCATAAGAAAATCACAAACTTCTGATGGGTTAAACAGTATTCGATTCCCCAGTAGGAAAAGTTAACAGACAACATTTTTGTTTTAAGTTACTCTTCATTGAGGAATTTATTTTTGAGCTTAACTAAATCATAATGAAACATACTTACTTGTCACGTAGACTTTCAACTTTTACAAGATTCTTTAATCAAACACATATTTTCTCCAAAAGACGAGTATTTAGGAAGACTTGTTCGCATTAAGAGTACTATAATAAACTTCTTGAGAATCACCTAATCCACAAAAGAGAACTGTATATTTCTCATGTCTTTAGACAAAAACAAAAACCAAAATTGTTAGTATGAGATCAGATAATCCACAAAAGTATAATCATTTATAAAAATAAAATCTATTCTTAATCTCCAAAATTTGTCCAAAAAAAACCCAAAGTTCAATGAAGACCATTCGATAAAAAATTGTCCATAAAATTCTTCAATGTAAACCAAACTAATATTGAAACCCAAATATTTGAAAAATTTAATCACATAGTCTTCCAAGGTACAAATTAACTTTTATCTCCAAATAACATCAGTTTCTCTTAAATTCTCATATTGAAAAGTAATTAACCTAATCACATATCCTCCATGATAGGTTAACCATTTCCATAGATAACCCAAAATAAACTTACTCTTGATTCCTAAAATCATCTAACTAAAAAGAATTAGTCAAACTAACCAGGGACTTCACATAGTCCAGTGGTAGGCGATAAATACCAGTTTCACTTTGGTTGTGGGTTCGATTCCCACAGCTTTGTCCGATGCGATGGGTTGTCACATGGTCTGCGTGTTTTCCTTTTTCCAAAACTATATAATTCTTAAAACACTCCCAAAAACGAGATAAAATCTTCAAAAATAATCATAACATATTTTAACCTCAATTTTATCTCATGCCTTTCATTTTCCATCATATCATAGAGTAACCCATAATTACCTAAAAAGTAAGGATCATATAAACCCTAATGGTTACCTTTATAATTATTACCTGAACTTCCACATCGATTGGTCATCTCGTACATGATTCATTATAGAACATACCAAGGTTCAAGTGGTTGATAATGACTCCTTGATAGTTGGTTTAGAACAACCACAAGTTTCCTCATTGAATCCCTGATTTCATCCAGTCTCTTAATCAGAGAACCACCACAGTTTCTTTCAAACCTATTGTCACTTTGGTGCCTGCAAGATCCATCCATTCACTAAAACAGAAATGTCAGTGAGAGTATATCAACAAAACCATCATGTACTAATGAGGAAGATAAACACTAAGATATACTTACTCATTCACTTTATCTAAAACTAGAAATCTTTATGAAATCCTAACCATTATGGTAATGTCACTTATGCTTAGAGAATACCCTAACGTCTAAAGTTATCTAAACCGACCTCTGATACCAACTATAAGGCCCCAACCATAAAACTTACTTAATATTGAATTAAATGAATAATTCACATTAAGGATCTTTCTAGGTTTATATTTTTAGAGAATTAGATAATAAATCATGAATTATATTCCACATTTAAACAAAGTGGTTACATAAAAGATAGTATTCGTTTTTTCATCAACTGAAACATATTTAAAATAAAACATGGATTCTTTCTTGACACTTCCTTGACACTATCATCATATCATGCAAATTTCCCTTTGACCTGTGAAAAACATTTCCAAAACTTGGGATGAGCATAAAAAGCTCCGTAAGGGGTATAAAAGTACGAAAATAAAACATTATTCCATGTACGAAATCATACTTTACTCATAAAACATAATCATTTTATCATACCTCATCAAATCATGAATAAATCATAGAAATAATAAGGCATAAAGGTAACTTGAGACATTCATAACATTCTTACGTAGGGTGTAACCCTCTTGGTTATGTTTCGAATACCCATCACAGTATATTCCCTAAATCTCTTCGGAGAAACCTTAACGTTTAACTCCTTCGCGTTACCCAATGCATTGGAGAGCTATATCGGGCTCACCCACCCTTAGTTTATCAAGGAACCACCCGTCTTCATAAACAATTCCCAAGAACCATAACATAATCATAGAACATAACATAAGCATAATGGAAAGATAACATTCCCACGTTGCAATAACAAAATAACATTTTAAGATAATGAATCCATTCTAAAAACCATTTTCAAAACCATTTAAAACAATTAATAAAGAGATTTTTGAATCAAAGTGTACCATACCACATTGATTTTTTTAACATATTAAACCATTAATATCCATATAAATAATTCCTTAAAACCATTTTGAAAACATGGATATTAATGAGAAATATTTATAATAATAGATCATTAAAACATTTAAAACGATATTTTAGTTAAAGGGTTTTTAACAAAATGAGAGACACTTGAATACAATAATTGAGGAATAAAATTTAATCAAAACTTTATAATATCATGAGAATAAAGGGATTCATGATATAATATTCCAAAGGATAGTATATACACCATATAAGAGTGAACTGGTGTATAACAACACTGAAGTCTCAATAGAAATGTAAAATGAGATGAAATCCATTATATAGAAGGTATCCTTAAATTAAAGATAAATCAATCTCATAACTATGTGCGACAAATATAAATACACCCAATATAAGTGGATATTAAGTGTAAAATAATCAAAGGTCATTTACACATATTAAAAGGATGACATATTCAATAACTACATGTTGAACCCAAAGAAATCGAAATTGGGTTAAGAAGTTCCCTTGACAGCCTAACGAAGTCACATCATATTTTTAAAAAAGAGTTGATGAGAGAGATAAATGGTATCTCATCACTTGAACATAAAATTTACAGCAATAAAGATATATAAGAACATATCCCCACATAATAAGATGAAAATTAAAATAAATAACAAAAGAAGTCTTTTAAAAAGAGGAGGGTGAAAGGTTTCCTTACCGATTTGGGTAACTTTCGAAACGTACACCCCATGAAAGAAGGACTATAAAACATTGATGTAAATACTCATAAGCGAAAGTATGTTACACAAAGAGTAGAATAATGGACAGTACATACAAAACTCAAAATGAAATATTGGAAAATGTAGCATGAATCTCACGAAAACACAAAGTGAGATAAAAAGCCCCTTACGAAATTTCGGCAGCCTAACGACACCAATTAAAACTTCCAAAAATGGATTTATGAGATCAAATATGGTCTCTCATAATATGAACATAAAAATTACAGAATGATGAATATAAAAAAACATCCCCAAACATACGAAATATGAGATTAAAAGAAATGACATAAAAGAGAGTACTTAAAAAGAAAGAGAGAGGTAGGATCCCTTACCTCGTGTCCGACATGACTCCATCGTTCTTTAATCTCATGAATAATAAAATTTGGTCAATTTATAATTTCTTAAGGACCTAATTTAAATCTTATTATTAAGTTCATATCATATATTATAATGTTATAATAATTGGCTAATAAAGTGAGTTCATATCAGACGTTTTTGTCGATGTTCGGTACATGAGTAAAAATTGAACTTGTTGGAAAAGAATTTTCCATGTAGTTATAGGTAAATCATATCCAGAATAGTATTGATGTTTTAAATATCATATATATCCAGTATATATTCATTTTATACTATTCCATAGCATTTGGAGATAAAAAATTAAAAGCACCGTTCATGGAGACGGTAGGCCGTACGTACGCATGAGCGCTACTTTCATTTTTTGTCATATTAATGGAATTAAAAAAAATTATAGATATATATATTATAATTACAGAATCATATAAATCATTTAGATGTAATATATTACATATATATCCATTATATATATGTACTTATAATAGTACATAACATTTGGAGATAAGAAATGAAATGTACCGTTCATGGAGACGGTAAGCCATACGTGCGCATGAACACTACTTTCATTTCTTTTTTTTTGTATTAAATGGAATGAAATAATAATTATATAAAGTTATATTATAATTCCAGTAGGATATCATATGTAATACCATTATTTCCATCGTTTATACATCCCATATATGGCATTAACGAATCAAATCACTTTGAGGGGGTGGTAGTCCGCACTTCCTAAAATGAAGATATCGCGTTTACCCATAATGGAAACCATAAAGGTATTCCATAAATGAAAAATACAGAATATTAAGGAAAAAAAACATATTATATATCATATATAAATATAGTGACATCTTAATGGCCACCTTTGAAGGTGTTAAAAGAATATTGAACAATTATCATTTCGTGAGGCAGTAATTCACCATCCACAAAAAAGTATGTTCTTTAACCATTAGACGGAGGTGTGTGAAAGTGTAGATCCAATACTTATTATAAAGAAATCCTAGTATATTTAAGATACTAGTTTTTCTACAAAAAAAAGTAATAAAAAGAGTTTAGGGGTTTGGAGAAGCAAAATAAAACAAAAGAACACAAGGGAAAACATTACCTTTAAATCGGGTAACTCTCTTTGATTTGAGATCAAAGGATTCCTTGGAAATGATTCTGCCCAAATTGAGGCTTCAATGATGAAGATAGGGATTTGGATAGACAAAATGGGCAGGTTTTGGCCGAGCCAATGGCTTGAGAGGTGTGGGTAAGGTGGTAGAGGTGGATGCCTTTTATAAGAGGAGAGGAGGGGCACTCTTGGAAAGTTATAAAAGGTTACTTTATTAAAAAATGATTTTCGGAATTTAAAGGTCCAAAAATTATTTATTTCGAGGATAAGGTGATAATAGTTAGAAATACACCCATCCAATAGGTTTTTGACATGTGTAGGTCTTATATTTTACATTATATTTTCATTTTATTTAAATCGTTAAATAATCAGATAATCGCCGCATCATCATGGTGTCATAAATATATTAATTTATTTAATGTCTAAAAATTATAAAAAAAATATCATGATGTAGAAAATCTTTTTAACTTTCTAATGAATATTTATAGTCAAAACTATGACTTGTATAACCCCATTTAAAAATTGTTTTAGTAAAACAACTCATGTTTGTGACGTTTTTATTTTGACTTTAAATAAATAGTTATTTATGTCATTTTCCTACCAAAGTGGCTCCATGGGGTCCCCAAGTTGACCCATGGATTTTATTGGTTGTAAATGACACATCAATGATGGTTGGACATGTGTCTAGGTCATTTCATATTATTAAAACATTATTTTTACATTAAATTACATCAATTACCTTTAATCACGATTAATAAAACTTAAAAGTTACTATTCACCAAAAATTATTTTAATCTCATTAAACCACATTTTACTTTTTAATGACAACCATGTATGTCAGATTTTTGAAAATAAAATCACAGAAGTGGCAAAGTTTCATTTAAACGAAAAATCAGTTTCTTTAACTACCACTTACTGGTTTCACTATTCATAAAAAATTGAAGTTTTTTCAAAAAAATATCAAAAATTCACCCTAAGCTATATTTGATATTCCAAATTCAAAAATGATGTTTATTTTAAAAAATTAAAAACGTATAAGTTGCATTAATTAATTTAATAATTAATTCTCACTGTCAAAACAAATAGCGTGTTTTTAAGAAAAAATATCTATTAAAAGATTGACACCAGTTTAAGTCCAATTTCAAAGTGAAATTAATTCCAATGACCAATATTGGATTAAATGGTAAAAATATATTCTAATTTCACTTTAAAAACAATTAAAAATATAATTTAATCATATAAATAAATTATATTAAAAAGAGGTTTTGAATTAAAATACAACATTTTTCACTATTCATTAAAAAAATGAAATTTATTGGAAAAATACCAAAAATTTACACAAGGTAAATTTTGATGTCCCGATTCAAAAGAAGAATTTTATTTTGTCAAATATAACACATAAAATTGTCAAAAAGTGGATTCAAAAGAGGTTCGCCATCAAAAGGCGGTTAATCGACCTTTTAAAGAATATTAGAATGTTTACACTTAAAATTGGATTCATTCACATTTTTAATCCTCTTAAAATTTATTTTAAAAAGTAAAAATATTTGACAAACATATATAATCATTTTGTAGTTAGTTCTGTTCATTCCCGCCATTACAACGGTTAGACGTTAACTACCATTTAAAATAATATTATTTTATTATTAGAGTGCAATGTAAGATTCCCAAGAAACGCGTTGTTGTGTATTGGGTACGCCATCGAGCATAGCGTCCCCTTTAAAGTAATATTAATATTTTATTCCCAAATATGGATAAATTTTAAAATGTCATATTCTTTATTTACCTGGGGTGTTACATTATTACTATTCAATAATAACCACCCTGGTAACAAAAACAATGTCTCCAGTGATTTGAGTGAAAAATATCATGTTTTCTTATCAATGATAAGTATTACAAAATATACAATATTTTTATATTTGAGAAAGATATATCAAGGAATCTTGAACTATGGGGAGAAATGTAATATTTCCCAATTTAATTTTTAAGAATATTTTTAAGTAATGACTAATGAGGTGAAAATGTGTGATATTGAACTGAAAATGATGGTTTGAAATGTTCTTATGTGTTTCCTTGACCATGATGGAATGAATTTTTTTTGGAATTATGAATGTGTTCTATCCAAACAATATATTATGATGTATTGGATAGTGGCATCTAATAGTTATACATTCTCTCTTCATCATGGTTGTGTAATGTTGTATAGATATTTGATGGAGTATTTTAGGTGGCATGACATGAAGACTCATGTCATAGTGTTTGTATCTCATTTTTTGGTATTCCATAAATTTAGGGATGAGAGTAAAAATTATAAGGGGATTCTATATCTATTTCCCAAAAAATAATAAAAACGGGAAAACATCACCATGTATTTTTTCTTCATAATCCCTAAAACATCTAAAAAGTATAATGTTATATGGGTTGTAGTTTATCACGATACAAAATTAGCACACATTATATATATCATAGAAGATTTATCTCTAGATCAATATTCTATGATATACAATATGATATAGTAATGACACATGGACTACATAATTCCATTCTGTGTGATCTATATCTGAGGTTTATCTCAATGTTTTGGGGAAGTTTTCCACTATATATTGATATGGAGTTCAGTCTCATCACCACATATCATCCTCGGACCATTGGTAATCATGAGAGATAAATTACAACACTAGAGGATATAATGAGGTCATGTTATTTGGATTTTAAAGGTGTTTTGGATAAATACCCACCTCTAGTTTAGTTTCCTTACAACAATATAATTCACTCAATAATTCATAGGGATTGTTATTAATTTCTACATAGAATGAAATATAGAGATCCAAAATTTTGGAAGGATTTTAGATAATGAAATCTATTGGTTCCTGATATTTCTAAATAATTAGTAGAGAATGTTGAGAAATTAAGTAACATGTTAAATTATCTCTGTTTTAATAGAAAAGTTGTGTTAACAATCACTGGAGTGATCATTAATTTAATATCGATGGTATGGTGTGTCAAAGAAGTTATCCATAGAAGTATTCTATGACTTTCAGAAAGAAAGGAAAACTGATCCCTTAGTGTATTAGTCCCTTTGAAATTATTAATCATATAAAAATGATAGCTTATCAATTAGAGCATCAAAAATATCTCACTCATGTCCATGATTATTTTTCTGTATCTCTCCTTATAAAGTACATACTGGTCCCTTAGCATGTATTGAACTCAATGGTCATACTGTGGGATTAAGATCATTCTTATACGGAACAAACATTAGAGATTTTGTATCATACTTTGAAATTTAGCCAAGATAATATCACTATCATCTTCAATGTTTTGTACCGAAACCACTTGTTTGTGGAACTATAGAATAAACATGAGGGTATGATGATGTTGAAGTATCCTCATTTGTTTGTATCAGAGCAATGAAATTCTAGGGAGAAAATTTATTTTAGCATGATTGAATGTAACACCCCATGTCTTATGAAACATTTTGGGAAAAAAGTTCTATGATTTCTTGAGTTACATGCTGCAACATGTTAATTTTTAACTTCATTAAACACTGGGTTATTTTCCATTACACAAGACACTATTTTTTTAAAAAACATAATATATTACTAATATTATTAATTAAATGTCACTGTTATAAAGGAGTCATTAATCTATGTTATATTATTAATAATAACATCTTTTTAAATATTAATTAAAATTTTCTTTATAAATAACAAATATAGGTAAAAAAAGTAATTAATTTTTAGTAATGATATTATATGTTCTGAAAATACTATTTTCACAAAAAATATTCTATTTATTTCTTTTTGAGAACATTAACAAAGAATTTTTTTCAAACTTTTAAATTATAAAATTTTGAAAATAAACATCAATTTTTAATTCAAAAATTAAAAATTATCTTGGGGTGAATTTTTGGGATTTCTTCTCAAATGTTTCAATTATTGATGAATATTTAATAATATAGAATTTAAATTGAAAATATTATTCTTATTTAATTTATTATAATGATAAATTATATTTTAAGTTTGTTTTATTTTTTAATTAGTTCAATTGTACATCCATTAATCCAATTTAGGTCATTTTAACCAATTTCATATTTAATTTCGATATAAATACACTCTAATCATTTTCTTTTTGAAAACATAATTTTTTTCACATCAGTAGGATTAATATTAAAATAAAATTTACCTATTGAAATAATATAACTTCTCAAAAATTATTAAATACTCTAATTTAAAGAAATATATATATTATAATAACGTCAACAAATTTTTTTACCAATATTAATAGTAAAAATGACCAAAAAAATTTGTTACAATTAACATATGAATTGGTTTACCGAGTGTTATACTAAAAATTTAAGTGTTAACATTACCTATATAAATTTCCAAATAATATTTTACTACATTATTTTGACATTATGATGTCTAATTAAAAATTTGATCCATTATGGACACTTTTTGAATGTGAAATATGTCGGTGTACTTTTTCATTTCAAAAGATTACATGTTTGCCTCTCAAATAATATATAAAAGGAAACCTTATATCCCATATTTTTCACATCTAAAACCATTTTTGATCATTAAATACCCTCCCAAAATAACTTCCCAAAATAACTACTCTCATAATAGAATCAAATTATAGATTTAAATAAATCATATGAATTGTTTTGCAGAAAAACTATGACGGATACTCGAAAAATATTTGACATTTATCGATGACCATTTTTTATTTTATTTCTTCCTCAACATCATTAAATTTTTTTATAACTTGATGATATAATAACCTTAGTATATTAAATTTACCATGATGTTTTTATATAATGTTATTACCCTAAAAATATCAACACTTCCATCATATTGGTTATCAAATCATCATTTGTGTGTAAGTAGGACTACTGCCTCACGAACTGATGTTATTAATTTCCCCATTACCACCTATCACAGTTGGATATAATGTTGGATTTATTGTTTATGTATTATATTTATGATATTATTATGTTTATTGAATTATTATATTACAAAAACCTGCATGATTCTAATTTTTTGGGAATACGATAACGTCACTCATGTGAACGATAGACTACCACCACGCTATGTGATATGATTCGATCATGATTTACCTGGAATGTAATATGGTTTATTTCAATAAAAATATGTGATATATATTATGTAAAATTGAATCTATAATTATAATATATAATATATAATTATTTTTTCAATCTGAAAAGAAAATTGAAACAATGTTTATGCATACATAAACCATATCAACCTCATAAATGGTGTATTTCATTTCATATCACACAATTTTATGGAATTTTATAAATATATATATAATGAATATATATTATAGTTATATTTTTTTAACATTATGAATATGATAAAAACTTGATCTAAATAATAGTTACAAAAATAAATAATGAAATCTTACACGAAAAACAAAGCAGTTAATGTATGAAACATGACATTAACATAGAATTTCTAATAAACTAGTAATAAAATGTAAAAAAGAAATCATATTTGGTATGATATATATATATATGTGTGTGTGTGTATGTGTGTGTGTGTGTATGTTTATTTAATTGAATTATATTAAAATATTATTTATTATACATGAGTTATGAATGTGTTTGAGGAAAATGATGACTTAATGAAAGAGATTTTAATTCTCTTTTTTATTTCTAGAAGACATATAAAAGTTCACCAGTTATTTCGTTTCATGGTGTATGTACTTACCCTTTAGTATTTTATATCATTAATTTACTAATCTTTAGAATATATGATGATTCATTTCTTGTTATTCATTATTTGGTCTTTTGATTAAAAATATTAAAAAAGTAGAATGGGATTTACATCTCACTTTTTTTACTTCAGTGAGATACATACCATATTCACCAATTGATTATTATATGTGGGGCATATACTATCCACTAATTTATTTTTTATGTATTATCATGTAAATTATGGGGAAATTTATAAAATTTTTTGGATCCCTATTTAATGGGGTTTAAGGTTCAAAATACTCCGATGAGGTAAGGGATCATTGTAAGTATTTTCAATCTTTGAGACAAATGTTTTTTCATTCAACCATATTCTATAGGATGTTCATATACATCCCCATTTAATTGTAATATCATGAATTTTTTATTCTCATGATATTATATGATTCATTTAATTTTATTAATTCATGGGGCATATGATTCATTGATACAAATGTTGTATGTTTTTTAGGTTACCATCTCATATTTTTTTGGGATTATTCATAATTATTCTCCCAATGATAATATATTATAATATAAATATCAATAACAATATTTATTTTCATATAATATGGTTATTTTTATATATTACCTATTTCCCTTCGTTTATCACACATTATGTATACATTATTTAAATTAATGTTTTTTAAGGAAAAACATTTTTATTTAACTTTTTGATCGAAATCACATTTATCATTGAAAATATTATATTCCTATACATAAATAAATTTTTTGTACATTTATTAAGTTTTTTGATTACATTATTTTAGGACCATGATTGATATTATTTACAAGAAAAGTCAAAGGAATCCTCATATAATTCTCTAAACAGTCCTCATTTTTCTATTTTTAAAAATGTGAAAGGAATATTTTTTAAACCTATATGGAATGAATAGAAATTTCCACCATTATTACTATTAACTTCATTTAGGATTTATTTATTATTTATCAATTATATTTTCAATGAAAAAGATTTTCAATTTTATTCAATATTTTTTCCACATAATAAATGATATTTTCATCAAAATAATATTTCAATGGATTTATAAAACATCCATTATATATTTTAACAGATATTTTTTTTAAAAAATTTGTTGATGATGATTTTGAAATTGTATTCAATGTGGAATTTTTATTTTACTGACCAAAAATTTTATGTGATTTTTAAATATTCCCTTTCGAGTTTCATTTTTTTCAAGGATAATAATTTTCTAAATCATTTGTAAATTATTATTTTTAAAAAAGGATATTCAATGGAAATTTATTTTCCTCCTAAAATGTTCCAAGTAATCATTAAAAATATTTAAACAAGTAATATAAAATCCTTGGATGTCACATATTTTTTATTGGGTTTATGATCCAAGGATACAATTCTAAAGCTTTCGCTGAATGGTTTATGTTTTTAATGACCATATGTTTGTGATAAATGATTCTCTATCATGGGTTATACCAAGATAAAATACATATCAAACCCACTTCTTTTAATGGGTAACACTATGATGAATGATTAAATTAATATGAAACCTATCTATTTTCAATATTCTAATATAATATTAAATATTTATGATATAAATTTCATTTCATGGGTTATGATATATTGAATGATTATGGTCTTGTAGAAAAAATAAATATTATATTTACTATGATACGAGTAAGACATATAACTACCTCCAACAAAATTGGGTAATTATTTAGGTTATATGAGCTCTAATTGTAGATGGGAGGTTATAACAATATATAAAAAAGGGTTTATAAGATATCATATTAATCATGAAGTAGGTATACTGGTGGTTATCCTCTACCTAACAAGTTGTGAATGTATTTGTGGGAAACCTTGACAAAAGACTTTCTATGGATATATATATTCCAAAAATATTTAACTTATGATAATGTTATGAATTCATTAATCACATGTTCTGAAATTATTTTGATCTAGGTCTTATGTACTTCCAATATTTATTACATGACTCAATATTGTGTTATTCAATATGAATGTTATGGTTTTAAATTGGTAATATCACATTCATCTGAATTTTTGTTTACGTTATGCTAATTTATCTCATTTGATTATCCTTACTATCTATTTGAGCTATCCATTTCTTAAAATTAATTTCCATGGTATATTAAGAAATTTATTATTTAACCTACGTCTAAGAAGGGTTCTAGCAATGAATAACGTAGTGGGAGATTATGTTGCTCACTTATGGACAAGTAGTTTGTGATTCCATGTTTCCAAATTCACTAAACAATTATGTTTATCAAGAATATTTCTATTTAATGTTATAATTTTTCATCTAAAATAAGTAATACACATGTATAGAACTATTTTGACACTATAATTCACAAAGAATAATTTAAACATGCTCAATTGTGATGGTCTAAGAGAATAAAAAATTAAAAATACTCAAAACTTTACCAAACTCGAAAGGAAAACAAGGTGGTTAACGCTTTATTTAGAGATTATCAAGATACCCTAAACATATTGAAGTTTTTAATGGAAAAAATAATAATATATTTTAATATGATATATCAAAAAACATAATGAATGATGAGAAATGCCATATTTCATAAAATAAATCTCAAATATCCATAATTGTGAAGATCAAGGAGGTGTATGTCACATCCATGAATTATTTTAAATGTATTTTTCATTTAATTTCCATTATTTCTATGTTTTGGGGGTTTTCCATTCATTTTTATGGAAATGGAGGGTTTTCAAAATTTGGGCCAAACTGTGAGCCCAATTCTAGATTTAAAAATAACTTTTATTTCTTTTATAACTCCTTAATTTGTTAAAATTTTTCATCCATTCCACTTCCCACTTTTCATCCTATGACCTATCCCAATCACCCTTTCCATTTGAACACATTTTTAACCCATTAGCATTTTGGGTTTGAGTGAATTAATTTGGATTTGGGCCAACCCGTGATCCATTTCCAATTTTAAATTGTTTTTTAAGTCTTTAATAACATACTCATTTTTACTGTATTCCAGTGATTCCACCTCCAACCTGAATCAAAAATCCCGAGCCTAACCCCCATTATTCATTGTTCCACTTTGGAATGCATTTTCCTCACAGAGTAGGGAAAAACTTATTAGGGTTTCTCAAATCATCCATATTTGAGAATGTAAGTTAATTCTTCCATAAATATTTTAATTATAACTATTTTCCCACCATTTCAGTCCCCACATGTCCTTCTCATCCCCATTAGATCCTCCATATCAGGTTTGGTTGCTTGGAGATTCAAATTTTGGTGTATTTGGTTCCTTTGATTCAAGATGTTTCAAGTAAGTGTTTCATTTCTTGATTTATTCCCCTTAGGGATTATTTCACCCTTTTTTGAAGATCCTCAGGTCCATAAGTTGAGGTTCGAACCTAGGGTTTGATTTGGTGTCCTTCTGGTCAAATATTGTGGTCTAGGGGTGGATTTATCTTCCTTGAGATGCGGCGGTGGTGCAGTTGATGTTTCACACCATGTTTTGAGGGTTTCGACATAAAAGGTAGGTGATTCCATGTGTAATAATTTCTAGATGAGTTAGTTTTCTGGAATTACATATTATGAATGTTCTTAATATGTTTTGTGTGGTGAGAACACTGTTTATGTTGGATTTGGTTAAGTATTTATTTTTATAGTTTCATTTTAGCTTAAAATTGGGTGTTTTTCATTTGTAACCCTTTGGGTATTGTTTGGGTGTGTTTTATAACTTATGAAATTGGTTTAATAAATCTTTTTTGGGCTAAAATATCTGATATGGTAGGGTATTGGTGTGACATTATGTTTTAAAGAGGTTTTTAATGGGTTTATGGTGTAAATCCTTATTGTACTTCTTGACTGTGATTTGTGAAAACGTGTGCTTTTCATGTGGATCATTTTTTGTATTGTTTGAGCTGTTTTTATAAAACTTGGAGGTATTTTAATGAATTTTTTTGGGGATTATAATTCTATTTTGAATTTTTATTGGTGTGATTTTGTCCTTGAAATACGGTTTTGAAATGGGTTTTATGTGAAAAGGTTTGGTACACTCTTTAGAATTGTTTTAAAAAAGTTTTGAATGGTTTAATGATTTATTTAAGAGGTGAAACCATATTTAAAAACTATTTTTGATTGTTTATAATTTCAAATGGACCATTTTAAATGTAAATAGGTCTGTCATGTGATGTGTATCCTCTTGGAAATTTTTTATAAAATGGTTTAATGGATTTAATGAAATGTGAAAGAGGTGTGAATGTGATGTCGGCTGTTTGTGTTAGTGGGATGTGAAAAATGGATTTTGTTTCTAAAAAGGGTTTTATGAAACCTATGAGTGGGATGTTATGTGATGTTTATCATATTTGGAGGGACTTTATAAAATTGTTAAAGGATGTGTTGGATTGTGAAAGTTATGAAAAAAGTGTTATGGGCTATTTTGGTCTGAGTTTGATTTAAAAATTCATTTGAATGAAAAGTGGAATTTGTGACTTGTGTGATGTACATGGGGATTTTTGGATAATGTGTGATTTTTAAGGGATATTTTCTTGTGAAAACGATATTTCTTGGCCTTTTGAACTTGTTTGAGCACAAAGGGAAGACCCGAGTATCTAGGCGGGTGGACGTGTATTAGTATGCTAGTGAATCTGTGGGGTTTGGCCTCAGTTTACTTAACAATATTGACGCTTACAACTCTAACTAAACTATGATGATGATTATTGGGGACCACTAGGTTATGGGTATGTTCCCTACTAGTGGCTCGTGCATGAGAACAAATACTTTTTTTGTGGTTACTCTCACCGAGATACGAGGTATCTGGGACCCACAGCTAGCTAGTGCCTAGGGGTTATTTCCTATTGTTTCTTCTCATTAGATTGTTTATACATACCGTCAGCACACGGAATATTTGGCTGAAAAAATTCAGTAGCTTTTGAATTTATTTTAAAAGTGTTGATTCTTTAAATTAGCCCACTTGAAAACTGATTTTTTTATGTTGCATCTTTTAGAAATTGTAACTAGAAATTACATGTTTTGAAAACCTGCATCATTTTCGTCTTTGAATGATTATCACATGGAATATCATAGTGGTGGTATCCTAATGGGAATTATCTCACACCCTACTTAAACCCTTGGGTGTAAGTAGACTTGGTTATTTTTTGTTGTCACAGGTTTGGGTATAACTTTTGTGCCAACAGTTCAGGTTTTTATAGGTCATTCATGATGCGTTGTTGTGGAGATGGATTGAGGGAGATTCCTCTTGCCATGTTGAGGTTATTGGGCTGTTCATTTTTGGTTTTGGACATTTTTTATAGTCCTGGTGAGTTGTTTTATACTATGTAATTTAGTTATGAATTTTTTTAAAACATTGTTTGGTTTGAAAAAAAAAACAGATTCATTTTATTGGATTCATTTGTTGTTTTATGATTATAAACTTGGGTAAATCATTCCCAAATCTAATTTTATGATACCCGGGCACTTGTGCCAGCCTGTGAAGATCGGGAACACCCTTAGGGCCTTCTCACGGGCCAGGTTTGGTGCCATTTTCAGTGGCGATCAGATTCAGTTCGTGACACAATGGTATAAGAGGTGGTTTTGTCTCTTTGGGTCATGTTATCTGGGGAACAGTCAGGATAGTCTGGTGTTAGGATTTTTAGGACTTGGAATTTCTGTTGTGAGTAGTGTGGATGATCACCACACCTCATTATGGGATTCAAGTCTCCTGGGGATGTTAGTACCATTTAGAGTCCTTTGATTTTCGTAGTTTAAATATGATTAGGGGAAATTAAAAGAGAGTTGGGTTAATGGTCTCTGTGAGCTCGCATGGCCTGACAATCCATGTGGAGCCATTGATATTCCCAAGAACACTCTCTATGATAGTGATGTGATTGGAATATGGCTGCCAACCATATGTCCAAGTCACCCACTGAAACTAGTTTCCTCTTGCATTGTCTTGTGTTCTTTAGTTTTGCAATCTTGGAACTTTGGGTTTAAAGTGACTTGGTTTTAAAAAGTGAAAAGTTTTTTTGAAATGATTTTCAAATGAAGAGGGAATGGTTTTATTTATGAAATTTTGGAACTTAATTTTCAAAATTATTTTGAAATGAAAAATAGAGTTCATATACCTTTTTTCAAATCAGAAACAATATTGAAGTTGGTTTTGAAAAAGTGTTTCCAATAGAGTTTTCTAAAAAATAATAGGGAGTTTTAATGGGATGAGATGTTTTGAAATTTATGTGAATAACAAGAAAGTGAGATCATTTCCAAATGTTTGTGTCTTTGTGAAAAGTTTTGTAAGATTTGAATTGGTATTTTGATCTTGTGGTTAGTGGTTTGGAGAAAAAGGATGTGTTGGTTAACCGTTTTGGTTTTGAAAAGTGGAATGAATTTTTATTTTAACCTTTGGTATTTTCATGAGAGACCACATGAATGGGGTTATATGGGATAATGGATGGTCGATGACATGACTGGATTAGTTCCCAGACGGATATGAGGAGGTTGATCGGTGTGGCACAAAAACATGCATGTGTGAGGCCCATGGGGTACCATTGGTGGATATGCTAACAGTTGAACCATTTGTTTTCAAAGAGATTTTTTTAAAGAAAAACATGCAGTATTGTTGAATTGTTTTGGATGGTGTATATTATGTGTTTTTGGAAAATGTTGATGTTGTGGTATGTTTTGAGTCCATGAACCCCTCTTGTTTGAACCATGTTTTGGGTTTGTGTTTGGAAGACATGTTGGGTAGAAGGACCGGTTAGTAGTCTCTTCTGAGATATGTTTTGGGACACCTTTATGGTGGTTCCATTCATGTGTCTGGATCTGGTTTGTGGCATGTTTTGACCAATGGACCAGCTTGGTTGGGTCCTTCGGTTCTCTCATTGGATAAGGTACGACCCCATTAAGGGTTAACGCAAAACTGAAGTGAAACCTGTATTGTTTCACCATTGGAAAATCCTACAGTTGATCAATATAAGGAATATTTTATTGATCTTTATTGATTGAGTCTACATCCATCATTTCATTGATTTTTGGATCCTCTTGTTGTGGGATAGTGCTTGTGGAAGGTTGAAAGAGACCTTAGTTTCTTAAGTTTCCTGATTCATTGAAGGTGGATGTGTTCTGGGGTTGTTAGTGTGGATGAGTGTCTCAATGGTGACTAAGAGGGCCTCTAGGTTCTTCATAGTTTCATTGAATCAAGTCTTCTTGTTAAACCACAAATTTTGGGATTTTGGTAAAGAGATGATATTGTGCATACTTTTTGGACTTGTCTGTTGTATAGGGACTTGGCATACGGTCTCGTTCTATGTATTGTTTCTATTAATCGCAATGGTCATGTTCGGTGACACATTGTGATGTTTTGTACTCATTTGACTATAAAAATGAAGGTCGCACAATCCATTGAGGTTATCTATGTCTCCCTTGGGAAAAACATCAAATCCTCAATCTTAGTGGAATGTGTTTATACATGTCCTACCCTTCTGTAGTTTCTCACCCAAAGAAACAAGGTGCGATGTGTGTGCATATACTGAACCCTTGATTCAGTGAAATGTCAGGTTTTGGTAAAGTGAGTTATGAAGTGTGTTATGTCTTAGTGAACCCATTGGGGTATGCGGTGTAGTTTTTAGTGGCACAGAAAGTAGAAGTTCCACAGCCTAATTGCGAGGCCAAAGATGCTTCAATATTTTGATCTCCATCCATAGGTCCCAAAGAGAAGCTGGCGCATAGTCAGGGGAAACCCTAGTGTCATTAAAACCCTTTAACAAAGTCCTATCCTTAGTATGAAAGACATGAAGAGTTTAAATCTATGGTGTCATCATCTTTCTTATGTTGTTCTCATTCAGTGGAAATAGGTGGAGGGCCTTGTACCCACATAATCACCCAATATCTCCCCCCAACTTTGGTTTCCATTGAGTCTTTGGAGAATAGATTGAAATTTGGCTAGACAGGCTGAGCATGTAGTTTGTGCACGATTAGTAGTGACCATGTTCCAGGAAGCCATGCAGAAAGAATGATCTGCATAGTTAGTGCACTATTTCCCAAACCGTGTTGACTAATAGCGATGTCTTCCCAAATCATTAAATTATTGGGGTCTTTTCGTGTCGAACCACGCCGGTCGGTTAAGATGGTTGGTTCTTGTGGTGGGGAGACCCACCATGGGTATCTAGCATATTATTTTGGATATTTATAATGGATGTATACCCCTAGTACTAGGGAGTCTATTCGGGCCTCCCCCTGTTAGTGTCATGAATCTGTCTCGGGAAGAAATCTATGTTCTCTCTTATGGTGGGGATCCCATTTGTGTCTCTTCATATGAGTAACTCAAATTTTTTCCTTAGTCTTGTCTTGGAAGTAGTTTATTATCATTCAGAGATATATAACTACCTACATATTCCTTGGGTAAACACTAATATTAGAGATTGCCCAATGGTTTAGTTATAGTAGGGTAAGTGTAACTTAGTTTGATGTTGTTTTTTGTTTAGGTAAATTGATTGAGTATTGTTCAGATTGTGTTTGAGGAGTTTTCAATTGAGATAAATCCTGAATGTGCTTGATAGTTTTATGAAAGTGGTTTAATCTTTAGTTGTGAGAGTAATCCTTCCTTAAATGATCACTAGAGGTGTTTTGGCCTTTGGGGGAGAATCTTGCCAAATAATTACTTCTTGGTTTATCGGTTGGAGTTTGGTTTTTGTATTTGGACTTGCTGTGGATTTTCGAGGACGGAAAGTTTTATGGTGGGGTGAATTGTCACATCCATGACTTCTTTTAACTATATTTTTCAATTAATTTCCTTTATTTCTTTGTTTTGTAGGTTTTCCATTCATTTTGTTGGAAATGGAGGGTTTTTAAAATTTGGGCCAAACCATGATCCCAATTCTAGATTTACAAATACATTTTTTTTCTTTTATAACTCCTTCATTTGTTAACATTTTTCATCCATTCCACTTCCCACTTTTCCTCTTATAACCTATCTAAATCCCCATGTACATTTTAACCCTTTTTGAACCCATTAGCATTTTTGGTTTGAGTGAATTAATTTGGAATTGAGCCAACCCGTGATCCATTTCCAGTTTTAATTTTTTTTATATCTTTAATAACATACACATTTTTTACTATATTATTGTGATTCTACCTCCCACCTAAAGCCCAAATCCCGAGACTCACCCCCATTTTTCATTTTTCCACTTTGGACCTCATTTGTCTTGTAGAGTAGGGAAAAACTTCTTAGGGTTTCTAAAATAATTTAGATTTAAAAAGGTAAGTTGATTCTTTCATAAATATTTTAATTTTCACTTTTTTGCCCCCATTTCAGTCTCCACATGAACTTCTCATCGCAATTAGATCCTCCATATCATGTTTGGTTTCTTGGAGATTCAAATTTTAGTGTATTGGGTTCGTTTGATTCCAGATGTTTCAAGTAAGTGTATCTTTCATGGATTTCTTCCCCTTCCTTAGGGTTTCTGTCAACCTTTCTTGAAGTCCTCATGTCCAGAAGTTGAGGTTCAAACCTAGGGATTGGTTTGGTGTATTTTTTCTCAAATAATGTGGTGTAGGGATGGATTTACCTTCCATGAGGTGTGGCAGTGGTGCGATTGATGTATCACACCATGTTTTGAGGGTTTCCACATAAAAGGTAGGCAAGTCCATGTGTAACAATTTCTAGATGAGTTAGTTTGCTTGAATTACTTGTTATTAATGTTTCTAATATGTTGTGTGTGGTGTGAAAACTGTTTATGTTAGATTTTGTTAAGCATTTATTTTTATAGTTTCATTTTAGCTTAAAATTGGGTGTTTTTCATGTGTAACCCTTTGGGTATTATTTCGGTGTGTTTTATAACATATGAAATTGGTTTAATAAATATTTTTGGGGATGAGAATTATGATTTGGTAGGGTATTAGTATTCCATTATGTTTTAATGATGTTTTAATGGGTTTATGGTGTAAAACTGTATTGTATTTCTTGAATGTGAATTTGAAAACATGTGCTTTTCATGTGGATCTTTTGTGGAATTGTTTGAGGTGTTTGTATAACACTTTGGGGTAGTTTAATAAATGTTTTTGTGGCTGAAAATTATGTTTTGAATTTGTATTGGTGTGATTTTGTCCTTGAAATTTCTTTTTGAAATGGGTTTTATGTGAAAAGCTTTGGTACACTCTTTAGTATTGTTTTATGAAAGTTTTAATGGTTCAATGATTTATGTATGAGGTTAAAACATATTGGAAAACTATTTTTGGATTGTTAATACTTTCAAATGGACCATTTTAAATGTGAATAATTCTGTCATGTGATGTCTATCCTCTTGGAAATATTTTATAAATTTTTTTAATGGATTTACTGAAATGTGAAAGAGGTGTGAACGTGATGTCGGCTGTTTGTGTCAGTGCAATGTGAAAAAATGGATTTTTTTTATAAAATGGGTTTTATGAAAGATGTTAGTGGGATGTTATGCTATGTTTATAATATTTCTAGGGACTTCATAAAATTGATAAATGATGTGTTGTATTGTGAAAGTTATGTAAAAAGTTTTGTGGGCTATTTTGTTGTGAGTTTGATTTCAAAATGAATTTCAATGAAAAGTAGAATTTGTGACTTGTGTGATGTAGATGGGGATTTTTGATTAATTTTTGATGTTGATTTGATAATTTCATGTGAAAAATATATGTATTGGCTTGTTCAACTTGTTTGATCACAAAAGGAAAACCCGGGTATCTAGGTGGGTGGACGTGTACTACTATGTTAGTGAATCCATGGGGTTTGGCCTCAGTTTCACTTAGAAAGACTGACGCTTACAACTATAACTAAACTATGATGATGATGATTGGGGACCAATAGGTTATGGATATGTTACCTATAAGTGGCTCATGCACGAGAATGGATATTTTTTTTGTGGTTACTCTCAACGAGATACGAGGTACCTAGGACCCACATCTAGCTAGTTCCTAGGGGTTATTTCCTATTGCTTGTGCTCATTATATCCTTTATACTTACCATCGGCATATGGTATATTAGGCTGAAAAAATTCAGTATCTTTTGAATTTATTTTAAAAGTGTTGATTCTTTAAATTAGCCCACTTGAAAACTGTTTTTTTAAGTTGCATCTTTTAGAAATTGTATCTAGAAATTACATGTTTTTGAAAACTTGAATGATTTTTTTCTTTTAATGTTTATCACATAGAATCTATTATTGGTGGTATCCTACTGGGCATTGGATCACACCCTAATTACACCCATGTGTGTAAGTAGACTTGGTTATTTTTGTTCTCACAGGTTTGGGTAAAACTTTTATATAAACTGTTCAGGTTTTCACCGGTCATTCATGATATAGTGTTGTGGAGATGGCTTGAGGGAGATGCCTCTTTCCATGTTGAGGTTATTGGTCTGTTCATTTTTGGTTGTATACCTTTGTAATAGTCTTGGTGAGTTGTTTTAGACTATGTAATTCAGTTCTGAATTTTTGCAAAACATTTTTTGGTTTGAAAAATCCATATTCGTTTTATTGGATTCATTTGTTGTTCTATGTTTATAAACATGGGTAAATCATCCTCAATTATCATTTTATGATACCCTGGAACTTGTGCCAGCCCATGGGGATCGGGAACGCCCTTTGGGCCTTGTCACAGGCCAGGTATTGTGCCGGTTTTAGTGGCGATCAGATTCAGTTCGTGACATGTATGTCATAACCGCGACCATCATGGATTACCTGTTTGGTGGATGGTTTAGTGTGCCACACTAAGCCCACCTCCAATATTCAATGAGATGGTGACATGTTATTGGAATTAATAAAATAAAATTGAATACATTTAGATAATGTACTAATATGTGTTCACAATACCATATCAATGAAAATGTGGTGAGGAATAATAATATACTGTAATATCTAGATCCTAATAATGCATGAAATAATATATTGGTAATTAGTAGGTTTCTAAAAATTTGTAAAAAATCATAATGGGATAGAATATAGAACACACCAGAAATGACGTCTCAACCTAAAAAATAACTGGTAAAAGGGGGAAACATAAGGAGCCTAGTTCGTGATCCCCATGTCCCACTAACAAACTCAGTCAATGCACCCAGGTACCCATATGCTCCATTAAAGTCACCACTGATCTATCAATCATCTACATCAAACATGGAATTTTTTAGAAAATTCTATGTAGGACTGAATATATACATATCCTATAGGATTCCCCAAAATCCATAAAGGGGGGAGTAGAACGGTATAATACAAATCAACCCCACCCAAAAAAACATTTTCTATAAAAAAATGATACAAACCCATAAAAAAAAGAAATTCTCAAAAAGATACCCATGAAATAGTATTTATTCAATTGGGATTAGGAACACAATTTATACCATGACAGTATATTTTTGATTACTATTTAGGTTGTTTATATTGGTCAAGTTATGATATTACATAACTCACGTTTCAAATGAAATTCATATTAATATTTAAAATATATCTGTTCCACCTACTATGAAAAAATCTAGTACATTAAATTCATATTTAATACCTACACACTATTCATCTATTATATTTCTCATGAAATTTTATTATAATATTATTAAAAGAAGGTTCTCTATGTCCTTTATTTAAATGAGGTCTTAAAAGGGTGATCATGTTCTTAATGTGTGTATTATCATATCCTATGTTTTTTACATTAATCATATTTATAAACCAAACATAGAATATTATTTATCAACATCGTAGAAGTTATATAATATTAAATTTTAGACTATTTTATTATTACATAAAAATCTATTTCATAACCATACTCACCCATAGATTATATCATTACCTTCTTTTGGTCTCTTTAACCACATAGATAAAAAAGGATGAAAATTTATGTTATGGATGAATATTGTAATTTCAAAATTCATTTCATGTAATACTTAAAAATATTTCAGAAAATATTTCTAACTCTATGCACTAAGATGGAATGATATTCTGAGTCTTGAGGAGGCCAAAATTATTATTTTTTGAATTTTTTTAAATATATTTATATAATGACTGTCTATTTTTAAAAAAAATGAGGAATAACTCCTAAATCAAGTGTTATATTAGAATTTTATTATTTCTATTGATCTTGTAGCGTCTGATTTATCATAAGTGTGACATACTCATTTTTAGAATAAATGTTTTGGATTAACTATAGACACGAGTGAATTAAACAAATAAACCAATTAAATTTATTATTTTATTTAATTGTTGAAATGCGTTGGAATCTCATCATTAGAAATGTTCTTATAACCAATTAATTGGGTTATCATCATAAAATTCAGAATATAGTGGAGTGTGTGTTGGAGTATTGGCGGACATTGAGACCGTGATCGAAAAATTGTGATTTAATTATTGGTGTGCCAAAATATTTCAATGATGTCTCCAATGGTGTCAACGCGATTCTATTATTTGTTAGTGAATGATCAAAATCTTGGTAGTTAGTTTGATTTTTTGATTTATCACAATTATATATCCCAAAATGAATGACGATTAATTGGATAATATATTGATTTATAGATCGGTCATTAGGTAGTAATTGGTGTGGTTTTAGGATTTGGGGATATTTTTTTTCATGGTTCATTGTATTTTATACATCATCATTCTTTCTTCCTTTGAAAATTGATCTCGGATTATGTGAACACTGCACTATGTTCATTCCTCGGGTTTTTTATTTATGATTTTTTCTCCCCATTCAATATATGTTCATTGTTTTCATTTTTTTGGCCTATTTTTTTATGAATACCCTAATAATGATCATTTGTAATTAAATATATGGTAAAAAAATCACTACAGTGGAATTGGGATGGATACCCAATGAAACAATTGTGGTATATGACAATTTTAGTAGATCTATGGATCTATCAGGAGATATGGATCATGGTTTTCGTGTGTGGTATAGGTGAGGCAAGATAGTTGTGGTTCCCAAGTAGCAAATTTAGAAAAAATCCAACCAATGATGGAAATGAGATTCGGTCAACCATTTATCTACATTATCAGGAATGATTTTGGGTGAAATAAATATTTGAGGATGGATTGGGAGAATATGTGCAAACATTTTGGAGTTTTATTTAAATTATAGACTAAATGATGTCAAGTCTAATGAACAGATGTCATGAATTTGTTTCATTGTGGAGATACATTTTTATTATAGAGGTAAATAACACCAATAAGTGACACTAGTAACATGACGTGTGACCCTTATCCAACAAGATCTTCTCTTAAGGAGGGTATAAACCCAGGAGGCTATGTAGGGTTGTATATTATGTGTTATTAGAAACATGTTGTGTATAGACATGGTGGATATCTCTATGTGTAATGGTCGTACACATCCAGGTGGACATGTGGCTCCACATGTAGTGTATATTGGATGTACATGGGTAGTATGTCATCCATGGGAAGATATTGGTACCCTGGCGTGGAAAAATACATAGACATAGATCAGTGTACATGAGCACTAGATGAATGGAATGTAGAGTTCCAATGTGATATGTACACACTGTGGACCTCAGGGACATGATGTGTATTGTGGGATAGTTCATTCCATGTAATCTTGAGACACATAATGTTCCGGGCTTGGTGATACATACTATGAACCCATTGGGACATTTTCTGTACTCCATTGAGAATAGGTTCAATTCATATTTATTCTTATCTCAACTTTATTATGTTCTTGAGTGAGATTTCTGAACCATTATTAGTTTAATGGGTTCATATGGTCCATTTCTATGAGGCTTAAATGCGATATCCCATTCTCATACTATATGGTGACCCTTTATAACAACCCTTCTCTTTATTACATTTTTAAACAAGATTTATTACAAAAACATGAATATAAGACAACTCGTATGATATAGAGTTCTAGAGTCTAATTAAATTAGGAACATTAAATTACAATTTAAGACATAGAAACTTGTTTATTTAAAACATTTTTTACATGTCCAACTAATTCCTTCATACATAATACTGCATGGGATAACCTTAGGACATTCATAAGAAAGGGGTGAGCTATAATGCCCAGTAAGGGAGTAAAAAATTTATAACATGAAGAATACAATTAATGATAGGAAATATGATTATTGATAGAGCATAAGAGTAACATGAACATAAAGGCATGATATAGAATTATTATGATAACATGGAAATGTGGCAATGACATGCAACATTATATTCGCATGAGCCAAGGATCATTTCACATATGTTAGCTTGACTAAACCTTCATTGAACATAAATTATCCTGATTAAACCCTAATTTTACATGGACTATCATGAGTAAACCCTCATTTCACATGGCGTATCATGATACTAAACATTACCCATTTCATTAGAGTGTCATTAGGGAGAACCCTTGATAATCATTTCATTTTCATTTATAAGTGTGCCACATATATCATTAAACATAGATTCATTAAAAATCATAATTTATTCCACTGAAAAGGAATGTAGAATACATACATTTAAGTCCCCAATCAGTATGTACATGAGAAAAAAATAATACCCTTGACAAATAAATGGTTATGATATTCACTACGTGATTAATTTGGCATGGAAAACTGTAGTAAAATTTCAATAACATAATGATGTCAAATAGAAATTCATAAAATTGATTGATGAGAGAGAAAGGGGTATATCATCATTTATACATGAAATAAAAATTTAGTGGATCATGGAAAATTATATCCCAAAACATGAAATGGAATTTATAATGAAACGTATAAATGATGTTCTTGTATGGGAATGAGCAGAGATAAATCATTTACGGAAATTCAGCATGGTAACAGGTGTACACGTAAGGAAATAATGAGAGAATGGGCTCTCTCGTCATTCAAACAAATTGAGGGAAGTATTAGGGAGGTTATAAATCATATCAATTTTTTTATTGAATATAAATGGGTATAAAAACAAAAATAATCAGAGACAAAAATGTGAAACGAAGGAATCCCTTATGGAAATTCAAAATGGTAACAAGTGTACATAAGAGTTATTAATAGGGATAAATGTGAGTGAAAGGGGATATCATCATTTATAAATCAAATGGAAATTAATGAGAATATTTACTTACATATCCCAACATAGGAATAATACAAATTAAAATACATAAAAGAAAATAATTCTTCGTAAAGAAGAGGTTTGAAGATCCCTTACGGAATTTCAGAATAGTAACATGTGTGCTTAAATGATCATGGGGTTGAGAGTGAAAGGAAGGTCTCATCATTTATAGAAAAAATGGGCAGTATGGGGGTCATGGAACATGATATACCAACATATAAATATGTAACAGAAGAAGTATAATGTAAAGGAGTAGCTCAAATGGAAATGAGATGTGTGAAATCCCTTACAAAATTTTGGAATTTTAACGGATTCCGTATGGGTTAAAATAAGGGAGGATAAATAATCCCTAATTAAAATATTATCAAATATAAATTAGTAGAATTATTATAAAATAATCACATTATAACCATTTTATATTACATGAACTACTTTCAAATAAGATGGTTGAATTTGAAAGGATGAGAGGAATGTGAGGATCCCTTACATGGATGTGTGATACCAATGGCATGGGAGAGGCATCTTGGGAGTGTGGGGACGCCTTTGGAGGACTCTAGGGAGTATGGGAAAAAAGTTATCAGTTATTCAAATGGTTGTACTGAAGAATATTGGTATGTCTGGTGGGTTTATATAGGAAATTAAAAGGAATTCATTGTTATTTAGGTTTTGGACAATACACATTAAACTAATTAAAACAACAAATCAAAACATAGTTTTCCCCATGGTTTCTACTAAATGGGAGTGGTATACAATATTTTATAATTCCAAGGTCCTAAAATATTAAAATATTAGGCTTGATTTTGTGGAGGTGAATTACACTATGAAGGAAATAATTTTTAAAATGTTAATATATTTTATATGTTTTTGAGGGTCCACTATGGAATTATAAAATAAACAAAATAGATATAGAATTAAAATATTTTAATGGAAAAAATATATATGAGGAGAATATCCCTTTTTTTGTAGTTTATTTCATCACTATTGTGTCATTATAATGTCAAAACACACATTATATATTCGATATATAATTTTACCCCAAAATTCAACTCTCTTAGAAAATTATGAAACAGTCACCATTGGATAATTTGAAAAATCATAACTCCAAAAAATAATTATTTTATCTAAATAATTTTAATTTTTTTTTGCATTTTCAATTTTAAAATAAAACCCAACATTTATATAAAATTGAAGGGTTTTGACAAAAATAGTTTTTAACCATAATAAAAACTAGATTTGACTTCATAAAAATTAAATACACATCTATTATTGATAAAATTAATTTTATAATATTATTTTATTAAAGTATTAATTATTTCTAAAATTCATTAATTCATCAAAATAAATTATTTAACTAAAATTACAATTTCTGTTTTATCATATAAAAATATAATTCTTATCAAACTGAATACTTAACCTTTTATAGAGTAATGAAAATAAATATAATCATTTATAATTGAAATAATTTTTCTTATAATAGTATTATAATAAGATTATTAATCAAAAATTAGTTTAATATAATTATTTATACATTTCAATAAAGTTCCATTTTACTTGAAAAGTCATTTTATATAATTCATTACATTTTTGAGAAAAATAATCACATAAGGGAATTGATGGTTTAAGAATTTTATTCATAAAATGGATTAAAAAAATTAACTAATAACTCATTACATAACAACTTATAATACCTACATAAGACCTAAGGGTGAGGTCTGCAATTATGCCAGACTCTTGGGGCAGCTCGGATAACATCGCCCTGGTAGTAATCTCTATTAACGTCCACTTCTTCTACAAGAGAATCTATTTATTATTAACATATTGAAGCTCATCATGGGCTTGGTCAAGGGAAATTCTCACTGACGCTACCTCCATTCCCAGCTCTAACAGATGAGCTTCATAAAGCTTGAGTCCACTAGATGAGGTCATCCTCTCCTATGTATGTTTAGAGAAAAATTATTTTAAAGAAACATAAATTTATATTTGTCATGTGATCATTGTTCAATGGATATATTATCAATGATAATAATACTTAATGGTCATTTAAATCCAATTGGATAAAATAAAAAAATTCATGTGTTTCCTATATCTAGAAGACTTTTAATTAAATAAAAAAGGGAGTTTTATTCAGGAATTTTGAGGTCATTACAATCTTCTTGCCCAAAGAAATTTCAACCTCTAAATTTTCATTCCCCACTCTTAAACAGATGATGTAATCTTTTCCTCGTCACATCATCGGGTTCCCATATTGCTTATTCAATATTTTTGTTTCTCTGCAACACTTTGATGAGGGGAATTGTCTTATTTCGTAGAAACTTTTCCTTATATTATATGATCTTCACTATCTTTTCCTTATAATATAGGTCATTCCCTAATGTTACAACCTCTAGATTGAGTGCATGTGATGGGTTATGTGTGTACTTCATCAACAGTGATACATTGAATAAATCATGTACTTGAGATAAGTTTGGTGGTAGTTTTAGACAATGGGACACAACTCCAATGTGATCAAGGATATCAAAAGGGATGATGTACCATGTACTAATATTTTCTTTCTTCACAAATCTCATAACTCTTTTCAATTGTGATATATGGAGGAATACCATGTCTCCAACATCAATCTCCTGGTCTTGTCGATGATTGTCACCATAGATCTTCTGTCGAATCTAGGCAGCTTTAATGTGGTGTTGGATGGTCTTAACAATCTCCACCATTTCATCGACCATTTTGGACATTGGACTTTTCACTCCCAAACAACATCCCAACATGACGGTGTTCAACACCTCTTCTAATAATGGGCTTCATAAGGATCCATTTGAATACATGTGTGGAAAATGTTATTGTAATAGAACTCAACCAAGATAAGATATTATTCCCATCCTCTATTAAAGATAATTGACCATTCTATCAACATTTCCACAAGTTTTTGGATAGTCCACATAGATTAGCCACCAGTTTGAGGGTGATAAGTCATACTGAAGTTCAACTCCGTATTCAGAGTGTGTGGGAGACTCTTACAGATCATAGAGGTGAATCATTGATCTAGATTATATACAATTCATTATGGTACTCCATCCAGTCGTACCATATATATTATGTATATATGTGTCAGTTTATCTAATGATAAATACTCTATAATTGTAATGATGATTTTAGTCATTGTAAGACCATACACAACTATCCAGATAACATTTTTTCCTTTAGATGGTTTTGGATGTCTGTTGAAAATGTTCACGGTGATGTTCTCCCATTTCAATGTTGGTATGGGTAATGGTTTCTTCATCCTTGTAGTCATATAACTCTCATCCTTCACTTCATGAAATACTACTAACATTTATGTATACTCAAATATATCCCTTTTTTTTGTTATCAAACCAATAATTCACTCAGAAATCTTTATATATCTTTGTGTTTTCGGGGTGAATGGAGAAATTCTAACTATGTGCATCATCCAAAAGTTCTTTATTTAACTAAATATTTGATAGAACACATAGTCATTACCCAAATATCAAAATTTATTCTTCATTATCATTGAACACTAAGTATTTCTCTATTTGGATAGATTTCACATTATTCTAAATTCCAACATTATCTTTTTTAGCATCAATTAAACATTCCAAAAGAGACTATTGAACAACCATTTCTGAAAGGATTGATTGTTTTCCCTTCCTTATGATTCCCATGTCTATATTCGTCAAATATGAGAAGATTGGATCCTTTTAAATTCTCTTAAAGTTTTTGATATTTGGGTCCTTTCTATATAGAGCATATTCCACCTTGTTTACTTTCCCAAGGTTGTAATGAATTGAGCAGTAATAATCCATGATGATATTTAACCATCATCATTAGAGTATGTTCATCTCTTTCAATTTGAATTTATACTTGAGGATTTAGTGATCCGTATATATTTCACACTTCTCCCCAAAGTGTTAATTCCACCTGATTTTTTATGAAATGATCACTTCCACCAACTCTAGATCATGTGTGGGTTAGTTTTTGTCATGAAATTTTATTTTCCATGAATCATAGTAAATGAATTTGACATTTTCCATGAAATTCAATCAATGGGGGACCTATAAAATTTTCAATAAGAACACTCCCACAAACATCAACATGTGATACAACACATTTAGATTTTTTTCCCTAACGACTTAATATTATTTCTTCTAGGAACTCAATGTTCTTAGAAAACATAAAAGGTATACTAATAGGACATTAATTGAAACACATTATGATATACACTACATTGAATTTGTGGTTATATGTGATTCATTCGTCATTATCCATCTTAGCATCGAAATTACCTTCCTCCCTTGATCATTGAGATTGTTGATCATCATCGTGCTTCTCAGCACTTGCAATAGAGCATTGTCTTGGGTAATGCTAGACTTCTCCACATTTATAGAATATAAATGTGTGAAATACATTATATGGAACATTGTTTCCATCCATCACATTATCCATTCTTTCATGGAAATTGGATACCTTGTGCCCTTATTTTCCACACTTAAGACATCTCCTAGTCCCCCTGTTACATTTCCCATGGTGCCTCTTTCCATACATGCTACATGAAAGAAATTGGAACATATCTACCATATCACATTTGTTAGATGAAATTTTGTGAGATGTATTCTTCCTCTTACTTGGTTTCCTTGTGCATTCAACAAAGTTCCAATTATTAATCATGATTTTTGATAAATGGTTTGGAATAATCATGATATGTCTAACTTGAGCACCCATTTTACATGGATTATAATTGAGACATTTATCACGTTTCACTTCGCATTGATGGTTACCCATATTCCTCATATAACCAGCCATTGGATAGAATAAAATTAAAATTAGGGATGAGTATCTTAAACATTATAACACACAAAGGGGAATATAAATACATTAAATGGGTTACTTATAAATTACATTCATGTCCTTAACTTATAAATTTATAGATTTAAATCTATGTTATCCCTAATTTACATCACCACATATATTCATTGGGGGAATTTTTTCATCCCTCAATAATGTTTCACACTAATCTTATTAATTAACTGAAATATATACCATGGGAGTGTAGAACCAAGAGTCCAACAAGGCCCATTGTTGTGTACTTGTTCCTGTTCGTGTCTATCACAAAGCGGTGTTTTTGGGTTTTACCCATAGATATATATGTTCTAGAGCCACCTCAACATGTTTGTATCAACACATGGATGTTTTCTCTTTTAAATACACTTAATATATAACCAAAAAAAATTATTTATGTTTTCATTATAATTAGTCTTATACCTAAATATTTCACTAGGGGTTTATAGTCCTAATACAAAAAATAACAAAAACCATTCCTCTGATACCAACTATAAAAATTGGGCTCTTTATTACAGATTTAAATAGGATTTATTAAATAGAAATTCACTTAAGACAACTCTGAGGATCGAGAGGTGTAGTGTATTGGGAAACTTGGTACATTAAATGAATATTTAAGACATAAAAATACAACATATTTATTGAAAACGTCATTTACATGACCAACTCATTCCTTTGAACATAACCCTCCATGGGATACCATGAGGACATTCATATGAAAGGGGTGAGCTATAAATCCTAGTAAGGAGGTAAAAAAGGAATAACATGAATAATATACTACATGTTAGGAAATAGGAATATCAATGGATTGTAATAGAAGCATGAACATAAAGTAATGATATAGACTGAGTATTATAACATGGAAATGTTTCAATGACATAGAACATGATATTAGCCTGAGCCAAGTCAAATTTCACATCGATTAGAATGAGTAAACCCTCATTGCACATGAATTATATTGAGTAAACACTCATTTCACATGGAATAGCATGTGTAAACCCTTATTGAACAAGGATTACCATGATACAAAACATTACCCAATGCATTGGAGAGCTATCAGGGTTCACCATTCATAATCATTTCATTTTTATGTGTAAGTGTTCCAAATATATCATAAAACATGGATTCATTAAATATCAGAAGTTATTACACAAACAATGATTGTGGAATACATACATGTATGTCCCCAATAATAAGTATGTGATCATAAAAGTGAATACCCTTGATAGATAAATTGGAATGGTATTCACAACACGATGATATTGGAATAGAAAAATTGTAGTACAACTTCGACAGCATAACAATACCCAATAGAAATTCCTAAAATTGTTTGATGAGAGATAAATGGGTATCTCATCATTGAGAAATTAAATATTCTGTAATTGTGTATTGGAACATTATATACCAACACATGAAATGGATTTTAAGATGACAAATTTAAAAGAATATCTTTAATGTGAATGAGGAGAGAAAAATCCTTTACTAAATTTCAACATGGTAATAGGTGTACACAGAAGGAATTAATGAGGGAAGTATGGCGAAGGTGATAAATCATACCCTAGAATTTTAAATCGAAAATAAAAGGGTATAAAAACATAAATAAACATGGATTAAAAGGAGAAATGAATGAATCCATTACAGAAATTCGGTATGGTAACAGGTGTATATAAGGGTTCATAAGTGGGATAAATGAGAGTGAAAGGGGATCTAATGATTTATAAATAAAATGGGTATTAATGGGGATATTTAATAAAATATCCTAATATAGGAATAAAATAAACTTAAAGGCATTACATGAAAATAATTCTTGATAAAAGAGGAGGGTGGATGATCAATTTTGGAATTTGGGCATAGTAACTGGTGTGCCTAACCGATCATACAGGTGGAATGATGAGAGTAAATAGAATATATAATCATATATACATAAAATGGAGAGTATGGGGTCGTGGAAAATCATATAATTATATATAAATATGGATTTTATGATGCATAATGTAAATCGGTAGCTTGAATGAAAATGAGAAAAGTGAAATCCATTACAAAATTTTGGCATAATAACAGCTTAGGTAAGGGTCAAAATGGGGGTGTATAAATAACCCCTCATTATAATAACATCAATTTTACATTAATATAAATATTAGAAAACAATCACATTATAACAATTCAAAATTACAAGAACTACTTTCAAATAAGATTCATGAATTTTAAAGGAGAGGAATGTAAGGATCCCTTAATAGAAAGTGTGATCCCAATGGCTTGGGAGAGGCTTCATGGGATCTTGGGTGAACCTTATCAGGACTCTAGGGAGTATGTTTAAGAAGTTTTTGGAGATATAAATGATATTATTAAAAAATACTAGGAGGTTGTGTGGGTTTATATATGAAATAAGAGGTATTTATTTATTATTTAGGTTTTGGACACTACACATTAAACTCATCAAAAACACAAACCAACCCATTTTTCCCATTTTTTATGATAAAGGGGGGTAGAATAAAATATTTTATAAGGATATGGTCCAAAATTATTAAAATACTAGGATTTTATATGTGGAGGTGAGTCACACTCTACAGGAAATCATTTAAAAATGTTAAAATATTTACTATGTTTTGGGGCATCCACTAAGGCATTATAAAATTAATCAAACAAATTTTATATCACAATATTTTAATGGTAAAACATATATTGGCCAAATAAACTTTTATATTATATTATTACAACACAATTAGTAACTTATAATGTCATAAAATACATTATATATTTACTTGTTATTTAATTTTTATCGAAAAATTCGATTGTTTCAGAAAATTATGAAAAATAAACCATTGGATAATTATAACATCATAATTCCAAAAATAATATTTTATTTATCGAAATAATGTTTTAAATACTTGATTTATCAATTTCAGAATAAAAAAAATAATTATTGAAAATTTTTAGGTTTTGAAAAAAAATGATTTTTAACCATAATAAAAATCACATTTGACTTCATAAAAATTATATACTCATTTATTATTCAAAAAATTAATTTTTTTAAATATTATAATAAAATATTAATTATTTAAAAAATTCCCTAATTCATAAAAGTAAATTCATTAATTTAAAATAAAATTCTGATTTTATTATATTAAAATATAATTATTGTCAAATTGAATACTAAATATATTATAGAGTAAAAGCAATAAATATCATCATTTATAATTAAAAGAAGTGATCATATAACAATATTATATTTAAATTTTTTAATAAAAACAAACTTTAATATAATTATTAATATACTTCTAAAAAGTACCATTTTACCCTAAAAATCAATTTATCTAATTCATTAAATTTTTAAGAAAGCTGTTCTCAAAAAGGAATTGACAGAATACAAATTTTGTTTATAAAAGGGATTAATAAAATGAAACTAAAAACATGTTACATAAAATATTATAATATAGACATAATACCTAAGGGTAAGGTGTGTCATTTTGAAAGACTCTTAGGGAGGCTCAGATAACATCACTCGTTGGGTAATCTCTATTACATTCCACTACTCTCGTAGGCGATTATATTCAATTTTAACGTGTTGAAGATCAGCTTGTGAATGTTCAAGAGTGAAGCCCAATGATGATACCTCATTTAAATTATATGATAAATGAGCTTCATATAGATCGAGTCTACTAGATGAGGCCATACTCCACTTTGTCTATGTCGAAAAAAATTTATTTTTAAAAAACAATAAATTTATACTAGTCATGCGATCATAGTTTAATGGATATATTATCAACGGTAATGATACATAACATTAATTCAAATCAAATTTGATAAAATAAAACTAATGTGAATCTGTTTTCAATATCCATAAGTCATTTAATTAAATAAAATAATGTTAATTTTATTAATGACTATTTGGGTCATTACACCCTTCTTCAACTTTATGATTTTTTTTACTAAGGGAATCATTCTGTTTTTTCTAGAGTGAGATGTCTCAGACCAATTAAACTAATAACCATGATTCTTGGAGAATAATCATTCCAAGAGGTCTAGAATAATCATCATATATCTTCAGTGTTCCTAAGATAGGGTATTCTAGAAATTACATGACCAATATCTACAATTGTGGTGAACCCAAATATAATATTATGATTCATATAGGGTTTATTGTTACTCCTAGTAAGACCTAGGCATTGATCTATATCTATATATCATTATATGATATTTATAATGGGGTATTAGTCTGATGTACTATGAATGTCGAATGAATACTCAAAATATCTAGGATGACATTCACTTTTTTGAGACAAGACAAACTGGACCAATTGGATTATTGGTTTTAGTTACATTATTGCTTACAGAGTGTGTTATCCCAGATGTGTGATGTATTGAACTATCAATCATAATTGCCATGATGGTTTTACTGTTGTGAACTTTACTTCAGATTGTGTGTCTATTATGAGTATTTATGGTTGATTTAATATATGTATCACCATATGATTTATATATTCTATTGTGGTCAGAATATTCTTGGTCCTCTTTGTTTAGGGACTTTGGAGTGTTTTAATAGGTATTGTTATATTCACCCTTCATGATCTATTCCTTCACATGTCATCCATTAATTAGATGAAGAACATTTTTACGGAGTTCATAGTGGACTAGAATTTGGTGGAGATATATTGGATATAGAGACTAAAGTTTATATCTGTGTTTCATGTGATAGAAATCCCTTCCTTCTAAGTATATCGAACATTATTTTTAGTTTTGGGTGGGAGATTAATTGGACCTTTTTATGATATCCTACAATATATGTCATATTCTAATGGTGGGATTTTATATGTATTCAAGAATTATTATCATTTTTTACACATATATATGTTATGGTCTTGGAGATGTTTCACTATTTATGTGAACATTATTATAATTCCCAACCTTTGTGTGATATGCCTTCATCGTGCTAGTCACCTGCCCATGTACTATTAATGGAGGGATTAGGGTAGTTTCCTCTCGAGTCCCATCAGGTTAGGTGATGAGAAATATGGATACATTATTACTTGAAATATTTTAAATTTATCGTAAAATTTTATTTGTATTATATTTCATTATTTTTAATATTAGTATTTAAAAAATTACAATCATAACTCCTTTTGTTCATTATAAATTACCAAAACAAGATCTTTTAAAATTTTTTATTTATAAATCCTAACTAAAAATAAATCATTATATAAAATTTTCTGACATTAATTCTTATATAATTAAAACTGGTGGATTTATTTAATTTTTTTAAAACAGTTATGATGAATATTTATA
Organism: Viscum album; assembly: GCA_963277665.1. Classification (NCBI taxonomy): domain Eukaryota; kingdom Viridiplantae; phylum Streptophyta; class Magnoliopsida; order Santalales; family Viscaceae; genus Viscum; species Viscum album. The sequence continues at coordinate 894,413,361 of OY728121.1, read as the reverse complement.
TTTAAAACTCCTTAGAAAAAAATAAAGTTAATAATATTTTATAATAAAAATAAACCATAACTAACTAATTTATGTGTAATAAATGATGATTAAATAATGTAATAGAAGGTAATATATATTATGATGATCGTAAAATAAGAGAATAAGATGGTTTTATATATCATATTTGATTTCATAGTGTATTTTTATAATACATGCATAAATGTCTAGGTTCCACATCACAGACTCATATTAAAAATTTGGTTTTTCATGTAAGGTTTCTGATATTGGGATAAATTATATGAGCGTTCTCTCTAAAACACTCATAAATTTAAATATATTCTAGTTATTCTAAGGGTTGTATATGTCCACTTATAAATTTATTTCCTTTAGTTCATAATTTACCCATTTTGATGCTTATAATTGATACAAACCCCATTGAATTAACTGTGTCCTAAATCATCCCTCTTCATGTCCAAATTAATTAGATAATATTATTTATTACCATTTATAAATATTAATAATTTATTAAGGTCACTTTCAAACATTTTTTTATTTTTTTCAAATTTATGAATTAAATATCTTGACATTCTTTGAATGGGTCATTTTTTGATAGAATATCAAAAATTCTCTCTGTTTTTATCTTTTCTATATGAGAAAGTTTTTCCACTGTTATAAATATTATCCAAAAAAGTAAATGTTGTTCATATTTTTTTATTATTTTCTATTATAAATATTTATTTTTTTCTTAAATAAAATATTGTTTCTTCAAATTTTTCAATTTTATTAACCTAATGATATTTAAAAAGTGTTTACATCTATGTAAACATCCATTAATATTACTTATATTACACAGATGATATGATGTTATGATCAAATTCAAAAACCTTATCTAAATTTATTATTAAATGTTCAATGAGTTTTTTCATGATTTTCTTCTCATCTATATGGGTTATTTGATTTCTATTCAAAAAGTTTATGTTTAAATTTTCTTGTGGGGCACATATTTATGGTGTTAATTAATTTATGTGTTTCTACATAATTATATATCACTCTAAAGAATTAGAAAATACCATATATATCAGGAGATAATTATAATAGGTAGTAATGTAATTAAAAATAAAAAAAATATATTGGTGAAATAAATCATTATTCCAAATCAACAATATTTTAGGGTGAAGGAAAATGAATCATTATACGCTATATTATAATTTATATGCATAAATTTGTGAATAAATCTTATTTCTTTAAACATAATATTATTTTAATGGTTCATTTATAATATTTTGTTTAAAATATTATAAATGTTTCTATGGTTTAGGAACTACGTTTATTAGTATTTTATTGCCTAATGTTATGCTCACATACCATGATTATGTTTTTATAGACATACGAATCTCTTATGATAACATAGGATGTTTGGATTTTATCTCAAAGGTTTTCCCAAAATGAACATCTCGGATAAGCCTTTCTAGGATTTCTATACTGTTTTATTTAAAATATTTATAGGCATGACTATCCCTAATATATATCTTTTTTAATGACATTAATGAGTGATGTTGAAGATGTTGAAGAATAATTTCCTCAGGTAGCTCTTATTGATATAAATTAATCCTTTAGTTTTTGTTATGTGATTATGTGTGAGAAGAAATAGATATTTAGGGGAAATAATATAATATGAATATATGTATATTTAGTCTATCTTAATAATGGATTACTATGGGGAATTGTGGTGAAGTAAAGTTAGGAGAATAATAAAATATTCAATACATTATTCTATGAAATTCCACTTACCATGCCTATAAATTACTACACTTACTTCTCATTTTTCCATGCAAAATCAATGTTATATATTTAAAAATAACAAAAATATTTTATATAATCAAATTTTATTTATTCATGATCAATTTTTCAGTTCTAAGGGTCATTTCATGGTTAATAATATTGTGATAGTTAAGAATTTCAAGTAATCCACTTTCGTATTCAAATTGATTTTTTTTATAAAAAAGGAATTAAAATTTTATAATAACCTTATTTTATACAATTATTTAATTTTTAATATCATCAAATCAATAGTTTTTTATTGATATATTACCCCCACCTCTCATATTTTCTAGATCATAATCCACTAACATGCAAACTTAATGGTTCTTATTTCACCTCCTAGAATTAATTTTTTGAATTCTTTCCTTATAATCTTATTACAACACACATTTCATTAATAGAAATTATTTTAGCTATATGATATTATAATATAGAAGATATTATTTAAATTGGACATAACTCACTCCCTCTTAATATATCCTTTCCCCGATTCATTATATTTATAAAAATTAAAATATTTTAAAAAACATAAAATTTTGGTTAATTTAATGAGTTTATGGTCACATTGTAATGAAATCAGGGTCTTGATAACATAAGTGGATACATGATATACCTAAAATACACATTGTATTCATATCCATGAAATAAAATTAGTATTAACCGTATCTTAATTTATTTCAAAATAAATTAGACTATCTAATCACCAGTTTTAATACTACTGTGGAATATTCATAGACGATTGACATGCCCTATAAGAATATTTCTAGTGTTGTAATATTTCAATCATTTTAATATTATATTACCTTTGAAAACATTTCAATTTGATTACGTAATATCTTTGGTGTTATTATTCATTACAAGTACCTCATAATGATTATTTTATATTCTTTATTTGTTTGTGGTATTTCATGAACATTATGAATCCTTAGTCATTCCTTATATGAGTCCTAGGAATTTTACACTACCCACTTATAAATTTATTAATTAAATAAATCTATTTAAATAAATCCTTTAATATGTATGGGATCATATTATTTTATCAATGCGATTATTATTTCTTCATCCATATATTAATTTTTGATTATGTGTTCATTTATTATTCACTGAATCGTTATATATATATATAAACTATATAGATTAGGTAAATATTATCCCATGTTAGCTTCCACCATACATTATCCATTACATAGTTTTTGATATCACAGTTCATAATCATTACTATTTCACTAGTCGATTAAGTGAAATAATTAGTATGATTGAATATATGGATTTAATTAATCAAAAATTACTTCTACTCTATTTTTTTAACATGAAAATATATATGGTATTTTTAGGTATTTTTCACCAAGGGACTATTAAACCTTGATCTTTTTTATGTAATATCATGTTTTAAAATTACCATGTAATAAAAAATAACATATCTTAGGCAAATGGGACATTGGAATTATAGAATATCTAATTAATAACATAAAAAATATATTGAAATAACTTCATGAGGTAGTATAAACACCACATAAAGAAATACTTGGGTAAATAAAAATTATATCTAGATTAATTAAAATTTAGTAGATAAACCCTTTCTAACACTCTTGACATCAATTAATTATAGTTATCATGAGATATAATATAAATAACCATATTTAAAATTTATTTTAGAGAAATATTCATATATATTAAAATTTCTTATCATTATTTATTATAATTCATTATATAATTATTAGTTATTGATTGTTTTCATTATTAGATGATTGTAATTTTGATTGTTGAGAAATGTTTTTCTTATGAAGATCAATACCATCATTATTTGATAAAGATTTCATCATTAAAAATTTATTCATGCTTTTAAAATCTATTTTTTAAATATTTTTCTTTCGTCTAATATTCATTTGAAAAATTCTATAGGTTTGTTTTATGATAATAGATTATATGGAAAACTATTTTAAACAATATTCCTTTTATAACTAGATACTATATAATGGTTATTTTATCCACTCACTCATAGATAATCATATTTATAACGTAAATTATTCATTAACATAATATATTTCTAGTATTAATGTCTTTATACTCATTTATATGGGATAAAGTGATATTAGTGTAGCATCATACACATAGGTCTTTAAACTAACATAAAAAAGATAATTTTACACTATAGAATGAGTTAATTGGAAGAGTATAATAGTAATAATATCATTTTATTATTTTAAAACATAGGCAAATAAAAAATAACTATAGTGGAAAATAGATTTAGGAATAGTGGATGTGTGAATGTAATTTAAATTGAATGTGATGAAAATTATGTTTGATTAATTCCCATCACTGTGAAAAAGGACCCTTCAGGGTGAAGGATTTATGAATTGTTCTTGGGAATTGGAGAAACCAAGAATCTATAAATAATATAAGAAAAAAATCTGTAGATTTCAATGGGATAAAAAAAATTCAATGATAGGGTTTAGTGGTTTATAGGGTGGTCCTTTTACATGTGATTTGTGAATAGTATTTCTGAGAATACTCATTCCCAAATGTCTATGGTAGCCATTTTAGGAAGGAATATAGATTAAAAGAGGATTATTAATTGATATGTTGTTAATTTAAGTAAATAATTCCATTATACACGAATTTAATGTTTTTTTTGATATTTTGTTTCCCTAACCATCAATTTTACTCATTTATATTTTTCATGGTAACTCAATTTTTACCGTGAGAAATTATTTTTACACCTAAAGATGAATTTTCAATTTTTATTCAATTTCATAAAACTATTAAAAAACTTAAAATTTATATAATATATTAAAGAGTTTAAATATTAATCATTAAATATTTCAATGAAATCAAAATATATAGAAATTTTTTTAAAGAAAAATTGAGTTTAAAATATTGTGTGTTCTTATTGTTATTCTATATAAATCCCAAAATAAAAAATCATTCTTATATTTTTATTAAAAATTCAAATTATATTAATCATTTAAAAAATTTCTCTATAATGTTTTAATTTAAATATATAAACACACTAAAATTATTGATAAATAAAAAAAATTCTCTTTTACGATTGAAATAAAATAATTTAATCAACTTAAAATAATTTTTTACTTTTTAAATATTAAATTTTATAATTTATTATGATCTATAGTATTTATTTTAATTTTTTAGATACATTAAATCAGTATTTAATATTAATAACAATAATAAAAATATAATGCAAAAAACATATTTTTTACAATATAATATTTTAATTTAATTCTACGTTTTTGTTTTATTAAAAGATTTTTTATTACATAATAATATTATTATTTTATATTTGTTAAAGATAATTATAAAACCATAATATTCCAATTGGATAAATTCATAACCCATTACCTCAAATCCAATAAATCTATATTTCCAACAACCATATTTCTGAAGGATTTATAAATTTGACAACCATATTTCATTCCAATATATAGCCTTATATAAAAACCTAAAATAACTCATCCTATTAATTTTATTATCTAAAAAATTGGTTATTATATTTATAATTCTCTGAATTCATTTTATTCTCATAATCGGGTGCATAATATTCATGAAACACCACTAGAAAAAGTATTATATTTTTATGAGACTTTTTTTACATGTGGAATTTTTCATCCTGTAGTTTTCATTGTAATAATTATTATTATGTTCTAATATCTCATTACTATTTATCATTAATTTTAATATTGTATCATTATAAAATGATTGTTAATTCATTTTATATTAGTGTTTCATGAGAAACATGATATTCAATATTTTATTTTTAATTTGAAGTTAATTCTAAAATCATAGGGTGTTAAAATGAAGATCAAGAAACCAGGATTGTGATAAAGAGGTATGGGCTCTAAATGAATATATTATAGAATTCATTAGGAAAGGGAAAGTTAAAAACATTAATTGTGTATATTTAACTCATTTATGTACTCTATCAAAACATCATCATTACTACATGATGTTGTATTTTTTACCCTTATATAGTTATATAGTATTGACAAATGTTTAAATTCATTACCTAATCCAAGGCCTTCCATTATCATTCCCTTCAATAAAATGAAGTTCCAAATGAGAAAAATCTTATATAATAATCCATATATCATGTAATATTCTAGAAAACCTGAATTGACATTTTTTATATATTGTATACTATAGATAAAAATATACCCAATCTAAAGTCATAGACAAAGTGTTATACAACATTTTTCAAGAAGAGGTTTCTAATAAACATCATTTATTGAATGGTGTAAGGGATATTTTTCCAAAATATGGATTCAAAAATTAGTGGATGTAAGAATACTTGGTCTAGGAAAATGTATGAAATTATTTGGAACATTAACTTCCTTCCATGGTAATATAGATTGTTGTTTTTCTCTAACAAACATTGAATTTCCAACATGAAAACATCATTACAAATCTAATAGACCACTAGATCATGAATAAAAATACTTTTATATAGAGAATAGAAAAGTTGGAATACATTTAAGGAATATAAATATATTATTTTAGGTAAAACCCCAAATTAAATATAAAATGAACTCTTCCCACCAAAAGGTAATTAAATTGGTGCTAAGATGACATGAAATGTAAAACGATATTTATTTATGAATTTATCAAATTCATGGAATAAAAATCTTTTCTCATGTATTGATATCATAATTTAAATGTTTACAAACATAGTTTTGATAGTAATGTGGGAAAAACTAATATTCCAATTCCTAATTAGGTGAAATCCAATATTGAATTGGGGAAACATAGGAATTTACTATCCAAATCTAGAGAAATTTCAATATGCAGAATGGGGATATTTACAAAAACTAAATATAGATCCTTGATTTCATTTATATTATTTCTTCTACATGTTATTTTATTTGTTAAAATTATTCATGTTCATAATTCAGAAATAGGCGTGGGAACAAAAATATTTATAATGAATATAGGGTTAGTATATGTGTATCATAAGATTTTCATTTTTTAGTCTCAAACCTTTTGAGGTAATATATATTTATATTATATATATATATATATAATTAAATTTCTATATTTGGAATTCTCAGAAAATTTCAAGTATTTCAAAATGAAAATAAAAACCCTATGTTTATATTTTCTCTAGAATTTTATAAATTCGCATAGAAATGTTAATGAACATAAAGACTCCCTAAATATTTCCATAAAATTGAGGTGACTAGAACTAATTTAATTTTTCAATTTTTATCAATAATGTCATGTATGATCCTTGAAAATTTGTTCTAAAATTTTCAATTCCCTAAAAGTTATGATATATAGTCTAATTATCTTTATATAATATAAATTATAATAGTTTTAAGTCCACTTTAATGTTAATTTTTTACCCCCCAATAAAAAATTTTATCTTTAATCACAGTAAATTTTTTATACTGTTTTTACTATTAATTATTTCAAAAAATAAAATTAAAAACATTTTATTATATTAATTTTGATTATATTAGTCACCTTCTTAGTTTTATCAAATTAAATTCTCATATGTGGTAGAATTTAGTATAATTTATACCTCCAATCATGATGAAAAAATAGTCTTACAATGAAAACATTTTCTTAATTATAAAATGTTTTATAATTAAAAAAGAATATTGATTCCAATTAACAAAATTGGTGAAAATATTATATAATTTTACTATAATTACATTTAAAATAACTCAAAAATTAAACAGTTTATAATCGTTAAACTAAAAGTTAGTTTTTGATAAAATTAAAAATTTTCACTATTTTCAAGAATTTAATCATTATAAAATATTCTCAAAAATCAATCAAATAATAATTTTGAATTTTTGATTAAATATTTAATTTCATTTTTTTGAATAAATTTTCTAAAATTTCAAGAAATTAATTTTAAATTAAGTGAAAAATATGGGACTAAAATTCTTTTTAGAAAAATAGTTTTTAATCATTAAAAATTTATTCTTATACTATACCTAGAGAATAATTTTTTTTATGAATGGTAAAAGATTTTATTTAATATATAATATAAAAATGTCATTAAAATAAATCACCAATAATTAATAATATAATTTGTTATGATAAAAACACATTTTTCACATAAACAGAGTTTTCAATAAAAAACATCTACTTTATCTTTAATTGGTTTTTATATTCATTTATAATTAATTAAAAAAAATGAATTCATTTTATCCGTATGTGAACTATATGATTTTTTATACTTTAGTTAGACCTATTCATATTAATAAATCAAATGTATAGGAATTATAAGAACCCACTCTTATCCTATATAGATATTTCATCTTAATATATACATATTCATTATATATCAATAAAAAAACAGACCTAAATTGAATTACTCTAGTTTCATTGGAAACATAGAACATAAAAACTGGTTCATAAAACATATACATTATCTCCTTATTATTTATTCTTAACTAGCCCCCCATTGGACATATCATACTTAAATACATTCACTATATCCTTGGAAAAGAAAAATAATAAAGGTTGAGCTGAGATGCTCAAAAATATTTAAAAAGGATATATACATCATAACATGAGATATAAAAAATAATTAAACTGATCATTAATATAAATTATAGATATAAAAATCATTTACACTGATCATGGAGATAATGGGAAATGAAATGGATTGAATTATGTTACCATTATTCCTTTAATGGAATGAAAGAAAGATAAATAATAAATCACTAGTCCATAATATATATATATATGTTTATTTAAATCATCATTATTACAGTCCAAGATAAATATATGTGAAAAATAATCACATCGCATCATGGAGATAGTAGTCCATACATATACACAAACGAGGTTATCGTTTATGAAATGATAGGTTGATGATACGGTAGAAAAAATATTATAATTATTGAGGTATAATTTTATAAAAATTAAAATATATTATCACCAATCTAATTGTAATACCCATCCATATATTATGGTGATCAAATATGAATTATATCGCTACATGGAGACAGTAATCTATACATATGCATTAGCGGTACCTCTACTTCTTATTTGATGGGAATGGGGGATTATAATGGTGTTTTCTCAATCATAATAACATTTCATAATATTTAGGATAGTAAATTTATCACACTATGATAAGCATCCTAGATTTTTAGGTGGTTATGAAGAGTAGAAAATAAAGGTGATCATTTAGATTGATTAATAATTCTTTGAAACATCTCCTTTCAATGTCTACTAAATTGCCATAAGGATTGCCTTTTGAGAAAACTAGAACCTCCAGATGGTGGTTAGATAAGTTAAGAATAAAAATTTCAAGGGTATGGTCGATCAAGAAGACCCAATGTGATGTGAATAAGTGATGGAGGTGGTTCACTTTAAAAATTGAGGTACATGGATCTTATTGAATTTCTAGAAAGATAAAATAATAATAAATTAAAAACCAATAAAAACACATCAAAAGGCCATGTATTACAAAAAAATATAATATAGGTACGTAAAATAAACAACTCATTGATATTATACTTGTAACACCCCAGGATTTCAGAGTGTGTTATTTCTTAAAAATAATTCAATAACTTGCACTACACGCAACACCGATTTCAATCACACCATTAAAAGAGTTCATGAATAGTATTAACTACATTTTGAACTTTATATAATCCTTATAATTTTAGAATCCCTATTATGAGTTTCTTAGTCATATTGCAAGAACAGATTCATTTTCAGTATTATCAACTTCTAATAGTGAAACCTTTTTAAATACAATATTTTAATCTTTTTGACTAAATTGGGACATCAAAAATTTAAAATGAAACATCCCAAGCTTCCACGGTACGCTTTCTTTGAGTAATACAGTAGCGTGTGTTGTACGCAACCTTGAGTTTTAACACACACCACAACCAATCAAACTAGCCGTTATGAATAGTAATACCTAATTTTTGAAATTATATATATTTTATATTTAAAAATGGACTTCATTTTTGGATTCGGAATATCGAAATTAGCCTAGGGTGAAATTTTGGTACATTTCGGATAACTTTTATATTTTGATGAATAGTGAAAATTACTAAATTTTAATTAAAAACAACTTTTTTAATCAAAATAATTAATATTGATAAATTATGAATTTGAGTAGTTTTAAAGTATATTTAGAATATATTTTTACCATTTAATATAATGTTGGTCATTGGACATAATTTTACAATTAAACCGAACATAAACAAGTGTCAATCTTTTGGTAGTTATTATCTCTTAAAAACACGCTTTTTGTTTTGACAGCGGGAATTAATTTTAAATTAATTTCTGCCACTTCTGTGTTTTGAATTTAGAAAAATGGATTCCATATTTGGAATCAGGATGTTCAAATTGTGTAAATAGGTAACTTTTATTTTTAGACATTTTGAATAATTACTGCGGTAAATATTTTATTTACCATGGTTAAGGGTAAATCCGGTAAATAAGGGTTAAAAAAATAATATTATAATAATAATAAATTACCCTAAAACGTGTCTTAACCCTATTGGTTGATACATAGTCGACCATGGGCATCTTTGGGTCTATTTTGGGACCCCATGGATCCACTTGTAAGTGATAATGACACTTTATTTTAATTAAGTCAAAATGAATACAAAAATGACACAAGCATATATCTTTTAGAACAACAATTTTTACATAGGGTTATACATGTTGGATTTTCGATTATAAATATTCATTAGAAAGATAAAAAGATTTCCTACATAATGATATTTTATTTATAATTTTTAGACATTAAATAATTTATTTTATTTATGACACAATGATGATGTAGTAATTACTAAAATAGTAAAAAATTAACATAATTGATATTATAAATACCCAAATAAATATAATATGAAACTTTTAATGAATTAAACTAATTTTCTAGGATAATATGATATATTAGGATTGCTTTAATTGACTTTGTTCGAAGTAATCAATCTGTTATGAGTTTCACAAAAATCAACTATTGAATAGTGTCAAAATTGACATAAAAGAGTTCTTAAAACAAATATTATATTATTAATTGATATTAAATTCCTAAAAATCTAAGGCTCGGCCAAGAGACTTATATTATGATAGGTTAATCATTAATGGACCACTTGGGGGTCGCTTGGATGTATATAGTAAGTTTATTAACCATAATATATAAAAATACAAAGAGACATTGTAAAAGTGAAACTAATTAACTTAGAGTTAATACTTAACGATAAGGTTAATATAAGTACCCAAACCTGTCTAAATTCTATTGGATGAGTTGTTTTCGACCTATCCCCACCTCATCCTTTGAATAGTCAACTTTGGAGCCTTTAGAAACCGAATATGAATTTATTATAAATTAATATTTCTAGCTTTTCCAAAGGTGCCCCTCACCCCTCTTATAAAAGGGCACTCCTCCTTCCCATTTCTTCACACCTTCAAAGCCTTTTGGTTCGGCCAAACTCTGCCCAAATACTCTCCCAACATCCCTCACTACAACCTAGAGGCCTTAGTTTGATCAGAAAGCCAACCTAAGGAGCCCTTTTGATCAAATCAAAAGGAAGAACCCGAAGAAGAGGTAATGATTTCACCACCCTTTTCTAAGTTCATTTCTTCTTCCACTTCTTCTTCCTCTGTTCTTACCATTCTGAAATAATAACTCCAGTATCTCACATATACTGTGATGTTATTATAAATATGGTACAATCATATTCAGTATTCTATCCACCCTTTGAATAACATGTCACCATACGTGCGTACGTACGGCTTACCGTCTCCACGTCGTGGTGTAATTGTTATTCAATATAATATTATTTGGATGGGTATAATAATGATGTGTAACTCATGTAAATAATAAATATAACATGTTAATGATTCTGTATATATGATATACCATCCATTTATATATTATTTTAATATCAAAAGAATGATATTGTCGCTCGTGCGTACGTACGGACTACCGTCTCCACGAACGCGATGAGATTCATTCTCCATCGTATCCATTCAAGTATAATTATCATTTGATGATTTAAAAATGATGTTTAAGGACTGTATATCATTCTGGATATGAATAAGATACAACAACCATGGCTTATGTAACAAAAAATATAAAAGAAAATGAGTAAGTTAACTCCCGAAACGACGATAATTCTAAGATATTATTAACAAATCAATGTTAAAAGATCATATATGATATCATATTAATATATATGATTCTTGTATAATTTAATAACAACTATTTCACCATTATACAGGAGGTTAACCTACCCCAACCAAGGAAAAGTACAAGGTAAGGGTTATTTCACAATCTCTTCTTTATCCGAGGTTGTTTATACGTAATAATCTACTGGGATCTCGTTATCATCCACATCCATGTTTCTTCGAAATGTATTTCAAAACATTTTTACTATTTACAAGAATATGGGTTAAAGTCATTTATACCCTTGTTTGACTTTTTATAAGAGGTTTATAAAGGAATCTTTCCGTCGTTTTCAAAACAATGTTCTTTTTAACCTTTTCGACAGAATTGAGGTAAGAATGTTTTTTTTAACTTATACGGCGGGTGCGGTTATTTTCCGCCGTTATAAAATCGTCGAAGCTTTACATACAAGCTTATAAGAATATTTTCAAAGAAAATGTTTTATTTTATATGGATCTTAAATTATTTCAAAATAAAAGGAGATACTTCTTTAAAAAGAATTTTGATTTCATCTATGTCAACATCCTTTGATGGATTTTAAGATTATTTGAAGTTGATTTATTATGATACAAAAATTCTATATTGAATTGAAGGTTTTGTGATATGTTTGACTGTGGATGTGCTATTTTTATACCATTCATAGTTTATGGTGAAATTATTGACATTTCGTATGCTAGTTTTAATCCGAATGTTTATGTTATATTTCAAACTTTTCTTCAGATGAATGTGCTAAACAAGTATGTTCCGGGTTGGGGACCGGTAAAAGTAAGCCCTCCAGGTTGGGGACTGGTAAAAGTAAGCCCTCCAGGTTGGGGACTGGTTAAAGTAAGCCCTCCAGGTTAGGGACTGGTAAAAGTATGCCCTCCGGGTTGGTGTCCGGTTATTAGAGGCACTCTGGGTTGGTGTCCGGTTATTAGAGGCACACCGGGTTGGTGTCCGGTTATTAGAGGCACTCCGGGTTGGGTTCCGGTTAGAAGTAACCCCTAGGTCTTGGGATGAGGCCTAGACAAAGAAATTAACGTTTAGCATTATGCATTCCAACATTATGAAAGTGGTTATTGATTTTTGCATGTGATTATTCGATTAGTAGAATATCCATGTGAATAAGTAAATGGCATTAATTCATTTTATTTATGCCATACCATGTTTAAAGTTCATGTTTTAAAGGTTTTTGTTTTAGTTATACATTTCCTTAAAAGTTTATTCTTATTTATGAAAGTTTCCGCTATATTGTTATCCTTACTGGGCATTTGAGCTCACCCCTTTTCTATGTTTTATTTTTCCCAGGAAGTGAAGAAGTAAGTTATGAATGACCTGCAGGGATATTATGTGGGGATATGAGTGTGGATTATGGAGACAATATGTTGTTGTAGTAGTTTTTCATTTTATGATGTAATGTAAAACCTATGAATATATCTAGTGTTTCCAAGGCTACTAAACCAATCGGTCTTTCGAGATTTGATCTTTCTTGTGATCATGCCAATGTTACGAAGTAATGCACCGACTCTGGGCAACTGGGGTCGGGGCGTTACAGTTGGTATCAGAGGAAGTTTAGTACAAACCTTGGAAGCTAGATTTAGATAAACTCTGATTAGAGCACGTAGACCTAAGATGAACTTTGAGGATTAGTATAGAAGAACTTCCTAGAATTTTGGTATTGTAGAGATTTTGTGAGTTTTTCGAGCAATACATCCCTGTCTGGATACGATCAGGTAGAGGCGGCTCTGGCACAGATGTACCTAGGGGTAAAACCCGAAAACACCGCTTTGAGCTAGACTCGAACGGGAACTGGTGCACGACAACGGGCCTTGCTGCACTCTTGGTTACGACACTCCCGGGGGATATGCTTAGGATAACTCTCATTTTCTTTACAAATCATTTTGAAGGGATTATGAGTATATACTTCCTCAAAGAAAAAAATTCTTATGATTATGGATTATATCCATAAATAGTTCAATTTATGTCAAGTGTTTTATAAGTATGGGATTATGTATTTTGATTCATAAACTGATCTAGTTTATGCCATTGTTTAGAAATGGCGCCCAGTAGAAGGAATGAGAACTCCAGAAATACACATGATTCAAAGAGAAGGAAGGATCATATCTTTCATGGTCTTAAGCTAGAATTTATAAGAGAAATAGTCACCCATGTATTATCATCATATGAAGAAATAATATCATGTGTTGATAAGATAAGTAAAGAGTTTACTGAGTCCTATGCCTTTGAAGGGAAGCAAGAGAAGAAAAGGCTGGAAGAGAGAAAGATGGATAAAGGGAAGAGGGAAAAGAATAATTTTCCCATATGTGGTAACTGTGGAAAGAAACACCCTGGAACTTGCCTGAAAGGAATGAGAGTTTGTTATAAGTGTGGAGGAAAAGGGCACAAAGTACGTGACTGCAAGGGTGAGAAAATGGTCTCAAATGTACAATGCTTCATTTTCAAGGAGTTTGGACACTATGCGAACCTATGTCCCAGTCATCAGACTATGCCGCAAATGATGCTATTGGATAATAATCAAGTTATGATACTACCACAGATGAGGAGGAATGATTAGAGTTCTTATGTTGATTATGTCAATTGAGTGTTGTATCAACAATGTACTTGTTATAATAATTATGGAGTATATAGGGATTGTACTGCAGTACTATTTCATTAAGGACTTGAGATTATGTGGAACAAAGAAAAGTGACTCAATAGCAGGATAAAATTTTGGAAAATATATGGTTGAGAGAATGATAAACCATAATATAGTTCTGATACCGAAGTAGTGATTTTGGAATAATACATTATTGTTTTGGATAAATTATATTGGATATTATTGACTACCTTCGAACTGATTAATGATTTGTATATTCCATCATTTTTGGGGTTTAAAACATTTTTGGATTAATGAAGTATATCCAGCTTTCTATATGGAATAAGGGAGCATGAATGTAATCAATAAGGAATATGGTAATTCAGGATGTTTCAGTGTATTAAAAGAATACATGATGAAGGTATTCATATGATATTACGGGGTAAAAAGGTTCTACATTATGTTTACCTTACTTATAAATGTTGGACTGTGAGTCTGGATAGAAGTATTTTGGATAGTTCTAGTTTGGATTATTTTGGATTACCATAAAAGGAAAACCCGGAGGTCGGGCGGCAACCCGTCGCGTCCGGCAAGGCTGCGAGACTTGGTCCCGAAACCGAAGGGCGACAAGGGTGTATCACCTACCACTGGCCCACGAGATGTCCTGGATTAAATAATGTAGTTTTTATTAAAAGATCTTGTAGATGAATTATAAATTCATTTATTTTGGAACCCTATACGAATAGTGTAAATAGAATTTTTCTTACATTCTATTATCTTTTAGAGTGAAAGATGAGTTTGTGGTAGAAATTTATTAATGGATAAAACTATAATTATAAAGTAAGTATATCTCCTTATGATCTTAGTCAATCTCATAAATAGATTCCTCAATATTAAGAAAAGCAACTTAGAACAAAAATGTTTTCCTAGATGGTACCTTAAATCATCACTAATTTATGGCTTTGGGATTGTTGGCCTTTTCATAGCCATGTTCTCTTGTAACACCCGAGACTTTTATGTTATATAAATCATCAAAGGAATCTTTTTCTACACAACACTTTCTTGGCTTGCTTTACACGCAATCGCGACCTTCCTCGATAGCTTGCGTCGTACGCAATACCGAGTTTCACTAAACAACAATATGCTATTAAAACTAGCCGTTATGAATAGTAATAACCACTTTTTGAAATTTTATAAATTTTATTTTTCAAAATGGACTTCATTTTTGGACTCAGAATATCAAAATTAGCCTAGGGTGAAATTTTGGTATTTTTCTGAAAACTTTCAATTTTTGATGAATAGTGAAACCACTAAGTGGTAGGTTAAAAACTGAATTTTGCATAAAACTTAATTTTACCGCTTCTGTGAATGGAATTTCAAAAATCCGAGAGACACGGTTAATATCAAGGACTAAAATGTGGTTCAATGAGATGAAAATATTTTTTTGGTGAATAGTAACTTTTTACTTTTTTTACCGCGGTTAATAGTAAATAGGGTAACTAAGGGTAAATATGATATTAATATTACCCTAACACATGTCCTAATTCTATTGGACAAGTGTAATTCGACCAAAAACAAACTTAGGAATAAAATATGACCATTTAGGCCCACTTGGATTAGATTAGGACATTTATTATTAATTTATTTAAAGAAGGGTTAAAAGAGTTAAAATCAAAGTATATTTACTAAAACATTTTTAATATGGGGTTATACATAAGATAAATTCGATTGTAAATATTCATTAGAAAGCTAAAAAGATTTCCTACATGATGGTATTTTATTTGTAATTTTTAGACATCAAATAATTTAATTTATTTATGACACAAAGATGATGCAGTAATTATCTTGTTAACGAAATATTGACATAATTGATGTTATAAACACCAAAATAAATGTAATTTTAGACTTTTTATGAATTACACTAATTTTCTAGGTTACTATGATATATTAATGTTGATTTAATCAACTTGGTTCGAACATTTAATTCTGTTATGACTTTCCCAAAAATCATATATCAAATAGTGTCAAAATTGACACAAAATAGTTTTAAATCAAATATTATATTATTAATTGTTATTGTATTCCTAAAAATCTAAGGTTCAGCCAAATGATTTAGATAAGGATATATATATTAATAATAAACAATTTTGGGTTCGTTTGGCATGTTATTGTAAGTGTATTAACCATATAGTGAAAGAAAACAAAAAGACATGATAAAAGTTAAATTATTTAACTTAGAGTTAAATCTAAATGATAAGGTTAAAATAATATCCTAAACTTGTCTAAATTCTATTGGTTGATAGGATTTCGACCCCTCCCCACCTTATCTTCGAAATAAGACCCTTTGGAACCATTATAAACCGATTTTGACTTTAATATAAAATAATATTTTGAGATATTCCTAAGGTGCCCCTCTCCTCCCTTATAAAAGGGCACCTCCTCCCCCTCCTCCTCACACCAAATTGAGCACTCAAGCTCGGCCAACCCCTGACATTTTCCCCTCTCCACTTCCCTAGAATAGTCCTAGAGGTCCTGGTCTTCTCCAAAGACCACTCTTAGTTCCCTAAGTGGAGGATTCAAAGAGGCGTTCCAAAGAAGAGGTAATATCCATTACCGATCTTTTCAATTTCTTTCGTCTTCAACTTCTTCTTATTTAGTTGTTTCATGATAAAGTAATAACATCAGTATTACTTACATACTGATATGTTATTATAAATATGAAACATCCCTAATTCACCTTCTATCCATCCTACGGAAAAATGAAATCACCGCGCGTGCGTACGTACGGAATACCGTCTCCACGCCGTGGTGTAATCTATTTTCCACCATCACCTTACAAGGATGGGTATAATGGTGTAATGAGTAACTATATATGATTATTATTAAATAATATTGATACTGAAATAATATATATATACTCCAATACAATTCCACGATCATAGGAACGATATCATCACTCGTGCGTACGTACGGAATACCGTCTCCACGATGTGATGCGACTCGTTCTACATGATCTTCATTTCATAATGATTGTATAAATGAATTTAATGAATGAATATGGTATATAATACACTAATACCATTCTGGAAATGAATTATCTATAACCTAAAGATAAGAATAAGAATTTATTCGACAAAACACGCATAAGAACAAAAAGTTATAAAGACCCGAGTAACAAGTAACAATGAAATATTACTAACAAGAAGCTAATAATATGACCATATATGATCTCATATCAATATGTATGATTCTGGAATAAGTCAATAACATTATTTAAACCATTATACAGGAGCTTCGGACACGAACAAAGCAAATCGGACCTAAGGTAAGGGAAATATCACAATCTCATTTTTATCCGAGATTGTTTATTCGTAAATATTTACTGGGGTGTATTTTATCATCCACATCCATGTTCCCTCAATATGTAATATTGTTTCCATCCACTTGAAATAGTTTAAATCCAATTTTACCCTTAGGTGAGTTTTTAGTAAAGAATATGAAAGGAATCTTTTGTCGTTTTTCCATACGAGGTACTTTTTGACTTTTCCGGCAAAAGTACGAAGAATGTTTTTTTTAACTTATACGGCATGAATGGATTTTTTAAAACATTACTTCAAAGAAGCTTCCTTTACATGTTTTCAAGTTTATTTTTAATCAACTTCTTTTATTTTAAAGTTGTATGACATGTTATGAAAGGAAAAATGTTTTTGAAGAAGAAAGGATATTTTCCTCAAGAATTCAATTCAAGTGTTTTATCAAAATTATTTTCCATCTAAGATAATAAAGGGTTCTGTTTCTATCCATATTTTTACATTGGTTTGACTATGTTGTGATGGAATTATGTTTATGAATTCCTTTATCATATATGAATTGATTTATGATGTCATGATGTTTCAAGAATCCCATTTTTGTTATATGTGTTATGCGATGATGTATGTTTTATGATTATGTGGCACACATAAGAAAGGATTCATTATAAGATGGGTGGGACCTATATCTCCCTCCAATGCATTGGGTAATGATTTTATATCTCATGAGATAGACATGGCTGGAACGGAAGGTTATTTCGGTTCAGTGATACAGGACTGAAACGAGGAGTGAACTCGGTTCAGAAAGGGACTTTGTCCACTAAGATAGTCTTGGCAATGAGTCATGACTAACAAGAAATGATTTTCCATGATTATGTGTGCATGCCACAAAGATTCAAGTTTTATGTTATGATTATGGGGATCTCATTTTCACTTCTATGATTTATTTCATGTTAAGATATTATGATCTCTTTTGCAGGTTTTGATTTTCATAAAGATATGATATGATTTTTATTTCCTTTATTTGCCCTTGCTGAGCATTTGAGCTCACCCTTTTATGCTTTCTTTTCCCCAGGTCAGGAAGATGGATATTAAGTAGAATATGCTAAAAGGGACCCTAGATATGATGAAATAAATGGGAGACACTGTAGAAGATTTATGAACCAGTTGTTTATGTTTCCCAGTTTCTAAAGACACTATACCTATACGGTCCTTTGTGGTTTTGTCATATGTTGTAATAAGAGTGCTTCAATTTTGAAGTATTAACAATGTATGTAAAGTGTGGGTCGTTATAGTTGGTATCAGAGGAAAGGTATAGTCAACCTTTGGAAACTAGGATGTGAAAGCCTTAGTAAGAACCCTAAGGATAAGTCTAAGCATAGAACACAATCTTAGAAATGGCCATGAATAACCTAGGATAAGACCATAAGCATGAAAATTTTATTCTTGAATTATGTGGTTTCCTATTATAATTAGTGTTGCTCACACTATTCTTCTTGGTTTTAGTCAATGGCTGGAACCCGAAGGAACCGTGTTAATGCGGAATGCGATGGGCAATGCAATGATTGTCCCCCTGAGCAACCAAACGATATGGGAGCTGGAATGCAAAATCTTGTAGCCATGCTCACACAACTTTCTCAAGCTATGAATCATGCAGGATTTCCAAACGAACAAAGGAGGGAGCAACATTCTGTTGAATCCTTCATGAGGCAGCGTCCACCATCTTTCAGCGGGTCTACTGATCCATTAGTTGCTGAACAATGGATTAGTACTACTGAAAAGATATTTTCAGTTCTTCAATGTTCTGAGCATGATAAAGTCATCCTAGCAGTGTATCGTTTGGAAGGAGATGCGGATCAATGGTGGAATCTTGTTAAGAATACGAGGCAAAGGGATGAAATTGAGTCTATGGAATGGGACGAGTTCAAGAACTTATTTTTCAATAAGTACTTCCCTCGTATTCTCCGAACAAAGATGGAGAAAGAGTTCCTTGAACTGAAGCAAAGGGATGATGAATCTGTTAGTACCTATGAAGCAAATTTTACAAGACTTGCAAGGTACGCTTCTGGTATTATTATCCAACCTGAGAGTAAGATCGATCGATTCTTTAGTGGCCTAAAACCAAGTCTTCGAAGGGCGTTAGCCATAAGGGACTTCAATAGCTACGAAGAAATCGTTCGATGTGCTCTCAAAGTCAAGATGGAGATTGGAGTAACCCATCAGTCACATGGGTTTGATAAGAAGAGGAAGATGGAATTCAAAGAAAAATCTAAAGAGCACACGGAAAAGAAGATGAACTTTCCCTTATGCTCAAAGTGTGGAAAGAAACATGGAGGGAGTTGTCTTAAAGGGACAAGTAAATGTTTTAAATGTGGAAAGGAAGGTCATCGGGCATTTGAATGCCGTGATAATGGGAAGAAGATGTCTAATGATGCAAACAAAGGAAGGGATACACAGAATGAACCTGCTACACTTCAATGTTTCAAGTGCAAGGAGATGGGGCATTATGCCAATCAATGCCCAAATCCAAGGGTTGATGATGATGGTCGACGTCAACAAACTCTTAAGGCTAAAGACAAAGGAAAGTCACATGCAATTTCTATCAGCGATGTGGAGTACGATAACGATGTGGTGAAAGGTACACTTACCATCCACTCTAAAGTAGCAAATGTTTTATTTGATTCTGGATCCACCCACTCTTTTATTTCTGAAAAATTTTCTAAGGGTATCACCGTATTACCTCAACAATTAGATGTTGAGTTAGCTGTGACAACACCTAATGGAACATCAATCGCATCAGAAGTTTATAATTCTTCTCCGATCGAAGTTTGTGGGAAAGTGCTTCCTGAAAATCTTGTGATCCTTCCTTTAGTGGAATTTGATGTGATTCTTGGCATGGATTGGCTTTCTCTACATGGAGCTCATATCAATTGCCAAAGAAGGGAAGTCACATTTCATATTCCAGATCAACCTACAATCGTCTATCAATGCAAGGATGAACATAACCTTCCAGTGGAAATTTCTTCCATCTTATGGGTATTGATTCCACTAAATGAAGGTTATTTATCTCAAATGGTTGGTGAGAAACTCACGATTAAGAATATGCCCATTGTACGGGAGTTTGATGATGTCTTCCCGGAGGAATTGCCGGGTCTTCCACCAAATCGTGAAGTTGAGTTTTCAATAGAACTCGTACCGGGTGCTTTGCCTATTTCAAAGACACCTTATAGAATGGCCCCAATTGAGTTGCAGGAATTAAAGAAGAAACTCCAAGAGAATCTTGATAAGGGATTCATACGCCCTAGTGCGTCACCTTGGGGAGCACCTGTTCTATTTGTTAAGAAGAATGATGGATCAATGAGACTCTGCATTGATTATCGAGAACTTAACAAGATCACTATCAAGAACAAATATCCTCTCCCACGCATTGATGACTTATTTGACCAACTACGCGGAGCTCAATACTTTTCCAAGATTGATCTTCGTTCAGGGTATCATCAATTAAGGGTCAAAAGGGAGGATATACCAAAGACGGCTTTCCGTACAAGGTATGGACACTATGAATTTATAGTGATGCCATTTGGTCTTACTAATGCCCCTGCTATCTTCATGGATCTAATGAATAGAGTCTTTAGAGACTATCTTGATCAATTTGTGGTAGTCTTTATAGACGATATTCTTGTCTATTCAAAGAGCAAGGAAGAGCATGAAGATCACTTGAGAATTATATTGAAGACCCTGAGAAAAGAGAAGCTTTATGCCAAATTTACCAAGTGTGAATTTTGGCTTCAAAAAGTTGCATTTTTGGGTCATGTAATCTCAAAAGAGGGAATATCTGTGGATCCAGCAAAAACAGAGGTTATCGAAAGATGGTCAAGACCAACAACAGTAACTGAGATCCGAAGTTTTCTTGGTTTGGCTGGATATTATCGACGTTTTGTAAAAGATTTTTCACGGTTATCTAATCCAATCACCAAGTTGACTCGGAAAGGAGTTAAGTTTGTCTGGACAGAGGAATGTGAAGAGAATTTCAAGGAGTTGAAAAGAAGGTTATCCAGTGCACCTGTGCTCACACTGCCTTGTAGTGGAGAAAGGTTTGTGATCTACAGTGATGCATCCAAGAAGGGATTGGGGTGTGTTCTTATGCAAAATGATATGGTGATAGCTTATGCCTCACGACAGTTGAAAATCCATGAGCAAAATTACCCAACACATGATTTGGAGTTGGCTGCGGTAATCTTTGCATTAAAGATTTGGAGGCATTACCTTTATGGTGAAAGGTGTGATATTTATACTGATCATAAAAGTTTAAAGTATATTTTCACACAAAAGGAGTTGAATATGCGCCAAAGAAGATGGTTGGAGCTGATTAAGGATTATGACTGCTCAATCCATTACCACCCTGGGAAAGCAAACAAGGTGGCAGATGCATTAAGTCGACAAGACCATGCTAGTTTATCCATGATGAGGATCACAAAAGATCCAATATTTATGGATTTACAAAGGATGGATCTTGGAATTATAATGGAAGGGGAAAAATCTTATCTTTCTCAAATGAATGTTCAACCATCTATACATGTGAAGATTAAAGAGGCACAGAAAGAAGATGTCGAGTTACAAAAGAAGGTGAGAAATGTTCCTGAATTCAACCTTGATTGTGATGGGATAATAAAGTTCAGGAATCGGGTTTGTGTTCCTCCCATCCCCGAATTAAAGAAAGAGCTGCTGGATGAGGCTCATAGTTCTTCATTCTCTATTCATCCTGGAAGCACGAAGATGTATAGGGACCTGAAAGAGTACTTCTGGTGGGATGGCATGAAAAGAGATGTTGCTGAATATGTCTCTCGATGCTTGGTTTGTCAACAAGTTAAAGCTGAGAGACAGAAGTCTAAGGGGATGTTACAACCATTACCCATACCCGAATGGAAATGGGAAAACATCACTATGGACTTTGTCACAGGACTTCCTAAAACATCCAAAGGCAATAATGCTATCTGGGTCATAGTTGATCGTCTTACAAAGTCTGCACACTTCATTGCTATTAGAGAGGATTTCTCTCTAGATCAGCTTGCCAGGATATATGTAAAGGAAGTGGTAAGATTGCATGGAGTACCACTTTCTATTATATCTGATCGAGATCCGAGATTTACCTCGAAGTTCTGGCGAAGTCTTCAGCATACTCTGGATACAGAGTTGAGTTTCAGCACTGCTTATCATCCCCAGACAGACGGTCAGTCTGAGAGAACAATTCAAACCCTAGAAGATATGTTGAGAGCTTGCTCTATGGATTTCAAAGGAGGTTGGGATCAACACCTACCTTTGGTGGAATTTTCTTATAATAATAGCTTTCACTCCAGTATTCAGATGGCTCCTTATGAAGCTCTCTATGGAAAGAAATGCAGGACTCCAACTTGCTGGGATGAAGTTGGGGAAAGAAAGCTATTAGGACCTGATCTCGTTGATGAAATGGCAGAAAAAGTCAGATCTATTCAACAACACATAAGAGCAGCTCAGAGTCGACAGAAAAGTTATGCCGACAACCGAAGAAAAGACCTAGAGTTTGAAGTGGGCGATAAAGTGTTCTTACGAATATCTCCCTGGAAGAGGGTTATGAGATTTGGAAAGAAGGGGAAGTTGAGCCCTAGATATATCGGTCCTTTTGAAATACTGGATCGTGTTGGGAAGGTAGCTTACCGATTGGCGCTTCCACCGAATCTCTCTCAAGTTCACGATGTGTTCCATGTATCTCTCCTGAGAAAGTACATACCAGATCCTTCACATGTACTCAGCTCAGAAGTTGTACCACTGGAGCAAGATCTTTCTTATGAAGAACAGCCGATAGAGATTCTGGATCGTAGCGAAAAAGTCCTACGAAACAAGACCACTCGCTTGGTGAAAGTTTTATGGAGAAACCACCAACTTGAAGAAGCTACATGGGAGCTTGAGGATATGATGAGGGAGAAGTATCCTCATTTGTTTGTTGCAAAGTGACGAATTTCGAGGGCGAAATTCTTTTTAAGGGGGGTAGAATGTAACACCCGAGACTTTTATGTTATATAAATCATCAAAGGAATCTTTTTCTACACAACACTTTCTTGGCTTGCTTTACACGCAATCGCGACCTTCCTCGATAGCTTGCGTCGTACGCAATACCGAGTTTCACTAAACAACAATATGCTATTAAAACTAGCCGTTATGAATAGTAATAACCACTTTTTGAAATTTTATAAATTTTATTTTTCAAAATGGACTTCATTTTTGGACTCAGAATATCAAAATTAGCCTAGGGTGAAATTTTGGTATTTTTCTGAAAACTTTCAATTTTTGATGAATAGTGAAACCACTAAGTGGTAGGTTAAAAACTGAATTTTGCATAAAACTTAATTTTACCGCTTTTGTGAATGGAATTTCAAAAATCCGAGAGACACGGTTAATATCAAGGACTAAAATGTGGTTCAATGAGATGAAAATATTTTTTTGGTGAATAGTAACTTTTTACTTTTTTTACCGCGGTTAATAGTAAATAGGGTAACTAAGGGTAAATATGATATTAATATTACCCTAACACATGTCCTAATTCTATTGGACAAGTGTAATTCAACCAAAAACAAACTTAGGAATAAAATATGACCATTTAGGCCCACTTGGATTAGATTAGGACATTTATTATTAATTTATTTAAAGAAGGGTTAAAAGAGTTAAAATCAAAGTATATTTACTAAAACATTTTTAATATGGGGTTATACATAAGATAAATTCGATTGTAAATATTCATTAGAAAGCTAAAAAGATTTCCTACATGATGGTATTTTATTTGTAATTTTTAGACATCAAATAATTTAATTTATTTATGACACAAAGATGATGCAGTAATTATCTTGTTAACGAAATATTGACATAATTGATGTTATAAACACCAAACTAAATGTAATTTGAGACTTTTTATGAATTACACTAATTTTCTAGGTTACTATGATATATTAATGTTGATTTAATCAACTTGGTTCGAACATTTAATTCTGTTATGACTTTCCCAAAAATCATATATCAAATAGTGTCAAAATTGACACAAAATAGTTTTTAAATAAAATATTATATTATTAATTGTTATTGTATTCCTAAAAATCTAAGGTTCGGCCAAATGATTTAGATAAGGATATATATATTAATAATAAACAATTTTGGGTTCGTTTGGCATGTTATTGTAAGTGTATTAACCATATAGTGAAAGAAAACAAAAAGACATGATAAAAGTTAAATTATTTAACTTAGAGTTAAATCTAAATGATAAGGTTAAAATAATATCCTAAACTTGTCTAAATTCTATTGGTTGATAGGATTTCGACCCCTCCCCACCTTATCTTCGAAATAAGACCCTTTGGAACCATTATAAACCGATTTTGACTTTAATATAAAATAATATTTTGAGATATTCCTAAGGTGCCCCTCTCCTCCCTTATAAAAGGGCACCTCCTCCCCCTCCTCCTCACACCAAATTGAGCACTCAAGCTCGGCCAACCCCTGCCATTTTCCCCTCTCCACTTCCCTAGAATAGTCCTAGAGGTCCTGGTCTTCTCCAAAGACCACTCTTAGTTCCCTAAGTGGAGGATTCAAAGAGGCGTTCCAAAGAAGAGGTAATATCCATTACCGATCTTTTCAATTTCTTTCGTCTTCAACTTCTTCTTATTTAGTTGTTTCATGATAAAGTAATAACATCAGTATTACTTACATACTGATATGTTATTATAAATATGAAACATCCCTAATTCACCTTCTATCCATCCTACGGAAAAATGAAATCACCGCGCGTGCGTACGTACGGAATACCGTCTCCACGCCGTGGTGTAATCTATTTTCCACCATCACCTTACAAGGATGGGTATAATGGTGTAATGAGTAACTATATATGATTATTATTAAATAATATTGATACTGAAATAATATATATATACTCCAATACAATTCCACGATCATAGGAACGATATCATCACTCGTGCGTACGTACGGAATACCGTCTCCACGATGTGATGCGACTCGTTCTACATGATCTTCATTTCATAATGATTTTATAAATGAATTGAATGAATGAATATGGTATATAATACACTAATACCATTCTGGAAATGAATTATCTATAACCTAAAGATAAGAATAAGAATTTATTCGACAAAACACGCATAAGAACAAAAAGTTATAAAGACCCGAGTAACAAGTAACAATGAAATATTACTAACAAGAAGCTAATAATATGACCATATATGATCTCATATCAATATGTATGATTCTGGAATAAGTCAATAACATTATTTAAACCATTATACAGGAGCTTCGGACACGAACAAAGCAAATCGGACCTAAGGTAAGGGAAATATCACAATCTCATTTTTATCCGAGATTGTTTATTCGTAAATATTTACTGGGGTGTATTTTATCATCCACATCCATGTTCCCTCAATATGTAATATTGTTTCCATCCACTTGAAATAGTTTAAATCCAATTTTACCCTTAGGTGAGTTTTTAGTAAAGAATATGAAAGGAATCTTTTGTCGTTTTTCCATACGAGGTACTTTTTGACTTTTCCGGCAAAAGTACGAAGAATGTTTTTTTTTAACTTATACGGCATGAATGGATTTTTTAAAACATTACTTCAAAGAAGCTTCCTTTACAAGTTTTCAAGTTTATTTTTAATCAACTTCTTTTATTTTAAAGTTGTATGACATGTTATGAAAGGAAAAATGTTTTTGAAGAAGAAAGGATATTTTCCTCAAGAATTCAATTCAAGTGTTTTATCAAAATTATTTTCCATCTAAGATAATAAAGGGTTCTGTTTCTATCCATATTTTTACATTGGTTTGACTATGTTGTGATGGAATTATGTTTATGAATTCCTTTATCATATATTAATTGATTTATGATGTCATGATGTTTCAAGAATCCCATTTTTGTTATATGTGTTATGCGATGATGTATGTTTTATGATTATGTGGCACACATAAGAAAGGATTCATTATAAGATGGGTGGGACCTATATCTCCCTCCAATGCATTGGGTAATGATTTTATATCTCATGAGATAGACATGGCTGGAACGGAAGGTTATTTCGGTTCAGTGATACAGGACTGAAACGAGGAGTGAACTCGGTTCAGAAAGGGACTTTGTCCACTAAGATAGTCTTGGCAATGAGTCATGACTAACAAGAAATGATTTTCCATGATTATGTGTGCATGCCACAAAGATTCAAGTTTTATGTTATGATTATGGGGATCTCATTTTCACTTCTATGATTTATTTCATGTTAAGATATTATGATCTCTTTTGCAGGTTTTGATTTTCATAAAGATATGATATGATTTTTATTTCCTTTATTTGCCCTTGCTGAGCATTTGAGCTCACCCTTTTATGCTTTCTTTTCCCCAGGTCAGGAAGATGGATATTAAGTAGAATATGCTAAAAGGGACCCTAGATATGATGAAATAAATGGGAGACACTGTAGAAGATTTATGAACCAGTTGTTTATGTTTCCCAGTTTCTAAAGACACTATACCTATACGGTCCTTTGTGGTTTTGTCATATGTTGTAATAAGAGTGCTTCAATTTTGAAGTATTAACAATGTATGTAAAGTGTGGGTCGTTATATCTCTACCACTCTCCATCAGATAATTGATGGTTAGATTTCTCTTCCATATCCATATTTTCCTAAATGGAACCCTAGTATGTGTTATTTTCGGTAATCTTCATACTTTCCACTCTTTATTTTAAATAGAGGCCTCATTAATTCATTTTTCGATGTGGTATTTCAACTAAGATATTTTGAAATGTCAAAAATGTGTTGTCCCAATACCCTATATTTTGTTGAACCGATGGTACTTCAAATCATCATAGATTGATGAGTTTAAGGACCTCAATTTTATACTTGTTTGTGATTGATGACCTCAATCACTACCTATAAATATTTACGTTTTTCCTCCAATTATATGTCTCTAATTGCCACCAATGTTCTCCTAATCGAGATCATAATTTGGTGGTGACCCTTTCATTTATCTTTTCCTCATATTAAGACTAAATTTTAGTAACCCAATTTCCGATGTGGGTTTTCCCACAAATATATTTTCTACTTTCAACCTTTTATTTTCGAAGAACAATTTCAAATTGCGAGGACGCAATTTATTGAAGGAGGGGAGAATGTAACACCCCAGGATTTCAGAGTGTGTTATTTCTTAAAAATAATTCAATAACTTGCACTACACGCAACACCGAGTTCAATCACACCATTAAAAGAGTTCATGAATAGTATTAACTACATTTTGAACTTTATATAATCCTTATAATTTTAGAATCCCTATTATGAGTTTCTTAGTCATATTGCAAGAACAGATTCATTTTCAGTATTATCAACTTCTAATAGTGAAACCTTTTTAAATACAATATTTTAATCTTTTTGACTAAATTGGGACATCAAAAATTTAAAATGAAACATCCCAAGCTTCCACGATACGCTTTCTTTGAGTAATACAGTAGCGTGTGTTGTACGCAACCTTGAGTTTTAACACACACCACAACCAATCAAACTAGCCGTTATGAATAGTAATACCTAATTTTTGAAATTATATATATTTTATATTTAAAAATGGACTTCATTTTTGGATTCGGAATATCGAAATTAGCCTAGGGTGAAATTTTGGTACATTTCGGATAACTTTTATATTTTGATGAATAGTGAAAATTACTAAATTTTAATTAAAAACAACTTTTTTAATCAAAATAATTAATATTGATAAATTATGAATTTGAGTAGTTTTAAAGTATATTTAGAATATATTTTTACCATTTAATATAATGTTGGTCATTGGACATAATTTTACAATTAAACCGAACATAAACAAGTGTCAATCTTTTGGTAGTTATTATCTCTTAAAAACACGCTTTTTGTTTTGACAGCGGGAATTAATTTTAAATTAATTTCTGCCACTTCTGTGTTTTGAATTTAGAAAAATGGATTCCATATTTGGAATCAGGATGTTCAAATTGTGTAAATAGGTAACTTTTATTTTTAGACATTTTGAATAATTACTGCGGTAAATATTTTATTTACCATGGTTAAGGGTAAATCCGGTAAATAAGGGTTAAAAAAATAATATTATAATAATACTAAATTACCCTAAAACGTGTCTTAACCCTATTGGTTGATACATAGTCGACCATGGGCATCTTTGGGTCTATTTTGGGACCCCATGGATCCACTTGTAAGTGATAATGACACTTTATTTTAATTAAGTCAAAATGAATACAAAAATGACACAAGAATATATCTTTTAGAACAACAATTTTTACATAGGGTTATACATGTTGGATTTTCGATTATAAATATTCATTAGAAAGATAAAAAGATTTCCTACATAATGATATTTTATTTATAATTTTTAGACATTAAATAATTTATTTTATTTATGACACAATGATGATGTAGTAATTACTAAAATAGTAAACAATTAACATAATTGATATTATAAATACCCAAATAAATATAATATGAAACTTTTAATGAATTAAACTAATTTTCTAGGATACTATGATATATTAGGATTGATTTAATTGACTTTGTTCGAAGTAATCAATCTGTTATGAGTTTCACAAAAATCAACTATTGAATAGTGTCAAAATTGACATAAAAGAGTTCTTAAAACAAATATTATATTATTAATTGATATTAAATTCCTAAAAATCTAAGGTTCGGCCAAGAGACTTATATTATGATAGGTTAATCATTAATGGACCACTTGGGGGTCGCTTGGATGTATATAGTAAGTTTATTAACCATAATATATAAAAATACAAAGAGACATTGTAAAAGTGAAACTAATTAACTTAGAGTTAATACTTAAAGATAAGGTTAATATAAGTACCCAAACCTGTCTAAATTCTATTGGATGAGTTGTTTTCGACCTATCCCCACCTCATCCTTTGAATAGTCAACTTTGGAGCCTTTAGAAACCGAATATGAATTTATTATAAATTAATATTTCTAGCTTTTCCAAAGGTGCCCCTCACCCCTCTTATAAAAGGGCACTCCTCCTTCCCATTTCTTCACACCTTCAAAGCCTTTTGGTTCGGCCAAAATCTGCCCAAATACTCTCCCAACATCCCTCACTACAACCTAGAGGCCTTAGTTTGATCAGAAATCC
This sequence comes from Viscum album, assembly GCA_963277665.1. Lineage (NCBI taxonomy): Eukaryota > Viridiplantae > Streptophyta > Magnoliopsida > Santalales > Viscaceae > Viscum > Viscum album. The sequence goes on along the minus strand of OY728121.1, from coordinate 894,383,330 downwards.
AACCTAAGGAGCCCTTTTGATCAAATCAAAAGGAAGAACCCGAAGAAGAGGTAATGATTTCACCACCCTTTTCTAAGTTCATTTCTTCTTCCACTTCTTCTTCCTTTGTTCTTACCATTCTGAAATAATAACTCCAGTATCTCACATATACTGTGATGTTATTATAAATATGGTACAATCATATTCAGTATTCTATCCACCCTTTGAATAACATGTCACCATACGTTCGTACGTACGGCTTACCGTCTCCACGTCGTGGTGTAATTGTTATTCAATATAATATTATTTGGATGGGTATAATAATGATGTGTAACTCATGTAAATAATAAATATAACATGTTAATGATTCTGTATATATGATATACCATCCATTTATATATTATTTTAATATCAAAAGAATGATATTGTCGCTCGTGCGTACGTACGGACTACCGTCTCCACGAACGCGATGAGATTCATTCTCCATCGTATCCATTCAAGTATAATTATCATTTGATGATTTAAAAATGATGTTTAAGGACTGTATATCATTCTGGATATGAATAAGATACAACAACCATGGCTTATGTAACAAAAAATATAAAAGAAAATGAGTAAGTTAACTCCCGAAACGACGATAATTCTAAGATATTATTAACAAATCAATGTTAAAAGATCATATATGATATCATATTAATATATATGATTCTTGTATAATTTAATAACAACTATTTCACCATTATACAGGAGGTTAACCTACCCCAACCAAGGAAAAGTACAAGGTAAGGGTTATTTCACAATCTCTTCTTTATCCGAGGTTGTTTATACGTAATAATCTACTGGGATCTCGTTATCATCCACATCCATGTTTCTTCGAAATGTATTTCAAAACATTTTTACTATTTACAAGAATATGGGTTAAAGTCATTTATACCCTTGTTTGACTTTTTATAAGAGGTTTATAAAGGAATCTTTCCGTCGTTTTCAAAACAATGTTCTTTTTAACCTTTTCGACAGAATTGAGGTAAGAATGTTTTTTTTAACTTATACGGCGGGTGCGGTTATTTTCCGCCGTTATAAAATCGTCGAAGCTTTACATACAAGCTTATAAGAATATTTTCAAAGAAAATGTTTTATTTTATATGGATCTTAAATGATTTCAAAATAAAAGGAGATACTTCTTTAAAAAGAATTTTGATTTCATCTATGTCAACATCCTTTGATGGATTTTAAGATTATTTGAAGTTGATTTATTATGATACAAAAATTCTATATTGAATTGAAGGTTTTGTGATATGTTTGACTGTGGATGTGCTATTTTTATACCATTCATAGTTTATGGTGAAATTATTGACATTTCGTATGCTAGTTTTAATCCGAATGTTTATGTTATATTTCAAACTTTTCTTCAGATGAATGTGCTAAACAAGTATGTTCCGGGTTGGGGACCGGTAAAAGTAAGCCCTCCAGGTTGGGGACTGGTAAAAGTAAGCCCTCCAGGTTGGGGACTGGTTAAAGTAAGCCCTCCAGGTTAGGGACTGGTAAAAGTATGCCCTCCAGGTTGGTGTCCGGTTATTAGAGGCACTCCGGGTTGGTGTCCGGTTATTAGAGGCACTCCGGGTTGGTGTCCGGTTATTAGAGGCACTCCGGGTTGGGTTCCGGTTAGAAGTAACCCCTAGGTCTTGGGATGAGGCCTAGACAAAGAAATTAACGTTTAGCATTATGCATTCCAACATTATGAAAGTGGTTATTGATTTTTGCATGTGATTATTCGATTAGTAGAATATCCATGTGAATAAGTAAATGGCATTAATTCATTTTATTTATGCCATACCATGTTTAAAGTTCATGTTTTAAAGGTTTTTGTTTTAGTTATACATTTCCTTAAAAGTTTATTCTTATTTATGAAAGTTTCCGCTATATTGTTATCCTTACTGGGCATTTGAGCTCACCCCTTTTCTATGTTTTATTTTTCCCAGGAAGTGAAGAAGTAAGTTATGAATGACCTGCAGGGATATTATGTGTGGATATGAGTGTGGATTATGGAGACAATATGTTGTTGTAGTAGTTTTTCATTTTATGATGTAATGTAAAACCTATGAATATATCTAGTGTTTCCAAGGCTACTAAACCAATCGGTCTTTCGAGATTTGATCTTTCTTGTGATCATGCCAATGTTACGAAGTAATGCACCGACTCTGGGCAACTGGGGTCGGGGCGTTACAATACTTGATTTGGTTTAATCTTAAATCTTATCATATAGATTACTCGTATTAAACCTATTTTAATTTGAAATATGTTAACTACTTTTTGAATATTATAAGGTTATAATTTTAACATATGTGATGTAAGCTAGACCAAGATGAACAATTTATGACACTTTAGACTATAGAATAATCACTTTTAATATTTTATTATTTATTATGATTATTAAAATATTAATATACTCTTACTTGGAAAACATATCATTATTTTCAATTTTGACAATATTCAGAACATTGGATTTAGGAAAATAAATAAAATAATATTTCATCAAAAAAATAATTTAATACACCCCAAATATTTCATAATAATCTAGTAATTTATTTTGTCACCTAAATTAAAACCATTTGTATTATTATAATATTTTTTATATCATTTATTTTATTTCTTTCATTAATTGAATAATTAATCCATCATGGATGTGCAAATATTTAAGATACATATATCACCACTAAAACTAAAATTAAAATAATATTATGTAGCTAAAGAATGTATATATCACAATAATATTTAGAGCCAAATATATATTTTGGATACCACTATGTAAAAAATGATACAGTTATTAATAATAGGAATGTGACATAATTAAATTTTAGTTAAATAAATTGTTGAAAACATCATAATCTCATCCATGTTGCCCCAAAATACACAATTAAAAATATATCTGAAAAAAATTATTATGTTAAAAATTGAAACTTATTTTCATACATAACATACCTTTTCTCTAATGTGGACCCATAAGAGATATTTTAGGCAAACAATGTGACATTTAGTTATATTAATTGGTTTATATAATATATAAGATATTTTCATGGACAAGAGTGCATTAAAAAATATAAATATTGACTATTAGGTGTTAAGGGTATAATTTTCCTCATCCAATAAAATTTGGAAAAGTGTTAGGGAAATTTTATGGTCTCTATCATTTTTTTACCAACACAAATTACCCAATTTACCTTTCACTACGGTCCCAAAATTAACAAGACTACTATTCATATTGGATAAAAATAAATAATGGATATATGCTATATTTGGAACATTTGAATCCAAATATATAATTCATTCTGAAAAATTCAAATCACAAAAATTATTAATATTTATATTAAAATTAATCCTACAAAATGAATGATAAAAAACATTTTTCATTAATAATGAAAATTTATGCATAAAAATATACTTATACAAAAATATTGATTAAGGGTGATTAATATGTAATTAATTAAAATTTATCTAAATAAGTAGTAATTATTTACTTATAGATCAAATTCACATCAATTTATTACATTTTAATATAATAAAAATGAATTTTTTTCGAGAATTTGAAATTTACACAATTAAGTAGAAAATCAGTCTTTTCATAGAATTCCTAAAAAATTCACCATAGGTTAATTTAAATATGATTTTTTTAATAAATGATATTATATGTTAAAAAAATGATTTTTTAGTAGTTCCTAAAATCGATTATAATATTCCCTCACAAAGAACAAGAAAACCTATTTAAAAAAAACAAATATTTTAAGATAAAAATGACATATTCTAATATTCATGTACTTGATCATAATGATATAATTATTTCATTATCATCAAGATGGATAATTATATATTTCATAATATTATTCATTCTAGATAGTTTAATGTCTAGGCTATAACGTTCAGATAATATTTTAATTATATTATGTGGTTCTTTTAAAATCATGGTTCTGTGAAACACAAGCTATCATTGAAATAAAACTATTTAAAAATATATTTCATTAGAATATGATGTTTTAAAAGGAATTAAATTTACATAATATCATGTTTCTTTTAAATTTATTTTTTTTATAACACAAACTATCAAAGAAATTTAATTTATATTAAAAATGAATATATCATAAAATTATAGTTTGTAACATAATCCCAATAGTTGGAATAAAAGTTAACCATATATATGTTATTTAATATTGAATATTAATTTATTTAAAATTATTAATTACATATCATTTTCATTTGGAGGGAAAGATGAAAATATTTCATGAAATTGGTAATCACAAAAAAACAACATTTAGTGTGTTTGTTGATTGAAATGTGTAATATTAATTAATATTAAAAATATTAATAAAACCATTCTCGATATATTTTTACACCTTATATTCATAATTATTATATGATATTGCCATTATATGACTCCACATAATTACTTATTATATTAAATATATAACATTTTTTATGTAGGTTGTAAAGCCAACCCAAATGGAAAGTTCTTATAATAATTTATTGAGTAAGGTAATTCCATTTTATAATTATAATATGAAATTTTAAAAAACAATAAAAAATGTCATAAATATCATATATCCTCCCTGTATCCATCTAATAAACCTTCCATGATAATGATTGATGAAAAATGAGATTCTTTTTTCATTGAGGAGTTGGTCCCCACGTATGCACAACACATTATCCAATTACTCAACAAAGAAAATAAATGGTGTTATATGAATAATTATAATTTTAATATTATAATGGATATATATCTATATATAACATATGTATTTTTTAAATTAGTACATGAACTAATCCCTATGATGTGGTGATTAAGAATTTACAACATTACTCTGTAATGATAGTTGTCTTCACGTATGAACGACCACTGTTTTTATTTATCTTAGTTGATAGAATGGAATGGATAATTTTATTATTGATATAAAAAATATATGTAAGATAATCATAATAATTATATTTTATTAATATGGTTATATATTACTAGTATGAAGAAATTTAAAAGAAGGACCAATAAAAGATAATACTAACATTGAGAATTTATGTTTTATATTTAAAAACACATTAGAATTGGATTCCATATTATAAATAATGTTGACCATGGGATTAAAGAAGTTGGATGGGGTTATAGGAGTAGTAAATTTATATATATTTAGGAAGAATGTAGAAATTATAGATATGTCATTATGTGGGTGAAGTGATCCATTTTAATATGTAGAGGGAAAGGATGATTTGGTGCCACCCTGTACATTTTTAATAATATAAAGCTTTTATTCATGGATAAATGGTTCAAAAATGGGAAAAAGAATAGTTGAGGTATTTGTGGGTATATATCCTCATCATAAACACATTTTTTAGATATTTTTTTATTATTTTATTGATTAATCGTTTTTACTTTTTATCTTTTTCTTGGATAAATATTTACAATTGTAATTGAAAATTTTAACCCTATAAATTAATATTTTTGAAAAAACCTATATTTACCATTTTACATAATTGGATCATTTTGATTTATAATTTTTAGTTCCATATATAAAATAAAATTTATATTGTTTTTACAAGATTTATTAAAGTAAATATTAACATAGCATAGAAATGATTTCAATAAAAGTAATGTTTTATTGATTTAAATTCATCTGTAAGCTAAAATTACCATTTTTACTAATCCTGTTGAATAAATTATTTATAATAATACAAATTTAATTTATATTTTAACACACTAATATTTTAAAAAATCACAAATTAATTTAATTTCAATGATATCTTTTGTTACACCGAATATCATGTTTAGATGAAAGATGATATAGAATTACAAAATTAATATTTAATATGGTAGTTAATGAGTAGCTATTAGATTTTAGGGAATGAAAGGTAAAAATAAATTATTAAAACCAAATAATTTTCAAATGTATAAAATAAAATATTTTTTATCAATTAATTAGAAATTAAAATTAAATATAATATAAATCATTAAATATTTTTTGTAACCAATATTTTTAAGAACACTATGTGTATTTAACACAAAAGATTAGATTAATCAGTATTGGAAAATGGTTTATTTTTTAAAAATTAATACTTTTAATATTAAATAGTAATATTTTTCAACCATATAAAATTTTCCTATGTATGGGATATAAATAAAATTTCTTTTATATTTAAATTTGAATTTTTTTCAAACAAAGTTTGTTCATTTTGTTTAAAATTATTTTAAAATTATTTATTTTCCAAAATAAGAAAGAATAATTTAAATTATTTACATCATTTTATTAGTAAAATTTTAAAATTATTTTATATTTAATTTTTTATAATTATATATATATATTTTAATTTTTTTATGAATAATGAAAACACTACTTTTAAATGAATAATTATATATTTTTTGAGCATTTACAAAGTCCAATTTTTATGAAAAATTATTTTAAAAGTAAAATTATTACAATTATATTATTACCAATCCAATTTCATTAATTATATTATATTTATTGTTAAATGTTTAAATTGAATCCTTTTATAAATTTGAAATCATTGTATTTGGAAAACTACTTTTCAGAAAGTATGTGGATTAAATTTAAATTTATTTCTATCAATACTATAAATTTAATTTGAAAAGATTGATTTCATATTTTGAATTATGATAATTTATATCTATTAATATGTTCATTTAAATTATTAGTCCTTATAAATATTTACTGTAGTAAATAATTATAACCCTCAAAAGGGTAAATTGGGTAATTTTTGTTAAAAATATTATGATAAACACTAACAACTGTCCAAATAAACTTCCTTAAATATATTTTATGAGTGTAGTTTAGCTATTTCCATACATTCTAATAATATATTTCCATTTGGTGTAACATTTCATTGAATTATACTTTATTATTATTATTATGTAAATGATAAAAATAAAAAAATAACTTCATTACATTTATTTTCTATACTACTTTATGATAGGGATAAAAACATAAATTTGGTTCTAAGTATTCATTTAAAAAATAAATTCTTTTTTATCATGGTAACTTATTTATAATTTTTAGTATTGAAATAATTACCTACAGAGTTTATGCAACACTAACAATGAAATTATTTAATAAATCGGAAAATAATATAAATAATTTTAATAATATTAATAGTAACATAATTTGAATGAAGTATTATTTTACATGAGTATATTATATATATAATAGTTTATATATGTTTTAATGGAATATATTTTAACTAAATTTTTATCATTGTATTATTAATGAAAAATTAAATGAATAGCTTCTAAATTGACATCGATGACATTTTTTAATAAATGATATTAATTATATGATTTAAAATTCTAAAAACGCGTAACTACTACACATTTTTTTAATATAGTGTAAAATATCAACCATGTTCTATTTATTTTAAATTTTCCTTATATAGTAACTATCTTCACCCCTAAATAGTAAAAACATTATTATCACAATAATTTTCAAAAAGAGTAAACAATGGTTGAAAATATATAAGGGTGAAGACCTCACATAAAAAATACATTTATTTTTTATGAGAGTAAAGTAAATCACTATAACCGTACCATATATTATTATAATTTTATCTTTTGAAAATAAAAAATAATTTATTTTCTATTAATACTTTAATAAATTTCAGGAGTACCCCACCCTTCCCTTTAAATATGGAACACCATCTCCTACTTTCATCACAAATCAAGACCCTTATGGGTTAAAAAATTCACACAAAAATAACTTTAATATATTGCTCTATAGGATATAAAGTCCCTACATTTATTTTAAATCAAATATAGTAAGGCATTATATATAATTTGATAGGGGTTTTCCGAATAAGAGTTATCATTCTTAACCAAGACTTTTTTATTACTTCTTCCACCTCCATCAAATATACATCTAACATGATGATATAATAACATAATTATAAAATATATAATTAGTTTCTATTAAATTATTTTAATTTCCTAAATCTATCTCATCTTCCATCAAATGGAAAATGAAATCATCGATTGTTTGTATGGTGGTTTACCACCTCACGAACGAAGGTAATTCGTTTCCATCATTGCCTATCACATAATGATACATTGATGTATATAATTTATATACACATTTTTTGTGAAAAAAATATAATTATGGAATTATAATATCACATATTACTTATTACATTCAAATCTATTGGAAAATGTCGACGTTTCTCGTGTGTGTGTGTGGGCCACCACCACCTCGATGTGATGGAATGCGTTTTTCTATTAATATTGAAGTTTATGGTAAATATAATTTATTTCATTAATATATTTTAAATATATGTTAAAAAATTATTCTTTAAATATTAATTAAAATTTACGATTTTTTCATATATCAATCGAAAAAATTAAACAATTTTCATGCATTCATAAGGCCCACCATCACCATGAACAGTGAAATTTATTTTTCTATCTATGATTTTTATAGATTAATTAATATATATATATATATATAAATTTAAATAGTATATGTGTCATAAATATCATGGTTAAATAATTTATATTATCGTACCATAATAATATTTCAAGGACTGGAACAATCTAACAGAAATTCAGATGAAAAATGAAAGAGATAACAACCCGAAATGACGATTTAAATATAGGATTATATATAAAATGGTTTTCAAACATTATAAGTGGATTATATATGATATAATAACTTATTTTATGATTATATTTTATAATTATAATAAATTTATATTTATTATACAAGATTATATTGTGCTTCTAAAGAATCGAAAACTTGACATAAGGGATTTTCACCAAACTTTTATTTCTGTGAGACACATTCCATATTCTATATTTGTTTCAATTATGTGGTGTGAATAGTTTATATGATTATATTTTTTGTTTATTAACTTGAAAATTAAATTAATTTACATATCCATTTGAGATTATCTCTTTCATGGGATTTATGATTCTATATACACCCATGTGATAATAGATTTATGTTTCATTCAGATTTTAGTTATGATTTTTATGCTAGAAATTATAATGAATAACTTATATTATACATTTTTCATAATTACCTTTTATTTTAATTTTTTCTATTTTCTTCTAGATAAATTATTTTTTTTACTTTCATCATCCTCATTTAATGCACTCAAGGAACTAAATAATGTTTATAAGGAAAACTGACATTATTTATAACTTCTATAGAAAATGAAACTCTCTTTGATATACATGTTTTCAAATAATAATTTGAATAATTTATTAATATAATCCTATAATGGTGTAAAGTTACTTTTATCCCCTAATAAAAATTTTATAAAATAGTTTAAAATGAATCTTCTTATTTTTTCTAAATGATTTTTTATTTTGATATTTTACCAAAATTTTGAAAAGAAAGTTTTTTATCATATATTTCATGAACAATGTTTCAAAAATTCATAACCAATAAATTACTTTAAGACATATTTTATAGAATATATGGTTATTTTAAAGGGTGTTTTTTCTTTAATATATGATAAAATTATTCTTTTTTAAATTATTTCAATGTGAAAATAATATTTTCTTCAAGAAATTTTTCATTGGTAATTTGAATGAATTTTCATCTTTGGACACATATTATGATGTCAGTTACTCATTTCCAAAAATATAATCTAATGAAACTATCCTTGTTATTTTTCATTGTGGTTTATTTTTACAATAGGAATATATTAGTGAAACCTGTTTATTCCCCATTGATTATTCTATTATCACCTATTGATGAAACACATTTCTTTTCCATGGGTTATGATATAATGATTTTTTTTATAAAACCAATTCTCTTTCTATAGGATATGATAATACTATTTCTTTATGTACTAGTGTAACACATATATGTCATTTTCAATGCATGAGAGGTGTTAACATAATTATATATCCATTAAATTCATTGTCAAAATATTGATATTTCATGAAATAAATATTAAAAAAATGAGTAATGAACCCAATTCATTAATGGAATATTTCCATTATGATAGTCTTTGATATGGTTTTAAAATGATAATATCATGTACAAATAACCTTATCCTCAACTTATTATTATTCCATCATTTATATCACCCATGTTTACACATAGTGAGCATTCATCCTCACCATTTTGTATGTTACCATACCCTTGTATATGAATAATGGTCTTATATATGTTATGTCTATGAATTGTTCTACTAATCAATAACTATAGAGATTATAATTTAAATATTTTAGGAAATCTTAATTTATTTTTACATCGTTCAAAATACAATACAAATATATGACCAAGACATGGAATGGAATTTTATGTAATGAATACTCATCTAGTAAGATTTAATATGTATGTAACAAATTTATTGGTCATTTTAGTTTGTTATAATTTTGGATTTATTGATACATTTGAAACTATTATAAGGAATCACTTGTTAGAACAAATACTGCAGTTCTATAAATTGGAGAGCAACCAATACTATTGAAATTATATGAGTATGTTTTATAGGAAATATATACCGATCTGAATAATAAAAGTGGATGTTGTTTTGGAATAGATGCATCTACGGGTAAAAACAAAAAAAAAGAGTTTGTTGAGTATATATCTTCCATCATTCTAGTGCATAGTGAGTGTGCCCATATAATGCAGCTGGTTTGAAACAACTATGGTTATTCAAATGTTAATTCACAATCACATTAAAAATAATTATGAAGGATTTAAATGGCATCATTCATATGGATACTATCATAGATTGAGAAGAAGGTTTCCTGATTAATATATCATAATTTTTTTCATAATTACGTTATTTTCCACTATGCATGGTGTTTATCCCACTATGAATTTTAGTTTCATCAAATGGATTGAACATGAAGGATCAAAATGAATGATAATTTTTTTATATAATTATATTCTAATTCTCAAATTAAACCAATAATTATGGGATCTTCAATGAAAAATATTTTTAATATTCCTACAAAATTTCTCATGTTATAAATCATTCTGATAATCCAAATGATGAAATAAATAAGCAATGTTTGGTGAGCCATTCATGAAGAAACATCCGACTTCTATTAGTGGGTCTTCTAGTACACTTGTTGTTAATATATGGATAAATACAATTGAAAAGATATTTTAAATTATCTAGTGATTCTAAAATAGAATAGTTATTCTTCTCTTTACAATATGGAAGGTGAATCAAATAAATAATGGGCTCTTACTGAGAATAAGATAAAACCTAATGAAATTGACTCTATTTATTTGGATGAGTATAAATTACTAATTTTTAATAATTAAATTCCTCCTTGTCTTGTATTGATAATGGGGAGTTAATTCCATGAGCTAAAGCATAATTATTATAAATCCATTGATACACATGAGGTATATTTTACATGACTTAGGAGGTATGCTTCATGTATTATCAACTAACATAAATTTAATGTTGAAAATAATTGTATAAGGTTTAAAAAAAGTCTCTAAAACCATCTTCCACAAGGTAAATTAGTATCTATGAAAAAATCATTATATGTCCAATCAAGGTAGTAGTGGAAGATGTAATTATTTTTCAATCACATTGTTTTGATATAGAGATAGATATTGAACTCAATAAAAATAATAAAGACAATGAATATAAGAAGATGAATCTTCCATTTTTCAAATTATGGGATGAAATATATTGGAAACAAAATAATGGTTCATTAAATAATCCATTTAGAACTATCCATGCAATGTGGTGTTGAAAAAAATGTTACGTTATGAAATTGGTTTATAAAATTATGAAAAACATTCTTCTCAAAAGTATGTAGAGGCTATCATGGAATTTAATATTGTATTTGGGAATAACTAGCATGGAAATGTGATGAGGGAGGCTCTCGGTATACCTAGATTCAATGTACTTTTCCTTTTAAAATAATTTAGTGCCTAATTTTCACAGTCATACACATTTTATGATGTGTGTGACCTTACAATAAATGAAAATGTCCAACTTTGGTTAAGGTATGCGAATTGTTAAACATCCTAAGGTCCTTGCCCTAGTGGTTAAAGAATATTTCTCCCATCATTGATCCCTTGATCATGTATCCTATATTTTTGAAATAATACACAAACAATTAGATACATTTTACTTAATGTCCCTAAAATATGCAATAAATTATTTTGAGATCCAACTTGTTTTCACAAACATTTCTCTCATCATTTGATATCCTTGGTTTGGTGAAGTCAAAATTAAGTACTCCCATTGCATGATCCATTATTTATGAGCATATTGGTTTGGATTCATTATAGATTTCTTAGTATTCCCCAATAATAAAATTCTACTACAGATACACCTTATCTAATGGTTTTTTAAATAGGATGTTCATATAGACCTCTATTCTAGTGAAACACTCCATATAATTACCTATTTTGGTTAATAAAACATCTAGTAGTAGTCTGAACTGCATTCCTTTAGACTAAAAATAAATACTCTCATGGTCAAGGATTTGATGAATTCTAGTAATAACTCACAATAGTTTTCCTCGTTGACATGAATAATTTCATAAAAATACAAAATACATATGTAATCAATAAAAGGGTCTATGTGGATAATATCTCAAAGCTGGTAGAGGTTTATGTGTCTTCAAACATTGATTTTTATCCTTATATATGAACAAAATTCTCCCTATTGATAGAATTATGGAATCAAAGTCATTTATCGTAGCTTCAACTCAATTAATGTAGTTTGAGACTATTAAATCCCCATCAAAAGAATATGAAGGTCAGGGTTTCAAGTCCAATCTAGGATAATGATATTTAGAAGAACTATGAGACATAGAATCAATTATAGTTGGTTGGTTGGTGCCCATATTTCTGGGATATAGTGTTGAAGAATATTGTGATGATTCATCATTATAGTGGAAGAATTTAGTGATGAGAGTTAGTTTAAGCTAGTTCCTATGGGTAAATGGTTACAATGAGTTAGAGATTTCTAGAAATTTTTGTTTTGATGTTGGGAGATCTGTTTGGATTATTTATCACATAAGGTTTCTAATGTTCCTTACTTGTATTATGAGATCAATAAATAGGAGGTGTGAATTTTTGGAATGAATCCAATAAAGGAGTTCTAGAAAGAGGAGTATGTAATTTTAAATGCTAGAATTTAGTGCTTGAAAATTTTGAGAGTGGAAGTCGGGGGAGATTCCAAGAGGAGATATATTTAATCCTTATCATAAGATCCCATAATCTCTATTTTTCCTACTATTTTTATTTTTTTCATAAAACCATCATTAAAATGATGATATGGAAACTCATTGTGGTGTGTTTTTTCCTTGGTTGTTTTTCTAGGAAATTATGAAATGAACACGCCTATATAAGGGAAAATAATAGTTGGGATATGTTTTCAAACTAATATTCACATTTCCACAAACTCTTGTCTCTCTTTACCATTTAACATAATTTCAACATATAATGATTTATTACATTTAATATCCACCATTATGGCCAATGAAATTATCCTATAATCTTCATAGTTTCTGAAGTGTTCTCCCATGTCAAGAAAAATGATTTAATATGGATTATTACTTCCCATTTCATTTAGTTTTCTATTAATTTAGTAGTTTTTACAAGAATTTGAAATTAGAGCTCCCCAAGGATAAAAATAAATATCTATTTCAAACAAATTTCCAAAATCTAGAATAGTGTGTCACATGTTGTTGTAATCCCATTTTTACCTTTTAAAAATTCTTATCTAATATAAAAATCTATACCAAAGCCTATTTCTAACCATTTTTATCATCTTTTCATTGCACTACTTCTAGGGACAGGCCCATTGGTTTGAGTTTTCCCATGAAATCCCCATGGATGATCTAATATATTTATGTAACTAAGTTAACTAAATCCTATGAATCCCCTATGAAGATATAAATTACTTTATGAGTTTCGAATAAAAAACATAGGTTTCCTCTTTGTAAAAGAGTTATTTGAAGATAAGAACTAGATATATATTTTGGGGTTCCTGTGCATTTCATGAAGTGGATTCATCTATAAAAGAATGGTTCTTTTTAGTGATTTAGGATTTTTCCATTTAAATTGAAAGTTGAAAATGTTCCCGATTATAATTCAACTAATCCATATGGGAAGTCATTTTCAACAATGAATAGTCACAACCATCATGATTCTATCTCAATTATATATTGAGAAACATTACCATCTCTCCAAGTGTGATTTCCTCTTATAATTTCATTTTTCATTCCATTATTTCACCATCCTTGTATTAGTTTTTTTCATTCTCATAAACATAACTACTATGTTACATCAATTCATTTAGAGGAAGAACCCTTTATTACCCTACACATTTTTCTTCAAAATGGATATTATTTATCCCCAAAATGAATGGTGATCTTGTTCCACTGGCATATGAGATGATTTTCCCCCACATCAACAGAGGTGGATTTTTACAGGTAGAAAATTTAAATGTATTTATGTATGACCAAAATTTTTAATAAAAAATTTTACTCTTCTTTATCCTACATGATGAAATAGAATTTTCATTAATTTACATGATCTCTTAGTTGAAATGTTCCAATTGAAAACTCATTTATGAATGACGTTGAATACCAGTATTAGTGACCATATTAGGTGCCAATTTCCCTTGATCAAGGTCTATGATGAAGGTCTCTCAGGAAAAGGGTGTTTGGATATGGCCTTTGATACAATTCATGTAATATGGTGATTGACACAATCTGCATGATGAATATATAGAACTGAGTATTTGATATGCATGACCAAGTGTTCTTAATTCACAATAACATTTTCTAATCCTCTCAAATTTTTTTAAATTCAAATTAATTAAACTTCAACATCAATTCTCATTCGGTTATATTTTATAATACATTTCTCCAATAATCTATGAAGACTACTATATATGACCAATTGGTAATTTAGGGAAATATGAAAAACTATGTGTTTTTATACTTAAATTTATTATTTTACATTAATATAATATTCATATATGTATCTTTCCTTATGATACTACCACGTTATTTGATCTTTCATAATTTTATATGTATATATTTCTCTTCTAAAATAAATTTCTACATCCTATATGTTAATAGAGTCAATATTATGATAATATGATATTAATTTTCATATATGTTAATGTCTACAAGGTAGTCATGATGTAATTTTTCATTCCCTATATACATATCACTACATAAGACTAATTATATTTTTCTGAGGTCCTTATGGGATGGAAACTAGATAAGGTTTCAATATTTAGGTACTAATGGGATAATAGTTTCTTGTTTATATGATTTTGATTGATTATTGTCATTATTTAATTGAGGTTATATCTTGATATGTAACAGGAGGTGTATTGTGGCATGGTATGTGAGATAATTATGCGGAATGGGATATAAATATTTTGATAGTGAACTTTTGGTATATGGTTGTATATTTATTGTCTATATTTATATATTCCAAGAATTATTTCATTAGTAGATTTCATTAAAAATTAAACATTAATGTTGCGAGAATGAAATTACTGATTTTATTTATATGATCACATAAATATTATATTTACTATTTTTAAAATATATTTATTGGGTAGGATGATGTGTTGATGAACCTAATATCAGTCATAGGAGACTCATTGGAGTTGGTGACTCTGTTATAACATTCATGATGTTTTAAAGATATTATATATTAATTGCTATTTTATTATTTTCCTTTTAGAAAAATTTGATATTTCATGAATTGATATACCTTATTAATGTATCAAAATTAGAAAATCCAATATTATTTATTATTATATTTACTATTTATTTTGAAGGTTTGTATTTTTATATATATTTGAGTTGATATACCATTGTAATTAGTCTCTAAGTAATGAACTATTACATATAATATTTGATGGTTGTACTCAATATTTTTATTATCTTATGTACAATCGTAATGTGTGTGGTTCATAATGGGTTTGGAATTAGAGTCAGTGATATTAGGATTTTATTTTTATTAATCACTTCTATGCAGTGAATGCGATGTGAGAATATAGTTTTTTTAAAACTATTATGTAAATTATTAATGATAAATAATCTATATAGATAGAAGACATCATGATGAATGGGATTATTTTATATCTTATGGATCAACTCATATATAATAATATTTTTATTTTAGGGTATTCTTACATTTTGGGATTTATAAATCACATAGTCCTAGTTCATATTGACTATCAGAATTATGTTGGTTTGGTAGTCCACATTGGGTGAATGATATGGATGTGTGGTAATATTTTCATCATATATACCCCTAGTATTATGTTGTAATATCTATTTTTATTCATAATATTTGAATAATTCAATAGTTTCGTTAAGAAAGATGAGGATCACTAATAATGATGTTCTATTTGTTAAGGATTACATCTAAAGGATAGATAGGCATGAAATTCACCATTATGAGTGTTCTATAAGAAGGTATTACCAAAGTATAAGGGGTTTATCACAATTTCTGTGAATAATAATTTATTATTAGAAGATTAAAATATCATTTATGTTCATTATACAGGTGGTATTGGGGGTCACTAGAGGTCAAGATGATGTAGACTTATACGATGGAAACATTAGACAACTTTTTTTCAAGAAGTAGAGTGAAAATTAGTGGACCATGGTAAAATTTTCATTCATTAAACACCTAATTATATTATTAGTTATTATTTTATTCTATTTATTTATCACTCATCCCATGTCAATAACTAGCTCAGATACCCTACTACCATTTTAACTATTCCAATACAGACTGGTCCTAAAATTTATTCCCCATCCCCATTGGTTGACGACTGGCATCTCATATCATACCACAATAAAAGGGAATTAATATTTCATAAAAAAGATTAAGATAAATTATTACATATCGATATTTTCAAATCTATAATAGGAGAATGTACTATTAACCGAATAGGTATAATCAAAACCCAAAATTGTACATCATCAATGTACACAACAACTAGAATGATAAAAATCAAACCTCCAAAGGAAATCATCACTATAATATATAGAGATAATGAATATATACCACCACCAAGTGGTGGTTTCCCTTTTCTTAGACATGGAATACTTATATCTACGAATGCACGAAGGGAAATGTATAGTGTGTTCTATAAATCCCATAAAGGTCTCACAAGGTTTTATATTAAAATATGTCATTATAATAAACTAAATCATGGTTTCATTTTGAAATATAATAGGTTATGGATTTATAACATAATATTTTTCAAAAAAAAAATCATTTAATTCAAAATGATGGAATATTTCCCATATAAGACATAAAAAACCATTTATATAAAATATTTTAAATAAATCACCAGACATGTGTAATATAATTTAAAAATAAATGGAATTTTTATGAAAATATTCACAAAAAAAACTATAGTCTTATGCCCTATGGAGTGATATTTTCTAGTTATAGTATCCTCATGCACCGCATATCAATGATCATGGAAATCATGCGTACACACATCCCTCAAGCTCAGAATAAATAAGAATCATCGACATCCAATTGGGGATCTTCATAACTAGTGTTTGAATTGAGTTTTGATCATTATTCCATTACAATGTAATAATATTCACAATTTTCGTATCCAAAATAAATCACTATCTTCCATAGATATCATGTGATCAATAAATCACTATAAAATAGTGAAATTTATCTCATTTCAAATCAATAAAAATTCAAAATAGTGGTTCTCAATTTTAAATTTTAAAATTTATTTTCATTTTCAAAACTATAATATATTTTTTATCAATTAATGATTTTTAATTAGAAAATAAATCATAGTTTTTAACAATTAATGTTTTTCAAATTTATAAGATCTATTCTCAAATCATTTAAAAAATTCCATAAATTTCAATATATTCCCCAAATTATAACAACATTAGAAATGGGAGTTTTCCCAAAAATCCATAACATATCAAATTCGAAGTTCAATTTATTTAACTTGTGTGTTCTTAAATCAATTAAATGAAAATTTAAAAAAAATCATGAAAATGAAAATTTAATTAAATATACAATCCCAAATGGTACCACCTACCGTTATTCAAGAAATAAAATAACTGCACCAGAAATATAATCCCCTGATAATGAATTACGGTGATAGATCTCTAGGATGGGAACCTAGAATCATGATCCATTTAAACATATTTTATATCCAAAAAATAAATAATTATTTAATCAACTGTAGGAATGAATGATGTATAGATTGGTTTTAATCATATAGTGGTAATTTAATATGATTAATATTTCTTTTGTTCATTATAATATGGTTTTTTATGGGCAAAAAAAAACCCCTAATGGGATTTCCATGATAAGTAATTTTAGTTAGCCTGAATTTGGGTTATGTTGTAACATAAAGGGTGTTCAATAAAATTTTAATATATTTTTAGAATATAAAATTCTTGTTTCCACTGTTAGTTGGTTATGACCACACAATAAGAAAGACTATGCTCCCAATTATATTCCCTTACCCAGGGGGTGAATGGTATCTAATTGGTGGGTGCATAGTTTTTTATATAGACCACTAATTGTGAAAAACTACAAAATATATGGTTTCATAGTTTCCACTACAGTGGAACACAATTTTGGAAAATCATTCTCCAACCATCCATAATCCAATATCCCCAAAATAGAGCCAAATATCACCTGAAACACCACTAAACATAACCCAATAAATCATGATCAAAACGGTCGATGAGGAGTACCTGAAAATGAGTAAAATTATTTTACAACCGAATCCCCACGATAAAATTAAGTTTTAGAAAACCTATCCAAAATATTATATATCAAATACATGAGGCTACATATCTCTCATTATTTCTTCCATCTGCTATGTCTCATGAGAATTAGAACCATGTTTCCAAATCATATAGACTAAAGGTATCATACAACCATTATGTACCTTGGTCTCAAAATCAAATATAAAAAGTGTTTTTAGTCATAGATAAACCATCCTA
Source organism: Viscum album (assembly GCA_963277665.1). Classification (NCBI taxonomy): domain Eukaryota; kingdom Viridiplantae; phylum Streptophyta; class Magnoliopsida; order Santalales; family Viscaceae; genus Viscum; species Viscum album. Next base: position 894,364,396 of record OY728121.1, on the reverse strand, counting down.
TACATCAATATCATCCAAAATCATGACATGAGATAGGTCAGAAAGAGACTTGAAATGTTGTGATACAAGGAACACATTATGTAAAATCATCAAATGCATAATAAGATCAAAATGGTACGCTACATTCCCCTCCTTCTGAAAAAAATAAAAAGGTACAAAAAAATGAATAGAAATATTTCCTTACCTCCCAATCTCTCATTGACCTAACCATGGTGAAAAACTAATGAACATTTAGTCACTAACGTAGAACTCCAACAATCTATGAAGTTGATCTGAAATTGATTTGTACCTTCTCTATGTTATCCACATTCATAGGAAAAATAACTAAATATTCTCAATAACCTCTTTATGTAGACAAGTACCAAAAAATATTGTTTCACCAATCTATAACTAGTATAATGGAAATTCACATGTTCTACCTCACAAGGCCTCATAATGGGTTATTTGGATTTTGGACTGTTAACTATTGTTACAAGATAACACAACCAATCCCTGATAGTCTTCCCAAGATCCACTAAAATCGAGGACCTATTCAGGATGGAATTCCTCAAATAATTAATTTAACTCTACCTATATATCCATCCATATGTATATTTTATTCTTTGTTCAAATGGCCATGAGATCCCATTGCCCCCAAGCACTCACTAAAACAGGGAGGTGAAAATGGATCTCTATAATAGTCTATAGAATATGTAAATCTCTTAAAATGATTAATTTGTATCACAACTATATTTCCTAAATCCAAAAAGTTTGTTTATCATGAAAATTTATATATTTAATCAATTAGGTAATCCTATTGATCAAAACCCTTGTCATATTATTCATTCTATATGTGCACAATAACCCAACCAAAAATTCCAAAGAAATATCATTCCATATCCTTGTTGTCAATAAATGTATTGGAAGGAAACCCAAAGTTCTCTAGTTTTTTGGCCTCAATGTACTTGAAATTATAAAAATTAGATAAATAATCAAGAAATGTCTCACCAAATACATTTCCTATCGAATAGTCATCACGTGTCCTAAAACATCATTATGTCTCCGTGGTGCACAATCCATTGGGAATTTTGAAATACCCCATCATATCTATTCTGATTAGAAAAGGAACTAAACCCCAATTTCAAAAATAGAGGATACCATATATGGAGAAAAACTATTTAAAAGAGGACACCCCACAATTAAGAAAGTTCTTAAATATAAAAAACTCAATATCCAACTACTCTTCATAATGAATATTCTTGAGAAGAGCCAAGTTCAACTGAACAGTGGATAATACCACCTCATCCCCAATTTACTTAACACCTAGATGAAACTTTTCACAAATATCCATCATGTTCAACTATTCTGAAATTTTCTTCACATCCTAGGTTTGATGTTTCTTACTTATAGAATCAGAAACGATATCCCCTTTCCCTAGGGTATAAAAAATAACGAACGAAAAGGATTTTAGGAAATCTTCCCAATTATTATGAATTAGATACCAAATTTTTTTAAAGAAGTTCTAACTGATTCTATAGTGGTCAAAATATAAGAAAAAACATTATCTTAATGGGTAAATCCAACAACCCTAAAGATAATGCATCATGACTATAGGATCAATGTTGTCAATTGGATAGTTTTTCTCATGTGTCCTAAGATTTTATTTTCTATTGGTGAAATTGAGATGATCCTGCATAAGAACATGACCCAATGTCAATCTTGATACATCATAAAAGACCAAATATCCCTTCCTAGAATCTTGAAGAGTCCACATCTATGCATAATTAAAAATATTTTTCTACATAACAAAATAACTCTTACATTTTTCTTCCCAAACAAACATTACCCCCTTCTTATTGACAGAGGACGTAGATGATTCCAAATTTGAGTAATAATTTACAATCTACTGATAATACCAGGCTAATCCGAGGAATCTCTGAGTCTTGATAATAATATGTGGTTTCTTCCATGTCATAAATTTTTTCACCATATCATTATCAACTAAAATACCATTCTTAGACAAACAATTACCTAATAATTTCTCTCACCAAATCCATCTATCACATTTTGATATATTTTTATATATATTTTATTATCTCAGCCACTCTATAACTTCTTTTAGTTGATGCACATGATCCTCCTCATACACAGAGTAGAATATGAATCCATTTATAGAGACCACCATGAATTTATAATGATACTCATAGAATATCAGGTTAATAAAATCCCTAAAGTCTATATTATCCTTTGATAGACCAAATTTCATGATTAGGAACTCATAATTACAACACCTAATCCAGAACATTGTTTTCTAAATGTCAGTTTATTTCATTATCAACTGCAGGAAACTAGATTGGAGATAAAACAAAAAAAAAGATTTTACCTATATCTACTAGTCAAATAGATCATCACTTGAAGTAAATGGATACTTTTTAAAAATAATAACTCGATTGGGTTTCTATTAATAATCATATATAGGAATATATCCAACAGATTTCGTAGAAAATTGAGAAAGTGCCTCCCATGGTTGCACACTCTTCCATATAAATCAATTCTCTAATAGATCTTCCAAATGATTATTTAAATAATTCATTTATTCTTGTCCCATGTTCTATGAAGTAATGTTTTCCCATTGAGTACCATAAAATAAATAAATACATAACACTACTTCTTTTAATAGTTTAAAACCATAAATATCAAATGAGAAATCTTTTAATAATTCAACAAGAGTTGGAGGGAGGTCCTCACTCAATGATTCCACTCATGAAAAAAGATGAAAACACTAATATTACATTCCTCAAAACTAGATAATAATGTCTTTCTCTACTAGACATTGCATCCAATTCTACACGAATTATATGACATAACCCATTGGGTGATGAAAATGAGACTCATATAATATTGAATTCAATTTAGGCATTATGAGTAATAATACAATACACCCTAAAAATGAAATCTAGAGGTTTTCTGTCAAGAACTATGAAATTCCCATTTATGATAAATATCTAATTTATAGAAGATGAATGAAGAATAAGATAGCCCAGTTATCTCTTTGTTCCATGTGGTTTATTATTTTCCATCACAAAATATAAACTCTCCATTAGTGTATTTATCACACTCACAATATGAGTCGATATAAACAAATGATATGAACCAATATCTCATAGACCGACCAATAACGATGAAACTATTGCAATGGTAATTATCACATTCACTAGACCTATGTCAACTTCCTCTAAAGGATATACCGCTACATTAAGAATCATAACATCAGATGCCTATGGATGTACCCCATTTTTTAAAAACATTGTTTTGACTACATAAACTTTTTGATGATGAGAATGTGCCACTATGTAGGGTTAAATATATAATAAATAATATTTATATGTTACTATAAGATATGAAATAACTACGTATCATGAGTGACTTAGTGAAAAATGTTTCAAATATGTAGCCTTTCTACATTGGAGGAAAGTCAAGGGCCTTCAGAATTCACTAGTGGATTTCTGGAAGAACTCTTATTTGGTGAACCATCATGGGACTCCTCCCTATTTATATTCTATTTTAAAGAACATTTTGAACTACCATTGGGAGAAAAATATAATCACATCAACAAGAACTTACTAGAATTTTCATGTTATCTGTCAATACCATGTTTATATATTTATCATAATAATGGAAAATTATTGAGACAACCTAAAATGAAAATTAGGTTGAAGACACATTTTAAACCACCAAGTCCTCATCTACCCATTAAATACATTATTTAGAGAAAACTGAAAAGTATAATCTAAGTGATTCATGTACCCCATAACATTCCTATTAATATACTCAAGATTGAAAAATTAAATAGCCTTAAAAATCACCATAGACCATGGATATAACGAAAAAGTGAAACTTAATGTGAAATAAATCCACTATAATCCCTTGTGCTTTATCACCATCACCATCATGCCCCTCCATTCACTTCTTGGTCTCATCATCTTGAATGTGACACATTTCACCTTAATTGAGTCAAGAAATTCCAAGAACTGAAATAAAAGACCTATATTTATAATTCAATTCTAAATCTCTTGTTCCGAATTTCCCCATGCTATTCTATTGTATTCTAGATGAGTAACTCTATATATTGATTCTTGATTTATTAATCTGAGGTTCCAAAACTATTTCTTAAAGGGGTACAGGTGTAGGTGCCAACACCAAAGCAAGGATGTGATGCATAATAATAAAAAGATGATTCTTTTCCCTCAGAGTATTTTCCCACAATTGTGTGATAGACACTTCCTTATGGATAACATTATTACATCTTTTCATATTCATGATGATACAAAACATAAGTAAAAAATATTAATGACATCATAAGATTTCTAAAATACACAACTCAAACAAGGGTAATGAGAAAATAATTCCCATCCAATAAGATATCAAGATTTGGATTTAAACCTTTACATATAAAAATAAATTAAAATACTATAATTAGATCAAAATATTAACCAATACACATTTCCAAAACCAACCATGATGACATAAGTCTTCTTACAATGAGAGTTTTCTACACCCACGCTCTCAACTGCCTCTTAATTCCTAAAAAACAATCCATGCTACATACTCCCATCATGGAGATATTATCAAATTCTACATTTCATTCCATTTTTTTAGGAACCATCTTGGATACCCTGGTTCCATTATAATAGATATTACCCTAACATGGTCTAAGGTGTGTTCTTTAATCACCACGGGTTGGAAAATAACACATGTAATCATACAAGAAAAAACTAGGGAATGAGTTTTCCACAAAATAATGGATGATAAAATAATAGATGTAATTATGATAAACACCCACATATGAGAAATTACGATAAACCAAATAGTTATAACCAAAACCCAAAACTATGCATCATCAATGTACTAAATAATAGTAATGGTAAAACCCAAACATCCCTAAGGAATCTCCATTATAAATAAATAGATCAATATAATATGCCACCACCTAGTGGTGCATCCATTTTTTATCAACCCATAATATGTAAATATACAAACATAAAATGGAAACAGTAAGGTGTGAGCTATAAATCCTAGTTTTATATAACTCTGATTCTCCAAAAAATGTTCTTCAATAGAAATCAAAATCATGTTTTAAATTTGTAAATAAAATAGTGTATGGAATTAAAATTTCATATATATAAAATAATCATGCTTTCAATTCAAAATGATGGAAGATATTTCAATGACAGATTAAATAAAAATTTAATATATAAATCATAAATCAATAGTAAAACAATTTAAAAATTAATGTAATATATTACCAAATAATCACAACAAGAACCATGATCACCTTACCTTCAGTATGATGGATTCTAGTTATAGGATCCTCACACATCTCATTTCAGTGGTCATGGAAACAATGTGTACAAACATCCCTCAGGATCAGGTTGAATATGACTCAAAAATATCCTATAAATGATATGATACCCTTAACCATATTTTTGTTTGAATTTTAATAATCATTCCATTAATAGGTAATAATCAACCTAGTATGTTTTCCAAAAATAACCCACTAAATACCTAGGATATCACGAGCTCAATAAATCAGTAGAAAAATGGAAAATAATCTTATTTAAAATCCACAATCACATATAATTCAATTTCCCAAATTTTAGTTTGAATACTAAAATTCAGTTTTGAAACCAAAACAAGGGATTTTCATCAATAAATTCATTTTTAATCCAAAATCAATAATAGGATTTTATAAATTCTATTTAATCCATTCTATAAAATAAATTCTCAAAACATATCTTCAATTATATCAATTTCAAAATACATCCCCAATACCTAATCTATTCAAGTTGGTGGATTTTCCAAAATTCCATAACATATCAAATTCCAAATAAAAATTTCATCAAATTGGGATTTCATAAATAAATTGAAATCTATTTCAAAAAATAATGAACATCATAGCTTAATTATATATAAAATATCTAATGTAACAACTTATATTTAATCATGAAATTAAATAATAATACCCATAATGTGATTATCCATCGAATAATATTGGGGATGTAGATCAAGAATGATATCCTTTAATCAAGATCCATTTAAATAGAGTTTAGATACATAAAATATGTTATGATCTATTAATCATGAAAGTGGAAATGATGGATTAGTATAAATAAAGGAGTGGAGATTCACTTAACTAAAATAGATTTAATATGACCAATCATTCCTCGATCTATCAGGAAAAGGATTTTGTGGTGACAAAATCAACACTATAGATATTTCCTATAAATATAATATGAGTTGGATCAAATTGTGGTCAATAATGAAATAAAAAAGGGTTTATAAATTTTTTTAATAAAATTTAGAAATTTGTAAATGTCTTCTGTATGGTGAGATAGGAAGGGCCCCACAGTTAGACAAACAGTGATCCCTAACCATGCATCCATACCCTAGGGTGAATAGTTTCTACTAGGTGGGCACATGGTTTATAAAACCTTGTTCAAATAATTTGAACCCCCACTATCCATTGGTTCACTATTTTTACTATTGTGGAATTTTTGTTTTTGTAAAATCATGCAACAAATGTACATAGCCCATTTAGCCTTCAAAATTTTAAAAAGACAACATAAATCACCTCTAAAAAAACCAAAAATAATAATGATCAAAAAGATATTTGTGTATTACATGAAAACCAGTAATAATTTTATATAGTCCATTTTTTATGGTTTAAAAATCATGATCAAGATGTTCTATTTGTTACTAATGTTTTTTAATATTTTAAGATGTCAAATGATTCCATGTGAGGTTTGTGTTTTTAAATTGGTTTTAATGAAATATCGATTCTCTTTAAAATAGTTCTTGTTATAGATAAAACATTTCATTGAAAGCCAAGTGTTGGATTGGTTAAAAATTAAAAATTCTTTTATCAATTATTATTTATAGGGTTTATTTTCAATAGTTTTAATGGTGGTCATATACTATTTTTATAGAAAGGGATTTTTTGGGGGTGTAGAGGGATTTTGATGAAATGTGTTACTTTATTAGTGGAAAAAAATTTGGTTTTTCATATATTATAGACATGGTGAGTCTTCCTTGAGAATTGAGGGATTATTATGATATATTCCTAATATTTTTTATGATATAATCTCTTTGGTGAGAAACATCAAATGGGATTGGGCATATTCAAGTACCTACAATCTATTTATGGTATCATATCATATACCTCTATTTGTGATTTTTCTATTCAAGATTTTAATCAATGAGTTATTTTTAATTTTTTTTTCAAATATAGTGTTTAATATTGGTCTACACTAGGATTCTTTAAATTGAATGTTAGAGCCAGATATTGTGTATAGATTATCAATTTTTATAGCACATGATGGGGATGAATCACTGTTATTTATTAAGTAAATATGATTTAATTAATTAGTTGAATGAAGTATATTGGTTTCAAAAAATAAATTAATGTTTTTTATATCAACAGTTGTTGGTTATGGATGAATATAACCCCAAAAGATATTCTCAATTGATGTGTGGGAATTTTAATTTTTTAACATTTTTTGGAGTTACAATTGTCAGAATAATTTTTATGAGGCATGAAAATATAATGTTCCAACCCTATCATAGTTATTTTGTGGTTTCATTCATTGATTATATTTTTGTTTACTTATATATAATAGAATTACATATTTCTTATGTTAGAGTAGTGTTGTGGTTTCTCCAGGAGCATAAGTTGTATTGAAATTATCAAATTTCTAATGTTTGTAAATGTGATGTTTAACATATATGTCATGGTATTTTAAATCATAGTGTAGAAATGGGATAAATGTATATGAGGGAAAATTTTCATGGAATTCACGAATTTCTTCTTTATAATGTAAGGAGTTTTATGTTATTAAATATTTATTATAGGAATATCATATTTACTTTTTCTTAGAATATAACTCAATTACCAATTTTGACAAGTAATGTGAGTAGTATTTCTATAGGGATTGAATTATAAGAGATGATTTATATGTTTTAAGGTTAATTGTATTTTTTATTTTGATTATAGATTACATATGAATGTTATATATTCTGATGAATATTATGATTAATATCACTATAGTATTGGTTGTATCATGATTAAAGTGAGTGTGGTGATTTCTTATTGATCTGGATAGTTATTTATTATCTAAATAGTCTACAAGAACATAATATTAAACATTTATCTATAACATCTGAATCTTAGATGGACATTTTGGTTTAAATTTATTGTTGATTTTGATATGGAGATCATATATACTCATATATGGTGTTATTTGATGGTATACACATTGAGTTATAAATATTATTGTCAGGATTCTCATGGAAAAAGTTATGAATTTAAATCAATAGATTTATTATCATCTCATTACACTGGTTAAAGGGATATATATAAGGTATCATGTTCTTGTTAAATTATGTCGATATCATTGTTGATCTAGCAGGAAGATATCCCTCACATAGGGATCTTGATATTGAATTTTTGAGATATTATATTGTAAATATTAATTCGCATAGATTTGGTTTGAGGAGGAAGAATATCAAGTGTTATTTAATAGGAACATATTATTCCATATAGTATAATGGAATTCTAAATTATTTAGTTCCATTATTCATATTTAGATGTATATATTGTGGTTGGAAGAATTTATAAAACTTTGAGTAGTTAGTTATGGTTCCCCGTGATAGAGGATAGTAAAATATTTTTTTTTCAGATTTATATCGGGTTTCAATTGAAAAAACAAAAACATAATGTTTATATTGGGTTATTACATTGTATATGAAATCCATTGTGGGTTTGAGGGAACATTTCAATATAATTTTTATGTATTTTTTTCATAAAATGTACTGGTTTCATAAAATTTATTGAAAATCTTATTAATAACTAAAGATAGATAACTTATCACCAATTAAATGATCAATAATGTTGGATAGTATAGAAAATTAATTTGGGATAGACATGTTGTATTTACATTGAGTTTTTTAGATAATATTATTAGATAATGATTATCAAACTATATCATAAATGTAGAATGGGTTTCAACATTATATTGAAACCCAATAAAAAATTATATGTTATTATATTACATAATGATGGTATCAACTAGTAGTTTATTTAAATATAGGTTGATAAATTGAGGACATATATATTGGATTTTTTAGTATTATAAATGGCTGAATTATCACTGGTTGAATTTTGTTATAACAATAGTAACAATTCCATCATTGTATTTCCAAATTTTAATAATTTATATGGGTGTCTATACATTTTTCTAGTACGATGGTTTTTAAGTTACCTAACCTCAATTATTTTTTAATTTATTATCAATATGGGAAAATATATTTAAAAGTCTCCAACATTGTTATAGGCTGTAAATATGAGATATAGTTTAGAGATCCTATGGATATCCAATATTGATCTTTTTTTATTAGAAATATTAATAATTCTATCTGTTATTCAATATATTGGGGAATATTCAATCATAATTAGGAATGAGTGAATTGGCAAGGCAATTATGTGGATACTATGAATAGGTTGGTAGATAAGTTGATTTTGTTGGTTCTTGGTGTTTTGGAATATTTATATTTATATTTATAGAATATGATTTAATCTTTGATGAGTGGTAATTTTGTTTTTATGTAAATAAATAGAAACTATTTTTGTATGATAAAATAAATATATATTTGAAATTTATGGTGATTAAAAAATAGTTCTTTTGAAATGTTCATGCAGCTATGAATGAATAATCATAAAAGCTATTAGGAGAAGTGATAATGATTAATTGTAATCAATAATAATGATTTTTTATATATTAATTAACATATATGGATGATGGTTAGTTATTATTGACTTCAATGCTAATATTTAATAAGGATATTGATATATATTTAAATACTCTATAAATGAACATAAATGAAATGGGCCTTTTAAAATTATCTAAAGAGGATTAGGGAGTATTAAAAAATTATTAAAATAATTAATGTTGATTTTAGATTAATTAAAGTTATTATACATTCCATTTGAATTTAAGATGAATTAATGGGGTTAGTTATCGATTTTTTTTGTTATTTGGCGATGAATAATTGAAATGGGAATACTTATATTTTTTTGTGAACATAATATAAAAACTAAAAATATCTATGATATATAACATTTTTTGGTTGATATGTAATTAATTTTTGGTTTTTGACTATAGTAGATAACATTATCTTAATAATATTTATTAAAATATGTTATTAATAATTTGATATATAATATTTTATAAATATTACAGACTATTTTTTATAATACAAAATATATCAAACTACATATGGAATATATATGCTAAAGAACATAATATAAAATTACAATGAAAATATAATTCTATGAAACTAATGATATTTTATAACATGCTAAATATATCTCATGATGATCATAATGAAATTTTGGTATGAAAATACTATAATATGACATGTATGTTTCCCTAATAAATATGAACTATTTTTAATTTGGTTAATAATAACTTCTATTTGATTGGAAGTATTTATAAGTTGGAATATAAAATATTTTTATGAAAGAATTAAAACGTATATACATTACAATGATATGTAAGATACTTTTTAAAACAATATAGTTATTTTTCATGGCTATAGAATATGTTCTTCAATATAATGACAATATTATAGGGCTTCTGTAAGCTATTAGATCGAGCTGTAGTGTTGTGTATGATTTTATATTTCATAAATAATATTTATCTTATTGTAAAATGGGAGTATTTGGGATTATTAATATTTTAAGTCACTTAGATGATATTCATGGATTATTATTTTCTTCATGGATTAAATATCACGATATCAGTAATTTTTCTATGATTGAATCCATATTAGATAGATATAAAAATGAGATTAAATTAAAACAATCATGGTGTGATGATTAAGAGATATCAAATTTAATGATATATAATTATTTGTAACTAACTATATTTAAGGTTTATTGGGGAAAATATTTATACTATTTTAAATAAAGGTCATTAGTATTTGGGGGAAATAAGCTAACAAAATCCAATAAATTTTTTTTCATCATTATGGGATATATCTAGAACTCACATTTTTTGGATCATATGTGATATATACATTTTGTTTTTTTGATAATATTGAGATGATCATTGTATCAAATATCATATGATTTTTACCAATAGAATTTGTAATATATTTAAATGATATATTATGTGGTTGAGTATAAAAATATACGATGAAGCAGAATAATGGTGAATTAGATTGTGAGATACCAGGGATATAAAATCTATGAAATACATTCAGTATTAAGTAAAAAATGAGGAAATATTTAAAAAACAATATGAATTATTTTTATGTGGTGCTACTCTCAGATACCATGTAATTATCAAATTTAGTAGTTAATAAAGAAAAATAATATGAAATAAAAGGAGAATAATTTATAAACAATGATATGTCCATAGTTTCTTTATTATTTTTTTAGTGTTGAACATGATGAAAAAGTAGAATTTTTAAATTAGACTGACATTACTATACCATAATATGAATATATATTAGTAATTTAAGATATTATGTGAATTTGGAAGAATAAAATGTGGTGAAACATGTTTTCTATATGCATTATTGATTTTGATAATGAGTTTTGATGAAGAGTCGAATATACATTCCACTATTCTTATTAATGAATTATTCATAAAAGAACATTATTTAAATAAAAAGATATTAATAGTTTATAGATTGATATATAGAAGTATATATATGAATATGTTCATTAGTGTGTTTTGGGAGGATGAATTATAACTTGTGACAAACATATTGAACCAAACTATTGAATTTTTTATGTAATGATTCAAAATATGTTTTATAATTTTGGAAGAATATGTGATTTATATTTAATTTTTATATAAACATTTAATGGAATATGATATCATTTTTGGAAATTTCTCCATCGCAAATGTGATGATTTATTAAAATGAAATTCAATGTCAATGAGATATTCTATTATTTTTAGGTGTAATAAAAGTGTATACAACCTTGAGGATGATTGAATTATGATCCATTTATAGATTATGATATATTTTAAATCATTGGACAATAATGAAAAAATTCAAAATTTATTTTTCATTAACAAGTTACAAGGCCAAGAAAATAGGTAATATTACATAACTATTTTTTAGGAAGAATAAATTGTTTTAGAAGGATTTGTTTGAGGTTATTAGAAGAAATTATTATGGATTGGAATTATATCATACACATTTATTTTTTTTCAAATTATTATTAATATGTTGTCCTAACATAAAAAATATGGTCATCCTTGTAAGACACATAGACTGACTCAACCCCACACATGTCAGAGGAGGCATCATCAATATGGAGGAATCAGTCCATATATCCTGCATGTTTATAGGGGTCAAGTGGTCCAGGAATAGGACCAAAAGATTACGCATATGGGTAAGTGGATGGCTAGGTCACATTAGATATGTAGGAGTTCTAGTGGGATCACACTGGGAGGTGTCGTCCCATGAAGGTGAAGTGTGTGGATTGTTTCCAGAAGACATCCCATATTCCATGGATTGTAGTTATTGTGAAATAATATTTATTATAAATAAGATCTCAAAACTATATCATATTTTATGTGGAATAGATTTGTTATATCACTATTTTCCCATCTATTAAAATGATTGATATAACATATATTGGATGAACAAATTGGTCTCTTCCATCTGATCACTCACACCGTGCATATACAAATAATCCATTCATATTTATATATTAGATGAAGAAGATTATTCCAACATGTTTAAAGACAATCGGTGATCACTAATCTAGAACTCTCTCAGTGATCAAGAAAAGATAATATTAAAAATATTATCCAACAAAATACAAGAAAATTATAATAGTCATTCATGTGTGACGTTATTCAAATTCTATGATTAGCCTATGAAAAATATTATTGTGTGTTAATTTGTTATATGAATAGACTCAAATAAAGATAAGACATTCCAAGAGTCAACAGAGCCTCTTATTATATACTCTTGATGGTTTTTTGCATGAACTCAGTCACATGATCTTATAAAATGAAAAAGATTGTAAGATCATTCACAAGAAATCCTACCATTCATAGATATTTTCACTTGAATTAGTCAACTGTATTGAGATGATGTCTATTAAGATATCACGTTATGAGGTATGTGAACATATAAATAACATGATCCATTCATCAATGTATGTTGTTTAGGAATTCGAGACATTCAAATTTTCAAAATGATGGAGATATTCCAAGATCCCGAAGAGTTTAATTGGTCAATGTTGTTAAATGAAATTCAGGGGAACAGTGGTTTGATAATTACTATATAAACTGATTCTCAATAGAGACTTTTTGTGTCTACAACATTAGAATAATGATAGAGATATACAGATAAATAATCTACCAGACAATATAGAATACAAATGGTCTCTTCACACTAAGGTAGTGAAATCTCTTATGATCCAAATACATGAATGATATTCCACAAACCAGTATGGTTTGTCAACACATCTCATTAAATCATCAATTATCATATATCAGAGATACCAATATAAGGATTAATTTAAAAAAAGTCTGAAATATCGTATGAGTAATTCATGAAAAAAAGTAACTATGATATTTTTAGATCTCTTGAAGGAAAATAATAATACCTCACAAAAATCCAATTGCACGAAAGATAAACCACTGAGTACTCAAGTGTCAAGAAGTAGAGGATTAATCCTTTCACACAGTTCTTTCATGAAAAAGAAGTATTTTCATGTGAATTGTTTGATGTGAAGGAAAATTTGTGAAAATAAAATCTCACTTAAAGTAACATGAGTATGCACTCATGGATGTATAAATTTTTTTACATGAAGAATGTTGTGAATAAAACATGTTAATGAAAAGAATATATATCAAGGAGATCTCATACACATAATTGTTTTCCCAAAATATTGTGAATTAGGTTAACATTTTGAGACATCCTACAAACATCCCTTTTGATGAAAAAGATATCTATGATCCTTGAATAATTTTGAATGAAGTATAATGTAAACATCGCTCATGCATTCTTGGATACATACATTAAATTAAAAGGGCTTTCATATGATCTCCAAAACACAAGCACAAAGATTTATTAACCCAAAAATATGAGATATCATATTAAATAATAATTTAAATAAGGGAATTTTTATGTAAAAGGGTCCATCAAGTGAAAATATTATACATTATATCAAACATTCATATGGTTCGATAATTCATGAAGGAAAACTATTTTGACACTGAGTTAGATATATCTTACCCAAAATACTCTTGATAATTTTTGACCCTAACTTAGACACATTAATTGATTTCTGGAAATTATAATAAATAAAAAAATATTTCCCCATCATTTCTGAACATATGAAAAGTATCATATACTATTCATAAAATTTAACTGAGAATGGGAGTTATATTGAAATGGTACATAAATAGAAATATGGTCATATGTGATTCGGTGGGATAATAAAATTATATCAAAATATCATCCTGATGTGGATGATGAATTGATGAAAAATATGAAGTCTCTCATTTTGAGTTGGTATTAGTAGATATATGTTGTCTGATTCAGGATTAGAAGTCTTTTTCATGGATCCCAGGATATAATATTGTGTGTATTTTATAACACTCTATAATGTAGTATAAATAACCTACTATGTTAATTTAGGGTTATATATGATGTGATTATTTATTATCCATTTTAATTGCTAATAATATTATAGTGGGGAGTTTGTGTTAGGGAGAATAATCAACACCATACATTTTGGCCTTTATAATGATCCTTGTAAATATCTTATGTTGTGGTCTCTCTTATTAATTTTACATATAAAGTGAGGATGTGAGATAAAACTATGTTTGTTAAGAACCTTAAAAGGTTTAAGAGTTTTAATTCAAATAAATGAATTTTTAAAATATAAACCACTAATTCACCCCTACCACTCCCCCTCCTAGTGGTACATCATTCATGGGGAACAGAAACTTTTATTATAGGGAAAGTCTCACCAAAAGATACAAGAGGGACTTTATGAATTTTAGTTTTTTTAAAATGAGTGTGATACATCATATAGAGAAAAAGGAAGTCACTTATGAGGATTATAATATGGATTTTTCTACTAACACTCAAATGAATTGACTGGTGAAAATGGAATGGAAGTAGAATAAGAATCATGATTTAAAGATGAATACACCATCAACTGATGGAAATAAAAATGGTATATGTTTCACCAATTCTTTTGGTTATTATTCTTCTAAAAATTCTCTCTCAAGATATGATGATTATGGATAATATACTTATTAAATTCAATGAAAAATATATTAAATTCAAATATATGTTGTAAAAATAATTTTTGAAAGTGTCAAGGATATCCCGAATGGAATTTTTTGTATGAAGAAGTGTATATTTCTATTGATGAGACATTGGATAAAGATTTATTCCTATATAAAATTCTCATGAGACATGAGAATAATAAGGAGTAAATATTGTCTTATTTATTAGATCCTAATCGAATGATTTTGAAGAATTTATAATACATTTTTTTGATCAATAATTCCTTTATATTTTATTTATATAATATTTCTATTAAATTGATAAATGGTACAATGTTTCTATGGTTTTAAAATATAATAAATTAGAGGATAAATATAACAAGATAAAGTAAATTCAAAATTCATTATGAAAATAAATAATAATGCATTATGACTTAAAAAAAGAGGACAAATGAAGATTCATATGAAATTATTAGATTTTTTTGATGATGAGAAGAATATACTCAACAAGAAGTGTTTAGAGTGGGTTGTGATATTGAAAAATAATGATTCTAAAAAATATAAAAAAATCCCAAATGGATAGAAAAAATAATAATTCCATTAAAATGTGATTAGAGTTTCATGATACCACAAGAAGTATGACATCGTCATTAAAACGAATGGGAACATCCTTTAAGAATAACATATTACTTTATTTAGAAAATATCTTCTTCAATTATGATGTTTCTTGTTTTGGTAAAGGTTTTAATACAAGTTCTTGGAATCAATGGATAATAAAAAAATTATCATAATCCCACCACAAAAATGGTTGATTTGAAAGGAAAAATTAAGATATATTTCCCTTTAAATTTCAAAAAAAGGTGGTGGTTCTACTCAAAAACTAAATGATTCACTATTTATGAAATCCATAAAAACCACATAAAAATGAATAGGAGATGATACATAGGTTTTATTGGATTATATAAAATTTTGAGAATGAATATTTGTATGGTTTTCATAAAATAATACTCATGAAAATGATTTGTGTTCTAAATTTATAAAGAGAAAAGTTAAGGATAAGAAGATATTTTCAACATATATTTAAAACTAATAGAAAATGAATCTTTTTACAAAGAATATATTTCAATGCATTGAGGATAACATGAGTTTTGCATCATAAGTGTAAAACACTTTGATTAGTAAATGAATATTACAAAAATGTAGAAATATTATTATAATATGAAGATAATATAAATCAAAAAGAGAGATCTATAAGAGAAGAATGTTATATGCTAGTCTTGAAATGTGAACACAAGAATAAGACTAATAAAAAATTATTGACAATAAGAAAAACATGTTATAACTTTAACCATAAATAGAAGAAATACATGAATAATGAATTTTTACCCAAAAGTAAATTTGAAGGCCTAGTTTAGAGAAGTATAAAAAAAATTTGTATAAAATATATATGACGGTGAAAAATATGACATTAGTGGTTTTTTGGTGCTATGAAGGATTTTTAAACAAAACCTAATTTTAATAGTATAACACGACAATGTGATCAAATAGAACTGAATCAAGAAATATTAATCTTAAAAAAATTATAAATGATTCTCAAAAAAATATAATTGTGAAAATAAAATCATCTAAATAAACAAGAAAATTATATTTCAAGAATTAAAAGAAATGTATAGTAGAGGAAATCTAAAAGGTCAAAATGTTATGAAATGCATGAAAATAATATCAGAATATATTCCATGTGATTATAAATAGATTATGATTCAATATAAAACTAATGGAAAGTCTCTTTAAGATTCAAAAAAACTAGATAATGTCTAGAAGGAATTCCAATTGGTTTGATAAAATCTACTGAAAGTGGTAATGAAATTGGAGGAAGATGAAGAAACATGATAAATCTAATAGAAATCAAGTGAATTCAAAACATTATGTAAAAATACATGATTTTTTATCAATAACTGGATACATAAAGAAATATAGATACTTGTGTGAAAGTATAAATAAGTCAACATTTACATCTAACAAATGATTGATAGGCCTTCTTCAATAGTTGGAATTGTTTAAAAATATAATTAAATCACCTGAGGCTTCATATACTAAAATGAATATAATTAAAAAGTTATTTTAGTCAATGATGAAGTGAAATAGAAGTATGATCATAGTAAAGTAGATGACACTTAAAATAAAAAATGGGTAAAATGAAATCTTCCCATGCTAATATTGAAAGAATAGAATGTACCAGGTTGAGATGAATTTCTCAATAAATTTTTTTATTGTAATGAAAAAATCTCCATCCTTATTCCCTTACATATATATGATTGTATAATAACATAAAGGAAACTAAGGAAGGCTGATGCAGTTGTTGAGGGATAAAATTTATGATATGAAGCTATTAAGTCATCAGTATATAATGAATGATGAAATTATAAATTGTATTATAAAATTTGAATACTAGTTATACCAATCAAAATTCCTTCCCTTATACATAATTGAATTAATAAAATAAAATATTGGGGAGTTCTTTGTATATGAAAAGAAGATTCCAAAGTGGAGCTATATGTTTTTCAAATTTG
Organism: Viscum album; assembly: GCA_963277665.1. NCBI lineage: Eukaryota > Viridiplantae > Streptophyta > Magnoliopsida > Santalales > Viscaceae > Viscum > Viscum album. Next base: position 894,346,519 of record OY728121.1, on the reverse strand, counting down.
ACATTCGGATATGTTTATTTATGTCTGTCATGGATTTATCACATCATTGATTAATATAATTATTTCCATCCCATAAAATAATGATTCATAAATTCAGATAATGATTTCACATGTATCTTAATTTCTACAAGGATATACATCCATCTTTATATAAATATTTTTTAAAGTAGTTTAGCTCATGTAACCTTAGTGTTGAATAACTAATGGAATTTTTAAGTGAACTATGTTATATCATCCCTCTATCAGAATTTATCACCTAATACTTTTCAATGGTAGGATAATAGGTTTTTGATAATAATTATGAATTTATAAAACACTTCTTACCCATTTTATTTGACTGAAAATAAGTGGTATAATGTGTGAAATTCTTATTAACATTTTTTAAATATTTTTATTTTTATAAAAAAATTATTTGGGAGATATTATTTAACCGAATTTTTTGTTATTATTATCAATTATATATCACTACGTTTTTTAGTTTGGATGAATTGGTGACTCCTAGGGAATTTTTATGGATTAATTTAATTAAATTATATTTAATTCCTGAAAAATATTCTAAAAAATTTAATGATTGATTATAATAATCTCAAATGTTAATGAAATGTATTATCATTGTTTAGGGAAAGTAAAATGTCATCTATAATTGGGACAACTGAGGTCCATCCATTTGTGAAAGATGTGAAGTTGAAAATCAGTATAAGACCATGAAACCATGAAAACATCATGTCGCTTGTACTATATACATGTATTATAAATAAATAAATACATATATATAATTAAATGTAATAAAAAAATACACAACAAAAAGGCTGGAAAGGCAGACCATATCCCCCCTCCCAGGCGATACCCACCAATAAAACATTATTTATATAGTACATGTACTATAGGCTGAGAGGGTATTGACCCATAACAATGTCTAAGGCCAAGAAACAAAGGTCAATAGTCCACCACAACTGCAACTTCACCCTTGAACATTATCCACGTACTAACCAAACATCCAACACCCTACTTCCCAGCATAGTAGCTCTGTCATCACCATGACCAATCTCTCCCTCCACTATGACTGCCTTCACAATGCTTCCCCACCTCGACGACCTTCCACCAACACCAAGACCATGCCAATATTGGTCATCAGAAAAGTGTAACTCCCGCGACGACATTCTGAAGATGCCATGACTGCCCTGCATGACTGCACTCTACCCCAACACGATTTCCCTATAGGCCGGCACAACCACATCCCACTTCGACCACATTTCTCCTCCTCCATGACCACCATCTATGATTGTACCATGCTACGCCCTGCAACCAGCACATCCATATCCTCCTAACAATGAAACTAAAAATAGCTAAACCCATACCAAATAGAAAAAGTGGATAATCCACCATATAACCCTCATATTATGGAAAATTAATAGATAAAAATTTATATGAGATATAAAATTACTAGACGGGTTACAACTAATCTAAAACCCAAAATAAATAAAAGTATATATATAATTCTCATGAATAATCATTTATTTATGATTATTTTAAGGTTCTTTAAAATATTTATTAACTCTTGGAATGATATTTTACACATAGAATATATTCTACATGTTACTTATATATTTTCCATAAATTAAAAGTATGTAAAAAAACATAGTTGCATAGACTATCTCACCCCACCTAAGTGAGAGGAGGAGTTAACCACATGGTGGAATTATTCCATTGAAGCAACATAGTAGAAGGTGTGTGGATGGGCTATATATAAGCCCATATGATTTATACCATGGCTAGTAATATGTGTAGCCTATATTAGCCCCATAAGAGTTCTATTGGTCTTGTATAGGGAGGAATCATCCTATAAGGACCATGTGATTGAAGTGTGTATGGGATTTGACCCAATTTAATTCCTTGTGGTTGTATCTAAATAAGATTTCATATAAAAAAATATCCCATTGATGGAACTACTTTTATGTGGGACATAACAATTGTGCCACTATTCAACCAGCTATTAAAAAGAAGACATGTCATGCACTTCTTGAAGAAAAAATATCTATCATATGATCTCCAACATCATGTATTCTTATTACCCCATAATTATCATCCGTTGGAAAATAGGGCATCTAGATATATGTATAATGACCAACGAATATCCCTGAACCTGACTGGAATCCATGATTATGTGATGTAAAGAATACAAGGTCGGCTAAACCAAATTTATACATGAAATTATTATCATTGATGAATTATATTATTTAGACTATGTAATTCATCCATGGATAATCAAGTTTCACATGAATTATTCATATAAAATAACTCAATCAAGTGATGAAATGATAATAGTCATTGAATAATCATGTGATGTTCTCTAGATTATGAGACACATTCACTCGATTATATGATCTTTTCAAATAAAAAATTAATATATCACGATTCATAAGAATATCCAGACATTCTAATATATTTTCAAATAAATTATATGGTAGTATTATGAAGATTTCTAATGAGACATCACATGATTTGTATGGTGAAAGTTTAATTTCATGATCACTTTGATGTTACATGTGGTTTAGGAAGGTAAAAATTTCATTTATTCAAAATGACCAAGATACACTAAGATCTCCCTGAGTATAATTTTACATTATCCTATAAATTTTTTTCAAGAAGTGTGGTAAAATACTGATAGTATAATCTGAGTCCCACTCAAGAGTTGTCACTGATGAAATATTATGTTAACAAAAAATTGAAATTTTCTAACTAAAAATGGGACATCCACATGAACTTTTCTTTCCATGTAACTTCATTCTCACATAATATAGACACATGATGAATATATCATGAACCAATCTGGTAATAAAAACCTTCTAATTTAATAACATTGTCATGTGAATAATATAATAATTTCACATGATTCAATTACACTATTGAAGAAAACATTCAAGAATAATTCACACCAATAAGTATTCGTGAGCATTCATGATCACATTAAGGAAATGATAGAAAGCTCACAGACATATATTTACATAATCGGTAACCATTATAGAACTCTTTTCTAACAAAGTGGAATAATATCTTCACATGATTTATTCATATAAAGGAACTAATCTCGTATGAACCACTTCATGTGATGGAAATCATGTGAGCTTTAGAGTTCATGTGAGGGAATGTGAGGAGACTCCCATGGAAAAAACCTCATTTCACAAAAAGGAACATGTATAAAACCATTCATCATAAAAATACCATATGAAAAAGAGAACATGTAAACAATGTTTTTCATCCTGAAATATAGTTTTTACCTGATGGGTTTGAGAAAACCTATGAATTATTGTTTTCACAAGACGATCATCCCTGACCCTCTAATAGTTTTTGTGATAGAAGTTGATGTTGAAAATGGTTCATGCATGATTTCATGGATACATGATGATAAAATGGATTTAATGAGATAATCCAAAACATGAAATATAATTGGAAACCTGAAATAGTGAGATAGAATATTTAATAATAATATTAAAAAAATTGTTATGTACAATTGTTTATAAAGTGTGATTTTCATGGAATGTAACAAACAAGTATAAGGTATGAAAATTAAATAAGTAAATCTGAGTTGACATTGTGCTACATCATTATTATATAAAATGTTCTTGATGTTTTTTGAATCACTAGATTTTTTTTATATTTTCGAATTCATATGAAATAAGGATGAATTTTCCAAGCAATGTTGCACTGTGCCAAATGACCAAATATAGGTGACTAGTGATAATTTATAATGACCATTATACTGAAAAGGTATATGAAATAGTACATCAGGAAGTTTGATTCAATTAGATCATAGAAGGTGGTCAATAGATCATCATGATGAGGATCAAGCCCTGAAGAAAGGAGGATGTACCTTAGCCGAGTTTTGGTATAGGATAAATATATTGTGTTTTCCATGAGTTGAAGTCTCTATTGTTTATTTTGGATAATGAATTTGTGGATTCTAGTAAAAAAATGAGATACAATATAATGAACATCTTTTGTCGATGTAAGAGTACATATTTTGTGATAATGTACCAAATATTATAATTTATTATAATATTATAGTGGATATTCTATATTTTTGAGAATACCTATAATGGAATGGAGTAGACATTTTACCAAACTTTGAAAATAGAATTTTTTCCTCTGCCTTGTTATTTCTATGTGCAATGTAAGATAATGAGATACCACAGAGTGGATCAAGAACTAAAAAAATTCAGGAGGATGAATTCAAAAGAATTAATTTCACAAAATTATACTGCAAATTCACCCAAATTCTTCCAGTAGTTATTAATAAACCTTGTTGAACTACAATATTTTATAAAAAACTTAATTATAAAATATCAAAACTATCAAGAGACTAGTATAACACACTGACATTTTGGGAAATTATTTTTTTCATATAGACTTAGTCATTTCCGCACATTGTGTGTCATGAAACACTAATTTCAACTTCTGTTTCATCCAACACTCAGTTAATATTTTGTTACAAGAAATAACATGATTGGCTTATATTAAACAAAATTCTCTGATTAGCATGCATTTCACAGAAAACCAAGTTTAATATAATCCTTCTTATAAATAAAATATTATTTATTAATATGATTGTTATCAAATAGTAATCGGGATGGAGGGTGTGAATAAGATTTACTAAATTAGGAAAATCATTATTAAACATGTTTGTATTCTAATATCATTGGTGACAATTTAATTAAAAATTAAAATAAAAAGAATTACAAAATAAAAGAATTCTTTTGCTAGATAAATTATGTAATAAAATGTATTATTCCACATAAAAATAAATAAAATAATTTTGGTGAATTATTTTAATAAAATTTATAGATTATATATGCTCAATATGTTATGTATAATTAAAATTATGTGTTTTTTAGAAAACATATATGATTAATTCAAAATTTACTCCCAAATCTATTTTGTTTTGTAAAAAGTAGTTTTGTAACCTTTTCATATATCATGTACATTAATAGATATTTTTTACACATTTATTAATTTAATATGGAAAATCAAAAAAATATATTTTTAAATTTAAATAGAAAAATTACCTTAGGTTGTGTTTTTTTATTATTCTGAATGGTCAATTTTTAATTAATAGTGATGAAAATAGTAAATTTTAATTCAAAAATTCCTTTTTTATTAATATATATAATGATTAATAGAATATCTAATTTGTTTAAAGGATAAATTATATAAATTAAACATAAATTAAAATAATTCCGATAATTAGAATCAATTTCATAGTAAATGATTATCTAAATTATTGATTATTTTTTAATATATCGTCAATAGAACCCTACATCCTCATCACTTCTACTGGATTAATTTAAAAATGATTTTTTCCACTTCTATGAATGGAATTAAAAAAATGATTCCTTATTTTTTATCTGAATAATTTATATATTATAATATTTTGAACATAAAGTTTTTCAAAAACGAATATTTAATAAAGTAATAATTAATTATTGTGTTTAAGGTAAATATAATTTTAATATTGGTTAAACTAAAAAAAATTAATGTATTGTTTCTCTATACCGTTGTCTAAAAAGTGTCTTATGGAAATATTTAGGCCATTACACATATTAGGTTCCATAATGGATAATTTTTTTCCTTTATGACATCTGAAAAATGTAGGAGCAGTCAATTGTTTTCCAAAACACCAAGTGTGTCCTCTCCCCCACATATAGAAGGATATCCCCTCTCAGCCCTTCTCTACACATTCACACTTATTTGGTTCCACCACTTCCTACCCAAATCATATCCCAACACCCATACCCTCGTCCTAGAGGTATTATTTTGTGTTGGAATCCAACCAATAAAGGCTTTAAATAAAACCTATGGATGGTACCCAAAGAAGAGATAATGTTCGTCAATGAACATATTTATTTTATTTCATTATCCACATTTTTCAATTTATATTATAACATTATTATATAAAATCCTTATTATAATCTATATGATTATATGTTTTATATTATAATAATTACCTTGAACAACCTCCACTTCTATCAAATGTGCTATAAAAGCAGCATTCATGTGTATATCAGACTACCACATCAAGAATCGATGTTATTCGTTTCACAATTTCCACATATTGATGTTGTACATAATGATGGATCTATTTTTTATATATTTTATGTATTATAATTTTTATGTTATTATAATTTTATATTTATTATATCATAGATACCATTATACTCTCTTTTTTTTGGAATATGATAATGTCGCTCAGGTGTATGGCTAACTACCACCTCACAAAAAAATGTTATTTATTCATGATTTACATGAAAGATATTATGGATTAATTAAATGATAATATATATGATATAAATGATAGAAATACTATTCTAGAATAATTATACCTTTCAGTTACTCTTATTTATTTCAATCCAACAAGAAAAATTGAATCAATTTTTCATTTGTACATACAATCTACTGTCTTCAGGAACAGTGTAATCCATTTCCAATAACATAATTATATGGATTACTATAAATATATTTATAATGAGTATATAAGTTATTTATATCATGTTTTATATTAAAAAGTTTATGGAATAATGATCAATGTAATATTACTAATAAAATAATATATCAAAACATATAATAACAAAAAATTTACATTAATATGAAATTTTTATTAAATGGGTAATAAAAAATCATAATAAAACCATATATGGTATGATCTATATATATGGTTCATTAATATATGTATAATAAAATTATATTTATTATATACTATGTTTTAATGTTTATGATGGAATTCAATAATTTGAGTAAAATATTTCCTTCCAACTTTTTACATTCCTGAGACACATGCCATATTCAACAACTATTTATTTTTCAATTATGTATACGAGTCATTAATTCATATTATAATTATTATCATGAAAATATGGGGGTATAAATATGTATTTATTGATCTATTTTTCATTTTTTATAGTTAAAAATTTACCAAAGTGGTAATGGATTTTATTAATCAATTTTCTTTCCAAAAACAAAAATTTTTTTATTCACCTCTATTCCTTGATGAGGTGAATATACATAAAAAATAACAAGTTATAAAATTATTTTATTAATCCTCGTTATATTTTATAATCTATTTTATCTTATTCATTCATGGGTATTTTGATTCAATTTCAAAAAGATGTAATTATTATATATTACTATCTCATCACATTTCAGGATTTCTTATGATTATTTTTCAATGAAAAAAATATTATGATCAATATTTCATGCAACTACAAAATCATTTTTCCCTATGGTTATTTTTTATATTTCCCCCAAATATTACCATTTCCCCACACATTGGTACATGAAATAGTTTTGAAGTTTTTTTATGAAAGTCCATCTTTATTTCTATTTTCAGTTGGATGTATGCTTTCATCTAAAACAATGTTCTCCAAAAAAATTAAAAAATGTTTTCACATTATCCTATTATTTTTAAATTTAATTTCTAAAAATATTTTTTAAAATGATTAAAAAATTTCATGTATTTTTGCAAAACATTCCATTTTGATTTTACCAAAAATGTTGAAGGAATATTAATGTTAATGTGTGTGGCAGGAATATAATTTTCTATATTCATGAACATTATTGTCTATAAATATAAATTTATATTATTTCATTTTTATTTTTTAATAATTTTTTTTAAAAATAATTTTATTTTTAAAAATTTATTTTTTAATTTATACAGAATATTTTTCTCAAGAAATATTTTAATTGATATTTAAAAAGATCCATTATAAGCATTTATAGTTATTTTTAATGAATTTGATTTTAAAAAAGGATTTATGATTTGAATATTATCATTAATGAAAATTTATTTCCCTCATGAAATGGTTTATATGTTTATTAAAATCATCATTTATCTAATTTCTTGTTTTTTTCAAAATTCATGTATTGTCAAAAAGGACTACTGCTTAAAAAATGATATCCAATGGATTTTTATTTTCCTCGAGATATGTTTTCAATGTTTAATAAATATAATTTCCCATATATGATTATATTTTTTGATTTTACAAATGATTTCTTCGGGATATTATCCCAAGATAACATTCTTAAAATTCAACTGAATGGTTTATCATTTTTATTTTATGGTGTTTATAAAACCCATTTATCTTCGAAGGGTTATACCAAGGTATGATACAATGAAAGCCACTTATTTTTCAATGGTTTATGCTATGAATTGTTTATGAAACCTATTTATTTTCTTCATTTATGACATGATGAATGTTTTTGGATATTATAAAACAAATTTTTATGATATTAATCATGTGATGGTGGTCACAATATAAAAAAGGATGTTTTTTTAATTATAACTATGGATTGGGGTTATTTTATAACCAACATTGGGTGGGACTTATATCTATATCCACTATATTGGGTAATGATTTATATCTCATGACATAGAAAACACTATAATGGGATGTGAACCAAGTTTAGTATGATGGGGCTAAAATGGGGAGTGAACCCGATTCTGTAACACATGTATGGAATATGGAGTTTACACGGTTCAGTAAGAACATGATATAATATGATGTGGACTCATTTTATTAAGGGAATTTGTCAACAAGGATAATGGTGGGTGTGAACCATGACTATTATGGCTTTTTAGAAGTGAACCCATTCCAATATGATAGCCATTATAGTAACCCTTTACTAATATTTTAATTATTTATTATTCATATATGTAGGCCACAAATTTGTTTTCTTATGCTAATGTGACACTCTCTTGGATCATGTTCTATGATTCCCATTTGATTAGTTTCTCATTTACAACCAATATTTATTCCATGAATCAATATAATGATATTTTATATGCATGTAATAATTTTCAAATGTTATTCTAATTTTCTCATACAATTATGCTCAACTTATACTTATGTATCGCCCTTGTATACCAATACTGGGCATTTCAACTAACCATATCATATATTACTATTTCATAGGTTAGAAGGAGGGGTAACAATGTAGGTATACAAAAAGTGAATATCTTAATATAATTAATTGAAAATATTCCATGATTTAAGAAGATTGTGTCCCATGTTTCTAATGGAATAAAAATTTAATGGTGATTATAATTTTTTTGGATGAAGTAATGATTATTTTTCTATAAAGATTTAAAATCCATGTTTGAGAATCATGCATATCTATAGTTGGTTACATATGAATGGTTTACCTAACTATTAGAAACTAGTATGAGAATAATTTACTAAGAACACTAGTGACATTTCAAAAGATATATCTAGGGTTCTCTCTAAGGAAAAGACTAACGATTAATAAATGTTAAGGGATATTTCATGGAATTTTGGTAAAAAGATATAGTGAGTTGTATCCAACATATTTAATCCCCATATAGATACTTTAAGTGGATGTGGCTCTAGAATAGATTTACCCAGGGAAAACAACCTCAAAAACACCATATTGATCTACACCTGATCGGGATATGGTGCAATATAATGTCCCTTTATCCAACCTAGGTTTGACACTCATTGGGGATATTCTTGGGAAATTCAAAAACACATTGTGAACCATCATGGAATATTTAAATATAATATGACTATGAATTCCATATTATTATCATAAGGTTTCATATATTAATGATGATTTCATCATTAAGACATCTTATAAGTGTTTTTTAATGATAATGTTGTTTTCCTTTATGATTAGTGTCGCTCACACTATGATTTTTGGTATTATTAAATAGAGAGAACCTAAAGGAACTAGAATAACATTGAATGTGATGGGTGATTTTTTGATGAATATAAAAATGTGATATTTACTAGGGTGAAGGATATTGTGTTTATTCCGAATACGGTATCACAGAACATGATTAACATCATGCACCATAACCAACTATAGAACGCAAAAAAATTAAATAATGATGGAATTTACAATGAGTTGGGGTAATGGGGGCCATAGAGTAATGAATATTTATTTTTCTATATTCGATAAATGTTTCAAAAGTATCAATGGAATTGGTTGAATAGAACTGGGGGCGATTAAAATGTGGAAGGGTAGGTCGTAAATCCTATCATTTTAAATATGTGGTTTAAGAGATAGTTAATGCAATGGAGGTGAAGGGGAATCCAACTAATACACCATTATGATCTATGTTTCATGTTCATGAATTCTATGAATTATGTGAATTTATTTCTTGAGGTGAATGCTTATGATTAGAATAATAATGGTTAGATGATTAATGATTTTTCAGTTGTTGATAAAGAGACTATGAATGAAATAAAAATAAATGAGGTGTTAAGGAATAACATAAAGAAGCCTGGTTAATTTTTTAATATGGAAGTGGAATGCGTGAATTAATTTTTTATTGGGATTCATTAATTATGACACTTATAAGATTAATTACTATACTTTTTTCATTAAAGGTTTGAAATAGTATGTTGAATGATGTTGATGACCAAGAAATTTTTTTTAATGGGAATTTTATATTTTATGGAAAACAAATGATTATGGGAAGGTCACTTCATTTTGTTCCTGGGGTTGTGAAAAATAATTATAGAGTGGATAAAGAGATAATGGATAATAATAATTAAAATTGGATATTAATTATTACTGGGTAACATATTAATGATTTTTTTTCCAATGTTGATAATCATATCATGGATGGAGTCTTCTATATTTTTTAATTCTTGGAATATATCCATTAAGTTTTGTTCTACATAAATAATGTATAAACATGTATGTATTCATAATTATTTTATGTAATTTGGGTTATTACTATGTTTCAAGATAATAGATGATGAAAGAATTCAACTAATTGGTATATGAAATTAAAGATCCACTTTAGGATATATGGTGGATCTATGTTAAACTCATTTTGAGAAATTTAGTCACTTTCTCTCTCAAGTTTTGGATTTTCAAATTTTAGACTTATCATAAGGATAACCATTTAGGAAATGATTTTTATTGAGATTTGAATGATTCATTAATGATTTATGTATTATTATTCCATTTTATGATTCATTAATATTTGATAAAATTAACTATCTTATTTTTTATAACTGGAGATATATTGGTAGAATTATCATTCTTTGTGGATGTGATGATCCATTATTACATCATGCATTAAAGATCATCATCATTTCATGGTGTATGATATATAGTTGAAGTTGATCAAAGAAAAACCAAAAGGTGACATTGGGATTATGAAATGGAATGAATTCACATAACTATTCCATCACATGAAAATTCCTCAACTTGAGGAAAATGATATTTGAAAAAGATGTTGTCCTATTTTCATCATTTTTGATGATATAGATTATTATTATAAAGCTTCTGGAGATTGGGGTTTTGTGTAATGCCCTGACCCCAGTTACCCAGAGTCGGTGCATTATTACATAACATTGGAAAGATCACAAGAAAGATCAAGTCTCGAAAGACCGATTAGTTTAGTAGCCTTGGAATAACTAGATACATTAATAAAGTTTACATTACATAATAAAATGAAAACTACAACAACATAGTCTCCATATTCCACACTCATATCCCAACATACTATCCCAGTAGGTCATTCATAAATTACTTCTTCACATCCTGGGAAAAATAAAACATTGGAAGGGGTGAGCTCAAATGCCCATTAAGGATTAAAATATAGAGGAAACTTTCATAAATAAGAATAAAAATTTAAGGCAATATATAACTAAAACAAAACCCTTTCAAACTTGAAATTCAACATAATATGGATGAAATAAAATGAAATAATTCCATTTACTTATTCACATGGATATTCTAATAATCGAATAATCACATGCAATATCAATAACCACTTTCATAATTATGGAATGCATAATGCCAGACTATCATAACCACATAGTCAAGGCCTCATTCCAAGACTACAAATAAGATTTTGTCAAGGCCTTGTGACAAGACACTAGTTTGTATCATGAGACCTACCGATGCATCGAGGAGCTATAGCGGGCTCCACCCGTCACATATTATGTCCAATGCATTCCTCATATAAACATGTTTAAAGATAACATAAACATTCATATTAAAACTAGCATACGAAATGTCAATACATTCTCCATAAACCATGAATGGTATAAATATAACACATCCATAGTCAAAAAAATCACAAAACCTTCAATACAATATGGAAGTTTTGTATCATAATAAATCAACTTCAAATAAGCTTAAAATCCATCAGAGGATGTGGACATAGATGAAATCAAAACTATTTGAGAGAAATATCTCTTTTTTTAAAAGCATTTAAAAGTCACATAATTATAAAATAAAACATTTACTTTGAAAATTTTCTTATAATCTTGTAAGGGAAGCTTCTAAGATTTTATAATGGTGGAAAATAGCCGCACCTTCCATATAAGTTAAAAAAGTCATTCTTACCTTAATTCTGTCGAAAAGGTTAAAAAGGACCTTGTTTGGAAAATTACGGAAATAATCCTTTATAAAATTATTATAAAAAGTCAAACAAGGGTATAAATGACATTAACCCATATTCTAGTAAATAGTAAAAATGATTTGAAATATGTTTTTAAGAAACATATATGTGGATGATAAAGAAGTCCCAGTAGATTATTAGGTATAAACAACCTCGGATAATGAAGAGATTGCGAAATAAACCCTTACCTTGTACTTTTCCTTTGTTGGGGGTAGGTTAAAATCCTGTATAATGGTGAAATAATTGTTATTAAATTATACAAGAATCATATACATTAATATGATATCATATATGATCTTTTAACATTGCTTTGTTAATAATATCTTAATATTATTTTCGTTTCAAGTGTTATCTTATTCATTTTCTTTTATATGTTTTGTTATGTAAGCCATCTTTGTTATGGATAGGTTGTATATTATTCATATAAAAAATGATATTAAGTCCTTTAACATTAATATTAATCATCAAATGATAATTATACTTGAATGGATATGATGGGGAATGAATCTCATCACGTTCGTGGAGACGGTAGTCCGTACGTACGCACGAGCGACAATATCATTATTTTGATATTAAAATAATATTTAATTGGATGATATATCATATATACATAATCATTATCATGTTATATTTATTATTTACATGAATTACACATCATTATTATACCCATCCAAATAATAATGTTTTGAATAACAATTACACCACGACGTGGAGACGGTAAGCCGTACGTACACACGTATGGTGACATGTCATTAAAAGGATGGATAGAATACTGAAATATGGTTATAATCTGTTTATAATAACATCAATGTATATATAATATACTGGAGTTATTATTTTAGAATGGTAATAACAAAGAAAGAATAAGTGGAAGAAGAAAGGAACTTGAAAGAGGGTGGTGAAAACATTACCTCTTCTTTGGGTTCTTACTTTTGATTTGATCAAAAGGACTCCTTAGGTTGGATTTATGACTAAATTAAGGCCTCTAGGATGAAGTGAGGGACGTTTATAGAGTATTTTGGCAGGGGTTTTCCGAACCAAAAGGCTCTGAAGGTGTGAATTAATGAAAAGGGGGAGTTCCCTTTTATAAGAGGGGTGAGGGGCACCTTTGGAAAAGCTAGAAATATTATTTTATAATAAATTAATATTCGGTTTATAATGGCTCAAAATGTGGATTATTTAAATGTTATGGTGGGTATGGGTCGAAAACCATAGAAACAATAGGTTTTAGATAGGTTTGGGTCACTATATTAACCTTATCTTTTAGTTTTAACTCTTAGTTAATTAGTTTAACAATTACCTTGTCACTTTGTATTTTTATATTATATAGTTAATAAACATACAATATACATCCAAGAGACCCCCAAGTGGTCCATTAATTATACAACTATCATGATATAAGTTTCTTGGCCGAGCCTTATATTTTTAGGAATTTAATATCAATTAATAATATAATATATGTTTTAAAAACTCTTTTATGTCAATTTTGACACTATTGGTATTTTGTTTTTGATAAATTCATAACAACATTATTACTTAGCAAAAAATTTATATAAACAATTATAATATTTCATATTAACCTATAAAATTATTTTAATTTATAAAAAGTCTAAAATTACATTTATTTGGGTATTTATAATATCAATTATTCTAATTTTCATTAATTAGGTAATTACTGCATCACCATTGTTTCATAAATAAATTAACTTATTTAATGTATAAAAATTATAAATAAAATACCATTATTTATGAAATAATTTTATGTTTCTAATTAATATTTATAGTCGAAAATATAACATATATAACCCTATTTAAAAATTGTTTTTCTAAAAGATATATGCTTATGTCATTTTTGTATTTATTTTAACTTAATTAAAATAAAGTGTCCCTATCACCTAAAAGTGGCTCCATGGGGTCCCAAAATAGACCCAAATATTCCCATGGTTGGACATGTATCCACCAATAAGATTAGTACACGTTTTAGGGTAATTTAGTATTATTATAATATTATTTTTAACCCCTATATACCGGATTTACCCTTTAACCTTGGTAAATAAAATATTTACCGAAGTAGTTATTCAAAATGTCTAAAAATTAAGGTTAACTATTTAAAAAATTTAGTCATCCTGATTAAAAATATGGAATCCATTTTTCCAAATTCAAAATACAGAAGTGGCAGAAATTAATTTAAAATTAATTCCCGCTGTCAAAACAAAAAGCGAGTTTTTAAGATATAATAACTATCAAAAGATTAATACTTGTTTATGTCCGGTTTATCTGTGAAATTATGTCCAATGACCAACATTGTATTAAATGGTGAAAATATATTCTAAATATACTTTAAAACCTCTCAAATTTATAATTTATCAATATTAATTATTTCATTTCAAAAAAGTTGTTTATAATTAAAATTTAGTAATTTCACTATTCATCAAAATATAAAAGTTATCCGAAAAGTACCAAAATTTCACCTTAGGATAAATTTGATACTAATAATCCAAAAATTAAGTCCATTTTGAGAGATAAAATTTATAAAATTTCAAAAAGTGGGTATTACTATTCATAATGGCTAGTTTGATTGGTTGTGGTGTGTGTTAGAACTCGAAGTTACGTACAACACATGCTACTGTATTATTCAAAGAGAAGCATACCGTGGAAGCTTGGGGTGTTACATTTTGTAGTTGTAAACTTCATTATCATCACCAAAATTTTTATGATAAGTGATCTTTATATCTTTCTATAATTGTTTATGTTTTTCTTACATATCCTAATCTCCACTTCCCACTAATTTTATTGTATAAGGAAACATACTTATGAGTTACTCATGTGAGGTTTTTTTGAATTTCCCCTTTTAAGAGAATTTTTATTCTAAATTTAGATGATGTGGGTTTATATGAAGGAATTTTTATTCATTTAACATTTTATTATAGTAAGGAAATTTATGGGGGGAAATTCATTTTAAAGGGGCTTAGATGTAACACTCTGAGTTTTTTTGAAATTTTTTATTAAAAATAAATGTAATATTTTCAATATTATGTGTGTCCTAGAAATTTTTTTTTATTGAATTAAAAATATCATTGTGATTATCTTTAGTTACTCATGTTACTAATTTTGGCTTCTATTATTCACAATACAATGTTTATCTTGTGTTACATGCTACACTAATGATAAAAAAGCTGTGTCACAAAATTAGAATAATGTTATAAAATATGGTAGTTGTCAACACACCATTGGAGTGACAGGTAATAATAAGATTAACTAAATTTTGAAAATTTCGTTTACACATGTATATATAATTATTTAAATAGATACCAATTAAATATAAATGAAGATAAAAAGAGTTCTAAAATAAAGGACATCTTTTTCAAAAGAAATATTTTTCATACATATGAAATCAACCTAATTAAACAAAATTAATTTGGGGAACGATTTTAAAGAAAATATAATAGAAAATATATATTAAATAAAAAAATTTAACATTAATATTATTTTATTTCAAGACAAGAGATATGAATTATTCAAATTTTACCCTTCAAAACTGTATTTTTTCGAAAAATATAGATTTGTCGCATTTTTCTAATAAAATTATTTTTTGAAATAAATTATTTCACATTAAAAAATTAATTTGAAAAAATATATATCATTTTTAAATCATAATATCATAATTGTGTTAGTATGATTTTTTTTTATTTTTCTAGAATGTATTCTTTTTTGATGAATAGTGAAAACATACAGATTTTTAAATAAAAAATGTCTTTAAAATTAATAAAATTATAAAGAAAAATTATAGTTAAAATAGTTTTTAAACATAAATTAGTTCCATTATATATTAAATTATTGATATTTTTGTCATTGTAATAAATTCCATTAAAAAATTTGATAGGAAAACATTGAATACTTTTGAGCATTTTTCAAAAACCTACTTTCTCATCACGTCTGTGGGATTAATTTAAAATATAATTTTACAATATATTTTAATTGAATTTTGAAAAATTTTATCCATACTATAAATAATAATAATTAATATTTTCTAATACAATCATTGTAATTTTTTAACAAAATTAATAGTGAATGAAGTTAAAAAATTATTACTATGGTTAACATAAAATAGTTTTAATAGGGGTAAATCTAAAATGATAAGGTTAAAAATGATATTTAAACATCTATAAAAACTATTGGATGGAATTATTTATACCATTAAACATCTAAGGTTCTAGAACAGTGCATCTAGGACCCTTTTTACATATGAAAAATGTGGGATAAATTATTTCTTTTCAAAAATACCAATTGTATCCTATCCCCATTTATAAAAAGTTCCCCAATCTCCTACCTTATTCAAAAAACACAACTAATTTTTTCAGAGACTCCAGACCCAAATAATATCCTAAAATCCCTCCCCAATTCCTAGAATCCTTATTTTGCAAATAAATTCATCAAAACAAGGCTTTAGTGAAAACCTAATGAGAATACCTGAAGAATAAGCAATGTTGTTTAATAACCATCATTATTTTGTTTCATTCATATCCTTATTGAATTATTATTATACCAAAATTATATAGTATCCTTAATATCAACCATAAACATAGACGTTTTCATGTTAATTTCATGACTTATAATCATTTCCACTTCCATCAAAACATTTACAGAATTATACTTTTTTTGTACGGAGGACTACGACCTCGTGAACGAATGTCATTTCATTATTCATATCCCCCCATGAGGTAGGATATAATGCTGGAGTTATATTTTATATTATTTATGTATATATTATATTTATTATGTTATTATGATAATGTAATTTTTTATCACACATATATTTATACTCTCCATCTTATGGGAATATGATAATGTCACTCTTGTGTATGGAGGACAACAACCTCACAAAGTGATGTGATTCATTAATTCTTAAAATTTATGTTATTTGAGATGATTTTAATGAAAATATTTCATCTATATTACATTAAAATTAATTTTCATTAATAATATATACCATTTACTTTTCTTTTATTTAATCAAACAAAAAATGGAAACGATGTTCATGCGTAGGTTTGGTCTACTTCTCAATAAATGGTGTATTCCATTTCATATCTCTATATTGTAGTGATTAATATAAATATAAATATATAAATATATATATTATATTAATATCATGTTTTATATTATTTAGATTATGAATCCACAATCAAATTTATAGGGCTGAAAAAATAACAAATCCAACCTTATATTGCTCGGAGCATGACATAATTAAATAAATTTTCATAAAATGGTAATAAATAGTCATAAAAATTTATATTTTGTGTGATATATATTAATATTTTTATTATGAAATTTATAATAAAATTATATTTACTGAAAAATAATTTTGAACATGTACGATTGAATTCAATACTTAAGTAAAAGGATTTACTTTTAACTTATTTAGTCCGTGAGTCACATTCCTTATTCACTAACTATTTCCTTAATTTTGAATGTATAATGACCATGAAATTATATTATTATTATTTTAATGAAAAATATTTCAGTTTACATATATTTTTTTGGATCTATATTTCATTTTTTTTTAGTTAAAATGTTATGAAAGTGGTATGGTATTTTTTTCTTAAATTTCCTACATGATATGCACATTGTATTATGAACTTAAATTCCATCATGATATGTATATGTATTCACATTTAAATGTAATAAATTGAATTTATTTTTCCTTATGATATTCTACGTTCCATTTTCTTTTTTTTTCTTGGGGCTTATGATTAAATTTATTCATCGTGGTAATAATTTTATAATACAATTTCATTATTTATCAGGATTGTTTTTTATTATGCTTTTAATGAAAAAATATTATCACTCATCACTCACAAAAACTCATAAATTTTATTATACATTGGTCACTCATGTATTTTTCATGTGATATTCCCATTTCATTACAGTATGGTACTTAAAAATAATAATAAAATGTGTTTAATAAAATCATAATTTATTTCTCTCTTCAGTCATAAATATGTTTTCTACCAAAACTATATCTTCTAAAAAAATAAATATTTTTACCATTCACCAATTATTTTTAAATTACAATTTTCCTATATTTTAAATTTTACTTGAATGTTTTAATAGAATTTTTATGCCTTTTTATAAACAATTCTCATTATTATTTTACCAAAAATGAGTAAGGAATTTTCATTTAAACATGTACAACATGAATGGAATAATTTATCTTCATGGATATTATTTTAATGGAAGAATAAATTATATTTTTTTAGGGCCCTTTTATAATAGAAATATTTTTCAATATGTATTTTGTTTTAAAAAGTGTTTTATATGCCTGATGGATATCTTCCTTAAAAAAATTCTAATTGATTTTTAAAAGCTTCCATTGTAAGATTTCAATGATTTTTTTAATGAAATTGATTTCAAAAAATGTTTTATGATTTTAAAATATTTTAAAATGAATATTTATTTTACACATGTTGTTTTTAAATGACTTTTAATTTTTTTTATAATAATTCAAGGTTATTTTCATATAAATTGATTATTAAAAAGGTTATATATTTTAAAAATTATTGTCTATGAATATTTATTTTCCTCAGGATGTGTTTCAAATAATTAATAAAAATAATTTTACACATAATATTACATATTATGATATTATCAATTCCATAATGGGGAAATTAACCAAGGATACCATTCTTATTCTTTCTCAAAATAGATTATGTTTTTGGTTTCATGATGTTTATGAACTCTATTTCTATTCCACAGTTTATAGCACGATAAGATCCTTATGACTCCAACATCCTTTTCCATGGGTTATGCAATTAAATATTTATGAAACCCATTTCATTTATTGGTTTGTTATATGATGAGTATTTTATGATCCTGTGGTAGGAATCTTTATTGTTTTGATTATGTGATGGGGGTTATGATATATCCATGGGTGGGGGTTGTGTTATAAACAAGAAAAATGGTGAAAATTGTAACCAAATATGGGTGGGACCTATATCACCCACCAATTCATTGGGTAAAGATTGTATCACATGAAATATAAAATACTGTAATTGGAATTGAAACCATTTTATTAGGATAGGGATGGATTGGGAAGTTAACCTAGTTTTTTTGGGAACACAGTCCACTATCATGGTCTTGGAAGTGATCATTAATTTCTATGATTGGTTGGTGGAGTGAACCCATTACAATATAATATCCTTGGAAGTGATCCATGACTTATATTTAAATGATTTTATATTTGTATATGTATTCCATAAATTCCTGGTTATATGCTAATGTTATCCTCTCTTGGCTTATTTTCATTGATTCCATTATGATTATTGTCTTATTGACTACAAATATTTATGAAAATATTCAATATTATGATCATTGATATGCATGTTATGGTTTTAAAATTAAATTATCATTTTTCACACACTTATGTTCATGTTATGCTTATTTATCTCCATTATTTACACTTATAGAGCATTTGAGATCACCATTTCTTATGATTATTTTCCCCAGGTTATTAATAATATTTTTTACATAGGTTTAAAATAATCGAAGATCATTATGGGAGACATTGAAAATATTACTATAATTAAGAATTTTGTTTTCTTGGTTTCCAAATTCACTAAACTAGAAAAATACCTTAGTTGGTGTTTGTGTAATGTAATGAATATTCATATATAATGATTTAATATATATTTATGAGAAGTCCTTGTCACTATAAATGATTTGTATTTTTGGAAAATTTACTTGGGTTTAAGGATGATACCTTACCTAAACATATTTTTTGGATTATAATAATGAATATATATATCTCAAGCAGAACCCAAACAAAACAAATAAATAGTCACCATGATAAATGAGAAATTATATAAATGTACTCTAAGATGTTCTCCAAGAATTTTTATTACATTTCATGTTGTGTGGTATGAATATAATTCATTAGTATATTACTTTAGCATAATAAATTTTATGGTATGTATATTAATAGGGTAAATTAAAAGATAAAATAACTAAATAAAAAAATTTCCCATTTAAAATCACCCACACTCAATTTCAATTTATTGATTAGTACTAACCATTATTGATATCAAATAAAAGGTTCTACCTCTGATTAAATATATTTTTCTTGTATATTTTTTATTTTTTATACATGAAGAGAAGATTTATAGAACTTAATGATATTACTTGCTGAGAGAATAATAATTTCTTCCCTTTTAACATATTTATTTCTTGTATAACCTTAAAAAATTAAATATATAAGTCAATAAGTGATTACAGAGATAAATTCATAGAAATAGGAGAAAAATTATACACCACTAGATGATGGTTGTAAAATATGTGTGTTATATATGATATTTAAAATTTCATTCATTATTGAATTATTTGAGGAACTCTACTATCATGTTATATATTATTTATATATTTATACAATTGATTCATTCACTTATATATTTTGTTATATAATGGAAATATATAATGATAAAATACATCAATAAATAGATACAAAAGGTATATTGAAAATTATTGATTAAGATGCTGCAAGAGACTAAAAAACTCAATCAACTTTTCTATGATTATAAACCTTATATATATATATATTTATAAACAAAAAATTATCTCATGAAGAATAAAAATTTCTTAATAAATTTATTGAAAAATAATATTTATAGAAGATATATGATTCAATGTTTCATGCATTTAATGAAATACACAAAAATTATTTTTAGAAATAATTTAAAAAAGAATATAGTATATAGAGAATTCTATATAATAAATGTGTAAGATATATGAATGTGAAATTGAGATGATGAAAATTGAAAATGAAGAATGAGTTTTTTTATATGAGGTTGAGAAAATATAATAAACATAAAATATTTTGAATGGATTATTTTTTTATGAAATTAAGAAGTAACACAATATGAGTCCAATAAATAAAACAAATAATGTTATATAGTAATTAATGTTTTAGAAAAAAGTCTTATTAATAAAGTGATTTAGTCAAATATTAGGATGATATTGAAATATTATTTAGACAATACAATATATGGTTTCTAGAAAATAAAACTCTTACACTAAAAAAATCATTGTTCACTAATACTAATTCAGTGAATAATACATGTGAAAACATAAATACTAGTTATATATGTGTGGAGAAAGGTTAAGTGAAACCCCTAATTCATTATATGTGTTTTTTAGTAAGTGGATGTATTTTATTTCACTTTTAAGATATAACAAAGATGATTTCAATAAACAAAAGTGGAAAAGACCTTATTTTGGCGATATTATTTCTTAATGTTAGAAATTAGTGATTATTTAATATTTTGGTTATGTGAAATGATTTTTATAAGGATTCATATTATTTTCATAATATATGGATCAATAAATTAAAAATATGGAATATATTAATGAGGTAAAGGATGGTAAATGTCAAACTACATAGAGAAAGGAAAATCTATTTACATTATGTATGTTTGGAAATTTGGAAAAAAAATATGAAAAATAAAAAACGGTGTACTCTGTAATGATAATTTATTTTTCACACCTTCCATGATCAATTCTCATATTCCTAGGTAATAATTTAATAAATAATATGGGAAATAAATAAGAATAAATGTGAGATTTTCATTCGATGTAGATAATAAAATATTTCTAAAAAATGTTTTCCCATGAAGGTTATAGAATATGTCAAACTATAATAAGAGTGGTTTACTATGCGGATAAAAAAACAACATTAAAAATTAAAAAATACAATGATTTTAAAAGGATATTATGAATGTAAGGATTAGTTGAATATTCAATCAATTATATTCATAAGATGATTATTTAAGAAAAATATATCTATGATGAGAGATTTTAAAATAACCAAAGGCACTTTTACATTTTTAAATATGTTTTATAAATATGTTTTAATGTTTATTGATAAATAAATTTATTCACTTGATGACGTTTTTAGTGGTTTTTAATAAAAGTGAAACTAAATCAGATATGGATTATTTCTAAGTGGTTACTTAAAATATATGTGCACTACACAATGAAACCATGTGGAAATGTCATGGTCTTTAGGCTGATGCACCACAAGGAGAAATAAATATTGTAGGATAGATTAAATATCACATATAGAGGTCATGATAAAGAAATTATTAGTGAAAACCACATATAATTATCATGACACCAACGTGGATATGGGAAATGGTGAGACCCATGTTAATAAATAATACTCATGATAAGGTTGCAAGACGTGAGATGTATAAGAAGTAATGTTGTTATATTCGTAAATCTATAGGTGGAAATGGAATGAGATATGCCAAATGGGACTGATTCTTTTCCCATAGGGGAATCCCAAATACAATATGCTATAATAAATATTGTCATTAGTGGTTCTGGTCAAAAGAAACAAGATAAGTGTACCACAGCCTTAAAAAATTAATTGATTACATTTTATTTTCATTCTGAATTTATGATTAAAAATGAGATAAATGGTTTAATTTTTAGTGTACAAAGAATTTATATTAAAAAAGGATATAATTGACAATAGGAAACCCATAACAACCACAATATAGTTATAATTATTTTAGAACATGAGATATAGTTTTTGTTACGTTTTAAAATCCCAAAATAATAGATGGTGGTATTAGTAGGATACTTTTCAAGAGAGGATACTCCCTCTCACTATATTAATTAGTACAAAATATATATTTCTTATTTGGAGAACCATCCTGATTGGTTTGAATTAATAGTGCATATTAAATTTGGAATACAACATTTTCTCCAGTAGTTTGGAATTCGATCAGACAGTTTTCATTCTTTAAATAATTAATTTTTTTATCTATATATAGTTTATAATAAAAAGTATACCTGATGGAATCTTCTTGAATCATGTTTAGATAAACACTCATTGGGTGCGGGGTCAGATGTAATTGTGTATGTTCTTAATGAGTCTCTCACCACAATCATGGAGTAGTCATCACTATTAGGAATTGATATTGATTAGAAACATAGATCATATTCATTTATCTGAATCTATCCTAAATAATTTTTAGGGAGGACTCTTAGCCATGATAGAGTTAAAAACATTAACACATGATGTTAGAAACTATTTATCTACTTTTTTCCAACATTTTTCCAATATATTTTTATGGTAAAAAATGTATTGATGTAAAATCTGTTAAAATTTATCCAGGACATCTAATGTAGTTAATTAAAATTATTAAAACATATTTTTTTAGAGCTAATACTCTTGATTTTTAATATATTTTATAACTTGATTAACAAATTTCAAATGAACACAACTTCACCTTAATTATATGAAGACCTTGTACTTCAACATTATATCCCATGTTTGTGGAAATATTTCAAGATTCCTTCAAAATATTTTAACAAATCATCCATCTTGAGGTAATTATGCACCAAGTAAAATTTATTATTAACTATATTATATGAGTGTGGGGACCTTAAATATACATACATCACACTAAATATCTCACATTCTTCTTCTTCCATTTTGATTTTCCTTTTCTGTCCTTGTCACATGCTTGGGATGGTTTTTTTACAATTTATAATTGTTAAGGGATGTGTAGGTATCAATCCACCAACCTCATATCCTAAATTCATGAGAAATACAATGAATGAACATGAGATATAAATATTCATGAACATATGATGTCATCAAACTATGTAAAAATAACACAACCGTACTGTAACAACTACTCATAATACCCAGTTCGATCATCATTAACAACATAACATAGCATTCCTATTATACCCAAAATGAACCATTATAGATTATGGATTTTTATCCACCAATGGTTCCATATTGATAATTATTTTTCATCCCATCCAATTTAACTTGTTGGATATCAATCCATATATCAACCATATTAACCTGAACATTAACATAATTAGTGTAATTCAATGTGATGATCCATATAGGCATACCTTCAAACTTATGGAGATCCATGATATCATATGACACAATGAAGTGTCAGATGATGTTTCCACACAATGATTATTCCCATCATATTTTCATTATATAGTGAAGAACTCATTGAAGACCCAACCCAAAAGATTCATCACTGCATGGGTTCACATTTCATATTTTTTAGAGGAAAATATTTTATTCCAGTTTTTTTATGGGATTTGTTAATATATATATATATGTGTGTGTGTGTGTGTGTGTTTGCAAAAATTAATGAAGTGACCTATTGGGATATGCATCACAAATTTATGGTGATTATATGAAAATTCACTAATCATATCCTCAATATGTATCATCAAATACAGTCCTTCTATTATAGATTATAGAAAGCTGCATGCATCATGGTGGATGCCTCGGCTAATGGTGGATTAATGTTAAAGACATTATAGATTGGATGAGACATTGTTTTGAGGTTTCAAAAAATACAATATTTTGTAAATTTAGTAGAATAACATTATGAATATATATTAATTAAGTGAATGGGACAACATGATTGGTCTCACATATGGAGCCTCTTACAATGAAGAGTGATTCAATTCAACACAATTAGTAGAAAACACCTAAAGTAGGTTTCTATGAGGAATGTAGGATAATTCAATATGTGAGGAGTTTCACAGAAGTATCACTAGTTCAATGAGGGCCTAGAATAACATCAAAAAAATCAATTTATCAATGTTTTCCAAAACCGATGCTCCCAAAAATTCTCTATTCCCTCAGGTCAGATAAACCACTAAGAGAGCAGGTGAATCATGGGTTTAATTTTTAAATCTTCTATTTTCTAAATTCAACCAATTTCACAAGTTATGATTTATAATCCACAGAATGATATATCATTATCTCTAATTTTATATATAAAAAATAAAAGAGATTAAAACATATAAAATTTACAACATTTGTAAAATAACCAACTCCTTATCATGATGGTTATTCTCCTAAACATAGATTCTCCAATGAAATATTATAATCGATTAAAATGGTTGACCAGGAATCCCACTATATATAATCCTGAATCCACATAGTTGGATATTTATACATCATCCCACAATTTTATAATAATCCAATCTTGCTTTCTCTACAATATGCATTATTGAATTCTTCTCCTGAATCGTGCTAGATAATTCTCCTTATCTCGTCTTCAATATTGAGGAATCCTCCATTCATCAAGAAATTATCAATGGAAGAATTATATATTAATCCTTATACATATCCCCACTAAATAACACATTCCTATGTACACTTAAACACCCTTTTTAGTCTACCTGTCTTTCACAAATATCTTTAATCACATATATATAAAAATATTCCATAGAGAAACTATGGAAGGGTTGTTTTTTCTTCCGTATAATGAATTCCTTGTCTATATAATGAGTCCAGGTGGTTTGTAACACCCTAATAGTTCATGGAATTTTATATTTGATAGATTGTGTTTCATGAAACACCAATATGTCTTGCGTTACACAAAAGAATGAGTTTTCACGAAACAACACTTTAGTATTATAATTATTAAATTGTTATATATATAACTTTAACAACAAATATTTTAATATAAATTGTAATAAATAATTTTTAATTGTTATTAATATTATTTTCACAGAAATAGAACATATTTGTAATGAAATGTATAGGTTTTGGTATAATAGTTTGGTGTTTAGAAGTACTGTTTTCTCAAAGGAATGACTTTTTTTGTCCTTTTCTGAACAGCAATAAATTTATTTTTAGACACTATTAAAAATTGAAAATTGTAATATAGACTTAATTTTGGAATTTAGAATATCTAAATTATCTTTGGATAAATTTGTGGTATATTTTTAAATCATTTTATTTTAATGAATAGTGAAAAATAGTACATTATTTTTAAATACCAACTTTCATTTAAATAATTATTTTTACTTAAATTGTTTCTAAATTAACAACAGATAAATAATAAATATCTAAAGACAATATAGTTATTTGGGATCATTTTTTATAAAAGAATTATATATAAATTTTCATTGAACATGTTTCATGTCTTTTTTTCACATTCTAGCCACATTAAAAGATTAGCAGTAAACTTAATTTTATCACTTATGTGAATTTAATTTTGAAAATATAACATACATGGTTGTAATTAGGGGTAAAAATTTCATTTAATAGGATCAAAATAATTTTGGTTGAATAGTAACTGTTGAAATTTCCTTACCACAGTTATAGGTTAATAGGGTAATCAAAGGTAAAAAATATTATAATAATATAAAATTACACTAAATTTTTTTCAAATTTCATTGAATAAGTATATTTCAACAAAAATCAACCTTATAAAAAAATATGATCCTTTCATACCACTTTATTTTGATTAATCCATTTATTATATTTTATTTAAAGAAGAGTTATAAGTGTTATATTCAAATTTTAACAACTAAACCATTTTTAATAAAGGATTATACATAAGATAAATTCAAATATAAATATTCATTAGAAAAATATTAAATTTATCTAAATAATGATAATTTATTTATAATTTATATACATTATATAAATAAATTTAATTGTTACGTAATGATAATATGGAAAATGATTTATTAAAAGAAAAATAAATTATATGACATTGATAATATTAAAAACTATATATTGAAACATTTTGTGCCATCCAAAAATATAATGGATGGAATTGACCTGTTAGGGAAGATTTAATAAAAAAATTTATTGAATAAAGTTTTTATGACTTTAACAAAAATCAATTATTGGATAGTGTCAAAATTTGACATAAATGAGATTTTAAAATATATATTATTTTATTAAATGATATAAAACTCATAAAAATATATGGTTCTGAAAAAAAACATGTATAGTATTAAAAATTCTATAATATATACTATTTAGGTTTCATTTTCCTTTTATAGTTCCTCTATTGGCCATATAGTGTAAAAATAAGATGTCATGGAAAGAGTTAAACTATTTAACTGAATTATAAATGTAAAAGATAAGGATACTTTTAGGACCTGAACTTATATAAAACCTATTGGTTGAGAATATTTCGACCCATACTCATATTAAACTCTAAATAAATCAATTTGGAACTAATAAAAACAAAAAAACAATTTATCATAAGTTAATATTTCATTATTTTCCAAAAGTGCCGCTCTCCTCTCTTATGAAAGGGAAATTATCCTTCTCATTAATTCAAACCTCCAAAGCCATTTTTCTCACCCAAAACCTACCAATTTTATCTCAAAATATCCCTAAAAAAATCCAATAGGCCACACTATGGGATGAAATCCTACCTAAGGAGCCTTTTGGGAAAATCCAGTGGAGATACCTGAAAAGATGTAATTGTTTTTTCAACCCTTTCAAAGATCTTTTCTTCTAATACTTCATCTTTATATATTACTTAAATATGAATATAATAACTATAGTACCTTGTACATAGTGAAAATTATTATAATTATGGGATAACCATATTCATTCTTTCACCAATCTTATAATAAACAGTTTGACCATGCATTCGTACGTATGTCTTATCGTCTCTCTGACACGATGAGATTCCTCTTCCATGTGCACCATTCAGGAAAAATTAAAAAAATATATATATCGTGAATAATTATGAAATACATGAAATAATAATACTAATTTAATAATAATATATATATATATAAGTAAATATATTTCATTCAATTACTTCCATTCAATACAACACAAAATGGAAACAACTTTCTTGCATACGTACGACCAACCATCTCCATGAATGGTGTATTACATTTCATATATCTATCTATTATATCTATTTATATCCTGAATATATATCATATAGAATTAATGCTATGTATTATTTTATTATGTAAAAAATTATTTAACTAATATGATCTAGATTAATAAGTCAAAACATTTACGATAAAGAAAGCGAATATTTTTCAAAATGTTGCTTTAACATAGAAACTATTAATAAACATGTAATGTAATTTTATAAATGATTCTTATATGATAAAATGAATTTTTTTATAATTCTATTAGAAGTTAATAATATTTTTAAAACCATTATAATGGAGCTCTATACACATACAGAGTGTTTCAGAACTATGCATGGGAATATTTTCTGACTTTAATGTTTTGTGAGATATAAGACAATTTTACAAACATTTCATTATGTGTGGTGTATGTAATATCAAAATTATATATGATATAATTAATAATTTTATTCTATTTTTATTTATTTATTAATTCAATGATATTGGTCTTATTATTTAAATGTTCAATGTGGTATTGAATGCTTTGAATGTTTAAAAAAATAATCCTTTCCCTATTTCAACCTTAGTGATATTATCTTACATATTTAATTATATCCATATAGAGTATTTAAAGGAGTATTTTTTATATTTCTGAATTTCATTTAAAAAAATTCAAAATGAGTATTTTAAAGGATTTATATAAGGGTTATTTCACAATCACGTTATTATTCGAGATTGTTTATAAGGATTTATCTACTTGGAAATATTTATCATTTATTTCCATGTTTCAAAAAATTCATTTCAATTTTTTTTACAATTCATCAATATATGATTAAATTAATTTATACCCTTCTTTTATTTTTAATAAACTGTTTTAAAAGGAATCTTTCTATCATTTTTTAAACAAGTTAATTTATGACCGTGTCAACAAATTAAAGAAAGAATGTTTTTTCCAACTTTTGTGGAACCAATTTATATTTCCACCATCAAGAAACCTTAACATTATAAAGCATACCTTACAAGGTTTAAAGGCTATTTCCAAATGATTAATTTTATTTTATAACTTCATATCATTTAATTGATTTAAAATATTAAATTCATCATTCTGAAAAAGAGTATTCAAAATTTTTTTAGATTACATTCATCTTTGTTGACATCCTTTGTTGAATTTTATGCCAAATAGAGGTTCATTTGTTATGTTACATTATCCCAAATTTTATTGATGGTTTTATTAAAATTTCATTATTGATGTGTTATTTTTATACCATTCATAGTTAATTTTTAATGTATTAACATTTCAAATGAAAATTTTTAATACGAATATTTATGTTATGTTTCACCCTTTTCATATGAGGAATACATTTGACATAGTAAGTAAAAGATGGGGCCCTCTATATCCCCTCGTAGAATCGGTAGGACTTATGATACAAAATAGTGTATTGGCACAAGGCATTGAAATTATGGTAATGGTCTTGGTATGAATCTTGGAAGATAGATTTTTTATTCTTGAGATTTTGCATTTCCTCATTATGAGATTATTTATTGATTATACAGGTGACATTTAACCTAGTAGAATATCCATGTGAATGTTTAAATAGAATTATTTTATTTATTTTATTCAATTTATAAAGATGATAATGTTTTAAAAAGACTACGTTTTAGTTTTATAGCTTTCCTTAAAAGTTTATGACTATTCATGATATCTTGCGCTATATTGTTTATCTTTTTTGAGTATCTGAGCTTACCCCTTGTGTTTGATTTTTCTAGGATGCCAATAATTTTTTAAGGATTGATATGAAAGGTTAATATAGGGTAATAAATTCATTTTAAAATGATTTTTTGAGTTGTATTTTATGTTATAAATTATAATGTAAATTTCATGCACGTAATCTATTTTCCAATACTTCAATATTGATTGGTCCTCTGTTATGTGATTCCTTATATTAATTATAATGTATTAAAATAATTCAACAGATGCCAAAATATGGGGTTGGGGCATTATAGTTGGTATCATGGGAAGTTTTTTATAAACCATGGAAACTATATTTAGAAAACAAATATTGATTATGGAACATTACTCTACTATAGACTTTGGGGACATGTATACAAGAACATCCTGTAATTTGGGAAAGGTGGAGATTATAAGTGTATTCTTGGAAATACATACCTATCTCGAAATTGAAATTGGATGTGGTTATGGGACATATGTGCATAGGGTTGAAAATTCCAAAAAAGTGTTCAAGGTTTACTCTGGGTATCCTAGTGCATGAAAACCGACCTTATTGGACACCTAGTTTTGAATTATGTATTATGATTTATAAGCTACTCCAGTTTACTCTATCTTATAGAAATGATCCCTATTAGAAGGAATGATAACTCCACCAATTCACATGAGCCAAAGTGTAAGACATATCATATCATTCATTATTTGAAGCCAACATTTATATGGGATATATTCTCCCATGTATTCCAATCATATAAGGAAATAGTATCATTTTTTAATAGGGTATCTAAATTATTCTATAATTCCTATGTATTTGAAGCTAATCAAGATAAGAAAAGGATGGCAGAGAAAAAGTTGGATAAAGGGAAGAAGGGAAAGGTGGATCTTCCCACATGTGATAATTGTGGAGAGAATCTCCATGGAAAATACATGAAGGTAATGGGAGTTTGTTATAAGTGTGGAGGAAAAGGACACCACTTTTATTATTCCATGGGTATTAAAATGTTTTCCAATTTAAAGTGTTTCAACTGCATGGAAATGGTACATTTTGTGATTAAATATCTAAATCATCGAAGGAATATACCCCATATGATACTATTTGATAACGATCATGTAATTATACTATAAAAAATGAAGTGGAATGATTAATATTCCTATTCAAGAACTATTTTATTTTAATACTTTTTAGAAATGTACAAGTTATAATAATTATGGATTAAATAATGATTGTAATGCAGTTCTATTTTAATAAGGATTTTAGTTTGTATGTTAGAAAATAAAGTGACATAGTTTGAATTTAATTTTTTTGGAAAATTTATGGTTTGTGGAAAGATAACACTTAATAAGTTTTTGATACTGAGATAATGATTTTAGAATAACAGATAATTGATTTGGATAATGTATATTGGATATTATTTACATCCATGGAACTAATTATTGTTCTATTTGAAAAGTGGTTTATAACATCATTATTGGGAGTTTTCAACATTTTTGGATTTAAGGTGTATATCCTGTATTTTATGTTTTACATAAGAAGTAAAAAAGAATGAAAATATTCATAATCTTTTCAAGTAATTCAATTTATTACCATAATTAAATAGAATATATGATTAATGTATTCACATGTTTTTTATGTGACCTTCCTTATAAATTTTTGGACAATGAGTTTGGAACAATGTATTTTTGATATGCAGAAGGGTTGGAAAGGACTATGTTGGAGATTGCATTGTATTGTTTAAGGTTGAAACATTTCTTAAGATTATTTTTGGAATTTTATAATAATATATTTCTTTGAAAAGGAAACCCCACTGGTTGGGTGATATCCTGTCATCTTGGACAGGGCTGTGATAATCGAACTGACAACTAATGTGTGACAAGGATTTATCACCTACCACTAGCCTACATGATGAATAGGTTTTTATAACATGTTATTTTTTATTTAAATTTTGTGAAAAATGAAGTATAAATTCATTTTTAGAACCCTATATAATTAGGATAAGTAGATTATTATTGAGATTTATTATATTTTTGAGAGAAATATGAGTTTGTTGAAGAAATTTGTTAGAGGATGGAATAATACATGTCAAATAAGTTTGATTCCTTTTGTTATTATTATATGATATAATTAATTCATAATCATTAGGGTGTGGATCTTAAAACCAAAAATGTCTTCCTATTACTTTTTTTGGATGAGTCCAATGGTCCCATAGATCATCACCGACTTCATGCTTAGTGATTGTTAACTATTTCCTATGAATGTTCTCTATCACTCACCATCAGAACATGATGGTTAAATTTTTCATTAATTTATATATCTTCCTACATGGATCCCTAGTATGTTTAATCTATCATGACGTTTTTACTTCACTTTACTTAATTTAAAATGGTGGTCACATTAAACCATTTTCCGATGTGGGATTTCAATAATGATATTTATAAATGTACAACCCAATGATTTTGATTGAAATTTTAAATTTCAAGGACATAATTTATTGATGTAGGGGAGAATTAAACACCATAATATTTCATGTTACATCAACTTTTATTTCTTGTGCTAAACGCAACAGTGACTTTTCTGCGGTTATAGGAAATCTTGAGTATCTGTGAAACAACACTTTAGTATTATAATTATTTAAATGTTATTTTTATAATTTATACATTAAATACAATTTTAAAAATATTAATAAATAATTTTTAAATGTTTTTTCATAAAGTTTTCACATAAATAAAACATATTTTTAATGAAATGTATTTGTTTCAGTAAAATAGTTATAGGTTTAAAAATACTATTTTCTTAATGGGACTACTTTTTATGTCATGTTGTAAACAAGAGAAAAATTAATTTTAGAAACTCATAGAAATTGAATTTTGTAAAAAGAGACTTCATTTTTGAATTCAGAATATTGAAATTAGCTTATGGTCAATTTGGGGTATTTTTCTTAAAACTTTCAATTTGTGATGAATAGTGCATAACACTACATTATTGTTAAAACCTGACTTTTTCACTAAAATAATTATTTTAATTTAAATTGATTTTAATGACCAAATAGATAAATAATAAATATATTAAGTCAATATAGGTAATTGGAAAAAAATTTTATAAAAAAGTTATATATATAAATTCATTGACCTTTTTTCATGTCTATTTACCCACCTTCTAGCCACATTAGAAGATTAGCAGTAAAAGTAATTTTACTGCTTCAGTGAATTGAATTTTGAAAAAAAAACATACATGGTTGTAATAAGGGAGAAAAGTTTTTTCCTATAGGATCAAATTAATTTTTTATGAATACTATCTTTTAAATTTTATTTACCATGGTTAATGTTAAAAAGTGTAATTAAATGTAAATTTTTTATTATAATAACATAAAATTACCCGAACACTTGTCATAATTTTATCAGATAAGTATATATCAAACAAAAAAACATTATGTCAAAAATATGATCCTTTCAATCCACATTTGTTATTCTAATACATTTGTTATATTTTATTAAAAGATGAGTTAAAAGTGTTATAAACAAATTTTAATAAGTAAACAATTATTAATATTGGTTTTTACATAGGATATATTAAACTAAATATATTTATTAGAAATATAAGAATTAATATACATCAGGATAATTTTTTTATAATTTTTTTAAGTTATATAATTAAATTTAATTATGAGACAATGATGACAAAGAGAATAATTTATTAAAATAGAAAACCATTAAATTAGAATTAAAATATTAAAGAAAATATAAATTGAAACATTTTATACCATCTAAAAATTTTATGGATGGAATTGACATGTTAAGGATGAGTTAATAAATTTATTCGGATGAAATCAAGGTGTTATGACATTAACAAACATTAAGTAATGAATAGTTCCAAAATATGACATAAATGGGATATTAAAATTAATACTATTTTATTAAATGTTATAAAAATCATATTTATCTAAGTTTCTTCCAAATAACATGAATTTTATTAATAATTTCATAAATGATACAATTTAGGTTCTCTTATCATTATATAGTTACTATATTAACCATGTAGTATAAAAATACAAGAAGACATGGTTAGAGTTAACTATTTATGTAAGGGTTAAATCAAAATGATATGGTTAATTTTAAGAAATAAACATGTTTATACACTATTTTTTGTAAGTATTCATACCCATAATCATCTTTAAATAGAAATAAATAAATTTAGAGCTATTAGAAACCAAAAATAATTTTATAAAAAATTAATATTTCACGATTTTCCTAAAGTGCCCCTCACCTCTATTATAAAGGGGAACTTCTCCTTCTCTTTAAATAACACCTCCAATACCAATTTTTTTTATTATAAATGATCTTCCCATTTCCTCTCCCATATCCCTAAAACCATCCTAGAGACCACAGTTTGGGATGGAGACCAACATTTGGTGTCCTTTTCTGTAAATCAAAAAGAGATACCCAAAAAGAGGTAATTGTTGTATCATCTCCTTCAAAATTATTTTCTTCTTATACTTCATATTTATCTATTGTTTCAATAATAAATTAAAAAATCTAGTACATTATATATAGTGATGTTAATTTTGTGACAACCATTTTCCTCCCTTTACCCATCCAACGTATAATAATGTCACCATGCATGCATATATAAGGTTTATCATCTCCATGATGCGATGAGATTCATCATCCACATTCACCATTCAAGAATGATTATAAAAATAAATATATTATGAATACGTATTAAATAAATGAAATAATAATACTTATATAACAATATATATGTCTTTATGTATATATGTACCTATATTTCAATCTCATAATCCATTCAATATGATAAGAAAACGGAAACAACATTCATGTGTACGTACAACATACTGTCTCCATGAACTGAATTTTCCATTTAATATATATATATATCTATTATATATATTTATATCATTAATATATATCATATATAAATCATTTTTTTCATTATAGATGTTATTAAATCATGATTTATGTAATGCGATCATGACTAATTTTCCAAAACACGTACGACACAGAAAGCGATTGTTATCTGTAATGTTGTTTTAACATAGAATTTATAAATAAAAGGGTAATAGAATGTTATAAATGAATCATATATGATATCATTTATATTAATATTATTATATGAGAAGTTATTAATATGTTTAATTCCATTATATAGTAGTTTCATACATGGGTAGAGAGCATCATCTCTAATGTAAGGGAAGTTTTTCTTACATTTAATTTTTTTGAGATATAAGCCATTTTCACCCCCATTTCCTTATGTGTGGCATATGTACTACCCCTATTATATTTTATATCTTGGATTTTTTGTACACTTATGGTATTTAAATATTAATTTTATGATATTTGGATTATTATTTAAATGTTAAATGTGGTATCAGATGCATTGAATGTTTAAAAATGTAATCCTTTCTCCATTTTAATATTAATCATATTATCATACACATTTATTTATATGTGTATAAAGGATTATAAAGAAAATTTTATTTCAATTTCTTAAAATCATTCAAATTTTTTCAATTGGAATATTTTGAAGGTGTTATGGGAGGGTTAATTTCATAATCTCATTGTTATCTGAGATTGTTTATACGTTTGTATCTACTGGGAAATCATTATCATCCATGTCCATGTTTCATAAAATGTATTTAAAAATATTATTACAATTCCTAAAAAATTGTTTAATTAAATTATACCAATGTTTTACTTTTTATAATTTTTTTTGAAAAGAAACCTTTCAGTCATTATGGAAATGAGGTAAATTAAAACCTTTTCGAAAAATTACGGAAAGATTGTTTTTTAACATATACAACATAAGTTAGTATTTCCAACATCATGAAACTTTAATGTTTTGAAGATTACCTTACATTATTACAAGATAATTTTTAAAAGATATGTTTTATTTTATAATTTCATTGATCTTATATTTTTTAACGTAAAAATGGTTATTTATCTCAAATAGTTTTAATAGATTTATTAGATTACATTAATCTAGGTAAGAATACTTTGTTGGATTTTATGCTTACATGAGGTTGATTTATTATGATAGAATCTCCCATATTGTGTTGATGATTTTAGTATATGTTGACTATTGATGTTATATTTTTATACAATTTGTGGTTTATTGTTAAAGTATTAACATTTTATATTCTAGTTTTAATATGAATGTTTATGTTATATATCACATTTTCGTATAAGAAATTCATTTGACATATTAAGTGACTGGTGGGGCCCACTAGAGCCCCTAGTTTCATTGGTAGGTCTCATAAGACAAACTACTATATTGGCAGAAGGCCTTGACAGTATGATAAAGGTCTTGGCATGAGGCCTTGATAAAAGAGTTATGATATCAGGCATTATTCATTTCCTCATCACGAGATTAGTAATTGATTTTAAATGTGATTATTCGAATAGTGAAATATGAATGTGAATGTTTAAATTTCATTATATGATTTATGATTTCCATATTATGATGAATATAATTTTCTAAAAGGCATTTGATTTAGCTTTATACCTTTCCTTAAATGTTTATGAGTATTTTTGATACATTCAGCTATAATGTTTATCCTTACATAGCATCTGAGCTCACCACTTTCTTAGGTTTTATTTTCACAGGATTCTAAAAAGTATTTTATGATTGATATGCATGGTTATTCTTGGGTAATAGTGGCATTATCAAAGGATTATTTATGTTGTATTTAATGTTAAAAATTTAATGTAATGATCATGCATGTAATATATTTTCCCAGTCAATTAAAGTCATCGATCCTTTGAGATTTTAATATTTTTAATTATGCCAATGTATCAAAATAATGAACCGACTCCAGGAATCTGTGGTCGGGGTGTTACATAGTTCAAATAGGTTTTTTAGTATTTATTCACCATGGTACTTGAAAAATATCAATACACATTCATCTCATAAAAATCAATTTTATTAATCATTCCATATTGTATTTAAAGTTTATAACACAATGTTCACATATACCATTTCACTAGAGTATTTTTCAATTCTCATTATGAATTAATGTTATAATTCTTTCTACATGATAATTTCACATGTAAAAAGATTCTCTTTAATATTTTATCATCCCTTTAAAATTAGTTCCTTGTACAAAAAATGACTCTGGAACCCCTTAAAACATCCTATAGGGTTTGGCTACCAAACGTTTACATGATTATTAATGTTGGCACATAGGGTGAAGGTAATTCATGGGTTGCATGTGAGTTTTTTATTTCTATTCCAACAAATGTCCAACAAAGATTCAAATGTGATTTATCTTCTCACTTCATTTAATATATGTTTATCTCCCTAGTTTCTCTCCGTAGTTTCCCACATTCCATAATGTGATGTACTAATACAAACATCATGTTTTATTTTCAAAAGACCATTGTGTGATAGAATGTTTGTATATAGGTGCCATCAAGTAAAAAGTTTTTTCTTACTTGTATGTCTTAAATGCTTTATCATAACAAAAATTCACTTCAAATAATGGGTTGGCATGATTGAAGCATGAAATCATTTTCTACTTCCTTCATGAGTCCAATAAATCTCACATATACTTCTTCATGCGTACGAGTCATGTGACACACATATCTAATTTATGATATACGAGTAGACCATGGAATTCATCACATAACTAGTGTGACTTGCATAATCTCCTTCTTATTTTTTTATCATATGATAATGCACATCATTTTTGTGAATATATCACATGGATGTTCTTTTTAATGATATGATAGCTCTCTCTCTCTCATTATCTCAATACTGAGACAAAATATTCACCCATCTATTCCAATGTTAATATAGGTAAATCCATATCCACTAACCTATAATAATATTTTCAATTAAAATCATTCTTAAACAGTCAATGACCTTAGTGTATCTTAGTTATTTTGAATGGTTGAAAATTTCAACCTCATAATGTGACACTAAGGGATCATGAAATATCATGATATCTTCGCTTGATCATGAAAAACCATAGAACTTCCTATGATTTTCTCTCTACCATGTGATGAAATCACTATAATATTGCATGTTTTTGTGAAAATAAATTAGATGTTCCTTATATTATGGAATCATGTGACTTTTTTCTTGGAATTATGAAAACTCTATTAATCTTAATTGATCACTTTCCTGTTGTAGTGTGATCCATAGAACACTACATGACGATAACATGTTTTGTTGATAGTTTATTGGAAGGATACATGTGATAAACTATGATAGTATAATCACATATCATCATATGATTTCATGAATGTAAGACATTGATTTCATGTATGGATATGGTTCTATCAATCATCTCTAGTAGAGAAATGTTCACTAAAATTGGATTTGTTTATTTCAACATCATTTTTAACTATTGTTCATGTTTCTAGCATAATGAAAAATAGTAATTTTGAGGTTGGTTTTTATAATGTGATGCCAAAAAGTATTTACATTAGAATTTGGGTGTTGGGTTTTTACCAAATTGACGATAAAATACCCATCGGTATAAATTTTGGTGTTAGGTTTTATAGAAACTGATGTCAAAAACATAAAAAATATTATTTTTCCATGATATTTTAGAAAAATGTCTACAATAATTTAAAAAAAAATTGATATTTTTTTAAAAACGGTCCAATAATTTATTTCAAAAAAACAATAATTTATATCATTTTTTGAGCATGGATTTGATAGGTCATGGAAATAAAACGAAGTTACATTCCAATTATTTTTGCAATTAGATGTCATAATTCTCAAATATTTAATATATACAAACCGTTTCAATGAAAATATAGGAAACATGATTGAAAATAATATACCAAAAATCTAATAAAACAAACTTATTTCATGGGAAATATTTTAGTTCATTTAAAATCTACTATCAAAATGATATATAGTTTATCCTAATATCTCTTTATTTTGGGGTTGAACTCATTTGACAATGAAAATGGTGCTAGGTATTATATTATTTAGCTTGGTTGGTAAATCTCATCCAGTTTTTTTATATTCATAACTCGATCAGAAGATTAAATCAACATTATAAGGAATAATATCAAGATGTTTAGTAATGAAGTATAATAATAATAAAAAAATTAAATAAATAGAATAGATACCTTGTTAAAATAATCAATTAAAGCAACATGAAAAATTTGATTGAATCAAAGAGGTCGAAAATGATGAATGAAAGGGAAAATATATTTATATATATTAATCTTAAATATTTTGAATGGAATTGTATTAGAGTTTATGTGTAATTTTAATAACTGAAATGTTCATTATGAAAAAAAATATAAATACTGATCCCATGTATTTTTTGAAACATTTTGGCTTTAGTTTTGTTTAAAAATAATGGAAAAGAGGATTAAATTTGGTTTTTGGTGTCACATTTTTAAAAAGCCGATACAAAAAATACCTATATATATCATTTTTAGTTTAGGTTTTTAAATAAATTGACACCCAAAAGATAAAAAAAAATTATTTTGGCATTAGTTTTTAAAAAATTGAATCTAATTATTAAAAAAAATTACAATGTGATATGTCATTTCCAGTTTTTCGATTTGAATGGTCATGGAACTAAAATAGAGTTGATTATTAAATGGTATATCCTTCAAATTTTAGACTTCCTTAAGACTTCTCTTAGACATGTTCAGCATGTAAACACCATAAAATCTAATCCATAACTCTATTTTAGATCCATGACTAGTCAAATCGAAGATAAGAAAATCCTCTAAACCAAAAGAATTTTTTCAAAAAAAAAATTATTCACATCAGTTTTTTTAAAACTGACATAGAAGTTATATGTACAGACCCGTAAAATTGAAGGGAAATTTTTTCTTAATTTTCTTTGGAATTTTACAAGAATTCGGTTTCTGACGGCACCTGATTCCGAGGCCCGGAGTGCCCGGAATCAATTTCCGAAGTTTGGCTCGGGTACGTTCAGTGAACGAATGAGCGGGAATTTCTAACTTTTGAACCGGTGCCCGGAATCAAATTCCGAGGGCACCGATGAACTCGCAGCGCCGATATTCGCTTAAGGGGACCTTTTCTGAAGTTGCGTTTATTGCGGGACGAAAGTTAGATTTTGGGAGAATTATAAGAAGTTAAATAAAAATGTGGAACACTTTTTATTTTATTTTGTTAGTTAACTTCTCCCAAAGGGAGTTAAAGGTGGGACCCACATCCACTTAACCTCCCTTGGGAGGATTAAGTGTGGTGGGGCCCACACGAACCCAAACTTTTCATCTTCTCTCAAAACTCCCTTTAACCCCTCTTTAAATGACATGACAACTTGTTATTTAATTTGGAGTTATTTTATTTGAATTTCAAACCTTTGAAATTCAATTTGTTAAGTGTGTGAATAAAATAAGACTCTAACTTATTTTATTTGGTTATATTTCTCTAGCCTTCTTGAGAGGATTTTGGGTTCTCCTTCTTCTTCTTCAACCTTGACGAAGAACGTGAAGAACCTTCAAGCTCTGACGAAGAACGCCACTCCTCTCTTCTTCGTAGCCGGTTGCTTCCGAAGATCGACGACACCTTCCGTGTCAACGAAAGGGAACACCGCTTTCTCCTCGGACTTCCTTCGTCGGCTTACGAAGATTCTCCAACGACGTACCTCTTCGGACGTACCTCTTCGTCAACGGATTTGACGAACGATTACCGCGACGCCCGACCTCCGCGACGTTGTCTTCTGCGAGTCGTTGATGATCATCGATCTTGAAACCAAGGTAGGGGTTGTTGTTGGTTAATTATTTATTCTCGTTCTTGGTTCTAGCTTGACAATTTTGAGGTTTATTGTTAAGTGTTATCGACTAACGAGAGGGGGGCCGGACCGCATAAACACGGCCGAACTCCCCCTCCTCTGTTCTTGAATATTATTTCCTTGCGGATGTACGAGATGGCGTGGTGCCGTCGCAACACGTGGGAATCGCAAGGCTATAATCGCGTGGCGCCGTCGCGCCGCGCCACAGGAAGTTTATCATGAACGTGACGCCGTCGAGCCGCGTCGAAGGGAATCGAAGGCGCCGCGGCCGGAGCAGGGTCGTGGCGGAGGGGCGCGGTGTCGTCGCACCGCGCCAGACGATGAACACCACGGCCGGTTCCGGGCCGCGGCGAGACGGGAAGACCGGCGGCTCGCCGGGCCGCCGGTGATGGAAGCCGGAAAGGTGACCGGTTTGCCGGTCCCGTTGAAGAAAAACCGTCCGGCCAGGTGGCCGGCCGAAAGGTCAAAGACCGGGGGAAATTTAATTCCCCCGACCAACATAAATACCCCCCATTTATGGGGGGGGTTTCTTTAAGGGGGGCAGGCGGCCCCCCGGTTTTCTTCAAAGCAGGCCCCCACGAGGGGGGGCCGGTTCTCCAAAGGCGCGGCTAAAAGCCGCGCCACCAACATGAAGAAGCGGGGGCCTTGCCCCCCGCGCATGGCACCAAGCGGCGCCAGGCCGCGCCGCCGCCGGCCGGGCCGCGCTGGACCACCGCCGGCCGGGCCGGGTCAGACCCGGGTCGGGTCGACCCGGTTCGGGCCGACCCAAGGGGGGGGGGGGGGGTCGGACCGGGTTGCCCCGGGCCCGGACCCCCCATTTTCGAATCGTTTTCGGTCTTTTTGCCATAACTTGAGCCACGTACCTCCGATCGACGAACCGTCAGCGACATTGCGATCCTTGGATCGAGACGGTCGATTCGGTATATCGCACTCAATGTTTCGGAATACTTTGTGTTCGGCCGGGTTGGTTCGTTCACGAAACCAACCGTGCCTTCAGAGCGGAAACGCTCATATCTTGAGCTACAGACATCCGATTGATGTGCCGTCAGCTTTGTTTTGTTCCTCTTAGTGAGACGGATCTTTTGCCATACTCCGCCCGCGGTTTGGACGCAGGTGGAGTACGGTCGGGTTGGTTTTTCCTTAAAAACCAACCGGGCCCCTGGGACGAAAAAGCCAATAACTCTCAGACCGGGCGTCCGATCGACGCGTCGTCTGTTGCGTTGAGTTCCTGTTGAAAATACAGAACTTTTGGATACATCAACTCTGGAATTTGTGACAGTTGATGTATCAGCCTCTCGGCTCGTGGAGCGGACCCTCCTGAACGAGCTTGCTGTGAGCGGGAACCCTAGTGCTAGCTGCGACTGTTACTGTGACTGCTACTACTGCTACTGCTACTGTGACTGCGACGACGACAGTACAGAGATCCTGTGTGGATTTGACGACGACTACAGCACTCAGCGATCCTACGTGGATCAGTGCTACAGGTCCTGTGTGGGCCCGATCCTGTGTGGGTCTTTGCGCTCAGCGGTCCTGTGTGAACCAG
This sequence comes from Viscum album, assembly GCA_963277665.1. Lineage (NCBI taxonomy): Eukaryota > Viridiplantae > Streptophyta > Magnoliopsida > Santalales > Viscaceae > Viscum > Viscum album. The sequence goes on along the minus strand of OY728121.1, from coordinate 894,304,403 downwards.
CGCCTACAGGTCCTGTGTGGGCCCGATCCTATGTGGGTCTTTGCGGGGGTTAGTTACCTATCGATCCTTCGTGGGTCCGATGACTTAGATGGATCAGAGATCATCTTTATCGTCCTTTGAAGAAGTATACCTGTGTGAGCTGAATCCTGTTGATTTCCTGTGTGGATTGTGTTATGCTATCCTGTGTGGATTACGTTTTGATTTCCTGTGTGGAATACGTTTACTTTCCTGTGTGGACTGAGTTGTACTTGGGCTCGGAGGTTGGAGCGTATTGGAATTGATGACTTAGGTATATGTATGGGCATATACCTAAGCAGTGTCGGTTGTTACTTCGTGATTGTATCTTCCTTTGTGGTTTATCCTTTGTGGATTTTGGGAGACCTTCAGGGGTCTCGGGGTCCCTACTGAGTAGCTTATACTCACCCCTGCACGGGCTATGCCCGCACTACGTTGTGTTGGTTGCAGACGACGGACAACGTTGATCTTGGCTGAGGCTTGCAGAGCAGGACGACACGTGGAGGTAGACCACTGGGCGGGACGTACTCGGAGCGGACGGTGGGACCCGCGGAGCAGTGGAGCTATCTGTACTCACCCTTGAGGTGGGACTTCCAGTGGACAGCTCAGAATAGCGGCTTTTACTTTTCAGTTGCTGTTTTCCCTTTCGAGTTGTACTTTACTTTCAGTTTGGGTTTGTATACTGGCCCATTTACTTTTCCGCACTTTCAGTTGTACTCTGATTTTACTTAGTGTTTACTTTCCGCTATCTTACTCTGTGGTGTTTGTTTACTTTACAAAGGCAATGCCTTCCCTTTTTACTGGGATTTACGCCTTGGTATTAGTCGCCAGCCCCTGGCCTATGGAAGGCGGGCTTGGGGTAGTCATGGCATGGACCCCGTGGGTGGGTCGTGACAAATTGGTATCAGAGGAGTTCGGTTCTACCGCGAACTCTGATCTTTTCTATGTGAAGCAATAATGTTTAGCGTATTGAGTGTGGTTCTCAGTCCAGGGAGTCCAGTGTTGGTGCGGCGGCCGACGTATCCGTACACCAGGACCCTGACTTCTGATTTTCGACTTAATGCACGAAAACATTGATTGCGTGTGTGTTTCAAAGTTTTCTTTGTGATTACTTTATATCAGCTCACCAGGTATACTGTTCTGACTGTGGCGCACCTGTTTCCTTTTCAGGATGGCCCCACGACGGCAGCCAGCTAGGGTTCCGAGAGTCGAGTGTGACGACAGCCCACCGAGCGACGAGGCTTCGGTGCAGGGCCCTTTTTCAGCAGTGGCACCGGCGGTAGCTCTACCCGTCGAGCCACCGATACATCCAGCACCAGCCGCTGACGATGCACGTCTCCTCAGCGCACTGCATGAGTTTCAGCGCCAGCGACCACCCAGGTTTCGCGGGGAGACGGATCCCCAGGCATCCGAGGACTGGCTGGAGGCAGTGGTACGTGTGTTTAGGCTAGTGAGAACACCAGCAGACCTCATGGTGATCCTCGCTGCGAGCCTACTACACGCACCAGCAGAACGATGGTGGAGCTTGATGCTCCAGGTGCACGATGAGGCATCTCTTCTATGGACGGACTTTGAGAGCTTCTTCCGCTCAGAGTTCGTCCCAGCCACCCTTCGTGCGGTGCGTATCCAGGAGCTTCTTCAGCTGCGGCAAGGCAGCATGACAGTCGATCAGTACTCGGCGAGATTTACCGATCTCTCGCGCTACTCGACCGACATGGTACGAGACCCATTCTTCCAGGCCCGGACCTTCGAGCAGGGTTTGAGACACGAGATCAGGGCATCACTGATCTCCCTCAGCATACCGACTTAGACAGGAGTACTGGGGTAGACCCTTTTGATCGAGAGCTTCCTTGCTGAGTCTACACCAGCACCGAGACCCACCGCAGGGCGGCACGTGGCAGAGTCATCTGCAGCAGGCAGTCGACAGATGACTCAGGGGTCTAGGCAGACCAGACCTTCGGGCAGACGACCTCAGGACTCTGGCTCAGCAGTGCGGGGCACACAGTGAGGAGCCAGTCTTTCGAGAGGCAGGCAGTGCTACTCGTGCGGCGGGCAGGGCCACGTGGCTCGTGACTGCCCGACCCGCTGTGCCGAGGAGCAGCAGACAGTTGAGGGACCACCGAGGCAGAGGCAGAGGGTCGACCGTGGCGGTCCGCAGGGAGGAGGCGGACGAGGCAGAGGAGCTGGCCGAGCAGCAGGTGGTGGGCGACGCTTTGAGGCTCTTCCACCACCACCACCAGGAGGTCCACCCCGACCACAGGGAGCTGGCAGGCAGATACAGGCACAGCTCCAGGCAGTAGAGGCCTACGACCACGGCGCACCCGAGATGATTCGAGGTACTATCTGTGTCTATTCCACCCTTGCTGCAGTTCTTATAGACACAGGAGCGAGTCACTCTTTCAGAGCCGCTGCCCTTGTTCGGAGCTTGGAGATTCCGACAGAGCCGTTGGCTCGATCCTTATGGCTAGAGACTCCTACGAGAGCAAACTCGATGATTACGCACTGGTGCCGGCAGTGTGAGCTTACTCTAGGAGGCGAGAGCTTCGGCTGGGATCTTTTTGTAGCAGCGTCGAGGCCTTACGACGTCATCTTGGGCATGGATTGGCTATCTACGGTCCATGCGCAGATTGACTGTTTTAGGCGCAAGGTGCGATGTGTACGCACCGACAGGAGCAGGTTCACCTTCACCGGCGAGAAGGGAGCCTTTTCAGCACAGGATGGACTTCCGCGGAGGAGAGGATAGCCCATTACTCATCAGTTGGCTAGCCTCATCCTTGGAGCAGTTGACGTGCGGAGTCCTGGTTTCCTTACAGTGGTGGATCAGTTTGCGGACGTTTTTCCCGACGACGTTCCAGGGCTACCTCCTCATAGAGAGGTAGACTTTTATATTGACTTGTACCCCGGGATAGCCCCGATATCCACTCTAGCATATCGGATGGCCCCCTCCGATCTTCGAGAGCTACGGGTACAGTTGGAGGACTTGTAGGGAAAGGGGTTCATCCGACCCAGTGTTTCACCCTGGGCTTCCCCGATATTGTTCACTAAGAAGGCGGACGGGAGCTTGCGACTTTGTGTTGACTATCTTCGCCTGAACTAGGTGACTGTGAGGAACAAGTATCCGCCACCGAGGATTGATGACCTCTTTGATCAGCTCAAGGGAGCAAGGTGGTTCTCGAAGATAGACCTTAGGTCAGGCTATCATCAGCTCAGAGTCAGAGACGAGGACGTGCAGAGGACGGCCTTCAGATGTCGGTATGGCCACTATGAGTTCTTGGTTATGCCTTTCGGCGTAACCAATGCTCCAGTAGTGTTCATGGCTCTCATGAGCAGGATCTTTCAGCCATACTTTGATCGGTTTGTCGTGGTCTTCATCGACGACATACTGATTTACTCTACGACTGAGGAGGAGCACGCCTATCACTTGCGAGTTGTACTAGACACACTCCGAGAGCACCAGCTTTATGGTAAGCTCTCGAAGTTCCAGTTCTGGATACGTGAGGTCCACTTCTTGGGACACGTTATCTCTGAGGCGGGAGTTGCAGTGGATCCTGCAAAGATCGAGGCTGTGTTAGCATGGGAGCCACCCAGGAGCGTGACTGAGGTTCGGAGTTTCTTGGGACTAGCTGGATACTATCGGAGATTCGTGCCAGACTTCTCTAGAGTTGCGGCACCACTCGCAGCTTTGACGAAGAAGGGGAAACCCTTCGTGTGGTCAGACAGATGTCAGCAGAGCTTCCAAGAGCTGAGACAGATATTGACCAGCGCACCTATCTTGAGGTTGCCTGAGGAGGGAGTAGGGTACGTAGTCTACTGCGATGCATCAGGGACCGGACTCGGATGTGTTCTGATGCAAGAGCGGGCAGTGATCGCCTATGGATCACGTCAGTTGAGTCCGCATGAGCAGAACTACGCTACCCATGACCTGGAGTTAGCAGCAGTGGTCTTCGCTCTGAAGACATGGCGACACTATCTGATGGGCGAGCGCTTTACAGTCTTTTCTGATCATCAGAGTCTCAGGTATATCTTCTCGCAGAAGGAACTGAACCTGAGACAGTGGCGATGGCTCGAGTTCCTCCAGGACTATGACTTTGAGATAGTCTATACTCCTGGGAAGGGGAACGTGGTAGCCGATGCCCTCAGCAGGAGGACGGGCATTCAGCTACTTGAGGAGGCAACGGAGCAGCTAGCCTCTTTGCAGATATCCTTCGTGGATAGAGATGGAGCAGCCTTCCTCCAGTCTCTCATAGTCACCCCTCTACTACTGCAGCGGGTAAGAGAGGCACAACGTGAGGACGCTGACTGTGAGACACGGCGTGCACAGATATCCTCGGGACAAGCACCTGATGGTTTCTCCCTTGGAGCAGAGCACGACATCCTTTTTAGAGGATGTACCATGGTACCAGTCGCTTTGAGAGAGGAGGTGCTGAGAGAGTTTCACACTTCTCCTTTGGCGGTACATCCTGGAGTGGCGAAGATGTACCCGGATCTCAGACGACAGCACTGGTGGCCGGGCATGAAGAAGGCAGTAGCAGAGTTCATTTCTCGATGCCTCACCTGCCAGCAGATGAAGGTAGAGCATCAGGTACCAGTAGGCTTGGTACAGCCCTGGGAGGTCCCAGAGTGGAAGTGGGACGGCATATCTATGGACTTCGTGACTGGACTTCCACGCACTTCCAGAGGTCACGACTCCATCTGGGTGATTGTTGACCGACTCACCAAGTCGGCACACTTCTTACCCATCAGAGAATAGGGCTCAGTGGAGAGCTTGGGACGTCTCTACGTTCAGGATATTGTGCCGCTCCACGGCGTGCCATCATCTATCATCTCCGATCGAGATGCTCGCTTTACTTCCCGGCTTTGGATGGGGTTACAGGAGGCGTTCGGTACACAACTATGTCTGAGCATAGCCTTTCACCCTCAGACGGATGGTCAGACGGAGAGGACCATTCAGACTCTCGAGGACATGCTCCGCGCATGTGTCCTCGACTTTGGTCGTAGCTGGGAGGACCACCTACCCTTGGTGGAGTTTGCGTACAACAACAGCTACCACTCCACCATCGGGATGGCACCGTACGAGGCGTTGTACGACCGACCTTGTAGATCTCCTTTGTGCTGGACAGACCCTGGGGAGTTAGCACTTGTGGGACCGGAGATGGTTCAGGCCACGATAGAGAAGGTCCAGGTCATCCAGGAGCGGATGAGGACAGCTCAGAGCCGGCAGAAGTCATACGCTGACAGGAGGCGGAGGCCACTAGAGTTCGAGGATGGCGACCACGTCTTCTTGCGGGTCTCACCTCGACGTGGTATTCGGAGATTTGGACGAGGCGGAAAGTTATCTCCGCGCTTCATCGGACCCTTCCTGGTCCTCAGCAGGATTGGCGAGGTGGCTTATCGCCTGGCTCTACCACCTCAGTTGCACCGGGTGCACGACGTCTTCCACGTGTCTCAGCTGAGGAGATACGTGCACGACCCGACGCACATCATTGAACATGGGGAGCTTGACGTTGATGATGGGGCGACTTTTACGGAGGTCCCGGTGGAGATAGAGGATCGACAGGAGCGGGTCCTACGTGGGCGATCAATTCCTCTTGTGCGCATCAGATGGCAGCACGGGAACCTCCAGAAGAGCACTTGGGAGCGGGAGGCTCAGATGCGTGCTCAGTACCCTCATATGTTTCCCTAGTTTTTGATGTATCTTTACGGGGACGTAAAGCCCTGAGGTGGGAGTAATGTAAAGACCCGTAAAATTCAAGGAAATTTTTTCTTAATTTACTTTGGAATTTTACAAGAACGCGGTATCTGACGGCACCTGATTCCGAGGCCCGGAGTGCCCGGAATCAATTTCCGAAGTTTGGCTCAGGTACGTTCAGTGAACGAAAGAGCGGGAATTTCTAACTTTTGATCCGGTGCCCGGAATCAAATTCTGAGGGCACCGATGAACTCGCAGCGCCGATATTCGCTTAAGGGGACCTTTTCCGAAGTTGCGTTTATTGCGGGACGAAAGTTAGATTTTGGGAGAATTATAAGAAGTTAAATAAAAATGTGGAACACTTTTTATTTTATTTTGTTAGTTAACCTCTCCCAAATGGAGTTAAAGGTGGGACCCACATCCACTTAACCTCCCCTGGGAGGATTAAGTGTGGTGGGGCCCACACGAACCCCAACTTTTCATCTTCTCTCAAAACTCCCTTTAACCCCTCTTTAAATGACATGACATCTTGTTATTTAATTTGGAGTTATTTTATTTGAATTTAAAACCTTTGAAATTCAATTTGTTAAGTGTGTGAATAAAATAAGACTCTAACTTATTTTATTTGGTTAGATTTCTCTAGCATTCTTGAGAGGATTTTGGGTTCCCCTTCTTCTTCTTCAACCTTGATGAAGAACGCGAAGAACCTTCGAGCTTCGACGAAGAACGCCGCTCCTCTCTTCTTCGTAGCCGGTTGCTTCCGAAGATCGACGATGCCTTCCGTGTCAACGAAAGGGAACGCCGCTTTCTCCTCGGACTTCCTTCGTTGGCTTACGAAGATTTTCCAATGACGTACCTCTTCGGACGTACCTCTTCGTCAACGGATTTGACGAATGATTACCGCGACGCCCGACCTCCGCGACGTTGTCTTCCGCGAGTCGTTGACGATCATCGATCTTGAAACCAAGGTAGGGGTTGTTGTTGGTTAATTATTTATTCTCGTTCTTGGTTCTAGCTTAAAAATTTTGAGGTTTATTGTTAAGTGTTATCGACTAACGAGAGGGGGGCCGGACCGCACAAACACGGCCGAACTCCCCCTCCTGTGTTCTTGAAAGTTATTTCCTTGCGGATGTACGAGATGTCGTGGTACCGTCGCACCACGCGGGAATCACAAGGCTATAATCGCGCGGCGCCGTCGCGCCGCGCCACGGGATGTTTATCATGAACGCGACGCCGTCACGCCGCGTCGAAGGGAATCGAAGGCGCCGCGGCCGGAGCGGGGCCGCGGCGGAGGGGCGCGGTGCCGTCGCACCGTGACGGATGACGAACACCGCGGCCGGTTCCGGGCCGCGGCGAGACGGGAAGACCGGCGGCTCGCTGAGCCACCGGTGATGGAAGCCGGAAAGGTGACCGGTTTGCCGGTCCCGTTGAAGAAAAACTGGCCGGGCAGGTGGACGGCCGGAAGGTCAAAGACCGGGGGAAATTTAATTCCCCCAGCCAACACAAATACCCCCCCATTTATGAGGGGGGGGGGGTTTCTTTAAGGGGGGCAGGCGGCCCCCCGGTTTTCCTCAAAGCAGGCCCCCACGAGGGGGGGCCGGTTCTCCAAAGGCGCGGCTAAAAGCCGCACTGCCAACATGAAGAAGCGGGGGCCTTGCCCCCTGTGCGTGGCACCAAGCGGCGCCAGGTCGCGCCACCTTCTTCCGGGCCTCGCCGCCGCGCCGGACCGCGCCGCCGCGCCGGACCGCGCCGCCGCGCCGGACCGCGCCGCCGCGCCGGACCGCGCCGCCGCGCCGGACCGCGCCGCCGCGCCGGACCGCGCCGCCGCGCCGGACCGCGCCGCCGCGCCGGACCGCGCCACCGTGCCGGACCGCCGCCGGCCGGGCCGGGTCGGACCCGGGTCGGGTCGACCCGGTTCGGGCCGACCCGGGGGGTGGGGGGGTCGGACCGGGTCGCCCCGGGCCCGGACCCCCCTTTTTCGAATCGTTTTCGGTCTTTTGGCCATAACATGAGCCACTGACCTCCGATCGACGAACCGTCAGCGGCATTGCGATCCTTGGATCGAGACGGTCGATTCGGTATATCACACTCAAAGTTTCGTAATACTTTGAGTTCGTCCGGGTTGGTGCCTTCACGAAACCAACCGGGCCTTCGGAGCAGAAACGCTCATATCTTGAGCTACGGACGTCCGATTGACGTGCCGTCAGCTTTGTTGTGTTCCTCTTAGTGAGACGGATCTTTTGGCATACTCCACCCGAGGTTTGGACGCAGGTGGAGTACGGTCGGGTTGGTTTTGCCTTAAAAACCAACCGGGGCCCTCGGACGAAAAAGCCAATAACTCTCAAACCGGGCGTCCGATCGACGCGCCGTATGTTGCGTTGAGTTACTGTTGACGATACGGAACTTTTGGATACATCAACTCTGGACTTTATGACAGTTGATGTATCAGCCTCTCGGCTTGTGGAGCGGACCCTCCTGAACGAGCTTGCTGTGAGCAGGAACCCTAGTGCTAGCTGCGACTGTTACTGTGACTGCTACTACTGCTACTGCTACTGTGACTGCGACGACGACAGTACAGAGATCCTGTGTGGATTTGACGACGACTACAACACTCAGCGATCCTACGTGGATCAGTGCTACAGGTCCTGTGTGGGCCCGATCCTGTGTGGGTCTTTGCGGGGGTTAGTTACCTATCGATCCTTCGTGGGTCCGATGACTTAGATGGATCAGAGATCATCTTTATCGTCCTTTGAAGAAGTATACCTGTGTGAGCTGAATCCTGTTGCTTTCCTGTGTGGATTGTGTTATGCTATCCTGTGTGGATTACGTTTTGCTTTTTTGTGTGGAATACGTTTACTTTCCTGTGTGGACTGAGTTGTACTTGGGCTCGGAGGTTGGAGCGTATTGGAATTGATGACTTAGGTATATGTATGGGCATATACCTAAGCAGTGTCGGTTGTTACTTCGTGATTGTATCTTCCTTTGTGGTTTATCCTTTGTGGATTTTGGGAGACCTTCAGGAGTCTCGGGGTCCCTACTGAGTAGCTTATACTCACCCCTGCACGGGCTATGCCCGCACTACGTTGTGTTGGTTGTAGACGACGGACAACGTTGATCTTGGCTGAGGCTTGAAGAGCAGGACGACACCTGGAGGTAGAACACTGGGCGGGACGTACTCGGAGCGGATGGTGGGACCCGTGGAGCAGTGGATCTATCTGTACTCACCCTTCAGGTGGGACTTCCAGTGGACAGCTCAGAATAGCGGCTTTTACTTTACAGTTGTTGTTTTCCCTTTCGAGTTGTACTTTACTTTCAGTTTGGGTTTGTATACTGGCCCATTTACTTTTCCGCACTTTCAGTTGTACTCTGTTTTTACTTAGTGTTTACTTTCCGCTTGCTTACTCTCTGGTGTTTTTTTTCTTTACAAAGGCAATGCCTTCCCTTTTTACCGGGATTTACGCCTTGGTGCTAGTCTCCAGCCCCTGGCCTATGGAAGGCGGGCTTGGGGTAGTCACGGCACGGACCCCGAGGGCGGGTCGTGACATTATATTATGAATCAGTTTTCATAAAAATTGAAGCAAAAAAAAATTTATTTATTTATTGGGGTTGGTTTCTTTAAGATGTAAAGAAAAAATATGATTCTGATCGGTATTTTGGAATCTATTTTATAAAAACCTGACCCCTTAAAACCAATGTATATAATATTTGGCATCGTTTTTAAACTAAATGATCACAAAAAGTATCTTCAAACTTCTCTTAAAGTATTACAAGTTTTTAAGCCATAAATTTTAAACCTTAACTCCATTTTAGCTTCTCGACTATTCAAATCGAAGCATTGGAAATGATATAAAACATAGAAATAATTTTTTCAATTATTATTCTCGATATTTTTAAAAAACTACAAAAAATATATATATTTTTAATTATTTTCTTTGGTTTTTTGTTAACTAAGGCAAAAGATAATGTTTTTTTAAAAAATTACATCAATTTCATTAATAACTGGTAAAAAAAATGATACTGATGGGTATTCTTGGTGTTTGTATTGTAAATAACTTACACAAAAAAGTATCCACAAACATATTTTTCATTAATTTATAAGATACATATGTCATGTATTCGATGTTAAATACAAATTTTCTACTATTTCTTGTGTCACATCCATAGTTTTATTATCGGTGGTGTTCGTTATATGATCAAATTGGGATTAGGGATCTCTAATTTTCAAGAGTTTTCATAGATATTCATCGAATACCAATAGTGAATGATGATAGATATTGGTTATTGGATGACATAGATGGGCCAAATCTTGTGGTCCTCATTCTGTCTAGTTTTTTTGTTACATAAGAACAGTAGCATGGTATCCCACAATCAATATATACTGAGAAACAAGTTTAATCATTATGTGACATAGAATAGATGATCTATGGATTTGAATGATTGGATCCTTCGTACACATACTCACACAAGGGCCTCTTGAGGCTGTGCCAACTGGTGCATTCACACTAACCCAAACATCTTTTTTGGACCATCCCCGAGCATGTGTACAATCATATTGTGTTATTCATTGCTGAAAAAACACCTCCCCTATGAGGGATATGTGGACCGGATCCCCCACATGGTTAAGGTCTCCATACATATGTGTGTGTGGAGTTTTAACATGTGGCCTCCATTATTGGATACTATATTAATTATTAGGTTTCTCATTAATAAAATACACAAAAAAATTACAATTATATAATAGAAATAAAATCTATCCCCAAATATGAATCCATGTACTTAAAATACAATTTATAATGTTTATTCTAAATTTCATATTCCTATAATATCCATAATAAAATCTTATTTTAATAATTTTAATGTAATTATCGTCACCCACATGGAATAAGTTATATTTCAGGGATTTTGTTCATGTTCTACTTCTTCTCCAAATATTATCAGAATCAATTTGAACTCCTTAACACATGTCTTCAATATAGAAGAATCATTTAAAAAATTTATATTTCTAAGGATAATTGTCCAATAATGACTCCCAATTCCATTAAATAAGTCCATAACATTTATTTAAGCACAACCACATCATCCATTGACACATATTAACTTATTGACAAACAATTCAACCAATTTGTTTAAAAAATAGAACTAACCTATTCCTAAATAAGTTCTGTATAACCCTAAAAATATATAACCCATTGTTGAATTAACAATGTAGGGGGAAAACATATATATGATATTATATTCTAGCTAGGTAACCACCATAATCACAAGCTCCTAACCATTTTGGCCCTCTCATCCACTATGTACCCAGTAATTATTTCCTCAATAGCAGTATTAACCATATAGTCCTACAAGATTTCTATAACCATATTTTCCTTTTTGTCTAACATTGAGAAAATTTTCTCTATATATATTAAAATAGAGTATTACGAAATTAATACTTAAAAAACTAAATTATATATCTATATGGATTCCCTCCACAACATTAATAACTTGATAGAAAAAATTTACTAAACACTGATAGAGATTTCTAAAGTAGAACTACCTGGTAATATAAAACCTCATGTGAGGGATAAGGATCATGTTGTGGTCCCCGGAAGGGGATGATGGCTTTAGTAACTATATCCTTATAAATTTATATATACGGTTTAATATAATCAAAATAATGATAGGATAGTGGATGATATTATAGTTAAAGGGGAAGATTGCAGATATGAACATTATGATAGGAAAATATAAATAAACATTTGAGAAAAGAAAATGGTAATGAATAATAAAAAATCAACCTCTTGTCAAATTAGAATTTATAGAAGATAAATAAATTGTATCTATACTATTACATCCCCCACTACCATTATTTCAGGGGATGAAATGGGGAATTATAAGAGGTTCACATAAAAATGTAATTGATATGATCAATCAACTTCATAAAAATATTCAATTTTATAATTATTTTTCTAAAATACCATTTTCTTAAAGTATTATGAAGGTTTTTATTCTAATAAAAATAAATTAAGAAACATGGGAGTCATATAACACAATCAATTGTTATATGAAGAATTTAAAAGGAGTTTTCTTCCTAGATTGAATGTAGGGACTCAGTTTTTGACTTGTAAGACTTTTGAATATTTATCATAATAATTCTAAAGTTAGGGACTGAGTAGGTGTTGGATTTCAAGGGACAGAGAGCCTCGATGTGGTGATTTTAAAGATATTTAATATATTCATTCATGCCAAAATTATTTCACTTGATACATGTAATAATTACCTTATATATTTTAATATTGGAAATCTAAAACTTTTGTTGAGTATATAATGTCATTTAACCCTATTTGAGACAAAATTTCAATTAGCATCAGGGGTTCAGTCAATGGATAATTTGTCGGATTTTAGGTGGTGGAATTTCCGATTAAATGAAAAATTAATTAATTATTTAACATGAATCTACCCTCCACCACCCCTTTGGTACACACAATGTGGGAGAGTTAGGGCCCCTCTCCCCCTTCTATTTGGATGATAGATAAATCTAAGGTGAATCGAAGTCACAAGTTGATATCTATCTCTTTTATGATGCTTATCATGATCAAATTGATGTGTAGCACAATCTGGCCATCATTCTACACCTGAATCTTATTCTTTTCTCCCTCTATGTATGTGGATATTAATTTTTATACCCTTTTTTATTAATTTTTTAATTTATTATATCCCTATTTAATTTTATACTCATCCAATATTTCTTGTTATGTTGGTTTTGGGTGAAATAAGGAAGAATTTTGCGACTCACAGGGTAATTCCCAACTAAAATTACAATCTATATAGCTTTTATTCTATTGTAAAAGTCATTTGTTGATCCATTTTGTGGATGATTGTTAATTTTGGGTAGTAATTGTTGTGTATCGGAGTTACACACCGTGTGATGTCCCCTATCATGTTCACAGATGACATGGATAGGGTAGCCCTGTAAAAGTGCATGGCCATGTAGAACTACATGAACAAAGTAAAAGTATAATGGGTCATAGACACAATCCTGGGAAAACAACATGTCCATGTGTGCATTTATTTTGATCATGCCATATAGTATGGGATTCACGGTGTGTGAGGGACACAGCTAGCGAGAATGTGTGGTGGGAGAAGGTTGCAGGGATGTTGGGTGATACAGAACACAATGTGTACATGTTTTACAGACTTCTTACAACCCCATGGAAATGTAATATATGAAAATATTATGCACAGTTAGGTTATCATATGGGTTCACAAGTTGAGTGGACCATAGTGCTAATCATTTACATTCCTTTATATCTTCTTAGGATCATTTACCTTATGTATCTCCTTTGTCGTAAATCGATTCAGGATAGTGAACAGAATATCTTGAGTAGTTAACCATTTAAGACATGGTGGTGGAATCCATTTCTATAATAAAATATATTGTGTGTACATTTTCAATAAGATGTTGTTGAAAAGGTTCATAACCATAGGTAGTGATCTATGTGAATCACTGAGTTGACGTCGAGGTCGGTATTCGTCCATATCACCTGAGGATATGGGAACCCTAGTCCCTTTTTGGATAATATAATTATTTCCTATATTATATCAGGGTGTGGGTCCCTTAATCATGGATATTTTTTTTATGGAAGGTATGATATGTGTGATGATCCATTCACTATCTCATGAACAATTTTTAAAACATGTGTGGTTATTAGTGAGAGACTTTGATACTGGTACTCCCCTATGTCATTAAGGAACATGTTTCCATTACCTCAATTCCTTGGTTGATATGGGAATCCACAAATATTTGGAGTGGTTTCTGTACCTGTTGGGTAGTTCTTATTGGTTTGGTACTCCCATACTTGATTAGGGCAAGGGATCCATGTATCATTCATATATTTTGATACGGTTCTCCCATTCCATTCTAGTGTGCCTGCTGACCATACATGTTTTCCATGTATAGTAGGTTCTCCCCAATAGGACTAGGGTGCATGTACTCTATCCATGGAGTTGGTACTCCCCTTCCATGTCCTGACGCAGTTATTCCATATTTGTTTTTTAGATAGAGTTGGTACTCCCCTATCATGTTAGGGTAGGGTTCCCGTATCCTTTGGTCAGAACTCCAACATCATTCCAGGGTGTGGGCCCTCCATATGAGTTATTCCGTTTGAGTTGGTACACAACGGTCATAGCATGGAGTGAGTCCTCTAGCCCGGGGTTTGTACTCCTTGACTGTGTTTTTTTGTGGGTCCCACATATTAATCATGATGGTTTTGAGTTACTCCCTTGTACACTAAGGTGTGGTTCCTCTAGCCACAGTGGGGTACACCCCTATATTACATGGTGCGAGAGCCCATCTACAGAGTAATACTCCACCGTCATTGAGTTGTACTGAGCATCAGGTCCTACATTGACGTTGGAGGTCCATCGAATATTCAGTATAGTAATGAAGAGCTTCACATCCACTATTTATGTGTTGTACCTAGGTAGGAGTCTATTATCCCCTGATATATTGATGTGCATGCCACTTGAAATAACAGCAGAAAAATAATTCATTGTATTATTATGATATAGTACTCCCTAGACTTCAGGAATGTGGTGAGGTGTGTGTCCCTATATTATCAATCTCATTACAGAGGAATCATATGGTGTATAGAATGGAGTAGTGCTCCCACAATTATGTGAAGTAGTGAGGGGTGGACCTCTCCTCTTGGTTTCTTATAGACTTTCAGAGGTCATATGATGGAGATGATAAGACATATGGTGCTATGAAATAGAGTTTCTCATGGTGATTTTTTCTTGATTGAGTGCATCTCTTGGATGAGTTCCATCAGGTATGAATGAGGTCATGGTGTGTGTTCTTCTAGTTGTGTGTTACCTTCAATCCTCATGGGGAATCCTGAATTAGGATATGGGGTCAAAACCTCATCAAATTTGGAGTTAAATAAGAGTACATCGGGGTGGTTCTAGGAGCCCTTGTGGTGTTGTCACATGTCTGGATTACCAAAACTTGTGGAGTGAGCTGACTAGTCACATGTATCTTGGGATTTTTTGAGATGGAGTCTCTCTCTTGAGTGGGTTCCCTCTAGCTAGGTTGAGTAAAATATTTCCTTTTAGTTGATTCCTTTTTAGTTTGGGTTTTTTCATCCTCCTAATATGTACTGTTATACACATGCCTCCATATACATTTTATGCACATTTTGTGTCTTGTGAAGACAAAATGCGGTTCAAAAGATCCCATGATGGACCCATGGTCAGAAAAGCATGGTGAGATAAGATGAACAAGGTGTTTACTGGATCTAGTCTAAGGAGAATTCATGATATTTCATTTGACAATGATCCCCTAATTGTGAGCTAGTTGGATGATTTTACAGTTTTTGGTAGGCATGTGTTTCACTATTTTATGATTTCAGTAATTTTATTTTACTCTAGTTTGGTGAATATCAATGAAGGAATTTTAGTTTCTTGTTTTTTATAACAAAACACTCTTCCATAGAGGTTTTTGGGAGTTCATGAATACAAGTACACTAGGAGAAGTCCTAAAATCTAATATATCTGACTACTCAGTTCCATTTTCCAACTCTTAGCCTATTAGAGGCCAGCTTGAGGAGTTTTCCCTTGGACCCTTTTGGTCTGGTCATGATAGAGTAGTATTTGAGTGGGACATACATTGGGGACATATTTTTGTGAACTTGGTTTGAGAATCTCACTGTTGGGGTTAGGGAGTTTTAACATTGGCCCTCATGATAGAGGTTCCAATTTTTTTACAATGTCCAATGTAACCATTCACCTAGACTCAGATAATTATAATTTTTACTACATAAATTATTTCATTGGTCATAGTGAAATAATGTTACATGGATCATATCTTACTGGGTGTTGGTTTTTTACATCTCATTCTTAAGTAAGCTCTCTAGATATACTCAATGTCCATGGGACATCTTGATTACTTTTTTATAATGAATCCATGATGAAACCTAGAAAAGGTTTCATGGAATGATAATGATGCGGATCCACCTAGTGATGAGGCATCAGTGCAAGGCACTAGTTATGTGGAAGAACTACTAAGAAGTCCACTTGTTGAACTTTTTACCATCAAGAACTAGATTGTAATGGAAGATTAGGTTAGGATATTTGTAGGATGACTGTGATGCATGAGTTCCAGTTGCAGCGACCACTATGGAATCATGGTGATCTAGACCCTTAGGAAGATGATGAATGGGTCGGGGAAGTCGCATGTTTTTCTAGCATGTGAGGTATCCTTTTGATCAAATGGTGTTCCTAGAAGTGAGCTTCATGCATGACTCATCCTGGCGATGGTGGATTCTGGTGACACATACCCATGAAGATGATATATTATCATTGGTAGATTTCATTCCACTCTCCATGGAATAGTTTCACCCATTCACATAGATATTAGTGTGTATCTAGGGGATTCTGTAACTTCAGTAGGGTAGAATGATTGTAATAGAATATATGGAGAGAATCACAACCAATTTTAGTTACTCCCTGATATGGTTTGAGACCTATTATTTGGATCTCCATCCTTTGAGAAGGAGATCCACAAAGAAATTTGGGTAGGTGTGGTCTCTTTGCGCCTTCCCACTTATGTGGTAGAACTATAGTGAGCTATGGTAGTAGAGAGCTTCCTGGTGTAAGGACGGACATATGTGGTCCGTAGTAGTGGTTATGAGGATTAGGTGACTACAATAGTTGCAAAGGGATAGATGACACGATCCTGGTGTAGGAGGCAAAACAATTCCGATGATCACAAACATGGGCATGTGACACATGTTCCATTGCAGGTATTAGGTCAATCCTAGGAGAGGCGATGTTACACATGTGATAGTTGGGTAAATATTTCTATGTAATTTACGACCCTCCATTTTGTAGAGATGTATTTGGTCAATGGACTTCTTTGACAGTTGAAGAATTTGTAGCAATGTGTTCTACATGATGGTGCATATGGTGGAAGAGATAAGAGGGCAGCATGAGGTGTTTGGCAATTTGAGGGGTTTCCACCACCACCCCAAGGTGGTCTACGACATGATTATGGTGCTGGAGGATGTGGGCGAGGATGAAAGGAGTCCATGGATTACTTTAACAATGAATCTCTAAGGATGAATAGTGATGTGACCAATTTCATTTCAACCATCCCCAACATAATTTTTAAACACTGTTGAATGGTAATATTTTCTTTCTACTTATTTCTCCAGGTTTGTTAAGTTTCAAGCGGGGAATTGGTGACCCTATTTTTTTGTTTTTAGAAATACCGCTGAATGAACAAGGAAAAGGGGTACATCCCCCATCATGCTATGGTGGATGGGCCACTATGTCATGTGTGTTTGGCACTGGGTGACATGTTAGTGGTTTTTAGAATGAAGGATGAGTAAGAATCATTGTGAGAATTTTTGAATCCAATTTTTTTTCTATAGTACCCTCATTCACTTGTAATTATCTTATTACATGAGACACTCAAGGAGGATTTGGTGTGGTTTGACTTAGATTGGTACTCAGGATGAAGAGGGGAACTTTCCCCACCAATAAGTGTTTTTTTACGTGATTAAAACTGTACAAGTCAGTAAATGCCTCCCAAAGGGAATTTTGTCATCACCTGGTGGAAAATTTCATTAAAATTCAGTGTTCAAGGAAGGGCTTTATGGTGGAGTGTCAGAGTTATTTCTGGAATTTACAGGGAAGCATTTATACTGGTCCCTTATGTTTTGTAGCCCAGGTAAAAAGAAATACATTCTCAAAATTCTTTTTCATTGGAATAGTTTGACCCCATGCTATTTCCCCAGTATGGATTTGTTTCTTACCATCCATATTGTTCTATTGATCCACTAGTGGGTGTGTAGGTGTTATGGTACGATGAAATATTTATTAGCAGGAATTTCGCAGAAGAAGGGGATAGTATGAATAAGTTTTTACACATAGGAATCCAAGTACAGTTCATTGGTACCCTTGTGTTCTCACCTCAATATTGAATGGAACAGGGTTAATGTGGTGGTGGTGTAGTTTTTCCAGTGGTGGAATTGAACAGTGGGTTATTTTATTATTTGCATCATGTCAAGTTAGGTGGTGTACCTCTAGACCAAGTGACTGTATATTGTCCACAATGAATAGTGAAAATACATCTGTCATTTCTAAGTAGACACTTTTCACTTTATTTCATGATTTCAACATAGTGGGAGATGGATGTGATTATTTTTGGCCTTAGTGGTTTCCCTAAGTGTCTACTTGTATGTAACACAGGAACCCATTGTGAGATTTTAAGCCTAAGAGTTCTAGTGGAGAGATCAGTTTCATTCCCCCAATCATAGTCTTTATCTTTTATAGGATCACAATCCTTACGGTGGGGAGAATTTACCAAATTTTGTTTTGACCGGTAATAATTTTGATTTTTTTTAAGAATATTTCTAAAAAGATATGCTAATTTGGAATGGGATTTCGAGGTGTAGAGATCTATGTAGTAGTGATTCAAAAAATATTAAATATATTTTTTCATTTATTTTTCATTTTGTTTAAAATGGGGAATAACACTAGGCCATAGTCCGTAAATATGATTTTGTGACTAGAGTTGAGTTCAAGAAATCATTTTTACCCTAGGAGGAACATAATATTAGTTAGTTTCAGGGGTTTAGTTAGAGGTTAGTCAAAGGGATGTCTTGTGGTGGAATTTCTAATAAAATGAAAATTTAGTTAACTAATTAACCTGAATCTAGCTTCCCCCACCCCTTTGTTATGAACCACATAAGATATGAACAAACCCTTTCCATCTACACATTGGATGATGGAAACCCCCAAGTAAAATCAAAGAAATGATGTGATGCTGATCTATTCCCATTACATAGATCGTCATCTGATCAAGGAGAAACATGATTGAGGTGTTGTACTATTCCCAATGGTTCATAATTTCTCCATCAAGGTAGTAGGATTTGAGTTTTGGTCCAAAATCCATTTTTTTTCATTGTTTTAAGGTTGAATTTATCTATTTTAACAATTACCAATCCCATCTATGATGATCTATAAGATTTTAGGGAAATTGGGGTGAATCCAACAACTCATAATGTCATTAACTATTGGAATAGATATCTCTATAGTGTGTAGTGTAGTTTATTTACAGTGTTTTCTTCCCATTTGGGGAAGAAGATGGATTTTTGGGACTACATTCCATGTTTTACAGCAACATGCCATGCGTAACCCCATGTCATGTGGGTAGGAGACATGACCAGGGTAGCGGTGTAAAAGTTCATTTATATATATATATATATATATGTTTCCAATGTACACATAAATTAGGTCTCGACCAATGGCATTGGAAACTGGCATGGCCATGTGTCCACTCAGCATGAACATGTTATGTAGTGTAGAATGCACGACGTGTGATGGACACGATTGGCATGGCTTGTGGTGGATGAACATGGTTGGGAGGTAGGGTGTGGTAGGGAAAACCATGTATGGGTTTTATACACCATATATACCTAAATGGAAAAGAAATCCATGTAAATAGGATAAAAAACTAGATGATTGAGAGGGTTCACATCTGTTGTGTACCCCATTACGTGTTTTTTTTACATTCCTTTATATCATCTTGATATCTTCTACATTTCATATCTCATTCTTAATAAATCATATTTTTGCTGGAATGAATCCTATATTGAGTAGTTTACCATGCATAACATGATGGTGGACACCATTGTGGCTTGTGAGATATGATGTTGTGTGTTTCTAGAATTACACAATTGAAGTAGTGCCTACCCTAAGGTTCATAACTGGTTTGACATCAGGACTGGTATCCTTCCAAATCACCATATAACGTGGTTCCCCTAGACTTTTTTAGACCATTATAGTTTCCCTATGCTTTTGAATCATGGAACAAGTCCCTTACCCATGGTAGTGGTGGGATGCAATCTATAAAAAGTGTTACTCTCATTTCAACAAAACTGAATCAATTTTGGAAATCAATGTGGTTCTTAGTGAGATATGTTGGGACTGGTACTCCCCTATAGATTTAGGGTGAGGTTTTTCCTTAAAACTATGATTTGGAAGGGAAGGGACTCCTATCATGTAAACAAGATATATAATTTTTGGACAGTTCTTCTCAGGTTGGTACTCTCGTGATGGAATGGGGCATGGGTACCCCTTATCATGTGTATAGTTAGAGACAATGATCTCATGTTGTTCCAAGGTGAGGGACCTCAAAATATGTTGGCCAAAAATAGTAGTTAATCCCAAATTGGGATAGGGTGCAGATCCTATGTTGATGGAGTTAGTTTTCCCCTATAGTGTCAGGGTGCGGGTCCTCCATATGTCACATACAGACAAAGTAGGTGCTCCCCTATCTTCTTAGAGTGCATGTACTCTATCCATGGAGTTGGGACTCCACAATAATTTCACTATGTAGGTCATCCATATGTATTTTTCTCATGGAGTTCATACTTCCCTATCATACAAGGGAGCACGTCTTCCAGCCTCGGGTTAATACTCCCCTATCGTTTCGTGGTATGAGTAAACCATTGTAATCCCAAAGGTAGTGTGGTACTCCAATATCATACTAGGGTTATGGTACACTAGTTAAAGAGTGGTAATCCCAAATCATAACAGATTTTTCGTACCCATCTATGGAGTCACAGACCCCCCATCTTTGAGTTTCAATTGGGATTGGGTCCTTCATTAGAGTTGGAGATCCCTTATTTTTTCAGCTCATTTACAAGGAATTTTCCTCCATTAGTTATCCTAGATACCTAGGTATGATTTAGTTCTCCCTTGATGGGTTGAGGTTCGTTCCACTCAATGATGGAGTGAAAAAGGTTTTGTGAAAAAGGTAGGATACATTAATCCCTTGAGTATAGCAAAGAGGAAAGGTGTGGGTCCCGCTATTTTCTCTCTTGTTAGAGAGGAAGAATGTGGTGCATAGTTTATATTAGTAATCCCTCAATAGTTTTTAGTCTTTATGGGTCAGTCTCTCCACTTGGGTTCTTACAGTCTCATAGAGGGAAAATTTTAGCATTGAAAAGAAATCGGGTTCTAGGCACTATTTTATGACATAGTGAGTTATTGTCGATGGAGTGTATCTATAGGATGGGTGCCATCTGGGATGGTTGAGCTCATGGAATTTGTTCTTCTAGTTCTATGTTACCACAAATCCTCGAGTAGAATCCTATTCCATGTTATGTTTTTGGAAAATAATTAGACATGGAGTCTAAGAAGAGTATATATAAGGCTTACTGTAATTCTTTGTGGTGTTTTCACTTGTCGAGGATGACAACCCTTGTATAATGATAAAACTAGTCTTGTATATCAATGTTTGATTCAAGATGGAGTATCTCTATCGATTGTGATCTCTATGGATAGGTCTAGAAGATTGTTTCCTTCTAGTTGCTGCCATTTTTATTTCTGTTTGTGGGTTGCCTATTGAGTATTGTTATACTGACAAATAATTATAATTTTCCCAAACTTTTAGTGTATTTTGTAGAAGATATAACTTTCAATGGAGTTCCTAATAGTCCTGAGGAAGGAAAAGATTAATGTGATATACTGAGTGAGGTGTTTACTAGAGCAGAGCTGAGGAGATTTCTGATAGTTTCACTTGACAATGATCCACTACATCTGTGATGGTTGAAGCCTTTATTTGTTTTGGTGGGTGAGTGTTTTCTATTCTATGATTTTGGTACATCAGTTTTTACTATTATTTGGGATATATCTATACATGAATTTTATTTTCCAACTTTTTTTTATCTCTGTAATATTTCATGGAGGTGTTTTTTACTGAGTGTGTGTGTACATGTACATTATTAAAATCCCTCCCATCTATGTGAGATGCCAACATGTCACTATTCACCATTACCTAGACTATTTGGTACGGGCATGGTCAGTTATGGCTGGGCCTTGTTGGGTAATGTTGTGATATTGAGTGATCCACGATGCTTCATCATCTCATACACCGTAAGATCATATAACATTAGAATGTCATATTGTGACTTTGGTGTGGGTGTGCATTTGATTCCATCTAGTTCATTCTAGATACTATGTGATCATTAACCTAATATATCAAGGGTGGCCTTTAAAAATTCTAATTTTATAATGGAATACCCTTAAGGAGTTTTTGAAAATGTTCTTGAGAATCATGGGAAGATAAATTTTCCCACTATTATTCATATTCTTGATATTTAATAGGAAGTTGATGAAAATACATTCCTAGGAAAACCATTACTTTTTGATTCATGTGAGTAGGGGAAGAATTATATTCCTACTTTCTGAAAAGAATGTGGTTTTTATACAGTGGAGGTTGAAATTAAAGTAATGATCTCTATATGATGTTATGCTATTTTTACTGATAATGATTATGAAAATATTGATTAGTTATCCATGTAAAAATTAGAAGTGGAAGTAGTGGATTGAGTGATGGAAATAACTAATGATATTTTCTATGAGAAAGAGGAACCATTATATGAGGAATAATTAGGAATTAGTATTTATATGTAGAATTATATGATTGAAACAATTAAAACTAAATCCTACTTAGTGTTTGTTCCCAAAATTATAAATCTAATAACCTTGGATATAAATCAACTATCAAACACACTAATTCAACCATTATTGGAGGATAGAAATATACATAGTGACATCATGAATTATTGTCTTACAACATATCAAGATGATCAGTTTCTTTCATCCTTAAATAGAAGAAATCATTAAATTACATGGAGTGTTGAAAATATCTAGTGAATCAACCCTAAATTGCTCTCCAAATTTTTTTTTCTTGAAGTGGGTGTAAAGACGAGATTAAATCCTCAATTAAGTCACATGTCTCCCCTAAATGATAGGTTAAAAGAGGAATTATTGAAACTACTCAATGGAAATGTTATTTACTCTATTTTTGATATTGTGAAAGTGATCTGTGTAACAGTTTTCATTTTATCGATATGTTACAATACTTCTTCTTTAATGATCTGAACTGTTAAAAATAATATTCCCCATAACATTTAATTAAATCTCTTTTATTGAAATATGTTTATAAAAAACACGTGAAATTCTAGGGTTTTGTAAAAATACTATCATTGTTAACATGATCATAAGAGTCATTTCAATTTTTAATATATGTATTGAACTGTGATCTTATTGTTATAATAAATATAGTGTTTTAAGAAATCCAATTGATAGAGACAAACGAAGTGATGGCCTCAGCCTATAGGATCATAACCTATATGGCCAATTTACAAAATATTATGGGAGAGATAATATCACTGGGATTTTCCCATGACCAACCCCATGATGAGATCAAACAACATCAGCATTGCAGAAAACATTCATGGGAGATCTTCATGCTCATTGATATCACGAACCAAACCATGGTCGCCAAACAACCCCATTTCTATCCTTGAGTCATCCACATAACCATTTGGGAGTTATGTAATGTATTAAATGGATATTAATCAAGAACACAAAAATACTATTATGTACATTATTTCGTTTATAATAATGAATATATTTTCATCCTATTATTTTTAGTTTATAGATTTTTTTTATTTTAAGAAAAAAAAAATTCTATTTTCAGTAATATTAAAATTCAATGATTTTTATGGTGAATTGAGGGATTTATAAATAAATAATATTTTAAAAAATGTTATTATTAAATAATTTATATTGGTTATTAATAATCATAAATTTTTTATGTAGTAAAATGTAATTTTTTTAAACATTAGAAAACTGATATTGTCAAAAATCCCAAAATCTCCCAATAAATGTATATTCACATTTTAAATGTGAAAATAAAACTATTTGGAAATTTATATTGATGAAATGAATATTCATTTTGTAATCATAACATTGAAATTTTTGAATGATAAATTTTTAATAAATTTTTTGAGAGATGAGTTTTCAGGTCAAAATTAAATACTGTATAAATATATGGTGTGCATTATGACATAATAATGACAAACAATTTGATGTAATATATTAAATAAAATTAATATATTACCAAATATATGTTTCCCCTTTAAAAATAAGTTGATTTTATGTTGATTTTATTAATTTTATAAAGCCATTATGAATCCTCCAAAACTCACAATATATTTCTTGGATTTAAAGTCATTTTGTTAAGTGTATGACTCACTTCTACCTCCACAAAGGAATTATTTTATAATGTTTTTCTCATGTCATTATAAAATAGTTAAACCTTGTCCCATTTGGCAGAATACATAAAACAAATCCAAGGATGGATTATTATTTTTGTTATTTTATTATATAGACCCCATAACCTATTTTTGAGAAATGATAAACAATTCCCAAAGCATTTCCAATATAAAACCCCTCAATATCAAATCTATATTCACTAAAACAACATAGAGACCATCCTTATTCATACCAACCCTTTATAATGTCCTTACAATTTTCTCCCAAGACCTGATGAAGAACCTCCCAATAATTTGGTTTCACATTCACATGGTAAGGTTTCCTCTCATTCCAACTCTCTATTAATGTATATTTATTTTAATATAACTTATATTTAAAATTAATATATATAGGTTATATATTTTAATGTCCCTATCACAACTTATATGATTTCCAAATTATGAAAGACCCCTTTTTCAATATTTATCCAATTTTATGAATTTTTATATGACATCATTATCCTATCGAAATTTCACAGGGCTTTTCCAAGAAAAAACAATTATGTATTGAATACAATACTCATTTCTTAATCATGGGTGATCATAATTAAAAACAGATATGTTATTGAAATGGTAAATTAATTAATTTATTCAAAACATCTTCATCCTAGAATAAATTTTAATGAATGAATGAATCCATGTAGTATGGTCTATTTGGAACACTTATGTATGATAGTTAAATGAAAGTGATGGGTGCACATGAAAATTATATAGTGCTACAATGCATTGGGTAATTTTTAGTCAAATGAGTCATAATGTTGGGTAAGTAAGTGAACCTGATTTTATTATGAGATATTTTCCCTTATGAGTTCTTGGTATTTATCATTAACCTATATCTAATATGTAGTGTTTTAAGTTGTTTCCATATCTCCCATGTTGCATTTATTATTATCAAGTTATTTCATTCCTCATTGTTCATTTTTATGGTTCTCACTAATTTAATTTCCTATTTATAAGAATATTTAATAACATGTATTGTCTTTATCATGTCACACAATGTCTATTCCCTTACTTTCCATTTTTGTTCAACCCTTTTTATGTATATCCCCATGTTATCCCATTCATTTTTATGTTCGATAGAATATTATGATCATGTTAAAGAAGTTTTCAAAAAACATGATATATATTCTATGCTAAGTTGTAATGTCATGTACCTAATTCCCAATGATACTGGACTTCTTGATCTTTTGGGTTGTGTTAAGTGTAATGTTTTGTAATAAATCAAGATTTATTTTATAATAATGGGTTGGGTAGTTATAGAATGTATCAAATGAAAAGTTTAGTTATTTTTTGGATTAGGATGTGAAAACAAGATCAAAATCCAGGGATAAGACTATGTATAAAAAATCATCCCTAAATTTTGGTAAGTATATATTATTTTTTTAGAAAATGTGTCCTTAACTATATTCTACAAGTGGATGTTTTTCTCCCACAAATGTACATAGTGGGAAAACCCGAAAACATCATGTTGGGCAGACTCAACTGTTAACTGGTACATAAAAACTTGCCATTATCCACAACCATTTTAATACTAATAGAGTATATTCAATGGAAAATTCATAATATCATTAAAAATTATTATTATGGGAATAAAAAATTCACATGATAATATATATTGGGAAATAGATCATGGATTACATAGATTGAAGATTAAAATTTCATAAGTAAATGAAATACATTTAATTTATATTTTATCTCTTTATTTAAATTTGATTCCATTTTATGAGTTTAATATTTAAAAAATAATAATCCTTATCTTTCATTATATTCTATAAAATAGCTATAAATAGGTGGAATTTGGAAAACAATCAATGTTACGGGCAATGTGTTGACTACCCCAATGAGATATCAAACCCAATGAGAGTGAGAATCACAAACATTATGAAAATAATCTCTCATATGACTTGGGATCTAAATAAGAAATTATATCATGTGGATTTTTCAAAAAACCATAATAGAGAGAAAGATATTATTGAGAAATTTGTGTAACAAAGGCCTCCAACATTCAATGGATCATCTGATCCCGTAGTCACAAAACAATGGATCAAATACATTGAGAAGATCTTCTCTATCCTTTAATGTGTTGAACAAGATATAGATCCATTAGTTGTTTATTATATGGGGGTGAAGATGATAAATGGTGGAAATTGATCTAAAATATTAAATCTGAGAACGAAATCGAAGGGATGGGTATGATTGAATTCTAAAAAAATCAATAAATATTTTAATTGAACTCTACAAAATAAATTGGAAATGGAATATTCATGACCTCATGAAGAAATATGGTGAATCTATCTGGGTGTTAGATACATTCTTTAGTTTACTTTGATTGTACACCATTGAATTTATTGTTACCCATGAAATCATGGTTGAAACATCTTTGGTGGGATAAAACCTTGTTAATGGAAATCCCTATATGTTTAAGACTTTATTAGATATGATGATATTGTTTGATGTTCCCTCAATGTAAATATAGATGATAATAAGTTTCAATGGTGTCACAGGCATAATAAGTTGGTTGTGGAGTTTAATTATGGTTTTCAAATGGAGTTATATAATGGTTCTTGTACATTTATACATCCCAATTTTAAAATGTGAAGAATGAATCAACCCATGAATTGGATAAGGGGACCAGGAAAATGATTTTGGTGTAAGAAGGAAGGAAACCTAGCTAGTGATTTCCAGTAGGAAAAACACACTAATGCATTGAAATCTTTCAAAACTCTGGTCAAATCTTAGCGCACTATTAGTTTCTTCAACTAAATGTACCTAGGCTACCTTAAAAACAAATACACAAAGAAAATTTTATTTTTTAGATAACCAAGAACATCCAAGGAAACAATGGTGGGTGTTTTCCATCACAAATCTTTGAGATGGATCTCAGTAATTATGTGATAAAAGGAATGCTAGTTATTCATTAAAGAATAGTGAACATAATTGTTTATTCAGGTTCTATTCATCCCCTCACATCATGAATGTTTAGTTGAACTATTTAAACACCACCCCAAATCACAGAAGTAGAGCTATTAGTGAAAATGATAAATGGGGTAATCATTGCATCCCAATTATATAATGCGTCTCTTGTCAATATTTTTATGTTAAACATCCCAAATAACCTTGTCATAATACATTATGGGGAATTTTATTCAATTATAGTCATGTATTAGATGTACCTATATAGAACCAACATAAATATCCTTGATATGGGAATCACTCTCTACATCATGAATCCTCCCCCAATTCTATAAATGTTCAAGGTGGAGGATGAATCTTCTTTATCTACAACATCTCAAGAATATATATTATTTCTCTATGTGAAGCATATCTAGATCAAATTATTGAGTATTTAAAAAATATCATCATTAAATCAATAAAATTGTGGGTGAATATTCTTATGTTTTTTCCAAGGATTATCCTAGACTTCTTCTTAGTCAAAAGGTTGAATTTTCTATTGAGATTATAACTGGGTCATTGAAATTAACCAAAATACTTCATAGAATGGATATTATATGTCATGTGGAGTTTAAGAAGATATTACAGGAAAATATTGATAAATGTTTTAGACACCCAAGTTCTTCACCAATGGTTTCACCAGTCCTCTTCAACAATAATAAGAATGGGTAAATGTACCTTTTCTTTTATTATCATGATATTAATGAAATCACGATAAAGAACAAGCCTCATTTTCCATGGATTGATTACTTGTTTGAATAGATATGCAGAACACAATACATCTCCATGGTGGATCTACATTTGGGATAACATCGTGTTACAGAGAAGGATGGGGATATCCATAACACATATTTTTATACATGGTATGGGTAGTATGAGTTCATTGCAATGCCATCAGAACTCAATAATTTTCCAAAAATTTCATGGATTTTATGAATAGATTCGTTAGAGATTACCTAAATATATTTTAATTTGTATTTATAGATGATATGCTTATATACTAGAAAACAAATGAGTGGCATGAGGAGTATCTATGAATTATGCTAAATTCATTACGGAAGGATAATTATTATACCATGTACGATAAATTTGGGTTCACGTAGAAGGAGGTCTCATTCACTTGGAAAATCATCTAAATAAATGAGATATCTATGAACCCTTGAATGATAGAAACAATTTAAATATTACCATTGACAATATATATGATAGATATGCATTTTTTCCTTGGATAATGTATGTATTATCATCGATCTATGAGAAATTTTTCATGATTCTCTAACCCTCTCACCAATATAAATCAGAAGGGAGTCAGATTTGATTGAATGATGAATGTGAAAAAAGATTCAAAGAGGTGAAAAGGAGGAATATCAAAGCACCTATACTCACACTACCCACTAGTGGAGATCTTTTCGTTGTATTATATGATTATTTGAACAAGGGGTTGGGATGTGTGTTATTATATAATGACAAAGGAATATCCTATACTTCATCATAGTTGTATATTCACAAATAGAACAACCCAACGCGTGATCTAGAGTTCCCAATAGTTATCTCCTCTTGGGTAATATGCTAGAATTATCACTTTGGGTCAAAATGTGTAATATAACTGAATATAAAATGCATGAATTTTATATTCACACAAAAAGTGATGAATACAAACCAATGAAGATGGTTAGTGATGAAAATTACTATGACTAATTAATCCAAAAACATCTAGGAAATTGAATTAATTGGATGACACTCTAGGTACAAATTTTCCTCAAATTTAATCATTAATTATAATTAAAAGTATCCAATCATATTAAATTAAAAAACAAGTAACATGGGTATCATAAAGTAAGTAACATCATCAATCATTTAACAAATTCATCCTTAACCATATCTTTTAGAGAGGGAAAATGATTATAAAAAATTATGTGGCAATTCATAAGAATGTGGAAAGATTAATTAACATGAAATCCTTGATGTTCAATGTCAATGAATAAGTATTATTTCTTTTTTGGTTCAAATATATGTATAATCCAATTCTTAGTTAAACATGGATCAATTGGATGATTCACATAGTCCAACCTTTACTATCCAACATAGAAGCACAATGATTTATCGAGTTTTCTGAGTGCACTATTGGTGTGACAATATGAATGTGGACATCATTGAATTCACAATAATATTTCTTATATGTCTTTAAGTGATATTTTAAATAAAAAAATCCTTGTGGATGATGAAACAATTACCCAAACCAACATGGAAATTGGAAAATATAACAATGGATTGTGTCATAGGTCTTTAAAAGAAATCAATATGGAATAATACTATCTATGTTATAGGGGATATTCTTAAAAAGATCACACATTTAATTATGATTAAAGAGGTATTATCACTCAATAATTATGAAGTGATATACATTAGAGAAATGGTGAATATGCATGGAATTACACTATTCATTTTTTCTAATTGAGACCCTTAATTCACATCCATGTTATGGAAGAGTATCCAATATGTTTTGAACATTGAGTTGAAATTCAAAATTAATTATCAACCTGAAACTAATGATCACCTTACACAGACTATCTTTACAGTTTAGGACATATTGAGAGAATGGTTAATTGATTTCATTGGAGGATGGGATCAAAATCTTTCTCTGGTTGAATTTTCACATGATAATAATTTTCACTCAATAATAAATGGTATTCATTATGATGACCATTAAGAGAAGAGGTGCAGAACACCTATATTCTAGGATTATGTTGGGAAATGAAAACTTCTAGTTCCTAAAATTATCAAGGAAATGGTGGAAAAGGTTAATACCATTCTACAGCACATCATGACTACTCAGAGTCGATTGAAGAGTTAAGATGAAAATCATCGAGGAGTCCTATAATTCTTTTGTAGACATGGTATTATCTAGAATATCTTTATGGAATAAATTTATGATAATTTGGATGAATGGAAATCTTAGTCCAAGATACAACATCCCCTTTGAGATCCCTGATCACATCATAATGGTATAATATCAACTAGAACTCCACCTAAACAATCTCATGTATATGATTTATTCCTTGTATCCCTCATAATAAATTTAATACTAGTCCCCTCACTTGGTTTATATATAGATGTGGTACCATTGGAGAATTATCTTTCATATGAGGATCGTCTAGTGAAAATATGAGATCTTAGAGAAAATGTTCTATGAAAAAAGACAATGAACCCTGTCAAAGTATTGTGGAGAAACCTTAACATAGAAGAAGCGACGTGGGATATAGAGGATATGATGAAATTGAATTACTATAATCTATATTATTGTGGGAAATTAAAATTTCAAGGGTAGAATTTATGTATTGTGGAATATGGTATTGAGACGAACTATAATAAATAATATTCCCCTTATAATTTAATTAAATATTTTATTATATAATATGGTTATAGAAAACACATGATCTTAATTTGTTTTATTATATCCTATTGTATTCAAAATATCATTAGGAATAGTATCATTGATAATATAGTTTTCGAGTAGTGATCCTTTGATTTTAATAGGTATATGGTTTTATGAAATCCAATTGAGACAAGAAAGCAATGTGATAGCCTTAACTAGTTGGGTCATGCACTATGAAGTCCATTTATTGGATTGGTTGCATGACATAACATCCATGGTATTTGACTGTGACGTATCCCAAGATGATATCCAACAACTCCTTCATGATAGAATTTGTTTATAGGAGTTGTTCAAGCTCATCGAGATCACAACACAAACCAGGATTTCCAAAACCACCCCATTAGCATCTCGTAGTCGCACACATTACTAATAGGGAATTTTCTAGTGTATTGAAGGGATATGTATCAATACCCTTGAAATACAATTAGTTATATTACTTTTATATAATAATGAATATATTTTTATCTTATTATTTTTACGTTATAATTGATTACTATTTTAATAGAAACATTTATTTTAATGTAATATTCAGATTTAAGGAATTTATGTTGATTAATTAATGAAATAATCAATATTTTATTTAAAAAAATTATAAAATAGTGATTTATAATTATAAATAATCATATAAATTTCATGAAATCAAATTTAATTTTCATATGGTTTTCAAAACAATTATTGTACAAAATCTAGTATATCTCAATAGATACCAATTTTTATTTTTAAAATGAAAGTTCACATATTTATATGATTATTTTGATATAAATGATATTATATCAATAATAAAAAATTGATATTATCCAATGATTAATTTTTCCTATTTTATTTATATATTAAAAATACTGGGAACAAGTTAAATATCATATAAATATACTAGCTGTATTATGATATCATAATGACCCAAAAGTAATGTAATAAATAATATAAAAGGAAAACCAGACCCAACCAATTATACCAATTAAATTAATGTGATTTTATGTTTATTTTATTTATTTCATGAATCCACTTTGAATCATCAATAACCAATAATATATCTTCAGGTTTTAGAATAATTTCACTAAGAGTGTGAATCACTTCCACATCAAAAAGGGTGTTAATTTATTAATTTCAATCCTTAGCCTCATAAAATAATGAATATCGCTCCATTTTTTAATAAATCATGGGAAATCCATGGGAATGGTTGTGGGTTGTGTTATTTTATTATATCAAGTCCAAAACCTTTGATTGAGAAATGATAATGAATTCCCACCTCAATTCCAATATAAAACCACCCATGCACCCATATCTCTTCACTAATTTTTTTGGAGAAATGAAATACTCTTCTATTACCTCTATAGAGCCTTCCCAAGGTTCCCCCATGCTCTCAAGAATCCCCTACCATGCATATCGAGTAACACTCTCAAGGTAAGGGATCCTCTCGTTCACCAATTTATTAAAGATTATATATAATCATATTCTATCTTATTCGAATTAATAATGTTGGGATATGCCTTTCCATGTATATATTACAGCCCATCTGATTTAAATATGAGTAGTTTCCCTTCTACCTCTCATTAAAATGATTTATGATTATTTTTTTTGACACCGTTATGTTACAAAAATTTCAACATGCTTTTCCATGCCCAAACAATTGTATAAGGAATATCATTCCCTTTTTAAATTAATGTTGGTCCGATTTTTATAATATACATCATTGACATGAGGAATACATGTATGTATTTCAAACTACATTATCATGGAAGAATATACGATGATGATTTAATTTAAATTGTATGACCTATATGGCACACTTAAGCATGAGAATGAAATGAAAGTAACGAGTAGGCACAAAATTATATGTACCTCCAATGAATTAAATAATTTTTATTATCCTAAGATATTTTTTTTTGAAATGGAGTAAAACTAATTCCATTATGTTTCATTTTCCAACACGATGTCTTGGAATTTATCCTTGACCTATGTTTATGATGGAATGTTTTAAGATGTTTCCATATTTACAATGTTTCCTTTATGTTTATAATCCTATATCATTACTCATTACCAGATTTATGATTTTTTCTCCTTTTATTCTCCATTTATATAACTCTTTAATATAATATATTATCTTCATCATTTTATCTCTTGTTTATTCCATTATTGGTCATTCTACCTCAGACATTTCTTATGCATGTCCCCTAGTTATCCAATACAATTTTAATTTTTATGGAATATTATGATAACTTTTATTTTGTTTTCAAAAGAGAAGATATATTATCTATTTTAGGTTTTTATATATTGTACCTTTTTGGAAATGAAACTAGATTCCTCGACCTTTTGGGTTGTGTTATCTGAAATATTTTGTAATAAATCATGAATTAATCTGTAATAAAGAGGTGAGTTATTCTAGGTTCATGGTATTATAGGTGTTTTATAGTGGTGTACATGGGAATTAATTTTTAAAAAAAGAATATTATATCAGGAATGGATTACATGATTTTAATTAGTGAATTAAATCATGTAAAACTAGTGAATTCATGGATTGTGTTTGGTTGAGTTGTCAAATACAAAATTTATCCAAGATAGGAAAGTTCAATTCAACATGTGAATTAAATTAAATGATGATGTGAAATAAATTTTAATTTAAGATTTGAGTTTTGTAAAATAAATGTATTACTTGTACAGAAATGGTTCCACATTGGGATAAGAATGGGTTCCATGTTATAAAAGTAATTTCCTCAGACATTTTTATTCAATTCGGATATTCCCCTATTCTTTTAATATAGGAAAAACATAGTTTCACTAAGGAGATATTCTATCACCCATCTACCTTTGTTCAATCCTTGGGTTCCATTGGATTCCAAATAGATATTTTTGGTATGTTCTTCCCTCATTCATATGGTTTTCCTTCCATTAAACTTCACAAATCTGGTGTTGTGGTTCAGTTGCATTTTGGTGTGTGTATATGTTGAATTTTCTAACAACCATTTTATCTTATATAGGTTGATCATTGAGTTCCTTGTGAGATGTTGGTTTCTGGTAAGTTTCTTCTTCTTCCTATTGTGTATATTGGGATCAAAAATCTTCCATGATGTATGGGTGTAA
This sequence comes from Viscum album, assembly GCA_963277665.1. Classification (NCBI taxonomy): domain Eukaryota; kingdom Viridiplantae; phylum Streptophyta; class Magnoliopsida; order Santalales; family Viscaceae; genus Viscum; species Viscum album. Next base: position 894,271,078 of record OY728121.1, on the reverse strand, counting down.
CACCCCAGGTAAATAAAGAATATGACATTTTCATATTTATCCATATTTGTGAATAAAATATTAATATTACTTTAAAGGGGACGCTATGCTCGATGGCGTACCCAATACGCAACAACGTGTTTCTTGGGAATCTTGCGTTGCACTCTAATAATAATATAATATTATTTTAAATGGTAGTTAACGCCTAGCTGTTGTAATGGTGGGAATTAACGGAACTAACAACAAAATTATTATATATGTTTGTCAAATATTTTTACTTTTATCCAATAAATGTTAGAGGATTAAAAATGCGAATGAATCCAATTTTAAGCGTAAACATTCTAATATTCTTTAAAAGGTCGATTAAGCGCCTTTTGATGACGAACCTCTTTTAAATACACTTTTTGACACTTTTATGTGTTAGATTTGACAAAATAAAATTCTTCTTTAGAATCAGGATATCAAAATTTACTTTGTGTAAATTTTTGGTATTTTTCCGAGAAAGTTCATTTTTTAATGAATAGTGAAAAATGTTGTATTTTAATTCAAAACCTATTTTTAATCCAATTTATTTATATGATTATATTATATTTTGAATTGGTTTTAAAGTGAAATTATAATATATTTTTACCATTTAATACAATAGTGGTCGTTGGAATTAATTTCATCTTGAAATTGGACTTAAACTAGTGTCAATCTTTTGATACTAATTGTTTAATAACAACATGCTATTTGCTCTGACAACGGGAATTAATTTTTAAATTTATTAATGTAACTTATATGTTTTTAATTTTGTAAAATAGACATCATTTTTGAATTCATAATATCAAATATAGATTAGGGTGAATTTTTGGTATTTTTCTAGAAAACTTCAATTTTTGATGAATAGTGAAACCACTAAGTGGTACTTAAAAAACTGATTTTTCGTTTAAATGAAATTTTACAACCTCTGTGTTTTGAATTTCAAAAATCCGACATACATGGTTTTCATTAAGAAGTAAAATGTGGTTCAATGGTATTAAAATAATTTTTTGGTGAATAGTAACTTTTAAGTTTTAATCGCGATAGAGGTAATTAGTGTAGTTTAATGTAAAAATAATGTATTAATAATATGAAATGACCTAGAAACATGTCTTACCCTCATTGGATGAGTCATGGCCGACCAAGACAATTCATGGGTCAACTTGGGGACCCCATGGAGCCACTTTGTTTGGAAAATGACATTAATACCTTTTTATGTAAAGTTACAATTAAAATGTCACAAACATGTGTTGTTTTACTAAATAAATTTTTACATGGGGTTATACAAGTAATATTTTTGACTATAAATATTCATTATAAAGATAAAAAGATTTCCTAAATCATGATATTTTTTTAGAATTTTTATACACTAAATAAATTAAATTATGAATGACACCATGATGGAGCAGCGATTACCTCATTATTTAACGATTTAAATAAAATGAAAAGATAATTTGAAATTTAAGTATTACACTTGTCAAAAACCTATTGTATGGGTGTATTTCACAACCTTATCACCTTATCCTTGAAAGATATCATTTTTACACCTTTTAAATCCGAAAATCATTTTATAATAAAGTAATATTTTATAACTTTCCAAGAGTGCCCCTCCTCCTCCTCTTATAAAAGGCCCTCACCTCTACCACATTACACACACCTCTCAAGCCTTTGGCTCGGACAACCCCTGCCCATTTAATCTCTCCAAATCTCTATCTTCATCATTGAAGCCTCAATTTGGGCATAATCCTTTCCAAGGAAGCCTTTGATCTCAAATCAAAGAGAGTTACCCGATTTAAAGGTAGTGTCCTCTCTTGTGTCCTTATGTTTTATTTTTCTTCTCCAACACTCTAAAATCTTTTTATTCCTTTATTTTGTAACAACAACAGTATATTACATATACTAGGATGTTTTTATGTGAAGTATTTGATCTAAAATTACACACACCTTCGTCTAATGGTAAAAGAACATACTGTTTCTATGGATGGAGAATTTCTGCCTCACGAAACAATGATTGTTCAATCTTCTCTTAACACCTTTCATGGTGGCCATTATGATGTCACAATATTTTATATATGATATATATGATATTTATGTTTTCTATATTCTTCTTAATTTTATATTTAAAACATGACTTTATGCTTTTCATGTTGTGCAAATGCGATATCTTCATACGAGGAAGTGTGGACTACCGCCCCCTCAAGTGATGTGACTCGTTCATGAAATGCATGGAATGTATAAAGAATGAAATTAATGAACATATGTGACCTATATAACATATATATTATACTGGAATTATAATATATATATCTCTCAATTATTTTTAATTCCATTAATATGACAAAGAAATGAAAGTAGCGTTCATGCGTACGTACGACCTACCGTCTCCATGAACAATGAATTTCATTTCTTTTTATCTCCAAATGTTATGGAGTAGTATAAAATGAATATGTACTGGATATATATGATATTTAAATCATCCTTACTATTCTATATATGATTTACTTATAACCACATGGACAATCATTTTCAAACAATTTCATTTTTGACTCATGTACCAAACATCGAAAAAAACATCTGATATGAACTCACATTATTAACCAATTATTATAACATTATAATATGTGATATGAAATGAATAATAATATTTAAAAGAGGTAATCAAAAAATTATAAATTTACCAAAGTTTATTATTCAGGAATATAAAGAAACAAACAAGACAAGTCGGACTTGAGGTAAGGGATCCAAACTCTCTCGTTCTTTTTAAGTAATCTCTTTTATGTCATTTCTTATAATCTCATCATTCTTATGTTTGAGATGTCCTTTTATATTAATAATACTGTAATTTTTTTGTTCATTTTATCAGAGACCCTATTTGATCTCATAAATCCATTTTTTAGAATTATTAAGTGGCGTCGTTAGGCTGCCGAATTTTCGTAAGGGATTTTCATCTCACTTTTATTCCCGTGAGATTTATGCTACATTTGCCACAATTTCCTTTGAGTGGTGTATGTACTGAACATTATTCAATTATTTGTGTAATATAATTTCATTTATGAGTATTTACATCAATTATTTATAGTCCTTCTTTCATGGGTTGTACGTTTCGAAAGTTACCCAAGTCGGTAAGGGAACCTTTCACGCTCCTCTTTTTAAAAGACTTCTTTTGTTATGTCTTTTAATTTACATCTTATTATGTTGGGATATGTTCTTATATATCCTTATCGATGTAAAGTTTATGTACAAGTGTTGAGATACCATTCTCTCTCTCATCGACTAAATTTCTGAATTTTGATGTGACGCCCTTAGGCTGTCAAATTTTGTCAAGGGAACACCTTAACCCAATTTCGATTTCTTTGGGTTCAACCAGTAATTCTTGAACATGTCATCCTATGAATATGTGTGAATGACCTTTGATTGTTTCACACTTAATATCCACTTATATTGGGTGTATTTATATTTCTCACACATAATTATGTGATAGATTTATCCTAAATTTAAGGATACCATCTTTATAAAGGTTTTCATCTCAATTTACATTTACATTGAGATTTTATTGTTGTTATGCACCAATTCACTGTTATATGGTGAGTATAATGTCCTTTGACATATTATATCATGAATCCCTTTATTCTCATGATATTATAATGTTATTATTAAATGTTATTCCGCAATTATTTGTATTCAAGAGTCTCTCATTTTGTTAAAAACTCTTTAACAAAAATATCGTCTTAAATGTTTTAAAGATTTATTATTATAAATCTCTATCTTTAATGTCCATGTTTTCAAAATGGTTTCTAGTGATTATTTATATGGAAATTAATGTTTTAAAATTATAATTCCATCAAAATCTTCAAAGTGGTATGGGACACTTTGATTCAAAAATCTCTTTAAAATGGTTTTTCAAAATGGATTGATTAATTAAATATCTTGGAATTACTTATTGTGATTGAAAATGAAATGTTGTTATTGAAATGTTTATATTTTCAATATTTTATGTATAATGATGGTACTTGGACATTTTATGGGTGGTTACATGATAAAACATATGATGGGTGGTGCCGTGAATACCAGGACAGGTGGTTACATTATAACCTCCAATTCATTGGGTATGGAAGTCTGCCGTATGGCTATTCCATTAAGTATGTGTGGAAGTCGACCGTATGGTTATTCCATTTACGTATGTGTATGTCCCAAGTTACCTTTATATGTTATGTGTTATTTATATGGGTTTTATGGTAATCTTTTGGTTACAAAAGGGTAAGTAATGGTCTTTTAGTCAGTGAAGAGTTTTTACTACTTCATAAGGGTGAAAAGTATTACTTTGGTAAAGTATTCATGGTTTACTTGTTGTTTTAAAAAACTAACAGTTTTCCTTCTTTGTGTATCCTTTACTGGGCTTTTTATGCTCATCCCAAGTTTTTGAAATGTTTTTCACTGGACTTAAAGATGAATAGGGTCAAGGATGGGATCAAGGAAAGACATGCTATCTAAAACGTGGAACTAGACATGTTTCTTTTTAAGTTTTTTTATGTTATGGAAACTTAGTATAAGTGTCTACTATGTAATCTTTTGTGATGTAATATTTTTGGCCTAATTCTCTAAAACTCTAAACCTGAAAATATCCTCAATGTGAATTATTCATTTAATTCAATATTAAGTAATGTTTAAGGCCTGGGCCTTATAGTTGGTATCAGAGGTCGGTTTAGATAACTTTAGAGGTTAGGGTATTCTTTAAGCATAAGTGACATTACCATAATGGATAGGATTTCAGAAACAGTCATATATTTTAGATAAAGTTAATGAGTAAGTATATGTAAGTGTTTATCTTCCTCATTAGTACATGATAATTTTGTTGATATACTCACACTGACATTTCTGGTTTTATTAAGTGAGGGATCTAGAAGGCACCAAAGTGACAATGAGTTTGAAGGAAACTGTGGTGGTTCTCTGATTAAGAGACCAGATGAAATGGGGGATTCAATGAGGAAACTTGTGGTTGTTCTAAACCAGCTATCAAGGAGTCATGATCAACCACTTGAACCCGGGTGAGTTATCTAATGCATCATGTATGAGAGAACCAACACGATGCAGAAGTTCATGTAATAATTATAAAGGTAACCATTAGGGTTTATATGATCCTTACTTTTGAGATAATTATGGGTTACTATATGTTATGATGGAAAATGAAAGGCATGAGATAAACTTGAGGTTAAATTATGTTATGATTATTTTTGAAGATTTTATCTCGTTTTTTGGAATGTTTTAAGAATTATATAGTTTTAAAAAAAGGACAACACACAGACCGTGTGACAACCCGTCGCGTCAGACAAAGCTGCGGGAATCGAACCCACAACCAAAGTGTGACTGGTATTTATTGCCTACCACTGGACTATGTGAAGTCCCTGGTTAGTTTGACTAATTATTTTTAGTTAGATGATTTTAGGAATCAAGAGTAAGTTTATTTTTTTGTTATCTATGGAAATGATTAACCTATCATCAAGGATATGTGAATAGGTTAATTAATTTTCAATATGAGAATTTAAGAGCAACTGATGTTATTTGGAGATACAAGTTAATTTGTACCTTGGAAGACTATGTGATTAAATCCTTCAAATATTTGGGTTTGAATCTTAGTTTGGTTTACTTTGAAGAATTGTATGGAAAATTGTTTATCGAATGGTCTTCGTTGAACTTTGGGTTTTTTTGGACAAATTTTGGAGATTAAGAATAGATTTTCTTTTTATAAAGGATTATACTTTTGTGGATTATCTGATCTCATACTAAAAAATTTGGTTTCGGTTAAGGTCTAATGACATGGGAAATATATCTCTCTATTTTGTGGATTAGGTGATTCTATAGAAGTTTATTATAACTCTCTTAATGTAAACAAGTCATCTTGAATACTCATCTTTTGGGGAAAGTATGAGTTTGTGTAAGAAATCTAGTAAAAGTTGAAAGTCAACATGACAAGTAAGTATGTTTCCTTAAGATCAAAAATAAATTCCTCAATGAAAAGCAACTTAAAGAAAAAATGTTTTCTATTAACTTTTCCTACTAGGGAATCGAATACAGTTTAACCCATCACAGGTTTTTGATTTTCTTATGGTTAACTTTCTCCTAGACATGTTTACTATCACTCTCCCTCAGAACAAGAACCCTTGTTTTTTTTCTTCCATGTCCATATTTTCCTACATGGAATCCTAGTATGGGTTAACTCAGGTGACCTTTGTAATTCTCTTTATTTATTTTAAAGTGATAGTTTTACTGACTCTTATTACGATGTGGGATTTCCAATGAAGTTTCTAAGCCCAATTTTAAAAATTATGAGGCCGCAATTCCCAAAAGGGGGGAAGGATGTAACACCCCAGGTAAATAAAGAATATGAAATTTTCATATTTATCCATATTTTTGAATAAAATATTAATATTACTTTAAAGGGGATGCTATGCTCGATGACGTACCCAATACACAACAACGTGTTTCTTGGGAATCTTGCGTTGCACTCTAATAATAATATAATATTATTTTAAATGGTAGTTAACGCCTAGCTATTGTAATGGAGGGAATGAAAGGAACTAACTACAAAATTATTATATATGTTTGTCAAATATTTTTACTTTTTTCCAATAAATGTTAGAGGATTAAAAATGCGAATGAATCCAATTTTAAGCGTAAACATTCTAATATTCTTTAAAAGGTCGATTAATCGCCTTTTGATGAAGAACCTCTTTTAAATACACTTTTTGACTCTTTTATGTGTTATATTTGACAAAATAAAATTCTTCTTTAGAACCGGGAAATCAAAATTTACTTTGTGTAAATTTTTGATATTTTTCCGATAAAGTTCATTTTTTAATGAATAGTGATAAATGTTGTATTTTAATTCAAAACATCTTTTTAATAAATTTTTTTTATATGATTAGATTATCTTTTGAATTGGTTTTAAAGTGAAATTAGAATATATTTTTACCATTTAATCCAATTGTGGTCATTGGAATTAATTTCATCTTGAAATTAGACTTAAACTAGTGCCAATCTTTTGATACTTATTGTTTCATAAAAACACATTATTTGCTCTGACAGCGGGAATTAATTATTAAATTTATTAATGTAACTTATTTGTTTTGAAATTTTTAAAATAAACATCATTTTTGAATTCTGAATATCAAATATATCTTAGGGTGAATTTTTGGTATTTTTCTGGAAAACATCAATTTTTGATGAATAGTGAAACCACTAAGTGGTACTTAAAAAACTGATTTTTCGTTTAAATTAAAATTTTACCACCTCTGTGTTTTGAATTTCAAAAATCTGACATACATGGTTTTCATTAAGAAGTAAAATTTGGTTCAATGGGATTAAAATAATTTTTTGGTGAATAGTAACTTTTAAGTTTTAATCGCGATTAGAGGTAATTAGTGTAGTTTAAGGTAAAAATAATGTATTAATAATATGAAATGACCTAGACACATGTCCTACCCTCATTTGATGAGTCATGGACAACCACTAAAATCCATGGGTCAACTTGGGGACCCCATGGAGCCACATTGGTTGGAAAATGACATTAATACCTTTTTATTTAAAGTTACAATTAAAATGTCACAAACATGTGTTGTTTTACTAAATCAATTTTTACATGGGGTTATACAAGTCATATTTTTGACTATAAATATTCATTATAAAGATAAAATTATTTCATACATCATGATAGTTTTTTTATAATTTTTAGACACTAAATAAATTAAATTATTTATGACACCATGATGATGCAGCGATTACCTCATTATTTAACGATTTAAATGAAATGAAAAGATAATGAGAAATATAAGTCTTACACTTGTCACAAACCTATTGTATGGATGGATTTATAAACCTTATCACCTTATCCTAGAAATATATCCTTTTTAGACCTTTTAAATTCGAAAATCATTTTATAATAAAGTAATATTTTATAAGTTTCCAAGAGTGCCCCTCCTCTCCTCTTATAAAAGGCCCCCACCTCTACCACCTTACACACACCTCTCAAGCATTTGGCTCGGCCGAAACCTGCCCATTTCGTCTCTCCACATCCATATCTTCATCATTAAAGCCTCACATTGGTCAGAATCCATTGCAAGTAAGCCTTTGAGCTCAAATCAAAGAGAGTTACCCGATTTAAGGGTAGTGTCATCTCTTGTGTCCTTATGTTTTATTTTGCTTCTCCAACCCTCTAAAATCTTTTTATTCATTTATTTTGTAACAACAACAGTATATTAAATATACTAGGGTGTGGTTATGTGAAGGATTTGAGCTACACTTATACACAACTTCGTCTAATGTTTAAAGAACATACTGTTTCTGTGGATGGAGAATTTCTGCCTCACGAAACGATGATTGTTCAATATTCTCTTAACACCTTTAATGGTGACCATTATGATGTCAAAATATTTTATATATGGTATATATGGTATTTATGTTTTCTATATGCTTCTGAATTGTATATTTAAAAAATTACTTTATGATTTTCATGTTGTGCAAATGCGATAATTTCATACGAGGAAGTGTGCACTACCGCCCCCTCAAGTGATGTGACTTGTTCATGCAGTACATGGAATGTATAAAGAATTAAATTAATGAAAATATGTGACATATATAACATATATATTATACTGGAATTATAATATATATCTCTCTCAATTATTTTTAATTACATTAATATGACAAAGAAATAAAAGTAGCGTTCATGCGTACGTACAGCCTACCGTCTCCATGAACGGTGCATTTCATTTCTTTTTATCTCCAAATGTTATGGAGTAGTATAAAATGAATATGTACTGGATATATATGATATTTAAATCATCATTACTATTCTGGATATTATTTACTTATAATCACATGGACAATCATTTTCAAACACGTTCATTTTTTACTCATGTACCAAACATCGACAAAAATGTCTGATATGAACTCACATTATTAACCAATTATTATAACATTATAATATGTGATATGAACTGAATAATAATATTTAAAAGAGGTCACTAAGAAATTATTAATTGAAAAATTTTATTATTCAGGAATATAAAGAAACAAACAAGACAAGTCGGACTTGAGGTAAGGGATCCAACCTCTCTCGTTCTTTTTAAGTAATCTCTTTTATGTCATTTATTATAATCTCATCATTCTTATGTTTGGGAAGTAATTTTAAATTCATCATAATGTAATTTTTTTTGTTCATATTATGAGAGACCCTATTTGATCTCATAAATCCATTTTTTGGAAGTATTAAGTGGCGCCATTAGGCTGCTGAATTTTCGTAAGGGATTTTCATCTCACTTTTATTCCTCTGAGATTTATGCTACATTTTCCACCATTTCCTTTGAGTGGTGTATGTACTGCCCATTATTCAAATATGTGTGTAATATAATTTCGTTTATGAGTATTTACACCAATTATTTATAGTCTTTCTTTCATGGGTTGTACGTTTCGAAAGTTACCCAAGTCGGTAAGGGAACCTTTCACCCTCCTCTTTTTAAAAGACTTATTTTGTTATGTCTTTTAATTTACATCTTATTATGTTGGGATATGTTCTTCTATATCCTTATCGATGTAAAGTTTATGTCCAAGTTTTGAGATACCATTCTCTCTCTCATCGACTAATTTTCTGAATTTTGATGTGACGCCCTTAGGCTGTCGAATTTTTATAAGGGAACGTCTTAACCCAATTTTGATTTCTTTGGGTTCAACCAGTACTTCTTGAACATGTCATCCTATGAATATGTGTGAATGACCTCTGATTGTTTTACAATTAATATCCACTTATATTGGGTGTATTTATATTTCTCACACATAATTATGTGATAGATTTATCCTTAATTTAAGGATACCATCTTTATAATGGTTTTCATCTCAATTTACATTTCCATTGAGATTTTATTGTTGTTATGCACCAATTCACTCTTATATGGTGGGTATACTGTCCTCTGAAATATTATATCATGAATCCATTTATTCTCATGGTATTATAAAGTTATGATTAAATGTTATTCTGCAATTATTTGTATTCAAGAGTCTCTCATTTTGTTAAAAACTCTTTAATAAAAATATCGTCTTAAATGTTTTAAAGATTTATTATTCTAAATCTCTATCTTTAATGTCCATGTTTTCAAAATGGTTTTTATTATTTATTTATATGGACATTAATGTTTTAAAATTATAATTCCATTAAAATCTTCAAATTGGTATGGGACACTTTGATTCAAAAATCTCTTTTAAATGGTTTTTGAAAATGGATCGATTAATTCAATATCTTGGAATTACTTATTGTGATTGTAAATGAAATTTTGTTATTGAAATGTTTATATTTTCAATATTTTATGTTTAATGATGGTACTTGGACATTTTACAGGTGGTTACGTGATAAACCATATGACGGGTGGTGCCGTGAATACCAGGACAGGTGGTTACGTTATAACCTCCAATGCATTGGGTATGGAAGTCAGCTGTATGGCTATTCCATTAAGTATGTGTGGAACTTGACCGTATGGTTATTCCATTTACATATGTTTATGTACCAAGTTACCTTTATATGTTATGTGTTATTTATATGGGTTTTATGGTAATCGTTTGGTTACAAAAGGGTTAGTAATGGTCTTTTAGTCAGTGAAGAGTTTTTACTACTTCATAAGGGTGAAAAGTATTACTTTGGTAAAGTATTCATGGTTTACTTGTTGTTTTGAAAAACTAACAGTTTTCCTTCTTTGTGTATCCTTTACTGGGCTTTTTATGCTCATCCCAAGTTTTTGAAATGTTTTCCAAAGGACTTAAAGATGAACAGGGTCAAGGATGGGATCAAGGAAAGACATGCTATCTAAAACATGGAACTAGACATGTTTCTTTTTAATTTTTTTTATGTTATGGAAACTTAGTAGAAGTGTCTACCATGTAATCTTTTGAGATGTAATATTTTTGAACTAATTATCTAAAACTCTAAACCTGAAAAGATCCTTAATGTGAATTATTCATTTAATTCAATATTAAGTAAGGTTTAAGGCCTGGGCCTTATAATGGGACCCTTGTTCATACCTATTTATGTCGTATTTGTGAGATCTAAAAGAATTTTACAACCTTTGGGGGAATATTATGGTTTGGAAAAATGAGATAATTAATTGGGGTGTATAAAATATACGTGTATGGGTAGTTATATGATTATTTAATTTTTTGATATATGTTTTTCTTTTCTTTTTGCAATTCTGTTGCTAATTATGAAAATAATGGTAGTTCAGAGACTTTTTTGAAATATATTTAGTCTGTAGTAATGAACCATCATGTGTTATTGTGTGATTTCACCCTATATAAGTTGTTAATGAATGTATAATTTTCTAAAAATATGTTTCATTTGTTCATATAGTTTATGTGACAATATCCATTAAAAATAAAGATGATATGTGATAATTACCTTAATTAACCGGGGAAGTCAGTTTTTGTTGTTGTTATGAGTTTGTGATAGTTGTGTTTTCCCAACATGGTTGGGATATTTTCAGGTGATGATAGTTATCGGATGGGTTGTGTAGTACCTAGGACAGTGACACAGTGGTTGGTTATCATTAATGTAATTTCGGAATTTCTGTGATGAGGCACAATGTTTGTGGTAGTGGTTGTTGCACATTAGATCTGGAGAAATGGTTGTTGCGTAGTGGTTGTGACCATATGTTTGTAGTGTAGGTGATATAGAATAGTGGTTCTGGCACAATGGTTTTGAAATAAAGTTTGTGGTGTAGTGGTTGTGGCATAGTGGTTGTGGATCAGTAATCATAACACAGTGGTTGTGGTTCACATGATTTTTTTGGTTTGTGGTGATAATGTTATATGAAGGTTTTGTTTTTATATGTCTCATCATATGTGACGTGATGAAAATGGTAAATTTTTTGGTGTTGTGGAGGTGGTTGTTTGAGTTGGAACAATTGTAACATGGTGTAGTTGAGATAGTTGACTGGTAACACATGGGATGAACTATGTTGATAAACAAATCCAAATGGGATAATAAATAAATAAGATATACTTGAAATAAATTTTTGGTAGTTGGTAACAAAATTTAATAAATATATATTATTTAAAAGGAAATTAAATGGATAAAAAATAAATATCATGTCCTTATAATTAATAGTAGGAATTGTTGTGCGGAAATTTGTTTTAGTTGTCCAGTGTGTTGAATTTAATGGTGGTAGAAGTTGTGATGGTTGGTTTGTTTTGAGAGAGTAATGTTGATTTGTACCCATAGTATGGGTTTATCATCATATCTATATATCAGGTATGTTTATGTTATCTTTTATGGCCCCCAACCGAGTTGGATAACCTTACCAACACTGAATGGTGTTGCGTTCTAGCTATTTTCCCCAATATCTAGTATGATAGTGATTCGAATAGATGGATACCCCCTTCCACCATTACATCATTCCCCACTAATGTGTTATCCCATTTTTTTATTTGATGGAGTGATGTGACATGATGAGATATGATTTTCTACGATGTATCTTCCTAATATTCTATAGGTCTGAAATGATATGGTGTGGTGTGGTATTTGGTAGTGTTCATGTGTGTTAGGATGAGGGCACAAGTTTGATGTCTATCAGGATTAAGAAACAATAATATTAAAATTATGGTTATGTTGTATTGTACCATGTATCATTGGGAAATATGTGATGTGATATCATGGATATGATGTGTGGCCCATGTGTTTATCAGTAGGATGTGATGTGAATTTATGTGTATACTAGGTGTTTGTGGGTGGGTTGTAATGTTATGTGATGAGATATGTGTGGAATATATTGGATAATATGGAGTTTGACAATTTATTATGAGACAATCAAGTAATTGGGTGAAGCAGCTATGGGGAACCATTATTTTTTATGATCTTAATGCTATAATATTATATTGGATGTGTTATTTTGTGAGCAATCCATGTTGAAGATGATTTTCTATATATGACCTATATAGGTTCTTATTGGTTATTTTTTCACTAGATAATTATTATAATCTATTCAAATGTGCACGTTAGGCCTTGGTTATGTCCCTATTGAGTGTTAAGGTTATACACAACAAGCCTATGTAATCATTTTTCATGTTTAAAGGAGGACTTTGGGGACTGAAAAGACATTACTATAAAGTTCGAATCTATTGTTTAGTCGTTGTTGTAGACTTTCCTTTTTTGAGTTTACTGTTAGATAGTTTACATTTCATTAGTTCAACTTTATTCATGTACTATGGGATGTGTTTTAGTTAACACCCCAATTTCTTCAAGATTGCATTATTGATTTTTAATCCTATCATTTGATCATATATCATTTATAAATGTGAATGAGTATAGTATTTTGGTATTTCGATAACCTTGTTATTAATTTCAAACATATGGCCTACTGGGGGGGGGGTCAGGGTTCATTATATATCTCCCATCATTATGGTATTTTTGGTGGTATGGTTCATGAAAGAGTGTTATTAGATGTGATCATTGAGATGTAGGATGATGGATGGAATTTAAATTGTTAGGATTTTGTGGGTTGGAATGGAAACAGTTATAGTTGACCTTGCTCCATGACATAGGCCAGGGAAACGAGAATGGGCATGTGATTTTATCCCCCCCTATGATCCAATGCATGGACAATGATCTTATTGAACAACCAAATTACATTTACTGGTTTTCTGAGTAGAGAACAATGAGTGGTACATTTATCTTGATGACATGATTTGGTGTTTTAGTTGGATTATTTTGGAAATACACAATTAATTACATAAATTTTATTTCATGAAATTCCATGATTTTGTGATTAGGATGTTTGCATTATTTTCATGAATGGATCATGTTCGTTATCCTAGAGTTTATCTGAAATTTTATGTTTAGTAGGCTGATCTGGATGGATGTCGAAGGGTTGAACAAACAGGGGAGGATGATTTATGGTGTTGATCATTTCATGACAATCATCTATACAGTTTGAGTAAGTATAAGGGGGAAACCCTGACATGGACAATGGATGGTGGATGGAGGATCTAGAGATCACCTTTGATCTTATCTGAGCATGAGATGTGTTACTGTCACAAACCGTCCCCCAGGGCCCGTATCGTGACTACCTAAGGCCCGCCATCCATAGGCCAGGGGCTGGAGAATAGCACCAAAGGCGTATTTCCCTAAAACTGGGAAGGCATTGACTTTATAGAATGTGAACACACAACCAGAGTAAAAGCGGAAGAAAAAACTAAGCAAAACTGTATAACAAGTGTACTGAAAGTAAAGGGGGCCAGAATACAAGACCAATTATAAAGTACAAATACAACTGAAAACAAGTACAACTAAAAGGGACAAACAGCTAAAAAGTGAAAGAAGCTCCTGGATCGTCCTCCAGGATTCCTACCTGAAGGGTAGGTACAGATGGCCTCCTCAGCACTCCACACCCATCAGACTCCACCATGTACAGATATGTCGTAAGGTCCTCCTCTGGGTATCGTCCTGTCATAGTGCTCTCGGCCTCCGTCAGCGATGACCGTCGTCTGCATCCAACACAACGAGGTGCGGGCATAGCCCATGAAGGGGTGAGTATAATGATACTCAATAGGGACACCGAGACCCTCAAGGTCACAGAAAATACAACAAGAATAAACCAAAAAGTATGATTTCAATGGATAACCATTACTTATGTATATGCACATACATATCCTTATGTTATCAAGTAACTCATATCAATCATGAGGAAAACACAAAGTTTATTGACTCAGCTCAAACCATGATTTTCATTAATGAAACCACGGATGCTGGAGAACTCCTCCTCTATCGAGTACAGTGGCCCTATCGTGACTCCGAGGCACTACTCACTATCCTTAGACTACTGAGTTACTCCTCCTCTCGAGTACCATGGGATAGCTACGTCACACAAAGATGCTTCCCACATGGGGTCTGTCGCCTCACACAGTAGTGCTCCCCCTAATAGCCTAGAGAGGTACTCTTCTATCGAGTACCGCGGGTCTGCCGCCTCACACAATGGCTCTCCTCCACCATGGGTCTACCGCCTCACATAATAGCACTCCCCACTGGGCTAGTCGAGTCAATATGAATCGAATTGGTGAAGCAGTTGTTAGGTCTCAACCAGCTACTAGGTCTCCGTACTCTGCCCGCTCGTCTCCGGGAGGGTCCGCTCCATGAGCTACAAGAAGATAATCCAAGTTTCACTAAGTCCCACGAAGAAGTATCTCAAAGGTCTGCCATGTCATAAGGGTGTCAAAGTAATAGACAGTGCGTCAATCGAACGCCCGGTCTGTTAGTTATTAGCATTTTAGTCCCAGGGTTCAGGTTGGATTCGTGTAAGAACCAACCTGACCGTGACTCAACTATACCCTGAACTCCAGTGGGGTATACTCAAAGGTAAGGCTATGCTCCAAGAATACAAGCACCGATGACACTTCATCAAAAGGATATCTGTTGCCAAAGATATGGCCCAAGAATGTAAAGGAAGTAGTATGGGCTCGGGTCTGGTTCGACATAGTTGGACCGACTCAGCCCAACCCAGTCTGGGACAACCTGGTCTGGGTCGACCCAGATTGACTTTCTAGGTTTGACCCGGCCGGTTGGGCGGTTCATTCTACTCAGTTCGGCCTAGTCCGTTGGGCCGGGCCCAGTGGACTGCGTGGACAATTCGAGCTGAGAGTTGCCACATGGGCGACTCAGCCCTAAGGCCAGTGGCAGGTTCGGTCGGAGCCACGAGGGGCGCGAATCAAGTAGCTCGGCCTGAGAGGCCAGAGGCAGGCCGCGTGGGGTGCGGGTAGACCACAGGGGCGCGAGTAGGGTGGGGGGTGTGCCGGGAGGGGTGTAGTAGGGCGCGGGGGCGCCGAGCAGATTGTTGGGGCGCGCGGGTAAGGCACTGGGGTGCGCGGGCAATGTGTCGGGACTCGCAGGGTAGGGCGGCCTGAGCGTGGGGGCACCGGGGGGGGGGGGGGGGCGTCAGGTAGGAGGCCTGGGCACTGGGGGGCGTCGGGCAGGTGGCCAGGCACCGGGCAGGGCACAGAGCACGTGTCGAGGGTGCCAGCGGGCCGGGAAGGCTGCGGTTTCGGCCGTGGCACGTCCTGGGCAGCGCGCGGGTTGGTTGGTCGGGCGTCAGTCAGACGACGACACGGTTCGCGGAGGCCGCATGTAGCACAACATTTATTTTCCGTCTTCGTCGCCGTCACCTCATTGCCATTCCGTCGTTACTTCACCATCGACTCAAGGTTCCAACACCAAAAAGGTTGCAGAGGGGTCAGTACATATTTGTTCAGCCTGAACCCTCCACGTTAGAATGATAGAAAGAGGATCATGAAGTTGATTCAACATGAGAGGATAAAGCATTAAACAACTTAAAACACACCCCAACCTTTTTAATTTTCGGTCATTTGTTCATCAAGGGGTAAGACAATTTCGTTTTCGTTCATCGTACACTTCCACTTCCGAGCTCGTGCGTCAGTCCGTTGACGACGAAGAGGAATGAAGAAGAGTCCTCGAAGAGATCCCACGTTGGAAGGGGTTTCGAGGAAGAAGCCGAGGAAAAAGCATCATCGCTGGTGTCTTTGCGTTCTTCGTTGGAGGATTCAGTTCTCCCAAGAACTCCACTAAAAAGAGAATAAACGTGCCAAAATAATAGAGTTTAATCTATTATGCCTGTTAGTGTGAATTAATTAAGTGGGCCCCCCTTAATTAAGTTCATGATGTTGGAACAATTATTCGAAATTAAAAAATTCATAAATGGAGGAGAGGGTTGACCAAATTAATTGCACAAGAGGTTGTCATGTTAAATTTGGGGATTTTCAAGGGGGTTAGATTCCAGGGTGGTCCCCACCTAATTAAACATGAAGAGGGTCAAGGGGGTTTCCTTCATTTAATTAGGGGTTTTGGGGAGGATTTATCCTCCTCCATTAAAATGGGAGTTAGATACCAATAGGCTCTCCCTAATTAATTAGGGAGAGTTGAGAGGTTTCCTCCCCTCCCATTAAATGGGGGTTAAGCCCCATGTGGACCCCACATCATAACCTCTCACGAGAGGTTATGCAGCTCAGGTGGTCCCCACCCCAATTATCCCCCCATGAGAGGTTAGGTTATGGTGGTCACACCACTAACTCCCATGTGGAGATTTTAACCAACTTTACCACATGGTGTGGGTTCAGCAAAAATAAAATAAGTTGTCACTCATTTTATTTTATTAATCCATGTGAAACCCAAAAACCAACTCTCATACTCGATCATTTGTCGTCGAGGTGAAAGTCTTCTTAAGTGAAAACTGGCATTGCGAGTTCAACGTTGCCCTCCGATTTCAATTCCGAGCACCTGGTCAAAAGTTATAAAAACCCACTCGTACTTTTACTAAACGTACCGAAAAAAAACTTCAAAAATTGATTCCGGGAACACCGGGCCTCGGAATCAAGTGCCGTAAAAATTTGCAGACTTGTAAAATTCCCATATATATAAAAACAATTTCCACGGGTATTCCAGGTCTTTATATTCTCCCCACCTTAGGGATTTACGTCCCCGTAAACTACAACTCACACTAAGGGAATAAATGGGGGTACTGAGAATGCATCTAAGCCTCCCTCTCCCATGTGCTCTCCTAAAGGTTCTAATGCTGTCAGCGAACACGCACTAGAGGAATAGATCATCCACGCAGGACCTGCTCTTATTGATCCTCAATCTCCATTGGAATCTCCGTGAAAGTTTCCTCGTCATCGATGTCCAGCTCCCCATGGTCGATGATGTGGGAAGGGTCATGCATGTATCTCCTCAGCTGGGATACGTGGAAGACGTCGTGCACCTGGTGAAACTGAGGTGCAAGAGCTAGGCAGTAATCCACTTCACTTACTCTGCTAAGAATCTGGAAAGGTCTGATGAACCTTGGAGATAACGTTCCGCCTCAGCCAAATCTTTGTAGGCATCCTCGAGGTGAGACACATAGGAAGACATGGTCTCCATCCTCCAACTCCAGAGGTCTCCATCTCCTACCAGCATAAGACTTCAGCCTGCTCTGTGCAGTCTTCATCTACTCCTGGATGTCTGTACCTTCTCCGTGGTAGCTCATACCATCTTTGGTCCCACTAGTGCTGACTCCCCTTGGTCTATCCAGCATAGTGGTGATCTGCAAGGTTGGCCATAAAAAGTCTCAAAAGGTGTCATCCATATGGTGGAGTGATAGTTGTTATTGTAGGAAAACTCCACCAAAGGCAAGTGGTCCTCCCAGCTATGACCGAAGTCGAGGACACAAGAACGAAGAATGTCCTCGAGGGTCTGGATGGTCCTCTCGTTCTGACCATCAGTCTGAGGATGTAAGGCAGTGCTCAAGCGAAGATGTGTCCCAAAATCTTCCTACAACCCCTTCCATAGCCAGGAAGTAAAGCGTGTGTCACAGTCGAAGAAAATAGAAGAATATACTCTATGAAAACGCAGTATCTCCTTCACATAAAGGTGTCCCAAGCTCTCAACTGAGTCCTTCTCTCTGATCTGTAGGAAGTGGGCCGACTTGGTGAGTCAGTCGATGATCACCCACATTGAGTCGTGACCCCTTGATGTACGTGGGAGACCCATCACGAAGTCCATGGATATCTCATCCCACTTCCACTCTGGGACCGCTAAGGGATGAACCAAGCTTACTGGTACCTGGTGCTCTACCTTCACTTGCTGACAAGTGATGCACCGTGAGACAAACTCTTCTACCGCCTTATTCATACCTGGCAACCAATGCTATGTCGAAGGTCCCGGTACATCTTCGCCACTCCTGGATGTACCGCTAGAGGGGAATTGTGGAACCCCCTCAACACCTCCTCCTGAAGTGAAACTGGTACCATGGTATATCCTCTGAAGAGGATGACGTGCTCCCCACCTCCAGAAAATCCATCAGGTGCCTTCCCTATAGATATATGAGCACATCACGTCTCGCAGTCAGCATCCCCAAGATGCACCTAAATGACTCGCTGAAGAAGTGAGAGAGTGACTGTAAGAGACTGTAGATAGGATGATCCATCCCTATCTACAAAGGATATCTGTAAGGCTGCTAGCTACTCCGTCGCCTCACCCAGTAGCTGAATGCCTGATCTCATGCTGAGCTCATCTACTACTACTTTCCCCTTCCCAGGTGTATAGAATATCTCGAATTCATAATCCTGGAGGAACTCAAGCCACCGCAGATGTCTCAGGTTCAGGTCCTTCTGAGAGAAGATATACCTGAGACTCTTTTGATCAGAGTACATGGTAAAACGTTATCCCATAAGATAGTGCTGCCACATCATCAAGGCAAAGACAACTGCTTCTAACTCTAGGTCATGGGTAGCATAGTTCTGCTCATGCTGTCTCAACTGCTGAGAACCATACACAATCACAACTCGCTCCTACATCAAGACACACCCAAGTCTGGTCCCTGATGCGTCGCAGTAAACTACGTACCATACGACCTCTTCTAGAAGCCTCAAGATGGGGGCGCTTGTCAGCCTCTGCCTCAGCTCATGAAAGATCTGTTGGCATCTCTTCGACCACACAAAGGGATTCCCCTTATTCTTCAAGGTTGATAGTGTTGATTCCACTCTGGAGAAGTCTGAAACGAATCTCTGGTAGTACCAAGCCAAACCAAGGAAACTCCAAACTTCCTTCATACTCCTGGGTGGCTCCCACGCATGTACCAACTTGATCTTTGCTGGATACAATGCAACTCCAGCCTCTGAGATGACGTGTCCCAAAAATTGGACCTCTCGATTCCAAAACTGGAACTTCGAGAGCTTACCATAAAGCTGGTGCTCTCAAAGTATGTCCAGTACTACCTAAAAATGGAAGGCATGCTCTTCCTCAGTAGTCGAGTAGATCAGTATGTCATCGATGAAGACTACGGAAAAGTGATCAAGGTTTGGCTGAAAGATCCTGTTCATGAGACTCATGAACACTACTGGAGCGTTAGTTACGCTGAAGGGCATAACCAAGAACTCGTAGTGGCCGTAATGACACCTGAAGGCCATCTTCTGTATATCCTCATCCCAAAGTATGAGCTGGTGATAGCCTGATCTGAGGTCTATATTCGAGAACCATTGTGCTTCCTTGAGCTGATAAAAGAGGTCTTTAATCCTTGGGAGTGGGTACTTGTTCTTCACAGTCACCTGGTTCAGGAGACGGTAGTCCACACAGAGCCTCAAGCTCCCATCCACCTTCTTGGAGAAGAGAATTGGGGCTGCCCTGGGAGAAACACTGGGTAGAATGGATCCCTTCTCTTGCAAGTCCTCCAACTGTACCTATAGTTCATGAAGCTCAACAGGAGCCATCCGATATGCTGGATTAGATATAAGTGTTGTTCTGGGGTACAGGACAATGTAGAAGTCCACCTCTCTACAAGGTGGTAGTCTTGGAACATCGTCAGGGAAAACATCCGTCTACTGGTCCACCACTATAGGATAAGTCGGACTCACCATATCTACTGCCTCGAGGGTAAGACAAGTCAACTGGTGAGTGATCAGTTGTACCCTCCTCTGAGAAAGTCTGTAATGTACTCCAAAGGTTCCTTTCTCTCCAGTGATGGTGAAACTAGTCCCATCCATGCGGAAACACTGCACTTTGCTCCCAAAACAGTCAATATGAACATGGACTATAGATAACCAATCCATACACAAGATGATGTCGTAAGACCTCAATGCTGCTATGAGGAGATAATAGCTAAATCTCTAGCCTCTTAGAGAAAAATCAAACTGTCGGCACCAGTGCATAATCATCAAGTCTACTCCCATAGGAGTCTCTATCCATAAGGATTGAACAAATGGCTCCTTTAGAATCTGTGAGCTCCGGACGAGAGAAGGGGCAATAAAAGTGTGACTGGAACCTGCATCTATATGAACATCAGCTAAGGCGTAGTAGACACAAATTGTACCTTGAATCATCTCCGGAGCGTCATGATCATATGCATTATCTTCCTGAAGCTATGCTATTCCCTATCTACCCGCTCCTTGCGGTCGGGGTGTACCTCCTGGTGGTGGTGGTGGAAACACCTCATAAAATCGTCCACCGCCAGCTGCACGACCAACTCCTCTGCCATGTCCGCCTCCGCCCTGCAGACCACCTCGATCAAACCTATGACTTTTCCTAGGAGGTCCCTCAACTGACTGTTGATTGCACGTGTGGAGGTTCAAACAGTCACAAGCCATGTGGCCCTGTCCGCCACCTGAGTAACATTGCCTGACAGGTCTGGATCTGTCTCCACTCAAGGTGCCCCGCACTACCGATCCTGAGTCGTCCGGTCGACCACATGTATGTCTGGTCCTCTTGGACCACTACGTCATCTATATAATTCTAACTATAGAATAATCCAATGCATGTCGGCTAGTGGTGGGTCTCCCTGGTGAGGACTGCTCAGCAAGGAAACTCTCCACTAGGTGGGCTCGCTCCAAGACCCCCGTCTGCGTCGAGATGCTGTGAGAGATAACTGAAGCTCTGATCTCTCACCTGAGTACCTGCTCAATTGTGTGGGCCCTAATGAAAGGGTCCCGTACCATATCTCTGGAGTAGCGTGAGTGGCCGGTGAACCTTTCTGAGTACTGCACCACTATCATGATACCCTACTGTAGATGTAGTAGATATTGTATCCACACCGCTCGAAGGGTGTTTGGGACAAACTCTTCCCAAAACAGGCTCTCGAAGTCTGCCCAAAGAAGTGACACCTCATTATGAATCTGGAGCATCCGGCTCCACCATCTGCCTGCTGCTGCCTGAAGGAGGCTGGCAGCAAGGATCACCATGAAGTCTGTTGGTGTCCATACTAGAATGAAGACTATCACCATAGCCTCCAGCTAATCCTCAGCCGCCTTTGGGTCTGTCTCTCCCCAGAACCTGGGTGGTCTGTGGTGCTAGAACTCATGAAACATGCTCAAGCGTCATGCATCGTCTGATACTGGTGCTGGTGAAATTGGTGACCCAACGGGAAGTAGTACCGTTGGTGCCTCCAATGAAGCCTCAACTAGAAGAGGGTCGTGTACTGAGGCCTCGTCACTTGGCAGGCTGTCAGTATGTACAGCTCTTGGGGCTCTAGCTGGTCGTCTGCGGGGAGGCATCCTAGAAGAAGCAGATGTGACATGGTCAAAAGACTATACCTGGTGAGCTGACCTGGTTGAGTTGACATTAAAGAAAACCTTTGAAAACACACATGTAATAAGTGTTTTCGTGCACTGAGTCAAAAATCAGAAGTCAGGGTCCGGGTGTATGGATACATCGACCGCCCGTACCAACACTGGACTCAATGAACTGAAAACCACACTTATTACCCTTAACACTATTTCTTCACACAATAGAAAATATAAATGTCATAAGTTATATGGTAGAAACGACGTCCTCTGATACCAATTTGTCATGACCCGTCCCCAGGGGCCCGTATCATTACTACCCCAAGCCCGCCTTCCAAAGGCCACGGGCTGGCGAATAGCACCAAAGGCGTATTTCCCTAAAATTGGGATGGAATTGACATTAATGAACATGAAAACAAAACCAGAGTAAAAGAGGAAGCAAACACTAATCAAAACTGTATAACAAGTGTATTGAAAGTAAAGGGGGCTATAATACAGTCCCAACTGTAAAGTACAAATACAACTAAAATTAAGTACCACTAAAAGGGACAAACAACTGAAAGGTGAAAGCAGCTCCTAGATCATCCTCCAGGGTTCCTACCTGAAGGATATGTATAGATGGCCTCCTTTGCACTCCACAGCTGTCAGACTCCAATATCTACCGATGCATCGTAAGGTCCTCCTCTGGGTACCGTCCAGTCCTGGTGCTCTCAGCCTTCGTCAGTGCTGTCCGTCATCTGAATCCAACACAATGAGGTGAGGGAATAGCCCGTGTAGGGGTGAGTATAACAATACTCAGTAGGGACCCCGGGACCCACAAGGTCTCGAAAAATCAAACAAGGATAAACCACAATTTATGATTTCAACGAATAACCATTACTTAGGTATATGCCCATACATATACCTATGTTATCAAGTAACCCATCTTAATCATAAGGAAAACACAAAGGTCATTGACTCAGCTCAAATCAGTATTTTCATTAATGAAACCACGGCTTTGGGAGAACTCCTCATCAGTTGAGTGCAGTGGCCTTGTTGCATCTCTGAGGCGCTACTCACTAACCATATACTGCCGAAGTACTCCTCCTATCGAGTACCGTGGGACAACTATGTCACACAGAGATGCTTCCCACCTAGGGTCTGCCGCCTCACACAGTAGCACTCCTACTAATTGCCAACAGATGTACTCCTCCTATCGAGTAACGCGGGTCTTCCGCCTCACACAGTGGTGATCCACCACCATGGGTCTACTGCCTCACAGAATAGCACTCCCCACTGGGTTAGACGAGTCACTCCAAATCAAATCGGCCAAGCAGTCATCAGGTCTCAGCCAGCTACTAGGTCTTCGTACTCTACTGACTCATACAAGCCGATAATCCATGTGTCACGAAGTCCCACGAAGAAGTTTCTCAAAGGTCTTCCACATCATAAGGGTCTCAAAGAAATAGACAGAACGTCAATCGGACGCCCGGTCTATTAATTATTGTCATTTTAGTCCTAGGGGCCTGGATGGATTCGTGTACGAACCAACCTGACCATGACTCAACTATACCTCGAAGTCTAGTGGGGTATACTCAAAGGGATGGCTATCTTCCAATAATATAGGTGCCACTGACGGTTCGTCAAACAGACATCTGGTGCCAATGATATGGCCGATGAAAGTAAAGGAAGCGGTATGGGATCTGGTCTGGTCTGACACAGTCGGACCGACTCATCCTAATCCAGTCTGTGTCAAACTGGTCTTGGGCAACCCAGACCGACTTGCTGGGTCTGACCAAGCCAGTTAGGCCGTTCAGTCTGCTCAATTCACCCTAGTCCACTGGGCCCGGCCTAGTGGACTGCATGGACAATTCTGTCCGAAAGTCGCCACGTGGGAGACTCAACTCGAAGGCTAGTAGCAGGTTCGATCGGCGTTGTGAGGGGTGCGGATCGGGTGGCTCGACCCAAGAGGCATGCGGCAGGACATGGGGGCACGGGCAAGCTGCGAGTGTGCCGGGAAGCACGCGGTAGGGCACCGGGGCGCCGGGGCGCGTGGGTAGGACGCTGGGGCACGCGAGCTGGGCACCATGGCACGCGGGCAGCGTGCCGGGATGCACCGGTCAGGGAGGCCTGGGAGCGGGGGTGCTGGGCAGGGCGCTGGGGGGGGGGGGGGGGGCGTCGAGGAGGCGGTCTGGGCACCCGTGGGGGGGGGGGGGGGTTGGACGCCTGGGCGCTGGGCAGGGCGCGGGGTGTGCCGACAGTGCAGGGGGCATGCAGGCAGGGTGCCGGCGGCCCGGGCAGGCCGTGGATTCGGTCAGGGTGCGTGCTGGGCAGCGTGTGAGTAGGATAGTCGGGCGCAGCTCGATCTGTGGCGCGGTTTGTGGAGGTCATGGGTATTGCAACCTTTATTTGTTGTCTTCATCACTGTCTCCTTATTGCCATGCCGTCGTTACTTCATCGTCGACTCAAGGTTTCGAAACCACAAAGGTTGCGGAGGGGCCAGGCTGTGCTCGTTCGGCCCAAACCCTCCACTTTAGAATGATAGCAAGTGACTCATGAATTGATTCAATGTGAGAGGATAAATCATTCAAAAACTTAAAACACAACCCTACCTTTTTAATTTTCTGGCGTTCGTTCGTCGCAGTCGAAGACAATGTTGTCATCTTTCACCATACGCTTCTACTTCCGAGCTCATTTTTCAGTCCGTTGATGACGAAGAGGAAGGAAGAAGAGTCGTCGAAGTGATCCCATGTCGGAAGGGGGTTCCGAGGAAGAAGCCGACGAAGAAGCGTTGTCGTCAGAGTCTTCACGTTCTTCGTTGGAGGATTCAATTCTCCCAAGGTCTCCACTAAAGAGAGAATAAACATGCCAAAATAAAAAATTTTAATCTATTATGCCAGTTGGGTTGAATTAATTAAGTGGGCCCCACTTATTTTAGTTCATGTCGTAGGCACAATTATTCGAAATTAAAATATTCATAAAGAGAGGAGAGGCTCCACCAAATTAATTCCATGAGAGGTTGGCATATTAAATTTGTGGAGTTTCAAGGGGGTTAGAGGCCTGGGTGGTCCCCCCTAATTAAACATTAAGAGGGTCTAGGGGGTTTCCTTCAATTAATTGGGGGTTTTGGAAAGGTTTTATCCTCCTCCATTAAGAGTGAAGTTAGAGACCAAGAGGCTCTCCCTCATTAATGAGGGAGAGTTGAGAGGTTTCCTCCCCTCCCATTAAATAGGGGTTAATCCCCGTGTGGACACCACGTCATAACCTCTCATGGGAGGTTATGCTTCTCGGGTGGTCCCCACCACAAATATCCTCCCATAGGTGGTTAGGGTGTGGCGGTCCCACCACCAACTCACAAGGGGAGATTTTAACCAACAATACCACATGTCGTGGGTTCAAAAAAAGAAATAACTTGTCACTTATTTTATTTTATTAATCCACATGAAACCCAAAAACCAACTCTCATACAAAATCATCTGCCATCGAGGTGAAGGACTTCTGGAGAGAAAATAAGCACAACAAGTTCAATGGTGACCTCAGATATCAATTCTGAGCACCAGTTCAAAAGTTATAAAAACCCAGTCGTACGTTTATAGAACTTACATAAAACAAACTTCAGAAATTGATTCCGGGCACACCGGGCCTCAGAATCAAGCACCGTAAAAATTCGTAGACTCCTAAAATTCCCATGTATTTAAAAAAATTCCACGGGAATTCATGGTCATTACAGTTACGGGTATAATTGGAAGATAGTCAGATATGGGGAAATCTGATTCAATTTTGGATGATGGTTATTTTTGATAATAAGGAGACAAATGTGTTGTTGATTGACTATCAGAGGGAGTTACATTCCAATTTTATGTCATCAAAGATAATGAATACCAGGAGGAAAGAGTTTATTTAACTTTAGAAAGGGATTCTATGTGTGTTGGAGCTTGTGATTAGGTTAAACCACTTCCTGAACATTTACCCATATTTATTTTCCTAGATGATGATTAAATAACACGATTTCGTAATGAGTCTTTGGACCCATTGATCAGGTATGTGGAAAATCCACTTATTATATTAACATATCATGAGGTGTTGAAAATGAAGACAATATCTATCAGATTATTTCTATATATTTTTTTCTTCATTAGGGTGTACAATAAATAATTTTGTTGAGTAGATATTCAGGTAGGGGGTTCTGGGTGTTCATGTACTTAGGGTTCTTTTTAGTGGGAAATTTTTTTTGGTAGTTTCATTCATGAAATTTTGGGATATGTGGTTTTCATGTACCTTTTGAGATTTTTTCACATACAATTTATTTTAGAGATATATGAACCACCAGAAATAATGTCAAACCACTCATGTAGGTCAATTTCCAAAGGGTTTTCATCCTATATTCTACAGTAGTCTTTACATCTATGGAGGTTTCAGCTGTAGGACCTATAAGATGGTATTAAGATGTCAACATTAGGTGGATTTTGTTGAGTTCATCTTCATGATGGTCCCAACCATAGGGACCTAATCCATAGTTAAACCTTGGATGAAATCAGTAAAGATGAAGATGATCTAGGCATGCTGTAATTCACATGTTAGAGGCAATAGTGTAGGCATAATATGATGTTTTTCAAGGCAAGATCATCTTATCATCTACCCATGCATGTTCTTTGTTTGATTCAGGATCCCCAGACACCATTGTTTGTCTTTATTGTTTTTGGTTGGAATTGATGTAGTTACGATTCAAGTTCCCCTTGTGTTATAAACACTATTATGAGTTCAGGAATTATTGTTTTATGTCTACTGGGGATGTAGACTGGTGATGGGGTATCACCATTCAGTGGGGGAGGTCATATTGTTGCAGATAAAGACATATGATATTATGTTTGGTATGGATTCTATGTTTTATAAAAATGTAAAAATTGATTACTTTGGTAGAAGGGATATTTTTTCCAATGAGGAGGGACAGTAATAGTTGTTCGTTGGTATGTGGGGTTATTATTTGGTTGGTAGGAATGTTATGATTATTTTATTGTAGTTGATGGAACTATCAGTTGAATCTTAGGTCAGGGGTTATCAAATGGTTTTGTATTAGTTCCTCAATTTTTACAAAAAAGATGTTATGGAATTACCTCCTTGATAATTTTTTTTTGTGATAGATTTCAGAAGGGTGTGTCTCCAATTTCAATATCCCTCTATTGGATGGAACACACAATGTTTGATGAGTTGATGATACAAGTGGATGATCTATTTTAGAGGGGATTTAGGAAAACTAGTCTCTATGGGTTGGGGACCCCATTGTTTTCCTCAATGAAATAGGATAATATACTAATGTTTCTTATAGACTAGTATGGGTTAAATATGATGATAGTTAGGATATTTTACCACCATTTGAGGATCAAAAATAATTTCAACCTTTTAGGAGGAGCAAGATGGTGTATTATGTATGACCCATGCTCTAGATATCTCTAGTTTAGAGTGAATGATATGGATGTTCAAAACAATTCCCTCAAATGTTGGGATGGGCACATCATGTTTCTAGTGATGTTTTTTTCTGTTACGAAAATAGCATCCATGATCATTGGATTTACGAGCTATATATTTTTTGAGTTCCTAGAACACATCATCATTGTAATCATTAATGAAATCCCAATCTACTTAAAGTCAGAGTAAGAGAATATCGAAAATATTAGTGTTTTTTATGTTCCTTCGACAACACCTACTTTATGGGAAATTTCCAAGTGCGAGTATTGTATTTGAGAGGTTTGTTTACTTTTAAGTGTGGTGTATTAGTAGGGTTCATATGTTGACCCATCAAATGGTGAAGTTTTTTTTCATGAGAATCACCATAGAAAGAACCATAGGTTGTCATGTTGCTATGTATAATAAAATATTATATGAGCTTTTCAACCAATTTATCTTCATTTTTATCCCCATTAATAGCTTTTACTAGGAAAGACCAATCTATTGTGATGACAGATAAGTGAAAGAAAAAATTTAGTTTTCTATAGGAGAAGTTTTTTCGTGCTTTAGCTACATGAGGTGGGTCTGTTATATGAGGTTTTCTATAACCTATCCTATATGGGATCCAAATTATTGTTGATGTAACATAGATTTGTAATCATTTTGGGTTGTTATGTACCCATTAGTGTAACTATTTCCAAATTTATCTGGGGTTTATAGAAGCGATGTTCATCAAATAGTTTTCATTGAATTACATCATTTGTGACCCTTTTGTGTTTCTCACAGGACATAAGATCTTGAGATTTATTTTCAATCAATTGGATCTGATCCTATTCCAATAGTGGTGGATGAAGTTTCTTCAGGACTAAATTTTTTCAATATCTTACACCCCATGTAATGTAAATGTAGTTGACTAAATGTTGAGTTCGAATTCATAAGTGTATTTGGATCTAGAATTTGAGTATATTTGTAAAGGAATGGAGGAGTGTGCAATGATGCATCATAATGTAGGTGAGTGTAGTGGATGAGGATTTCATCATCAGATAACTATGAATCCATATTTGACACATATGGTGAATAAGTCTCAGAGGGGGGATCATAGGTAAAGGTTATATGGGATCTTGTTGGCTATAGTGACACTATTGATGGATGGTCATAGGATAATTGGGACCAGTTGTTGAACACAAGGAGGGTGATTGCCTTGCTTATAATGTGAGAGGGAGTTCTCAATGAGTTTTATAGTTCACCTTCAGTGATACATCTTGATTTGTCAATGATTTATTGTGGCCTGAGAAGAAAATGTTCATCGCAAGTGATGAAATGGTGAATGGTAGAGTGTGTGGAGAAAAATGTCTATTTTATCAATAGGTGAAGGATGTGCATCATGTTTCATGAGTTTTGATTTACTCCATGGATATAATTGAGTAGATTTATGAGGTTATATCAATGTATTTAATAATGGGGTTACCATCTAATCACTGAGGATGTAATGTAGTTTGGGAGGTACTAGTCCGACTGCCGAAATCGGCTGACTTCCATGGGATCAATTACTTGAGTACCATAGTTTTCTTTGAGAAGTGTTTTGTGGATGATGTGGTTAGGGTTCATATAGTACTGAGGACCATCATATCTAATTGGGATCCACATTTTACCGAATGACTCATGAGTGTATTTCTACATGAAATTGAATCCTAGTTTCAACTTAGAACAATATTCCACACTCAAACATATGGTACGATAGAGGAAACCATCCAGAAAATGTGGGATATTTTGCAGTTATGCATATTGGAGTTTCATGGATCCTGGGTATATCACCTACCATTAGTCAAGTTTTCATAATATAATAATTATTCTTTTTTATTATTATTGATCCAATTGAGTTGTTGTATAGGTGAACATGACATCATTTATTATGTTGGCCAATGTTTGGAGAGTCAGTAGTTCAATTTTTTGATTGGGTGATGATAGTGAATAAGAAGATTCAGTTGGATCATGAGATGATGAGGGTTGTGCAAGACCATCAATATTTTTATGAATATTATAGGAGGAGGCCATTATATATCGATGTTAGTGAATATCTGTTCATGAGAGTCTTCCCTCGGTGTAGGAAGAAGTGGTTTGGATTTGGGAGTAAGTTTTCTCTTGTGTTTTAGGGACCTTTTTGGGATTACAGTGTGTTAGTGAACTATAATATTTTTTCACATTGCATCATGGATGGAGAGGATCTATAATGACTTACATGTGTCTTATTTTGTTTGAGGTAATCACAAAAAATCCCATGTTATTTAATGGGGAGTGGAAAATGTTGATGATGATGTGACATTCATGGAGTGGCTAATAGAGATTTACCATAATCGGAAGAAGGTTCTGCGTGGGTGGACCATTCCCTTGGATCATGTGTAATGGAGATAGATTTTTATAGAGGGGACTACATTAGAGCAATATACAGGGATGTTTACATAGTACCCATCTCTTTTTTTGCGGTTTCCATTAATCTATTTTTCATACGATGTGATTTTGGTATCATGATTTGTTTTGAGAATTATTATTTTCATTGATGTGTGATCAATAATAAAATCCCCAACCTCTTAAATGGGGATAAACCAAATATTAATTGATATGATTTACAGTATAATGATATTTAAACTATGTGGGATAGTATTTTCCAACCATTGTAGATAGTGTCTCAATATGTAATATGTAATTATCATATTTAGGTTCTGAGTGGGGTATTTTGTGTTGGATATGCTAGTAGTTGTTTAGGGAAATGTTCCATTTTGGAGTTTATTGTGTGTAAATGTGGTGGTTTTGGTTACTATCGAATAGTTTTGTGTCATTCATAGTGATATTTGGTGGTTCAGATGTACAGTTTGTATCTTCGGTGTGTTGGTGGATATATATTTCTAGTTCTTGTGTTGATGTGTAGTGGTGTCCTTGAAAGGTATCTTACGATGTTGTTTTTCGTAACACTTTCCCTCTATGTGTGGTTTTGGATTCTAGAGGGTGAGAATAATTTTAGAGGTATTTAATGTAATTGTATTCACCTTCCCGATCCATTACATTTCTAGTTTTTTGTGTTGGAGGGGTTTTGGAGGAGGGTAGAGGATATTTGATGGTCTACTACATGATATTCACGTCATGAAAGGTTTAATATATTTGAATCAGTGGTTTGTTGAATGTTAAGATGGTGAATTCACTAATGTTATTTGGATTAGGTGTGCATCAAAAATATATGCATGTCATGGAAGGTTAAATCCTAATGTGTAATTAATTAAAGTATGAACCAACATCAATTTTTCTGAATGTTCAAATTATGAGAGAAACCATGGATTAAACATCATGTATGGGTTACACGATATAAAAATAATGGGTTATAGGATTTAAAATAGGGTTTTTAGGTTTTTTTATTTGTTTCATCTATAACCTTTTCCATAACTTTTGGATGAACCCTAGGATCCCTGAGGATACATTCTATCCCCTTGTTACATTGCTTCTATCCTTCAGTTCTGTTGGATTCCCTTTGGTGATCCATGGTGATTTATCATTTCTTTCCCTTTAGATTCCTTCCATTCTTCATTAAAGATCCATTGTAATGTTTCAATATTGGTTTGGGGTTTTTATAGGGTGAATTTATTTTATATCCCATTGGTGATGTGTAGGTAGATCTATTATTTCCGTGTGTGTTGATGGCTTCTGAGGATTTTCTTCTTCGATATGTGTTTCACACTGTGATGTGAATGCTTTTATGAGGTAGGGAATCCTCATTTTCAATAGCTAATGTGCGATGTGTTAGATCTTCATGATTATTATTACCATATGTGGAATAATAATGGTCATAAAAATGATATAATTAATTATCCACACTAAAATAAAATGATAATGTGATATAAATATTTCTTTACTACCTTGATATTTTTTTCGATGTAATTATGAATGCATTTGTCCAACTATGATAATAATATTTGTTAGGAATATTTTTTTCATTGTCGTTGTCATACTATAGGTTAAGATCCTATATTGTTAGGTTCACAAGGCTGAATACCCTGAGAGGGGGGGTGAATCAGGGTATGAATAATTTAAAATTGACGCCCATTCTGATCTTGTTTTGCTGTTAAGTAGAACACTCTTCTCTCTCTTTCCTGTTGCACAAAGTAAACAGAAAGTAAACCATGCACCAGATACAACAATTTTACTTGGTTCACCGCAAATGGCTACGTCCAAGGAGCATACGCCGACAAGTTTCCGGTCGTACCAATTCCACTAAACTTCACTAGATGTGGATACAATGGTTCGGGCTAGATCACTTCTATGCAGAGGATCACTGCCCTTACAATGTTTAGGGTCAGCTCACTACTTTTCCAAGGGTCACTCCCTGTTTCTCTTTCTCTGGCTCACTGCCGGTGGAGAGGATCACCTTCTTCCTCTTCCTAAGCTCACTACTCTGTGAAGGGAATCCACTCACAGTTTATAGACTTGTAGGTCTCTTCATTTGCATGAATGCACACATCCTTAACTGATGATGGATGCTCTGTTAATGTCCAAATTTCATCCACTGATGAATAGAACTTTGCCTCTGACCACTGGGAAACTACCTTTGGAAAGTACCTACGCAAACCACCCTACTTCGCGAAGCTCCCAATTTCGCGAAACTCAAACAAGACTTCGCGAAGCTCCTACCTTTTCGTGAAGCACTTTCGCGAATCTCAAGCCGTCTCAAAGAAACGTACCTCGCGAAGATGACTAAGCTAACGCGGAGCTCGCAGGTTTCACAGAGCTACAATAGCCACCGCGAAGCACCTCTTTTGCGAAGCAAACTGGATCCACGAACCACCTTCACAAATCGAGAGAAAAGGATTTTCTCTGAAAATTCTCTCTACTTCTCTCGAGGGGGTCGACCTCTATTTATAGGCGATTCCACCGACCCTCGTCCCTTCCGCGCGAAGTCAATGCCACGTCATCTCAAATCGCGAAGCTCCAAAGTTTCCGCCAGAATTCTGTCCAAATCGCGAAGCACCATGGTAATTTTCCATTCGCAGAGCTTGACGTAATCGCGAAGGATCACCGTCAACATTCCTTCGCGCCTTCTCCACGAAGCTCCCTCGCAAATCCCTTCACCACCGCGATGCGCTTCAACTCTGCCGTTCGCGAATCTTTGACGTAATCATGAAGCATCACCGCCTCCATTTTTCTGGCCTTCGCGAAATCCAATCCATACATCCCATCTTCGCGAAACTCATTCCTTTGCCATATAAAAATATGATATTCATGGAAATCCACTTTTCGCGATGCTCACCAAATTCCAAATTTTGGACCCCAAAAATTTGGCAAACACTGGGAAACTGATCCACCTTGTACTGCTCTTTTGTACCGCCTCCAGATCGTCCTTTCCTTTTTCATCATTCTTTGTCAACAAGGATTGTCAACAACTTCTTGGGAACTCGACAAATATCCATGAAAACCTGCTTTGTCAACAAACACAGTCAACCCAAAAATGCTTCAATGTTACCTTGAGGGATTTTTCCCAACATCGTTGTCATACTGTAGGTTAATATCCTATATTGTTTTGTGATATAAACCCAAATAAAAAGTTAATTATATGTATATTTGGATAGTAATTTGATTCCATAAGACAAATATTTTTTGGGATAACATGCGTGTTAAATAAATAAGTTAACTGATAATGCCCCTAAGTAATTGTTGAATCCGTTTTGGGTTGATACTGTGTGTTTTTTGTTGTTTCATTTTTCATAAATTGTTTGGGTTGTTATGTAGTGGTGTTAGTGACTTTATGGGTTGTGTATTATGTAGACCACTAATGTATTGGTTGGTTCGATATGTGTGAAATTATGTGATGTGGTGTAGTGGTTGTGTCATTGATTTTGTGGGGAGGTGGTTTTCAAATAGAGGTTGTGACATAATGGTTATGGAATAGTGGATTTTATA
This sequence comes from Viscum album, assembly GCA_963277665.1. Lineage (NCBI taxonomy): Eukaryota > Viridiplantae > Streptophyta > Magnoliopsida > Santalales > Viscaceae > Viscum > Viscum album. Next base: position 894,237,640 of record OY728121.1, on the reverse strand, counting down.
AAGAGGGTGTGGCATAGTGGTTATGGATTTTTGGGTAAGGCATAGTGGTTGGGGTGAAAAGGTTATGGTACAGTGGTTGTGGAATAGTGTCATTGTTTTGGTATGTGGTGATTGAGTTATATGGTGGTTGAGTTGGGAGACACCATGGTAGATGTATCATGATAGAGATGTTTTTTTAGGGGTGATGTGGTGGTGGTTGTTTGAGTTTGGCCTATTATAACATGGTGTGGTTGACATTGTTTTATTGTTAGCCATGGGATGGACTATAATGATAAATAGAACAAAATAGGGATGTAGATAAAGGAGGTGTACCTAAAATGGTTGTGTTGTAATTGGATTACCAAATTAAAAAGAAAACTAAATTGTAGAATATGAAATAAAATGGAAAACACACAAATGTGGGAAACTTGTAATTAAAAGCTGGAATTATTGTGTGGAATTTTGTCGTTGATAGGCGGTTTGTTTCATATAGTGGTGGAGTAATTTGTGATATTTGATCTGATGTATTCTATTGTAGTGGATATGAACCAGTATACTAGGTTTTGTGTTTGATCTATAAATCATATATGTTTATTTCATTTTATATGCACCCATATGGGGTGGATATCTATACCAATTCTCATTGGTTCTGAGTTCTATATGTTCTCCCATAAAAATTGGTATTATATTGATTTTCATGGTTGGATACATTCATTCCCTCGCTCTTCCATCAGCAGTGATGTGTTGTCCCATGTGTGGGAACTTCTATGACGTGATGGGATGTTTTGGGATGAAATATTCTAGCCCAAGTCATTACGAGTGAGACATTATGTGGTGTGATGTAGTATGTGGTTGGGGTCTTACAAGGGAGGATCAAGGAATGAGGTGGATTTCATTCACATTCATGATACCCTACTTCTTCGGTTCTTGTTGTAAAGTGTTGCCACATGTTTCTATCAGTGAGATATGATTTTATGTTATGTATGATATGTTTTGTTATGTTATGTTATGTTATGTTATGTTATTTTATGTTGTGTTATGTTGTGTGTTCGGATTTGTGGCCCAGGTGTCTGTGGGTGGGATGTGATTTGATGTGAGGTATGTCCTAGGTTTATATATGAGGTATGTGATGTGATGTGATTTGATATGTGTGTATGGGATTGTATTATAGAAATATCAATATTGGGGCCTGAGAAAAGGAAATAACTAGGAAATTCGAAGCTGGTCCCCATTATTTGTTATTATCTTGAAGAAATCTAATTTTAGTTCATATGTGATTTAGTGAGTGAGCCATGGTGATGTTTTTTTGGTCAGATGAGCATTATAAGTTATTATTGTTTATAATTTATGTTCACTAGTTCATAATAATACACTTATAACTTGTTCACTTGAGTACATGGTTATGTCCCCACACAGTATAATAGTTATGATCACCCTACTTATATAAACTATTTTCAATTTTCCAAGAGGACATTTTGGATTGATTTGGCCATTAATAGCTATGTTGGAGATGATATTGAGTCACTATAGTAAACTTGTATTTTGGGAATTTATTATTAGATACGTTGATTTATATCAATTTTACATTATTCATTTGTTGTGGGATTGTTTGTATTTTTCCTATATATTATATGGTGGTGTTTTATATTGATTGTTCCTTTTTTATTTATAGCGGGTAATGCATCCCAAATTGAGAGGTTTTTTTATCCTCAATGACACTCTCCAACCCATGGCCTACTGGAGGTGAGACTCATAATAGTTTTCTCTCTCCCCTAATTATAATATATTTAGTGGGAGGTGGTCGAGATAAGTCAAATTAGATTCATATAATAGAATATGGTCTAAAAGTTGCTCAAAATATTGAAGAAGGGATATTCCCCCACATTAGTGATCATGGGATAGAATGTTTCTTTTGATTATAGTAATTTGAACATGGATACATGTAAGTATCTTCTTACATATCATATCTTGGACTATATATTGCAGATAAATTCAAAGCAAGAATTTTGTTACACCAATGATGGTTACACTGGCTAAAACCATATTCCCATTAGCATGGATGATCAGGTGAAAAGAAAAATATGTATTCTCTTTTTGGGTATTCACATATCACTTCATGTGTTTTCTAAGGTAAAATATATAAAAAACATTCTAAATTTTCATGAAAATCACCATTCAAAATATATTAGTGTAATATATGGATATTTATAATGAAAATATTTCCATGTAAAGAATATCATTAGATATTTTTTATACTTAGTATATATATGTTTCTCATGAAATTTTGTTAAATATTCTTAGTTCATAATTGATATAAATTAAATTTTATGGAACAATGAGGAATTTTGTTGAGGAAAAAAATTCTAGTCATGGAATCCAAGTTGATCTAATAGATATAGAATTAAAAAAACACTTAGAATTGAGAATAATTAATTGAATATAAAGCCTTTTTGTCATCAATGATTCTATTTATAATTTGATAATTACCATTCCAAAATATCTCATTCACTCATTAAAAAATTCTAAAGGTATGGACCCATAAAATTTTATGAATCAACAACATGGAGGATGGTAAATTTGGAGAACATCCTTGTGGGATCCCCCATTATCATGACAAATTATTAGGGAACTATATCAAATTGATGCAAGAATAACATGATTTCACAATTGTACCAGTCTTATAGAAGTTTTCAACCACATTCTCTGACCCATTTTCTATACCAGTTGCACAATCTATTCTAATTAGCTCAACTAAATAGTTTTAAATTGAGAGTTACTTGCAATAGTGATTTCCTTAAAAAAATGAGTTCATATCTTGTCATCTCTTGGTTTATTGTATTTACTGATTATGTAGTACTAGGAAATATAAAAAATAAGACATATCTTTTTTCAAAATATATTATATTGGATTTTATTACTACTATAATTTTATAGGGTAATTAATGATATAAAGGGATTGGATAAATTATTTTTCTGGAAATTTTTTAGGGTTGGAGTTACAAAATATTGAAAAGCGTATTGTTTTTTAGATAAGGGATGGTATTTTAGAGTATGAAATTTTCATCATATATTTGTAATATCACCCTTGATTTATGAATATAGATAATTTTTTGGAAACAAGGAAATTATATCCCCCATATCGTGTCAAAAACAGAATAAACATTTAGTTGATTCATCACAATACAATAGGGATGAAGTACTTCTCACCATTTAATGTGGTAATAGTTTAAAAAAAATTTGAATCCAAATAATAGGTATGATGTTTTTATAAATTATTTAATCAACCACTAATTAGTGGAACCATGTTGCATATAATATTGGGGACATAATCATTTGGTTTATCTTCTCTTGGATTTATCACCACAGAGATACAAGATCATTTCTACAACATCATGATCGGTATTAAACAATTAATAAATAATAAAATTAATAAAATGAAATAAAAAAAACTGGAAATGGAACTATTTTATGTATGGAATATATAATATATGGTCCCCTTCACAGACTCTGTTGGTAAATCGAAAAACTTAATTTTTTTATTATATATCAATATTTGAATAAGGGGAAGACATATTACTAATTAATGTTAAGGTAGCGATGTAATTCTTAAGGGAAAATATTTTTAATGATTTAAAATTCCATGGATACTCCTAAGTGATTAGTGTACATACATTAACAACCACTTTATAAGTAAATTTGATAAGAATTATGGTGTTTTATTTAATACCAATATTCTTTATCACTCATAAACTATCTGTCATGTGGAACATTCCAAACAAGAGATCCTGTAAAGTCATGCTAATACTATATCATCGATTAAGAATATCTATAGTAAAATGATTGATTATACACATTGAGAATATAGTACAACTTTTTAATTATTGATTAGTCTTACTCCACTAATGTATGCTTCTGGAAAACGATGTCATCTACCAACAGAACTTGAGAACTGTTAATTATGGGGATATAGATAATTAAATGTGAGGAGCATGCATAAGGAAAATAAAGAAGCTAAAAATACATAAATTTAAAGTAAATTTGAGGGAAGCCTATGCTAATTACCTGAAATATAAATATATAACCAAATAATGGCATAGAAGTTAAAATTCTATGTGGATATTTACAATATGAGTGACGATAATCTTCCTTATCATGTTATTGAAATTGTTACCTTGTATGATAAAATCATGATGGTTGGGACCATTCATGGTTTTGAATACCTTACCATATTGATTAGTTTAAATCCAGTAAGTAATGAACCAAATTTCATATTAAATGGAAATAGGATAAAGTAAAACTAGGAACCATTAAATGTTGGACTCCTCTGTTCAATAAAATTTACATGAACCCCAAAACGTATATCTCATTCTTATCATTAAGTGAAGTGTTTAATAAGAGGAAAAAATGTATTTTTTTGAAAAACCCCCCAAAAAACTCCATAAATGTTTTATATTATTTATTTAAATTAGTTAGGTACATTTTTTATAACATACATGGGAGATTCTGGGAAAACCCCAAATAAACAGGACAATCCACGGAATTAGTGATGTGAGTAGACGATAAAAGTGGGTACCAAAAGGTTGTAAAAGAGATATTTATAATATACCTTAATATTTTGGATGTATAATGTGTATGAACATATAGTTCAATACATTCTTCTAGAATTGAGAAATTTGTTTTAATTATAGAATTTATTCTATAAATGAGAAATTATTATTTCCATGTCCTAGTTGAGCTTATAATGGATCAACCTACTAAAAGAAATAAGAATTAACACTCCCTATGAAATATTTATTTGGGACATTGTATAACACTGAAACAATAATATGGTTTCATGAGGTGTTTTAGTGGCCATATCAGTGGTTATATGTTATAATCAATAATTATTTGTTTGCACCATATGAAATAAGAAATACAGAATTTGTAGTTAGTAATTTAAATTTCTTTTCAAAACTAATATAACAATTTATAGACATAGATTACAGAGGATCATTATTGTATGATTAGTGAACAACCCAATTAAATAAAATAATTCCATGGTGAGATTATGTGTTATCATTTTAATTAACGTTTATGAAAAGAATTTATATAAAATTAAAAGGGAAAGTTAAGTGGTCACATGAAAAGGGATCAATATTTCTCATTATAATGGATCCTTGAACCTCTTATCTCATCCATTTAAATATCATATGTATAAAATTTCAAATCACACTCCCATCGATCTAGATATCCCCCAACTGGAATACATACACCACTAATCACCTCATATCAATTAGTCTAATCATCCATGGAATGAAGATTAGAAACCACACATAATAACCACTCCAAAAATACCTCCCAAAAAATAAGAGCACTTAATCTATACATCATTGAATCCCAGTAATCAAGTACTACAAAGACCTAGACTCCCATTGTCTCCCATTTATAAATTATTCCAATGAAGATATGAATATCCCTTATATTATGCCCCTCTATATCTCAAAACACCTTACACCAGTATCTCTAATATCAGTTAGACCTACTATCATAGTACTATAGTTTCAAATTTTCTCAAACAGGACTCAAAAACCTTATCCTGTTTTTCTATTGATGATGATTCAAGAGACTATATGACTTCCCAAGAATTGAATAAAAAAATAACTTTTATTTAGTGAGACCATCGATTGGAATATTATGTAGTTTTTTATATGGAAAATAATCAATATTGGAAGACACTTCAATATCTACCACCATTGTGATATTTCACTCATAGAACCTATTATAGATTACCTACAGAATATCTATTTAGAATAAATTATTCATGTCAAGGGGTAATCTTTCAATCATTTTCTTGTGGAATTTATCAAATCCCATTAATTTTCCATGAAAGTTATTATTTTATGTGGGTATGTTGGAAATTCAAAATACCTTGTGCAATTTCTAGATCTAAAGGGGGTAATTATATGGAGTCTTTCACTAGAATAGTAGAGTATATGGAAATTGATTTTTAACCACCAAGAGATGAGGTGTATCTATAGTGGGATGTCATTATATGGGATTATTATGAAATCCATGATGCATCCAAATATATGATTTCTTTACAAAAGTATCTATTTATTTATAACTTCATCAGGGCTTCACCAAATCAATGTAACCTAATGATAATAGATTTGTTTTTCGTGAACCAATTAGATTTCAACATCCTTCATTCCATCATCCCAAAAATCCACTCAATATGGAAAATCTGAATGTTGAAATTTATGAAATTTTTTAATTAAAGTTAATAGAGAACATTAATGGGATAAAAATTATTATCCTACTGGTACATGTCCTTTAAGGTGTTTAACACTTATCATCCCTTAACCCAACTATTTCAGATTTAGTTAGTGGGATAAAATACACTGGATGAAGTGCCTATCATAGTCAAAATTAGGAAACAAATAATTTTAAAATCCCATGAACATTTAATTCAAGAGTATTTAGAACCTTACTATTGTACATTCAATGATAGTTATTTCCTAATGTAATATCCGGTGATCCTTTATATCCTATTTAGAATATTTTTATGACATTCATTTACCCATTTCTACTCTTGGTTAACTATGTAATCATGATAAATATGTTGAATATATTTTATATAATACAGTTAAACTAGTTACGAATGATCTACCTCTATGGCCTAAAACATCCCGATTATCTATAATTTATCCTTCTCCCTTCATAGCCTCAATTTTCCCATCACTACTAGAATATCTCTAGTAGATAGTATAAATAGACAAAAACATCCTCTTGAAATTTATCTAACCCCTATATTTCAGGATAATTTTTTTGGACTCTGTCTATTCAGGTAGTTGTGGATTCCTCCTATCAAGAAGCACCCATACAAAAGGGGTGAGTGAAAATCCCATTTTGTAAGATGTTGAGTGAGTTGGGATATGTCAGTGGATCAACCAATGAAACATAAAATTTGTTACATGTTTAATAGACCCCTTAAAATGTTTTAAAAAATAAATATATTTGGATTCTTTGACCTTATTCTACATCCCTATCCATTGTTCCATCCCCAATCTATAGAGATTTCACACCATTGATGGTGCATTTTCATCTTCCAGCAGATCTTACCAAGGTTATGGACCAACATTATCTTTCTTCCCCTCTCACTCAAAAAGATGTGAGGCTTATAATGATCTATATAGTAGAAACATCCCCACCTAACTATGTTATAACCCTAGATGTTCACCAAGGGGACCACAATGATATTTAGGATTTCCTAATTTTTTTGTTTTTTGGTATCTTTTTAGGGAAATATTTATTATAGAAATACTTATTTTTTCGATATATAAATTACACTAACACAAACGTATTATATTTGGCCATAATTTCAATGGTAATTTATATTATTGTTATTCTATGTGCTCACCTTAATTCCTAACCACAACCATTCTTCAAATTTTTTATGAAACTCCAGGGAATCTTTTATCTCCACTAACTTGTATTTCCTAGAATTATATTTTTTTTATATTTAATTTTTAAAATTCTATCAATATTATAACAACTTTGAAAAAATAGATTGATTTTATGTTTAGGGGTAGAACAGTTGAAGCTCATTGCAACTGTATTAATTTTATAGTCTTCTAGCCACTGATCTAGGATACTTAATTTCATAACTGAATTATATTATACATATTTGACCATTTGATTCATTATTCCCCAAATTTTTCTTGATATAAGCATATATATTATGGTTATACATCATATTATAAGTCATCAATGATGATGGATGATAAGTTTCTAGTATTTTATATTGAATTATTTGAATTTTTATGTAGTAAACAGATTATTGAAATTAATTTCATGACCAAATTTCATTACCTTGTTATTCCAATTCCCAAGATAACTACTGAACTATTTTTTCAAATACATTCATGAAAAAATTTATAAAAAGATATATTTGATTTTAAATCCATGAATTCAATTATATCTTCCATGTTTGTGTTAAAAATTAGATATTTCCAATTCACATTAACAAGGGTATTGTCAGTCAATACTCATAGTGGAAACCTTATCACAACAAAGATGTGTCAAGAAGTTCCTATTATGTAATCAAAATGTTCTATAATTGATTATTTTATTATCATACCTATGGTTGATTTTTATATTATCCTTTCTGGGATTCAATATCAAAATATGATGAAATAATATATTGCTAAAAGAAGAAAGTTATGATTTGTGAGGAAGATACAGAGTCCATTATCATTAGAGAAAAAACTTCATCACCTGATTCTTATAAAACTCTACCCCAGGTATCTTTACTGAATGAGATTACTAGGTAGGAAAGGAAAATAACATCTAGGGAGCAAATAAGTAATATTAAAATTTAGGATATACCAACTGTAAATAAATAAATTGATGTTTTTCTAGAAGACTTACCCAGATACCCACCAGAGTATGAAGTTGAGTTTTTTATTCAATCCCTGATGTAAGACCAATATCATAGACTCCTTCTAGAATGGACACTGGGGAATTAGTATTTCAAAAGAAACAACAATATGGGTTGATTAATAATGGATTTGTTCACCCAAGTTTTTCTCCATGGGGATTCCTAGTTCTTTTTGTTAAGAAGATTGATGGATTAATGATTCTATGCATTAACTATAGAGAAATAAATGTGATTAAAAAATTATAATTTACCTAACATTGATGATTTATTTGATCAAATTAAAGGATCTCAAATCTTTTATAGGATTGAAATTAATTCTAGATATCACCAATTATGAGTGAAGAAGGAAGAAATTCCGAAGGAAGAAATTCCGAAGGAAGCCTTTCTAACAAGGCATGGTCATTATGAATTTATAGTAATTCCAGAAGGGTTGACTAATGCGCCTTTAGTTTTTATGGATCTAATTAATAGAGTGTTCTAGGAATATCCTGATGATTTTTTTGGTATTCATAGTTGATGTTATGATATATTATAAAAGCATTGAGATGAAGAATGATACTTCAAAATCACTATTGAGACTCTAAGAAGAAAATAATTATATGGTAAGTTTAGTAAATGTGAATTTTGGATTCAGAAAATATCTTTTCATGGCCATATTATCTCTGAGAATGGAATCTCTGTTTATCTTTCAAAGACATAGGAAATCCTAGAATGGACAACACTGACATGTATAACTGAGGTACATAGTTTAGCTTGTGTAGAAGGTTACTATCGGTGTTCCTTCCATAATTTTCCCTAATTGGCTAGCCCATTAACTAAGCTCACACATAAAGTGGTGAACTTTTTTTGGAAAAAAGAGTGTGAAGAATTTTTTGAATAATTAAAGAGACTATTTTTCAATGCCCCTATCATTACATTACCATCTCGGAACGATGGGTATGTTATTTATGACGATGCATTATGGAAAAGGCTTTGTGATGTCCTTGTGTAGAATGATAGGGTTATTGAATATGAATTGAGGTATTTGAAAACCCAAGATAAAAACTATCAAACTCATGATATTGAGTTATATGTTGTAATATATTCTCTGAAGATATGGAGACACTATATCTACAATGAGAAATGCGAGATATATACAGATCACAAGAATTTAAAATATATTTTCTCACACAAAGAACTCAACATGAGAAAAAAAGATGACTTGAGCTACTCAAGGATTGTGATTTCACGATACCATACCTCCCATGGAAAGAAAATAAGGTTTCATATTCTTTGAGTAAAAAACACCATGGACTTCTAAACAAGATGAGAGTTGAAAGGGATCATATGTTCTTGGATCTAGTAAATATGGATATAGGAATAATGATGGATGGTGGAACATCAGAAATGTTTCAAATGGTTTAAACCCATCTTTAATGGAATGAATAAAAATCACTCAAACTAATGATGAGGTGTTTTAAATGAAAATTTAAGTTGTGAAATTTTGGAGATTTATTGACTTCATATATGATGATGGTATTTTGAAATTTGGGAAGATGATTTGTGTTATTGTTATACCAGATATAAAAAGGGAATTATATGATGATTCTCATAGATCCTATTTCTCTATACAACCCAGTAGAAATATGATATATTGATATTTGATTAAACATTTCTAATGGTACAATATATATAGGGATATTGCTTATTATGTGTTGAGATGTTTGGTTTGTCAATAGGTGAAAGATGGAAAACAACATCCTAGAAGAGTAATGATACCTATTCCCATTCCTGTGTCGAAATTGGATGATATTATGATGGAATATGTCAATGGGCTACCAAAGACTCTCAGAAAGAATGATGCGATAAGGTTTATTATTGATCGTCTTAAAAAATCAAAAATATTTCTTTTTGTATGTGAATATTTACAACTAATACATTTAGAAATAATAATTATGAATGAAGTTTAATAACTTCATAGTTTACCCTTACCGATAGTTTCAGATAATTATCCCCATTTTACATCAATATTCTCAAAAAAGCATTCAGAAATCCCTAGTTACTAAGAATCGTATGAGCACTACACACCACACTCCAACTGATGGACAATTATAACCAACTATTCAAACATTTGAGGACATCTTGTATAAGGACCCAACCTTAAACATTACATAATATTGAATTAAATTAATAATTAACATTGAGGATCTTTTCAGGTTTAGAGTTTTAGAGAATTAGGACATTATTATTACATAAAAACATGAATATTACATGTAGACACTACTACTCAGTATCCATTTTTTCATAAAAAACTCTTGAAAAGAAACATGTCTAGTTCCATGTTTTAGACAAAATGACTTTTCCTCGATCCCATCATTGACCCTATTCATCTTTAATTCATGTGGAAAACATTTAAAAAATGTGGGATGAGCATAAAAATCTTAGCAAGGGTTATAAAATAAGGAAGGAAACCATTATCCCATTAATAAATATAAATCAATGAAACCATACTTTTCAATCATATCATACCTTACGAAAACATAAGATTTAAGAATAACACACACAAATCCTAAATCATAAAGTTTACTTATGAAATCCATATCAAACATACATTGTAGTTATCACAAATATGTAGGTAGTTACACTTGGAATACCCATCATAGTATATTCCCTAAATCTCTTAGGAGAAAAATCACGTTTACCTCTGTCATGTTACCCAATGCATTTGAGAGCTATCTCGGGCTCACCCGCCCTAGGTTTATAATGGAACCACCCATATAATTAAACAATGCCCAATAAACATAACATAATCATAACCCATAACACAATTATAAAGGAAATATAACATTTTGACATTCTAATATATCAAATCAAGATATTTAAATAAACAATTCTTTATCAAATCATTTTCAAAACCATTTAAAAAGATATTTTTGAATAAAAGTGACCCATACCACTTTGAAGCTTTTAAATTAATTATAATTTGAAAAAATTAATGTCCATATACAAAAATTCTAAAACTAATTTTGAAAACATGGATATTAATAAGAAATACTTATAAGAATAACTCTTTAGAACATTTAAAACAATATTTTAGTTAAAGAGTTTTTTTAACAAAAAGAGAGACGCTTGAATACAAATAATTGAGGAAAAAAATTTAATTGGAACTTTATAATATCATGAGAATAAATGGATTAATGATATAATATGTCAAAGGACAGTATATACACCATATAAGAGTTAATTGGTGCATAACAACAATGAGGTCTCAATGGAAATGTAAATTGAGATGAAATCCTTTATAAAGATGGTATTATTAAATTAAGGATAAATCAATCACATAATTATGTGTGAAAAATATAAATACACCCAATATAAGTGTATATTAAGTGTAAAACAATAAGAGGTCATTCACACATATTCATAGGATGATATATTCAATAACTACAAGTTGGACCTAAAGAATTGAAAAAGGGTTAGGAAGTTCCCTTATTAAAATTCGACAACCTAATGGCGTCACTTTAAAATTCAGAAAATGAGTTGATGAGATTAAAAGGGTATCCCATCACTTGGACATAAATTTTAAATCAATAGGGATATATAAGAACATATCCCAATGTAATAAGATGTAAATTAGAAGACATAACAAAAATATGTCTTTTAAAAAGAGGATGGTGAACGGTTCCCTTACCGATTTGGTAACTTACAAAACATACACCAAATAAAAGAAGGATCATAAAAAGAAGATTTAAATAATCATAAATGAAATTATATTACACAAAGAGTACAATAATGGGCAGTACATACACCACAAAAATTGAAATAGTGGAAAATATAGCATGAATCTCACGGGGAAAAAAAGTGAGATGAAACCCTTTACCACGTTCTAATCAACTGAGTCGTATGACCAAAAGTTAATAAACACCAAATGAATCACATAATACCAAGAATATAATGAGAATAATAATAAGATATATAAAATTATGGAACACAATACACAAAATTCAATGAATAAGTGGCGATCAATGGAAATATCACGGAATTAAAAGTGAGATAAGAAAATCGCTTACATCGTGTCTGACTTGACTCGTTTGTTCCCTGTTCTTCCTGAATAATAAACTAAAGTTAATTTATACTTGAATAAGAAAATTTTTCAAGTTTATTATTCCTTTTATATCACTTATTACCATGTTATAAACATTATGTAATCATTTTAGTTAATAACGTTCATTTTATCAATATTTGATACTTGTGTCAAAAATGGACACCTTATATTTACAAGTTATCCATGTGGTCAATAGTCCATTATATATAGAATGAAATTAATTAATTATATATCATATATTTCATATATATCCATTAAATATATATATATATATATGTTTATAACAGTACATATTATTTGCAGGTAAGAAATGAAATGCACTGTTCACGGAGATGATAAGTCGTAGGTACGCATGAACGCTACTTTCATTTCTATTTATTATTTTAATGGAATTAAAACATAATTTTACATAGTTATATTATAATTATAGTATAATATCTTATATAATATCATTATATCCATCCTTTATACGTCCCACATAGGGAATTAACGAGTCATATCACTTTGAGGGGGTGGTAGTTTGCACTTCCTCAATTGAAATTATTGTGTTTACCCATAATGGAATCCATAAAGTTATGATATAAATGAAAAAAAGAATCATAAAGAAAATATAAACATAATATATATCATATATAAATACAATTACATCATAATGGCCACCATGAGAGGCTGTAGGAGGTAATTAAACAATCATCGTTTTGTGAGACGTTAGTTTTCCATTCACAGAAACATTATGTTCTTCACCCATTAGATGGAGGTGTTTGTAAGTGTAGTAAGAATACATCTCATAACAACATCCTATTATATTTTTTATACTGGTGTTTCTATAAAATAATGGAATAAAAAGTGTTTTGGGGGTTGGATAAGTAAAATAAAAGAAAACAATTTAGGAGAAACTATTACCTTTAATTTGGGTAAGTCCCTTTGGTTTGAACAAAAAGGACTTCTTGAAGTCCCTTTTTACTAAGTTAAGGCTTCTAGGTGGAAGATATGGATGTAGGGAGCTTAGTAGGGAAGATTTTGGACGAGTCAAAATTCTTGATAGGTGTAACGAATTGGATAGAAGTTTTCTCTTTTTATAATGGGGAGGAGGGGATCTTTAGGAAAGTGTGAAAATATTATTTTATTATATAATGATATTAGGTTTCAAAAAGACAAAAAATCATTATAGTTGAAGATTGGATGACTCATGGTTGAAATAAAATCAACCAATAATAATTGGACATGTTTTCGATATTATTTTAATATTTATAATCTTATCTATTTAAATGATTTATTAATGAGGTAAACAATGCATCATTATTGTGTCATAAATATTTTAAATCATTTGATGTAAAAAAATTATAAAAAAATACCATGATGAAGGAAATAATTTTATCATTCTAATTAATATTTATAGTCTAATATATAACTTATATAACACCATATAAAAATTAATTTACTAAAATATATTTGTTTGTGTCATTATTTATTTTACTATAAAATAATTAATCTAAACTATCATTATCACTCTTAAGTGGCACATTTGGGTCCCAAAATCTACCCAAAGATTCCCATGGTCTTCCATGACTCATACAATAATGTTTTTATAAATGTTATGGTAATTATGTATTATTATGATATTATTTTTAACTTGAATTGCCCTATTTACCTTTAACCGTGGAAAATAAAAATTCATAAGTTACTATTCACCAAAAATTATTTTCATCTTATTGAACCATATTTTACTTATTAATAACAACCATGTCTATTGTATTTTTGAAATTCAATTTATAGAAGTGGTAAAATTTCACTTAAATGAAAAAGTCAGTTTTTAACTACTACTAAGTGGTTTCACTATTCATAAAAAATTTATGTTTTTAATAAAAACACCAAAAAAACATCCTAACCTATATTTGATATTCATAATTTAAAAATTATCTCTATTTTACCAAATTCAAAACATAGAATTCACATTAATTAATTTGAAATTAATTCCTGTTGTCAAAACAAATAGCTTGTTTTTAAGAAACAATAACTACCAAAAGATTGATACTTGTTTATGTCCAATTTCAAATAGAAATTAATTACAATGACCAAAATTGGATTAAATTGTAAAAATATATTCTAATTAAACTTTAAAACCAATTAAAAAGATAATATAATAATATAAATAAATTATATTAAAATTCACTTTTGAATTAAAATACAGTATTTTTCACTATTCATCAAAAAATGAACATTATCATAAAAATACCAAAAATTTACCCAAAGTAAATTTTGATGTCCCAAATCTAAAGAAGAAATTTATTTTGTCAAATAGAACGTATAAAAATGACTAAAAATAGATTTTATGAGGGTTATCCATCAAAAGGCAGTAAATCGACCTTTTACTGAATATTAGAGTATTCATGCTTAAAATTAGATTCATTCATATTTTTGGCCCCAAACTTTTATTGGTAAATGTAAAAACATTTAACAAACATGTATAATAATTTTTTAGTTAGTTATGTCCATTTTATCCATTACAATGGCTATGCATTAACTACCATTTAAAATTATAATATTATGTTGTTAGTGTGAAACGTAAGATTTCAAAGTAACCTGTTGTTGCATATCGAGTATGCTATCGAACATAGAAACCCCTTTAAAGTATAATTAATATTTTATTCACAAATATTAATAAATTTGGTAATGTCATATTATTTATTTATCTTGGATGTTACATCCTTCCCCCTTTTGGGAATTTCTTCCTCTCAATTTTAAAATTGGGCTCGGAAACATCATTGAAAGCCCCACATCAGAAAAAGAGTCAACAAAACTATCACTTTAAAATAAAGGAAGAGAAGTAAAAAATGTAAATTGAGACCACAGATACTAGGATTCCATGAAAACATGGATATGGAGGAGAAAACAATCCATCAAGTTCTGATGTAGAGTGATAGAAAACATGTTTAGGAGAAAGTTATCCACCAGAAAATCACAAACTTGTGAGGGGTTAAATAGTCTTTGATTCCCTAGTAGGAAAAGTTAACAGACAGTGTTTTTGTTTTAAGGTACATTTCATTGAGGAATCTATTTATGAGCTGAACTAAAAACATAAGGAAACATACTTACCTACCCTGTAGACTTTAATCCTTTACTAGATTTCTAACACCAACTCTTATTTTCTCCAAATGATGAGTATTTAGGATGAATGTTTTCACATTAAGAGAACTATAACCAATTTAGAGAGAATAAAATAATCCAAAAGAGATGAAATATATATTTACCATGACTTTAGACCTTAACCAAAACCAAAATGGTTAGAATCAGATCAGATAATCCAGAAAAAGGATAATCTTTTACAAAAACAAAAACTACTCTTAATCTCAAAAATTTGTCAAAAAAACTCAGAGTTCATCAGAGACCATTCAATAAACAACTATCCATAAAATTATTCAACATAATCCAAACAATGATTGTAACCCAAATCTCAGAAGGATTTAATCACATAGTCTTCCAAGATAAATTATAATATTTATCACCAAAAACACCGACTACTCTTAAAGTCTCATACATAAGTGTAATAAACCTAATCACATATTCTCTATGATAGGTTAATAATTTCCATAAATAACCCAAATCACATTATATAGACAACAAAAACAAATATTCTTCCAAAATAATATTTCAACTATTACTCAACAATTTAAATCCCAAGGTATTCTATTTTCCTTAAGCATATATTGTTCTAAAAGAGAGAATGTCTTCCAAAATAACCTTTATCACAAAATCACCAAATCATTTTCCTATACTAAGAATTTCCATTTGATAAAACATATAATCCCATATAAACTTATTCTTAATCAATAAAATCATTTTACTGAATAGAATTTTTCATACTAACCCGGGACTTCATGTAGTCCAGTGGTAGGTGATAAATCCCAATCACACTTTGGTTGTGGGTTCGATTCCCGTGGCTTTTTCCAACACGATTTGTTGTCACACGGTCTGCATGTTATCCTTTTTCAAAAACTATACAATTTCATAAAATTCCAAAAAAAGAGGAAATTTTTTCCAAAATAACCATAACTTAATTTATCCTCAAAGTTTATCTAATAACTTTCAATTTTGACCCCAAAATGTAATAACCATTTATAAATTATAAAATAACTATGACTATTTTTAGTATGTTAACCATTATGAGTTGGTCACTTATGATTAAATAAGACCCTAACCTATAAATTTATCTAAACCGACCTCCGATACCAACTATAAGTTCCCGACCTTAAACTTTATATAATATTGAAATAAATGAATAATTCACATTGAGGATCTTTTCAGGTTTAGAGTTTTAGAATATTAGGACATAACTATTACATAACAACTTGAATATTTCATGTAGACACTACTACTCAGTATCCATTTTTTCATAAAAAACTCTTAAAAATAAAAATGTCTACTTCCATGTTTTAGATAGCATAACTTTTTCAAGATCCCATACTTGACCCTATTCATCTTTATGTATGGTGGAAAACATTTCAAAAATATGGGATGAGAATAAAAATCTCAATAAGGGTTATAAAATAAGGAAGGCAAACGTTATCCCATCAACAAATTAAAATCAATGAAACCATACTTTTCAATCATAACATAAAATACAAAAACATATTATTTATGAATAACAAACAAAAATCCTAAATAATAAATGTTACTTATGGAATCCATGTCAAACATACATTATAGCTACCACAGCTACTTAGAGAGTTACACTTGGAATACCCATCACAATATATTCCCTAAATCTCTTTAGGGAAACATCACATTTACCTTTTTCACGTTACCCAATGCATTGGAGAGCTATCTCCGACTCACCCACCCTAGGTTTATAATGGAACCACCAGTATACATAAACAATTACCAATAACCATAACATAATCAGAACACATAACACAAGTATAAAGGAAAGATAACATTTCCACATTCTAATATATCAAATCAATATATTGAAATAAACAATGCTTTATCAAAACATTTTCAAAACCATTTAAAAATATATTTTTGAATCGAAGTGTCCCATACCACTTTGATGATTTTAAAAGAATTATCATTTGAAAACATTAATGTCCATATAAAAAAAATCCTAAAACAAATTTTGAAAACATGTACATTAATGAGAAATATTTAGAATAATAACTCTTTAGAACTTTTAAAATGATATTTTAGTTAAAGAGTTTTTTAACAAAAATAGAGACCCTTGAATACAAATAATTGAGGAATAACATTTAATATTAACATTATAATATCATGATAATAAATGGATTCATTATATAATATGTCAAAGGACAGTATATACACCATATAAGAGTGAATTGGTGTATAACAACAATGAAGCCTTAGTCGAAATGAAAATTGAGATAAAATCCCTTATAAAGATGGTATCCTTAAATTAAGGACAAATCAATCACATAATTATGTGTGAAAAATATAAATACACAAAATATAAGTGGATATTAAGTGTAAAAAAATCAGAGTTCATTCACACATATTCATAGGACGACATATTCAATAAGTACAAGTTGGACCCAAAGAATTGAAATTGGGTTAAGAAGTTCCCTTATAAAAATTTGACAGCCTAACGGTGTAACATTAAAATTCAGAAAAACCATTCCTAAGATAAAAAGGGTATCTTATAACTTGGAAATAAATTTTAAAATCAATAATGATATATAAGAACATATACTAACATAATAAGATGTAAATTAAAAGACATAACAAAATGATGTCTTTTAAAAAGAGGATGGTGAAAGGTTCCCTTACCGATTTGATAACTTACAAAACATATGCCACATGAAAGAAGGATCATAAAAAGAAGATGTGAATAATAATAATTGAATATATATTGCACAAATAGTAAAATCATGGGCAGTAAATACCCCACACAAAAGAAAATAGTGGAAAATATAGCATATATATAACGGGAATAAAAAGTGAGATGAAAACCTTTACCACGTTGTAATCGACTAAGTCATATGAAAAAAAGTTAATAACCACCAAATGAATAACAAAATACCATGAATATAATGATAATATTAATAATATATATCAAATGTCAGAACACAATACACCACATGCAAATAATAATTGGGGAATAATGGAAATCTAACAGAATTAAAAGTGAGATAACAAAAATCCCTTATCTCGTGCCCGACTTGACTCGTTTATTCCTTGTTCTTCCTGAATAATAAACTAAAGTTAGTTTATAATTTCTTAAGAACCTTTTTAAAGTTAATTATTCCATTTATATCACTTATTACCATGTTATAAACATTATGTAATCATTTAAGTTAATAACGTTCATTTTGTCGATATTTGACACTTGTGTCAAAAATGAACACCTTATATTTAAAAGTTATCCATGTGGTCAATAGTACATTACATCCGGAATGAAGTTAATTATTTATATATCATATATATCATATATATCAAATATATATATATATATATATATATTTATAACAGTACATATCAATTGGAGGTAAGAAATGAAATGCACTGTTCATGGAGACAGTAAGCCGTATGTACACATGAATGCTACTTTCATTTCTATTTATTATTTAATGGAATAGAAACATAATTTTACATAGTTATATTATAAATAAAGTATAATATCATATATAATATCATTAACTCCATCCTTTATACGTCCCACACAGGTCATTAACAAGTCATATAACTTTGAGTGGGCGGTAGTCCGCACTACCTCAAATGAAATTTCGTGTTTACCCATAATGGAATCTATAAAGGTATGATATAAAATAAAAATACCGAAGCATAAAGAAAACATAAATATAATATATATCATATATAAATACATTTCCATCATAATGGACACCATGACTGGTGGTAAGGGGTATTTCAACAATCATCATTTCGAGAGGCGTTCGTTTTCCATTCACAGAAACATTATGTTCTTCACCCATTAGATGGAGGTGTGTGTAAGTGTGGATAAAATAAATCTCATAACAACATCCTAGTATATTAAGAATACTGGTGTAGATATAAAATAATGTAATAAAAAGTGTTTAGGTGGCTGGAAAAGTAAAATAAAATAAAACAATTAAGGAGAATTCGTTACCATTAATTTGGGTAAATCCCTTTGGTTTAAACCAAAAGGACTTCTTGAAGTGCCTTATGCCTAAGGTAAGGCTTCTAGGTGTAAGAGAGGGATGTAGGGAGATTGATTAGTCATATTTTGGATTATCCAAAAGGATTTATTGGTGTGAGGAATTGGTTAGAAGTGGACTTCTTTTTTAAGAGAGAGGAGGCACTCTTTAGGAAAGTGTGAAAATATTATTTTATTATATAATGATATTCGGTTTCTAAATTCACAAAAATCATTATAGTAGAAGATAATATGACTCATGGTGGAAATAAAATCATCCAATAATAATTGGACATGTTTTGGATATTATTTTAATATTTATAATCTTATTTATTTAAATGACTTATTAACGAGATAAACACTGCAGCATTATTGTGTCATAAATAATTTACTTTATTTGATGTCTAAAAATTATTAAAAAATTACCATGATGAAGGAAATATTTTTATAATTTTATAGAATATTTATCATCGAAAATATAACTTAAATAACACCATGTAAAAATTAATTTACTAAAAGATAATTGTTTGTGTCATTTTTGCCTTTACATTAAATTAATTAATCTAAACTCTCATTATCACTATTAAGTGGATCTGTGGGGTCCCAAAATCTACCCATAGATGCCCATGGTCTCCCATGACTCATTCAATAAGTTGTGGACAAGTGTTAATGTAATTTTGTATTATTATGATTTTTTACATTGAATTACCCTATTTACCTTTAACCTCGATAAATAAAAGTCAAAAGTTACTATTCACAAAAAATTATTTTCATCATATTCAACCAAATTTTACTTACTAATAACGACCATGTATGTTGGATTTTTGAAATTTATTTCACATAAATAGTAAAATTTCATTTAAATGAAAAAGTTAGTTTTTTAAATACTACTAAGTGGTATCACTATTCATAAAAAATTTAAGTTTTTCAGAAAAATACAAAAAATTCAGCCTAATATACATTTGATATTCAGAATTCAAAAATGATGTCTATTTTACCAAATAAAAAACATAGAAGTCGCATTAATTAATTTAAAATTAATTCCCATTGTCAATACAAATAGCGTGTTTTTAAGAAACAGTTACTACCAAAAGATTGATACTTGTTTATGTCCAATTTTAAATTTAAATTAATTAGAATGTCCAAAATTATATTAAATTGTAAAAATATATTTAATTTTACTTTAAAACCAATTAAAAAGATTATATAACCATATAAATAAATTATATTAAAATGAACTTTTGAATTAAAATACAGTATTTTTCACTATTCATCAAAAAATGAACTTTATCAGAAAAATGCCAAAAATTTACCCAAATTAAATTTTGATGTCTCTAATCTAAAGAAGAAATTTATTTTGTGAAATAGAACATATAAAAATGGCAAGAACTAGATTTAAAAAGGTTTCACCATCAAAAGGCGGTAAATATACCTTTTAATTAATATTAGAGTATTCATGCTTAAAATTAGATTCATTCATATTTTAAGCCCCTAACTTTTATTGGATAAATTTAAAAACATTTAACAAACATGTATAATAATTTTTTAGTCAGTTCTGTTCATTTTCACTATTACAATGGCTAGTCATTAACTACCATTTGAAATAATAATATTAGATTGTTAGCGTGCAACGTAAGATTTCAAAGAAACCCATTGTTGCATATCGGGTATGCTATCGAACATAGAAACCCCTCTAAAGTAAAATTATTATTTAATTCAAAAATATTAATAAAAAGGAAAATGTCATATTCTCTATTTATCCGGGATGTTACATCTTGGGATCTTTCTCACATTACATTCATGGTATGTGGTATCCATTTTTACCTCTGGTAGAAATTTTCTATAATAATAACATAAATTCAAATATTTAGATGGCCCCATATGAAGCATTATATGGAATGATATGTCACATAGAAACTTTTTGGGATGATGTTAGTGAAAGAAAACTTGTCGGACCTGAATTTTTTTAGGAAAGAACAGAAAAGGTGATTACTATCCAAACTCACATTGAAGCATCTCAATATAGGAAAAAGATCTATGCTGATAACTGAAGGGAGGATTTTTAATTTCAAGTAGGAGATCATATATTCAGAAAAGTATCTCCATGTAAGGGTGTTATAAAATTTGTTAATAACGGTAAATAAAGAACTAGGTACGCCAGAAGTTCTGAAATTAGGGAATGAATTGAGTTATAGATTTTCGCTTGGCAATGCTGCCAAGTAACTTTAACGTTCATGATGTGTTCCATATGTCACTGTTAAGGAAATAATTTTTAGACCCAACATATGTACTCACCTATGAAGTAATAGAACTGGAACTAGATCTATCTTATTTTTTATATCCTATCACAATTCTTGATACCTTATAACATGTTTTGAGAAATCGAAACACTTATCTGGTAAATGTTTTTTTGGGGAAACCATAAAATGGAAGTGGCGGTGTGGGTACCGAAGAAAAATATTATGATGAAACACCCAAATATTTTTATGGAGTGATATTATATAAATTTAGATGATAAAATTATTTGAAGGTGGGATTAATTTAACACCTCAATATTTCTCATTATGTTTCCTTTTTAATAAATTTAATATCATGTGCAGAACACAACACCAAGTTTGATCACACCATAACCTTTCAAACTATCAATTTCAAAAGATGTTATGAGTAGTATTTAACACATTATGAAATTTAGAAAATTTATTTTTCAAAATAGAATTTATTTTTTAATTTTTAAAATCTATATTATTCTTTGGTGAAAATTTGGTAATTTTCAAAAAGGTTTAAATTTTAGATTAATAGATAAAATTACTACATTTTTGAAAAAAGATGACTTTTTCATTTAAATAATTATTTTAATTTAAATTTCATTTAATGTAATAATAGATACAAAATAAATTTATTAGTACAATGTAGGTTATTGGAATCATTTTCATAATTATAATTAGATATATAAATTTCACTACTACAAAATGCGGCTATAGCCACAGATTGGACGTGTGGCTATATACGAAAAAACTGTGTCCAAATGTCATAGCCATAGTTTAATGAACCATGGATGGTATTTGGAATGGCTGTAGGGAAAATATTATAGTCAAAGTTTGAAACTATAAACATGACACTATATCCACAGTTCAAACCGTAGGTAGAGCCCTATAGAAACGGTTCATACTATGAAAATATCCCCCATTGACATTGTTTGAACCATGATAGTAGGTAGTTCCATTAAAATCAATTTCCTCTTTAGAAATTGTGGCACTCACCTAATTTCCATGTTTAAAACTTTGGAATTATGTATAATTCAATGATTTTATTTGTGTTTGTACACTGCACTTTTCAGAAAAGAAATGTAGCAGCTCTATGGCCATGGTTTATAACCATGGAAACATCTTACTTTCTTGAAAAAATCAAATCTTTCTTAACCTTCACCCTTCAATGTGTAACATGCAACCTACATCCTGCACTAAACTACACTACACACCCCTATCCCCTCACCTAACACCATACACACCCCCTTCCCTCCCTCATCCACCCCTACTCATGCACACCTCCTTCCCCACCCCATACACCCCTCCCCTACCTCTTGCACCCCTTCCCCCTCCTCACTACTAATCCGCATTTCATCCCCCATGCCCCTCACCCTTCCCCTTTCACACCCCATTCTCGTCGCCATTACACCCCTTAATCTTGCACACCCCCTTCACCAACCCCCACCCAGCCCCCTACACACACCCATGCGCCTCCCCCTTGCACCCTATCTCCTGCACAACCCCCCCCCCCCCCTCCACAACGAGCACTGCAAACCCCCCTTACCCACCCATCCCCCTTTCACCCCTCCCCTACCCATTTCACCCCCTCCCCCCACCTCACTACAAACCAACCATGAACCCCCTCCCTTATCTCCATGCCCCTGCCCACCCCTACCCATCCCCCCATGAACCCCCTACTCATGCACATCACCTTTCCCCAACCATCCCATTTCCTGCACTGCACCCTTGGACCTACAACCTACAATGAAAACCACCCCGACAAACACCCTTCATCCCTTTCACCCCCACCATATGGATTTGCAGTCCCTCCCCTCCTCAATACACACCCACTAACCCCCACCCTATCCCCATGCACACCCCCCTGACCCTCCCCCATGTAGTTCATGCAACCCCAAAACCTACAGTTTTTTACATCCCAAAATGCTTCAGTTTCCTTCCAGTTTTTACCTATAATAAATCGCCCAAAACTTCCTCAAATCCTCCCACAATAGCTACATAAAAATAACACATGCATGTTCCTAAATAAATGGATCCAAAACTATCTTATATAACATAAGTTATCGAGGGAAGCCTCCAACAACCATATGCATATCTATATAGAAATTTACACATTGAATTTCCACCCATATTTAGAATGAAAATCAATGATTTGACCATGGTGAATGAGAACCCAGTTCTGTGACATGGGTGAACTGGTGCTCAGGTGGTTTCCACCTTGATGATTGATACCTAACTGATTGACTGCTAAGGTGCTTCACTTGCGTGAATGGGAACCCATGAATGAGAATTATTAGAAGTGTCACTATGTTAATCAGTTCCCATTTGGACTAATTTTACATGGTTGGGAACCCATTCAATTAGGTTTTTTGGTGATCAATACCCATGTATTTCTTCCAAATATATAGTTCCTGGATGGGAATCCAAACAGATGTAAATAAGAGTGTCAGGGTTGGAATCTTAATTAATGGATGTTGGGTGCATATTTCTTCACCTATAGCGTCCCATTTTCCATGGGAATGGTTCCAAGATGTTTTTCATTCCAAAATATCCATAGTTCTATGATAGGAATTTATTTATAACATTCCCATTGGGTTTTTAGGTAAAACCTATGTAAATTAGTGAACGATTTGGTCACATAAGCTAGAGAACTATTTGATAAGGATCTCTTGGAGTAATGAACTATCTCATTACTCTAGAAAATGGGTATCAGGGGTGTATTTTGATAGGAAAAAGCCCATATTGGGCTTGAATCCATTACCAGTAACCACTCTTGACAACTAAAAAAACCCAATAGTGGGTTTCATCATGTGTGGATATATCAAGGAAAATTATAGGTTCATCTAATGGAATAGTAGTAGTTTATATAGGGTTTAATCTTGGTACATGCCAAGGGATACATATCTTGGTGTGGGAGACTAGGTGTTCAATGTAAGGGCATTGGAGTTTGGGCATGTGGGATTATGCTCCTAAACTGGGTGCATGGGAACACATCTAGTAATGATATTACTGGGATTTAGTAAAAAATATCTCCAACATCAAATGAAAATAAATATTAAATATGTGTTATTTGTCTATCTATTTCTTTTTGAATCAAGTATTATGAAATTAATTTTCCATAAGAGAATTTTTGAGGTTTATATATTGATCTCATTACTGGAGAAATATTTACTCCCTAAATGGATGGAATTCATTGTCTAATCATAGTGGGAGGTTCTCACCAACTTGTAACTAGATTGGGATACAATTTTGAAGGGCCTCCACTACATGATTTATGAGAAATATTATAGCACATAGATATCCCAATTATTTACTATTAATTGAATGTGAAAACACCTTAAAATTTAACTCATTTCATGTTATCTATGGGAGGCTTGTATTTAATTTATATGGAGTAATTTGGTCCCATATAATATACCACACTATTCACATCATGTCCTTGTATAATATAACATTTAATTGGATAATATGGTTAAGAAATAAGTTACTATTACCCAATGACAATTATCCTGGTGGAGATTCTTAGACCAATATTTTATAGTTTCCTAAAGAATTGAAAAAGATTTTGGAATTTGGGATTATAAAAAGAATATCCCAGATTAAAGAATTCTGGACTTCTAAAAATTACACCTTAAACTAATTAATTTTACACTACCAATAAGAGTATCATGACTCTATGAATTCTATGTTTTGAAAGGGAAAATCCCATCAATTTTCATTTGTGTCACCAAAATAAGTTTATTGACTCATGTCATTTGTAGATTTTTTATAAGATTTTTCACTTCGTTTTTTCTCAAAATGAGGATACAATCAACTCTAATGTGAAGGAAATTTCATTTCCTACTATCAAGTTAGCTAAAATTTTCTACTGACCACATAAAGGTAGATTCATGTTTATTCTTAAGACAGTGAATGGTGAATTTTTTATTCCATTGGATGTTATATTTAATCAATTTGAATCCCATAAAATCATGAGGATTATTTTAATGGACCTTAAACTATAATAGATGTTCATTTTTATGTTAATTTTGGAAGGGACTTCTCAAAGTGTAGGGGGTTTTTAAAATTCCCGATTCATTACATGTATTTTATTTATTTTATAATAAAAGAGGATAAGGTAACCTGAACATGATATATGTTGAAATAAATTTATCATTTCTCACATAGATCGGAAAAATAAATATCAATTCTTATGGTTCGGTGTTTATTCTTCTATTTTAAAATGTTTTAGTAGATTCAAATCATCTAATAAAATTTCATTACAGTTTCATTTTATTATCCAATAAACTTAGAAGCATTATATTCTTATTATGTTCTACTAGAAAACTCTAGTGGTTATTAGTAAACCAGTTTTTAAAACAATCAACAAATTATGTAAAGATGTTTTTAAAACAATCGAGCAATTATAGAATTCAAATTAATGGGTTATGCAGGGGGAACCAACCCCAACATCAAGATGTGGTACTTTTGATGACGAAAACTCAAATCCTCCTTTTTTATTATTTAACATATATGAAACTTCACAGAGACACACACACACACATATATATATATATATAAGGAAAAATAGCTCCTATGTAAATATTTGAATACCAAAATATGCAAATGGGGTCCTTAGATATTCTTTTACACTTGCACATACCCCTTTACACTTACAGATATATGGATTTTTCATATATATATATATATATAAACGCATAGCCCCAATATATATATTCACACTTCCATGAGTGAATATATTTAAGAAGAAAATTATATATTTATTTTCCTATCAATGAAAACATAGGTAATCATTCATCAACCGTGCCTCGAATCGACCTCCACGAGATCCAAAACGCACTTCAAAAATATAAGTAACCAAAAAAACCACAGAAGACCTAATTAAAATTGGACCGTAGAATAAAAACAGAATAAACCTTACCCAAATCTGAAGTTGAAACCACTATCTTTGATGGTGGTGGATATAACAAACCTCATCATAAGAAACCACCTGTAAGTAAATAGTGGGAAAAGAAATGAGATATAACAACTTCTTATATATATATATATATGATTAGTGTGTCAACTGTACATGATAAAGGATTCAAGAATTCATAACTAACAATGAAAAAATAATATTCAGATTGATATCTACATCCCAATGATAAATAATATGGTCATTAATAAAGCGGAAAATTCTAAAATCACACATTCATTAATTAAAAACACATGCCAAAACATTGACTTTTTGAAGGCACACTTTCATGTTAAAGAACAACATATTACATAAAGAATCCAAACACAATTTTTAGAAACACTTTTTTGAATAGAAAGGCATGGTGAACCTAGGTTCTACCCATACACACCCTGCAAACACCTAGAACAACCCATGTACTCCCCTTTCCCTCCACTGCAAACTTACAGCCCACAAAAATCATTCCCTCCACCACCTGCACACTCTCCCACACACCCCTACCCATGTACCCTACGCACCCCCAACACACACCAAGCACACACCCCCTGCAGACACCCCCTGTACACCCCATCACCACCCCTACACACTTCCTCTACCCTCTCCACTGCACACTTCAATCCCCAGGAACAAACCCCCTCCACACCCTAAACCATGCACTCCCCCTCCACACACTCGCTCCTCTCACTACACACAGCTCCTACCACTATATCGTGCACACACACTGCACTTACCCTCATCACACATACCCTGCACACCACAGCACAACTCCTATACACCCCTCTACTACAATCTTCCTACCCTCAGCACACTCTCTCTCTACCCCTACCTCCTTTCCATGCCCTGCATAACCCCTCCCCCTCCCCCTACTAAAAAAGACCCTCAACTTCCCTTACATTTCATAGCCCCTTGCCCCCACTGTAGTTTCCCCTCCCCACTACCTTGCCCCACACCATCCCCTAACCCTCCCCATACTACACCACCCCCCTTCTCCTCTGCCCTCTACTACCCCTCCCCCTATCCCTACTCCAGCAACCCCTCCCCCTCGCCCTTCTCATTCTATATTTACATGATCAGTTTTGGGAAGTATAAAACTAATAAAAATTGTATACTCACTCATATTTTGTGTGTTTTATTGTTTCCATCTCTACTAGAGGGAGTCAATTGATGGGATAAGATTTGATAACCCATAGATCCCAAAATATAATGTGGCTAGATCAAATGGAAATGATAAATACTTGAAGAGGATATACATGAGTAAAATTTCCAGAAGGAAATAAGAGAACATGAGTAGAAATAATCAGGCCTAAAAATGACCCCGTGAGATGATTCCATGCTTGTAGGAATCGAATGAAATCATGAAATCATTTTTTGTTTCTACCAGAAAAATATTGTCTATAATGAGAAGTGTTTTCATTATTTTGGGCTATGTGGGATGGAATTAGAAAGTCTATTGTTTTAGAAAACATACAAATAAAAAAAATTGAACATGTTTAGAACACAATAATTAAATATTTTTTATGTGTCTAGGTTGCTACTAAAGTACCAGACATGCATCAAGAATATGGGAAAGAACTAGTATTTGGATGGAATCTATCTGAGAAAGTATCCAAAAAATGTAAAATGAGAAATTTATTATTGAATATTCCTACTTAGGTGGGTTTTGTTTTTTCATTTCTGTACAATGGAATATGGGATGCGTTTCAGTTAATTAAAATGGTACATGGGCATGGGGATTGGCTGGCTCAAACTTATGATTGGGCAAGACAGTTTTAGACTCATATGTTGTGGCTCTTTTGACAAGTGTCGTGGCTGAAGATCATTGTAAATATACCCTACCCATTTTCATTTGGTTCTTTACGGGGAGTATTATTGTGGAAATATTTGGCTACTTAGCACCAAATATTGAACTTGCATCTTGATACGTGACACATAATTTCCATGTGTGATACATGAGTTGGAGGCAGAGGTCGCGATGGATCAGTATTTTATATTTTCCCATTAAGGGAAATGTGTTTTTTCAAGAGGGTAGGGATCATAAGAACATGGGGTTGAATCCATTGGGAATGATAGGAACATGGGTTTGAAAACACTAGTAATGGTTCTACTACAGGTCCCGCACTTATGGTATGTTTGACCTAACTTATAATGAATGCTTACAAATATTTTGAAGCATCAAAGAAAACAAATAAATCATTATTGTATCAATAGAAATATCTAATGTTTTAATGTTTGAGATTCAACAAATGATTAATGTGAATAAAACATCACGTAACAGGAAATGAAATTAAAATAAATATGACATTAAAAGATAAAAATTGAGACAGGTTGTAAGATACAAAAACCGATTTAGAAGGTTTATGCATTATTTATAATGGAATTTAACATTATTATCTTGTAATTTAAATTTTAACACGTAAATAGGAAAGGTATGTTGTAAGAAAACAAACCACTACTTGGTATTTCATTAACAAAATCGTAAATGAATAAAAACATGAAAGAAATACATTAGAAATGTTACTATGATATCTACTAATATAAAATAATAATATATCATTAAATTAAAAAATAATAAATAAATTTTAATGAAAGGATAAAAAATTTATTGGATTATATGAATTATTGGAAGTTGTGTCAAACTATTTTATACGATTTTGTAAAACATTGAATAAAATTTATAATTTTTTCGATGGAGTTTATAGAAGGAAATATTTAAATTTTTATCTCTTAGTGTGATATAAATAATTCTAAAATCATAAACACAAAACATATTGGAATAAACCTTAAAACAAAAATACCAAAAGTATAAGTCGATGTTTGGAATGCAGTACAATTCATGATAAGAACTTTAACCTTTCATGGAAAACCTTCTCTTGATACGGTTAGTGGGATCTTGAAAGAAATCAACCATAGTTTCTATAGAATTATTCCATGAGACTATTAAATCATCTAACTAAATGGGTAAAATAAAAATAATAACACGTGAAACCGGATTAATTATAGGAACCCAATGTAGGACCCCAACTAGGATAGTGACTAAGACTGTGTTGGTATGAGATAAATCTTTCTGATAGAGAACTGTAAATGCATCAGCATTGAAATATAAATGAAATAAGTTATTATTATCATTTATAATTTCCATCAATATAAATTTTCTTCTATGAACTAATCCAAATTCCTTAATCTAAGATAATCTGAAGTCATAAAAAAATTAAAAATCGAATTGATTGGTAAAAACAAGTGAGGGTGTCGAATATTTACAGAGTCAGCATTCTCCCCCTGTTTGACCCCTACCCCATGCCTATGTCAACCCCCCCACCTGCCTGCCCTAGTTCTCCATCCCCCTACATGTATCCCCCCTCCCCCTTCCAGCCCCCAGCCTGCTGTAGACACTCCTCCCCTTCTTCCTGCAACTTCCCTTCTGACTGTATACCCCCTCCCCCAGCCGCTACCCATAGCCCTCCTCCCCACCCACCTACAACACCCCTCCTTCACCCAACCCCCTGCCTACATTGAAACACCCCCTCCTACCTGTCAGCCCCCATCCCCATACATATATCCCCCCTCCCCTCTTACCTTCATCACCCTCCATCACCCCAACTTCACCACCACACCACCCAACCAACTTCCCCCACCCCCTATTGTCACCACCGCATTGCACCCCAACCCCTACACCCACCCTGCCCATGCCCCCTCCCCTTTAAACCCACTACCCCTCCCCCACCCCTTATGTCCCCACCCCACTACACCCCCACAAAATTTTCCCTACCCCACTGCACCCCCCATCACCCCTCCTTGACCCCGACTACCCCCTCACTCCTATGGTGCACACCCCACTGCACCCCACCCAACTAAACCCACCCTATCCCATGTACCCTCTATCACCACCACTTCCCCTACTATCCCAACCCCACTGATATGAATAGAACCAATATAAATGAACTGATGGGTCCTGAACTAAAATATCCTACTATAAAAAAGTATTTATTTTCATTAAATGATATACGTAACTCCTCTTTATTTTGTAATTTTTAAAAACCACAATTTTTTGTTAAACTATGAATGCAGAAAAGAGATTACCAAAACACCTCCAAATCAATTACATAAAGGAAACAAAATTCATTTTATAAAATGTATCGTAGAATTTAGTTCATCCCCACACTATATGATTTTGAAGGAGATAATACATGTCTGGATATCTATGCGAGAGTTGAATCATGGGACACATAAATCTATATGCCATCAGTCACTATCAACATTACTCTAGGACTATTTATATCAATCAACTCATTGTTTCCAATGTGCATCAACACATTGAATATTCATAACCATTGATACTGAACACCACTTCTACTGATCCAATTTCACCTGAAACACCATTTTCATCATTAAATAAATAGAACCCTAAACCAACAATAGAAAAACCATCATCAAATTAAAAAATATTATGACACACAAAATGACCTTTCAAAATGATAATATCAACCAATAATCCAAGCCATGCTGATCCTAATACTCTATATTTATCAAAAAAATCCATCCAAATGGAATCACTAAACATAAAAGAACCAAAATTTATTGACTTATACTAAATCAAACAGATGTGAGCTGATCCAAATAAAATATAACATTAAACAAATACAACAATAATTGAGAAAAAACATAGTTTATATAAAACCTAATAAAATATAAAAGCCTTTGATTAATCAATGTAATCCATACAAATTGATATACTAAACTAAGAACCTAATGTTATAGACCTAGAGCAAACCAAATGTATTTGGCCTCATCCCAATTAAAAGGAACTAAAATAACACTATGTGAATCAAGACATACCAACTTAAACTGAACCAATGAAAATAAAAATGTAATGAAGTTACATAAATTAAATAATTAAGCAAGACAATATATTATCAAAACCAAGCATTATCCCTCTAGATTAAATGATCCTTAGAATCCAAAACCAAACAAGTAAATTGTATTTTGTAGTAAAAAATCCATTTTTAAAATAATTATTATAAAAAATTGTAAAATTTTTTCCCTAAAAAATAAATATAAAAAATATATAATACTACGATTTCATTCCCACATCCCCTACCCCCAGCCCCCATTGGACCCCCTACCCCCCACAGAAACCTCCACACTAACATCCCCATGCACCCCCCTACAACCCCACTGCCCCCACCCCCACTGCATCCCCCTTCCCCCAATACACTTTACCCCCACTACACCCCCATCACCCCCACTTCCCCCTACACCCTATACCCCAACCCATAAATATTTTATTTTAATTTTTCCTCGAATAATATTTTTAAATCACCTAATGATACATAAATAAATTTAACTCTTTGGAATTGATCCATATTGTTGAGAGAACTATCATAGATTGAGTTGTAAATTTAAGAATAATTTAGAATTTAGAGAGTATTTATTACCATTTTATTAAAAAATATTAATCTTAATATACTTTTAGATTTATAAAAGATAGTTAAAATGTGGAAGAGAACCATTCTCAATTAAATCAACCAATTTGGGATTTTTTCACAAAAATTTAAAAATTATAATACTTGTTGTATGTTTCCAAATAATCTAGTAGAATTTGAGTTAAATCATTGTCAAAACCAAATATTTCTTATTATTCATTGTTTGGAATGTGAAGACCCCAACAAGAACATGAATGAATTTGGCACCCTGTGCTTTACATTCAAAATGATATAATTTGCATAAGCTCAAATAAAGTGGAAGGAATTATCATTCCCTCTAGAGGTTTGAACAATGGAGTGGATGAAAAAAATATAAAATGGAGAGGTCACAAGCTAGTATGGGCCATAGAGTTCTATTATTTAATATTTACTCTCTAATTAAGGGTTAAAATAGTAAAAAAATGATATTTCAAGAATAATTAATGCTTGAGGAGATGTTTTTTATGGATATTGGGACATCTTCTAGAAGTGTACTACTAGTCAACCACAAAAAATAAACATATATGATCATAATTTCTTAAATTTATTAAATCACTACCTTCTAAACATTGATATAAACGTATTAGATTCTCCATTAGGTTGAGCTCTCATGGAAAAATATTTAACTGGGTCAAAGGGTTTGATAGATAAGGTCACATAGAAATATAAAAATTTTCATTCATAGAAAACATCAAAATGTTTTCATGAGGTAATGAGTTTAAAATAAAATTTAATTGAGTCTATAATTAAATAATTGAACTCTCCAACGAGATAATTAGTTTTGTATAAAACCAAATAATCATCAACTACACCCCTATTGGTCTCTCAATTGTGTATTTTCATAAGTGTTTTTATAGAAATTTTCCCTTTATTATTTAACTCTGAAAGATGTGACACAATAAAGTGAAGATAACTCTAACAACTAATGAACAACCAATGTATCATGGATTATTCAGTAGTCTGATATGGATATGTAATGAAATATCAATCAAAGTCCCCTTTCATATAGATTTTATAATAGATTTAACATCCCCCATAATTATAGTAGATATGTAAAAACACTAATCCTTTAATAGGTTACCAAACGTAAGGACAAATTCAAAATCCATACATGAAGGATCTATAGAGATAGATGGAGTACCGATTTAATCAATAATCTACTTTGACAACCCATAGTTCTACAACTGAAAATCCAATATTGAAAAATCTATATTATTTTAAATACATTGATAAAACAAGGATCGGGAAAACACTTTTATTAACAAACTATAAACCCAATGATTTATTTCTATATTAATTGGTAGGGAGTTATAGGTTTGTGTGGATTAACCTTTTGAAGAAAATGGTAAGACAAAACATCTTATGGGAAATGATTAAGACCCTGTGGGGAAACAATCTCTTATGTGACTATCACATAGTGGTTTCAAAATATACATGTTATATGTGACTAATCACAATCATATTGTATTTTATTTATATGGGAAAATTATTTTCTATAAAAAAATTGGTAACTCTACATTCAATTTAGTAAATCAACCAAACCGTACTTCTAATCAACAACTACAACAATATAATGATATGTCATATATTCAACACTATTTAACCAAAGTTTACATTAACCAAAAAATAATAAGCAATGAATATTATATATTTATTAAATTTTCATTATAACTCACCATAGATAATTCATCCACCTTAAAACCATATCATCATAACATCTGATTTTTAGCATTTACATATTTGAACAGTATAAGACAATCAAAGCCATTGAAAATCAATCCAAAAATCAACGAAATCATACCCATGGAAATAAGTGAAAAAAAATAAACCATAAAAAAAATGTGGAAATTAGGAAGACAATAAATAGAAATAATTAAGTCTTACCCAACACAAATTGAAGAGGCTATTGATCTAGAATAAATTAAATACTTCTCTACAGGAGAAATCTTAGGACATATGAGTAATTAGAACCATCCTGGTTCATATGTAGGCGGTTGTGTGTTGGAGAAAATAGAGTTAATTGAAACCCCAACAACATAAATATAATAGAGATTTGAGTAAATATAAAAAACCCCCAACGTACCCTACTATATGCAAATCAGAAGCTATGAATCATTGAACACCCATCAGTGAGATGTGGAGGGGTTCCTAGAATGTGTGAAGAGTGAAAAAACATTACACAGTGATGAGTTGAGAAGGAGGGTGACTCAAAGGAAGAGGAAGAGGCAGAGCCACTCTAGACTTAAAGGATCGTGGGGAGGTTGGGTGGTTGTGTCGTTGGAGGAGGATTTTCTCTATATTGGATGGCCATGTCATCATCGGAGGATAGCGAGAGGTTGGGTGACATCATAGGGAGAATAGATTTATCGACTCACGAGGAGGAGAGCTCACGAGGAGGAGAAAATAGGGTGTGGAATCCCAATTAGTGTAGGATTGGTGGCATAGGAAATTGGGTATTTTTATGACCCGTGTCGGTATCTTTGACTGTAGAGACAGTTTTTATAAACTGTGTTTATATAACAATGGCTATAGCACAAAATTCTAGTAGTAATATTTTATTTTTGAATGTCACTTTTAAATGCCTTCTAGGAAAATTTTGAAATTACCAATATACATAATTTTACCATTTTTATGAATTGATTTTCAAAAATCTAACATACATGTATGTAATCAAGGAGGAAAATGTGTTCTAATAGGATCAAAATATATTTTTTGTGAATAGTAACATTTCACTTCTAATTACCACGATTAAAGGTAAATAGTGTAATTAATGGTAAAAATAATATTATAATAATATAAAATTACCTTTAATGTTTTACTAATTTCATTGGATATTTATATTTATACAAAATTCAACCTTAGTTCTAAACTATGATCCTTTTATGCCACTTCTGTTAGACAATGAGATTAATTATAATTTATTTAATGAATTCTTAGAAGTGTTTTATTCAAATTCTAAAAACAAAAAAAATTATATAGGGTTATACATTATTTAGATTTTACTATAAATAATTATTATAAATATAGGAAATTTATCTACACTAGGATAATTTATTTATAAATTTTAGACATTAAATAATTAAATTTAAATGTGATAGAATGATGAATTAGTAAATGATATATTAAAAGAAAAATTAATTATTTTATATTATTAATATTAAAAAATATCAATGGAATCATTTAATCCCAACCAAGAATTTTTTGGATGACATATATATGTTAGGTATGAGTTAATTCATTTTTTGAAGGAATCATGTTGTTATGACTTTAACAAAAATCAAGTATTGAATAGTGTGAAAATATGACCTATATGGGATTTTAAAATAAAAAATATTTTATCAAATGATATAAAAGTCAAAATAATTTGCAGTTATTTGAAATAAAATTTATATTATTAAAAATCTAAAAAACGATACAATTCAGGTTCTATTGTAATTTTATTGTGAATATGTTAACCAAGAGGAGTAAAAATATAAGAAGACATGGTAAAAGTTAAAATATTTAATTAAGGGTTATATCTAAATGATAGGGTAAATTTTATGACATAAACATGTATAAAAGGTATTCATTGAGAGTATTTATAAACATACTCCAATTATCATTGTAATAACTCACTTTTCAACTATTGGAAATATAAAATCTATTTATATAAATTTAACAGTTTTGGAGTTTCCTAAAGTGCCCCTCCAATCTCTTATAAAAGGGGACCCATATATCTCTTTTATTCACACCTCAAAATCCCTGTGGCTCAGAAAAACCTTGCCCACTTATCATCCAATCTATATTCACATCAACCTAGATGACTTACATTAGGAAGAAATCCAATATGCGGTGCCCTTTTGTTCAAATCATAAGGAAACACCTGAAGAAGAGTTAATTGTTTTATCAACCCCTTCCAAGCTGTTTTCTTCTTTATCTTCCTCTACCTATGTTTTTTTCATACTAATATAATAACTCAATAATATACTATATTATGAGACGTTTTTGTTCTTATGGTACCATCATATACGTCCTTTTACCCATCCTATGAAAAACAATATCACCATGTGGGTATATGTATGGATTACCATCTCCACGCTGTGGTGTATCTTTTTTGACATATATACATTATTACAATGTGTATAATGATCAGTATAAAGGATATAAATAATTAATATGAAATATTATTATTCATTATAATTAATATACCATCCAATTCTATATCGTTTAACCATCAAAGAAATGATATTTTCGCTCATGCCTATGTATAACTTACCATCTCAACGATGCAATAAAACTCATTGTCCATGTTATCCATTCAGGAATGATTATAAAAAATTATATTATGAGTAAGAATAATAACTATTAACTTAATATCAGTCTTCATTTGAATCAAATAAATCCTTTTCATAACAAATATGATTTAAATGACAAAACAAGAATTGGAAAACAAAGCAGTTAATACCCAAAATATGATAATTTTGAAATATTATTAACAAAATGATATAAAAGGATCATATATGATATAATAAATATGTATGTGGTTGTGGTATAACTTAATTACATATATTAACCATTATAGATATGTTTAATTCACCCTTGAGTAATGCAAAGTACAAGGTCAGGGTTAATTTTACATTCTCTTCATTATCCATGGTTTTTTACCTAAGTATCTACTATGACAAATTATTTTCCACATCATTGTTTCTTAAAAAAGTATTTAATAATATTATTACTATCACAAGACTATTTTTTAGAAGTTATTTATATAAATTTTTGAATTTTTATAAAACGTTTTGAATGGAATCATTCTATCATTTTCCAAACGAGGTACTTTATGATTTTTTCAACCAAATAGGGAAAGAGTTTTTTAACTTATACATCATCAATAGATATTTTATGCCGTTAGGATGCCTTATCATTTTGAAGAGTCCCTTACATGCATACATGGATATTTTTAATATAATTTTTTTACTTAAAATTTGGCTGCTTTTAAATGATTTCCTATTAAATGGGATATTTCTCTCAATTAGTTTTATGATTTTGTTAGATTACTTAACTCTATGTCAGTGTCCTTGGATGGGTTTTATAAATAATTGAGGTTGACTTAATATGATAAAATCTTCCATATTTTATTGAAGGTTTTATGATATGATTGTCTGTGAATTTTCTATTTTTATACCATTCATGGTTTATGGGTAAACTATTAACATTTCATTTGCGAGATTTAATATGAATGTTTATGTTATGTTTCAACCTTTAATATGACGAATTCAATGGACTTAGTAAGTGATTATAGGGGCCGGATATAGCCCCTCAATGCATTGTAAGGTCTCATAAGACAAACTAGTGTCTTGGAATAAGGCCTAGATAGTATGGTAATGGTCATGGAACGAGGGCTTGACGGTATGGTTTTGATGTTCGGCATTATACATTTCATCATTATGAGATTATTAATTGAATTTACTGGTAATTATTTTATTAGTAGAATATTCATGAAAATGTTTAAATGGAAATATTTGATTCATCATTTCCATATTATAATGAATATAAATTTTTAAAAGGTTTGTATTTTATTTTTATACCATTCCTTAAATTTGTATCCTTATTTATGATAGCTTCCAAAATTTTTGTATCCTTACGGAGCATCTGAGCTCACCCTATTCTTATGTTTCATTTTATAGAGGAATCGAATAAGTATATTATGGTTGTCATGAAGGGATAGTTTAAGGGTTATTGAGTTTTCAAAGGGGATAATATGTTATTTTTCATTTCAAGAAGTGATGTAAAACATTGGATTGTATCTAGTATTTTTCAAGCCTCCTAAACAGATCAGTCCTTCAGGATTTGATTTTCTTGTGATCATGACAATGTAATGTAATAATGCATTGACTTTGGGAAACTGGGGTTGAGGAGTTACATTCAAAGTTGAGGGGTGCTAGGTTTAAGAGAAATTTTTTATTAACTTGGTCGATTCTACATGAAATGATATGTATAAGGAAGTTAGAGAAGAGGTGGAATTTTATGATCGATGAGAGGGTTTTTTTTATTATTTTGTTCATTTTTTATTATTTTTTATAAACTCAAGAAATACTGTTAATTGTTATGATTAACTAATTTAACTAGTGCAGAACAATTATAACTTATTATTCTTACATAATTAATGATGTTTTAAATAATGTATTTTTATTATAACCTAAATACTGTAAATGATAGGATTTCCCTATTCCCAAAAAATTAACGCATTTTAGAAAAAATCCCATAAATTCACCATTTCATGTTTTCAATGTGTATAATTAAAAAAATTAATTTCATTTATTTAAAATATTATTCGAAATATTTGAAATTTAAATAGTAAATAAAATCAATATCTATTAGAAATATAACTATTTTAATATTATTACAGATTTTATGACACTTTCAAATACAAATTAATGTCTCATAAAATAACATTATAATCATAATACTAAAAAATATTAACTTATGAATTTATTTTATGAAAATAAATTTTCCATTATATAATTATTTTAATAAAAAAATCGTGAATAATCATTAATTATTAACAAATATACTGCTATTTAATTTTTATTTTAAAAAACATAAATCTTAATTTCTAGGTTATATCTTATTAATTTATAATATTTTAATAATTTATTGTTATTATTTAAAATAAGGTAATTCATGTAATTAAATCCAACTCATTGTTGTGTGTATCATAAGATTAAAATGATGTTTCTTATAATGAATGATATGAACAAAATAATTTTTTTTATATGAAATTTTCTTAATTTCATGGGTTGTTAAAGTAAGAAATACATTAAATAACATTGTGAAATGTAAAAATATAGAGGTAGAGTCACGATTCAAGATGCAATCCCCTCCACATAATATTATCCCACTTTCACATTTGTTTAATAAAAAAAAATTGATAAAAATGTGGAATGGTTATTCAGATTAAAACATCAGACTTAGTTATTGAGGTTGTTATCAATTCACATCCATAGATTACATGGGTGTATTGAAATTCAGGAGATAATGTATATGTATCTGAATAATCTTCTATAATCTAATGGTGTTTGTGTCATAACATATTCAAAAAATGATCAAGCACATAATAAATATAAAAGATATATAAATTGAAAGAGGGTGAGAGAGAGATAGAAAAATAATTATTTTTGATGTGGTAAAAGATTGATGTTTAGTATTATTTAACAAAAATCTGCACATATTGTTGACTACCTTCAGTTTAGAGATATCATGCACAAACTGGAAATGGTTCTCATATATTGTGTGGAATTTCACATGTATAAGAGAACCATATTTTTTGTAATAGTGAATTTTCTCATATTTTCCACATATGTATATATCTATGTACAATGTTTATTCAATTTTACTTGAAATTAAATATTCCATTGAAAATATACTTTTAAAATAAATTATTATGAATCATAATGCATGGCCCAAATTTTGAGAGCATTGACTACTTTTGGCCATAAATTTAATTATAGAAAGAAACTATTTGTAGTCAATTATAAGATATAATTCACAAATAATTCATGATCTCTTGATGTATTCCACTTATAATCATCAATAGTAGTTCCAAAATTATGTAATAATTCTACAATCATTACCCTTAGATTTTTTATTATTAATATTTATAAGGTGTTGTTGATCAAATAGATCATGCGGTATCTGGATGTTTATATAGTCACTTCACCACGTTTCCAATACATTAATATATCATACAGACAATTAATTTCATCATTTGGTTGATTGGAATAATTTTTTGGTCACTCTATTCCTTATAGAGATATTTGAATAATTGGCATACAATTGGTATCTTGGAAATGGCCTTTCATGTTTTATAATACTCATACAGTTGATTGAGAAGTGTGATAAATATAATGTTGCAAATGGAATCAGAAATTAGATTATCCATTAGTTATATAATTTTATATAGCATTTATGAATATTTAGTTGACTTCTGAGTGACATCATGCAGTCATCCGATTACACTTACGAATGATCATTTTCCCTTACATTCATTGAGCACATTGAAAAATTAATACAATTTTTGACCTGCAATTTATTTTCTAGATTCATGGTTTATTTTGATGAACATCTAGATTTTTGGTCTATTCATAACTTGTCTAAATTTTTATTGATTCAAAATTCCTTCATGCGAAAATAGATGGTCTTCATGTGGGTTTTTCATAACATATAGAAATTTACAAGATTCCATGACAAATATTTTTACATAAATAAAAAATAGAGTTTATTAGAATTGTAATAAAAATTAATTGTGAACATTATGTTATGGATGATCTACATAAGTTAAAAAATGTACCTAGAATAGCTTCTGATTATGTGTGAAGGGGGAATTTTGGGTTGGTATTTGGGAGAGATATAAATGGTTGTGGTAATGAAAAAGGGATTTTTTTGTAGAATATTACTATAACAAGCTTCCAAAGATTTAATAATTGTGTTCATTTATAAATTAACTTGAATAAATTAATAAAAAAAGCTTCATATCGTAAAATTGAAAAATAAAACATTAAAAAACCAATCAATAAAAATATTTATTTTAAAATGTGTAATATTTTCATTTGATTTTGTCGATTAGAACCATTATTTTTCAATGAAGATAATATTTTAAAATATAAAATTGAAGAATATAATTATTTATATAACATAGTAATGAATTTTTAAAATGACATTTTTATTAATTTTTAAATGAATGTTTCATTTATGGTGGGATTTTGGTGTGTTGTGACTCGATAAGAATTTTTTGTTTCAGAATATTTTAAAATAATAATATATATATCTAGAATGTTATATTTAACATAAATATAACTCTAAATGAATGATTAGAAATAATTTACAAGGATCCTATATTATGAAATTTTTATCAAACATGATGTCACCCTCAGAATTTGGGTATTTTAATAAGGAAGACAAATTTATTGAAGAATGTGCATAGACATTAGATCCAACACCTCTTATGTATTTATAGAAATCCATATAAAAAAATTATTATTCTATTCATTATTATAGTAGGTTTTAAATTAAATTCATGGATTATAATGACTAAATATTGATGAATATAATAAAATTTTAGAGGAATTAATAAATTTAATAGATTTAGCACAATTTAAAAATGTATTTGTATAATCCTAAATATGTAAATTATATTTAATGAATAAAAATTGAATTTCAATAATCATTGAAATTAAATATATAATATTGTACCATACATTATTCCAATTATATAATGTTTTGATTTCCCAAATTTTGGTTTTAGTTAGGTTTTATTAAGAATTATTATTTAAATATTGGTAAAAGGAATAAAATGAACCATAATTATTTTTTGAAAAAATGGTATGAGTATTTATATATCATGATTAAATGAATATAAAAAGACAAAAAAATTCTAATAATGTTTGGAAATTGTAAT
The DNA here is from genome assembly GCA_963277665.1 of Viscum album. NCBI lineage: Eukaryota > Viridiplantae > Streptophyta > Magnoliopsida > Santalales > Viscaceae > Viscum > Viscum album. The sequence continues at coordinate 894,195,922 of OY728121.1, read as the reverse complement.
ATATTTAGGAATATTCTCTTCAAATATTACATTCCCTTTAACCTTTTATGGGTTTAATGATTGATTCATGGATGAAAATTTATATTTCTATATTCATCAAGATCAAATAAATATCCATTAATTTTATCACGATTTTAATGTCCCTATCTAATTTTTTATATATTAATGGATATATATAGTGATAGTATTGAATGATAAGCGTTCCACCAATTAATATATGATATAGAAAGAAAAGTTTTCATTAATTTCATTATATAAATGGGGGAGGTCAAAAATACTTTCGTATTATTATATTTACAATGTTCTAGAGGAGAAAATAGTAATTCAATATTTTAATGAAATTATGACCCACATGGAAAACTAGCCATATACAATGGCGGAAAAATTCAGGGGTTTCTATATAGATCACTCCATAATGATTAATGATCGGATTGTAAAAAAATATCTTTTTAATGCTCAATACAACATGAAATGTTTTAAAATGTACTCTAGGGTAATCAATAAAAAATATATTGGTCATGATATAATAAAGGAGTGGAATTAATGGAAGTGTGTATAAGAACTTATGTAAGTTACATGTGGTAGCACATTATTGGAAGATAACAACTATGGAATATGAGATAAATATAACTATCAATTTTCAAAACCAAAAATAGTATATGAACTCCATTGGATCAATTAGAACTAATTATACCCTTTTAAAATGACTCTAATGAAGTGTAATAGACCATTTTGGATAAATTTCAACATATAAGACTCATAAACTAATGTTTCATTTTTATAGTTCATACATTAGATGAAGTATTTCTAAAGCAGTCATAGAAATTTTTTACTAATGAAATTGACTCCTCAATGTGATAATGTGGTCTAATTATATTGGGATGATATATTATTAATATAAATAATAGAAATTTATAAAATAATTATTATTTCAATTTCTCAATTTTTTTCATATGATTTACAATTTCCCATTGTAAATTATTATCAAATAGTATATGATTTATTTGTTTTCATTTAATACTCAAGGTGGTTGTGGTTTATTTTTGTCGATTATAAAAATTATTTATGTATGATTGTTAAAAATTAAAATAATATTAAACTAAAAATCATAATAATTGGAAAATATTTTATTTCAATTAAAAATTACTATGTTATAAAATAATATTAATTAATATGGTATAAAATATAATTAGATGTCAATAAAATTCATTATAGAGAAATTATACACACTATATTTAGATGGTTTCAGTAATATGAATATGTGATACATGATATAGAAACACTTATAACAATGTAAGATGAAATTATATATAATGACTATCTTTTATATGACTTAATGATGTTTATATCATGTTATTAATTTTGTAAACTATTTTATAATAATATTCATGTAAATGAAAATAACCTATTATAATATTTGGTTATTATAACTATGTTGGAATCATGGATGTTGTTATATTGGATTTCATATTATTGTATGTTAAAATGCCCAAAAATATGACATAACAGTGAGAGGGTGGTTGAATCAATATTACCCTTTTATAAAATAGTATAGACATTACCCTATAAGAATTTTTAGAATATGGGTAAACTCAAATATTAAATCACAACATCAATAATATATATCAGAGGAAAAATATAACACATGTAACATTGGATATTTTACGTGTTTCGATATAATTTTCAGTATATTCTTCCTATTGTTTTTTGGTTCAATCTATAAATTAGGTACTCAACTACAAATGTAAATTCAATAAGAATAATATCTCTCCCATGAAACATTTTTATGCCTCCAAATGTTTGTATAATCAGCTAATTATATAATTAAAATAGATCCACTAGTTTAAAATATTACCGAAAAATAGAATGACCAACATCACCTTATCACTCCTACAAGTATTTTTATTCTCTAGAACTTGTACATGACACATTAATTAAGAATCAAACCATCATACCTTACATACGATTTAAATTTATCTATTTCTAACACCATTAAACTGTTTTTAATTTATAATTTTTACAGGATAAAAAAATTATCTTTTCCCACATTTGCTGATATTTATCTCAGGAATAGAAATATCCAAATATTTTATATCCCATTTGTTAATGAAGTGATATTCCATAATTTACACACTTCTAACACTACATAATGAAATTTTTGAATCACCATTCTTATATTTTACTCAATAGATAATTCATAACATATAGTTGGAGATTTCATAATCACTTCTCTGTAATTATATACACCTCACTATAGATGATGTTCTTTAATAATAGAATCCATATTTCTCCAAAAAAAACTAAGAACATAGTCTTAAACATATTAATATTTTAATATAACAATTAAATGTGTCCACCTTCAATGATTTAAAAACATATGTTAGTTTTCCATCATTGAAACCAACAAAAAACAAAGTTTAAATCATAAAAAAAATTTATATAAATATATATTGTATCATGGATTAAAAATCAAAATATTCATATCGATAAATTATAGAAGAAGAAAATCATGTAATTTCACAACCTTAGTAAATAAATATTATATAACATTTTGTTTAACATATGGAACAATTATATCATTCCAACATAAACATCTAATCATTGAAAATAATTTGAGTTAACTCTTCCACATTCAGTGCTAGAATTTTGTATCTCTAATATATTTTATAAACTACAACGTAATTCATCTATTCCTACTTCAATAAAAATCATCATCATATCATTCTGTTCATTAATAATTAAATCATATAAAATACATCAAATTATAACCTATCCAATTTTCAATCTTCTCGAATTATAAAATATATATTCATAAAACATGTTAAAAAATAACTCTATATTTGTCTTATATACATGTGGATTTTGTAGAATACTCTTTCTACATAGTGAGTCTTCCAAACCTCTCAACCCTTATTTGGAAATTATCTTATTATTATTATTATAAAATTTATCATTTTATTTTAAATTTGATTATCATTTTTATAACATCAAGAATTGTCAACTCTTACATCATTTTTTCATTCAATATGTACAACATTACCCATACCACAACATTTACATTCAGTCTCCAAAACATTATAAATATTATATCATACCTCAATTTTACTTCATATAACTATTCTTCTAATACAAATCAAATATTATATTTTTTTTAATTTACATATAGTACATGTTCCTACTAGAGAATATTTAATATCAATGGTCTTAGATTTCACAAATCAACATTTAATTAATTCTTATAGTTTTACCTAACTATAAAATTCATACTTTATTCTAAAATTGAATCAGATTAATATCATTTAACAATTTGAATCCTAAAATAATTCGATATTATATAGTATATATTATCATTATTTATAAATCTTATAAATGGGATTCTACTTAAATGATTTTTTAATTAAGTTTCTACAAAAATATTCTTTACTAAATAATTTATAGAATTTTTCAATTTACATGAAATTAAATTTAAATTTATTCTCATACAATTCTGAAATTTAATACATTGAAAGATCATTGTGTTTTTATCATAGTTAACCATTTAGATTAATATTCTAGAAAACATTAAACTTTTTTATAAGATACATTTTATGTATTTAAGGTGTTACACATACATAGCCTTTGAAATCACAATTATATTTTTACATGACATAGAACTTCGTTAAATACACTTTTAATGTAATGAAAAATATATTTTTATAATAAGTGTAAATTTTCGATATAGAACCATGAAACCTTAGAAAATATCATGTAGATATATCCATTATAAATAACTAATTTTTCCATTACAAATTTATCAATAAAATCAACACACCAAAATATGATAATAAACTCAACACCCTCAACTGTTCAATATATTTACCAATATCCACATTTGTATTTTTTTTCAACACCAAAACTATAAAATTTAAATAAAATCATAACCTATACTAATTATATGTGTCCCAAAATTCTACTACATGATAATATAATTTTTTAGATAATTATATCCCTCAAATGATAAGAAAATCATATATGGGGATTCTCATGTTCCACCCACAATCAAATATCTTGTCTATTCACCCATTTTCTACAAATAAACTACTTTAGATCCAATAATGTATATTATCATTATCCCAAAATAGTTATGTGCTTCTCTATAACTACATAAAATTAAATATAAAAGATAATAAGGCTCACCATATCTCCATTATATATGAAGAAAATTTTAGAAATGAAATTTTATACATAACTCTGAAAATATATCCTTCGGAATAGTTTCACTTAACATATCAAAAATTTGATTTTTTTTAATTTAATATATCTAGTGATATTTGTTATTAACATTATATTTTATGAAATGATATGTGATATAAATATTTTTAGATATATTATTTTCTATGGAAATCATAGAATGATAAATTTACTTATTATTATCATAAGTAATTATTAATGGATTCCAAAACTCTACACTTATGTTTTCTTGAAAAAATTCCCTAAGAAACATCCATTTAAGGGAATACAATTCAATATAATATTGAGTTTTATCCACACTAAAATTTACTTGCTCTGAAATCCCGAAGGCCATATATATTTCATTTATTTTTTGGATAATACCTCTTTTAAGGGTTGAGGGGTAACCCTACAGTGAAATTTACATAACATAACTTATTACAAGGATATATCCAAAAAAAATCACCATAAGGGAAAGTTCATATTGATTTTGTTTTTTTAATTATATCAATATCTAGTAAAATCATTATCAGGGAAACCCAACAAGAACAACTCTTCCAAAAATTTATAATTAATATTGTAACTCATTATTCCTTTAATATATCTTTGAATTATCTTTGTAACCAATTTGTGTGATTACCTTTGATCACATTGATATCTATTACTGAATGTAATGGTATAAACGATAGCTACTGTTTTCAGAGTATGACAAAGAAAGACTAAAATTATCTTTTTTAAGACCTTCGGATTCACACCATTCCTTGTTTCCTCTTTTCATGATTACAAATAAGTTTAATGGGTGTGGATACATATTTATAGTGATCCATACTAAAAAAAATTATTAATTTAGTTGAATATTTATTATGTTGTAAAAAATTTATTTTTTCGTATAACATGATATTATGTAATGAAATCTATGTATCTAAGAATTCAATTCATAAAAAAATCATCCTTTTTCTTACAAAATAAATTCAAAAGTATTCCTCAAAGAATGTAAAATTTATATCAACAACATAATAAAATATAATTATAGTTAATGGGATAATCCCAATCTTATATATGTTTGATCTAATTTAATTTATTAAACATCAACTATTTCAAGGAACATTATATTTTGGAGTGGAGATCTTTGAATTCATATTTTAACTCATTCAAAGCCTTCTTCAACCTATAACTAATGGTTCCTTCACTATAAATTACAAACTCACCATGTTTCAATCTAAAATCACATTATTCAATTTATTCCACTAAAAAAGACTATAAATCTATGTAATAAATTTTATGATGTATGCATATTCAAATTGTTCAAAACATCCATATAGTTAAATTTATTTCAATGCATATAAATGTTTCTTCAATGGTGACCCGTTATTACTAATAAAATCTCATTCAAACCCATATAAACATTTTTTTGAAATATCACTATTATCAGTGATACTATTTTTAAATACCACTTTTTTCCTAATCAATATTCCCCTCATAGTTGGGATCATGATATGATGTAAGGATATATTTAAAAATATCTATATCCCAATTAATATAATTCAGCGACACTTCATGATTAATAACCATAGTATGTTATTATGGTTTAACATATGAGATATGATTTGTTTGATTTTTAGTAATTATTTTTAATCTAGTTTGTACTAGATCTTACTGACATCTAATGATGTATTCAGAACCAATAAGATTTAATAGATTTAAAACATTACCGTTCTACTTTATAAAATATTACACTTAACACTATATTAGTCAGAGAAAATATAAACATTTTTTTATTCATTGTTATATTCTTTTTCATATAGTTTTTCATAAATAAATCATGTTATCTTCCATTAATTCATTAAATCATATCCATAGGTCCCCCTCAAAATGATTCTATTTTCGATTAATTTCTCAAATAAAAATCAACAAGTATTTGAATTCTTTTGTTCCATCAACTATATCTCATTCCAATGAATAAATAGTGCATGAATACTCATTTATTATTATTTTTATTAAAACATATAAAATCTATGATTTTTACCTTCATTAAAAATGATATCCCAGAACCATTAAATATATTACAGTGGGTTTTTCTTATACCACATTTCATTGGGATTCATATTTTATTTTTTCCTGAATAGAAATATATTATGAATAAAGAAACTTTTTATTAGAATTTTACTATAGAAGAACATTGTGAGTTTAGATTCTCTGAGCATATAAATTATCATCTCAGCTAATATTTTGTTCATAAATATTATTAATTCATCTTAATAGGGTGTATATTAAGTACCATATTTGTCTCCCATCTCTTGGTTTTCTAAATTGGATTTAAAATAATAACATGTGAACTTCTTTTTATTATCAATTTAAAAATTTAGAAAATACACTCTCAGTTAATCCATAAAATTTCATATTAATGTTTTTAGAATTTATATTGATTCAAATTTAGGATTTATAAACATTAAATTATTCATCCTAGTGATATCATAAATTATATTAAATATATAAAGGATTTTATTACTAGATTAATATCCTTTCTACACATATAATGTATAGTGTAAATGTTTATGTGGGACATTAGAAAAATATATACCATTTCTGATATCCATATAGCATCTTCCACTATAGACTTTTTTTGTACATAGAATATTATTCCCTATTAATTTTAATAATATTTCAACAAAATTATATTTTTAATTATATTCATATTCCATTGTTCAAGATTTATATTTGTTCAATGTCATGGTATATTTTCTTAGTTAACCCTCTGATAACCAGACGTCCCCAAATTACCAATTTTGAATATGATTCAACTTTTTCATTATACCATAGTGATAATTAATATATCTTTTTTGAATATGATAATATAGGTCTTTTTCATGAAAATAATTTCACTCCAATCATCACAATGAGGGAATATACTCAATAAGTTTTGTTTCGTTCCATCATTAAACAATATATTGTAAGATATTTTTAAACTGAACAACCATTATTTAGCTTACTGTTCTCAATGATTTCAATAATACATATCATATGATAGGAACAAACAGTATCAATTATCCATTGATTTTCTTTTCATACAAGAATTTGGAGTCATATCAACATTAAGTAAATTTACACCACCATTATTTTATAATTTCATTTACTTATTCAACATGTAGAAAATTTCTTGGAAGTGTATTCATAAAATTTTCCTCACAATTACTAAACTGGTAACATCTGACACAAAATTCATCCATGTAATAATAACAATTCTTTTTTACAAACATGATCTACTTTCTTCTATACAACACATCCATCAACAATTTCTTCTTAATTTTTTAGAGTCTCTCAAAAATAAATTATTCTACCATTAACATGAATAAAATGAGTTGTTGTAAAAAAATAAATAGGATTTTAACACAAGGATTATGTACCCCAAAAAATAACAACTAAATTTTGGTCTTCTAAAGAGTTATGATTTTTTAAAATGATATTATCATTATTTTTTATATTGGATTGATATTAGTTCATCAATTACCCTCAACATACATTGATAGTGATGTACATTTATTATGACCTTCACTACATCCAACATAACCAGTTCTAGTTGTAGATAATTCACTAATAGTAAAAATTTATTTAATTTTGATTTTAGCAAGAGTATATTAAACATTAAATTTCAGGAAAAACAATATTTGTAGCTATATATGATTCTACGTAGATTTATATTGATTTATTGAAATAATCACCCGTATCTCTCTAGAGTATTCTTATATTTATAATACCTTATTGTGTATTTTTGGAAAAAAATTCATTGTTTTTACTTTTAATTATTTTTTAAACAAAGATATTAATGGGACTTCAAAGAATCATTAAAATTAAAAAAAATCAGTTTTTAGTAGCATTAGAAAAATATTTAGATATTTTTTAGAATATAATAACTAATCCAAAATGACATTGGTTATATTATTGTTAGATGTGTGCATTGAAAAAAAAATTAAAATATAATTTCATAGTGTTTATTAATAATTTTGTGTGTTTCAATCCATTAGCCATTTTTCACTAAAAACATCCATGTTGAGGAAACATGAGTTTCAAAATATTTGATATAAGTTATATTAAATTCTTTATACAATTTTTGGAGAGCCCACATTGAAATAGTGAACCATAAAAAAGGTATAATATACATGACTCAGTATTTTCATTTTCCCAGTGATCAGATCATAGAATTAGCGCAAACCATATTGGAAACTTGGGAATGTTTCTATGACCACCTGTAAGATTGAAGCAACACTAAAATAAACTTTAATATTATATATGATGTGGTTTCCTTTCATAATGTTATCTCAAATTTAATTAGAAACATAAATTGTGAGTTTTTCCCCTCATGCATGGGACTCCTAAAATAATAAGATCCATCAAAATATTAATGAATTTAATGTATGGTATGATCTAATTTTTCAATGTAAATGTTGACCCAAAAAATAACAATACTCATATTTCATCCATTCTTATTATGGTTATGTACTATTCTGTGGACACTCCAAAGATGATTGGTTTTTAAATTTAATCATACTCTATCAGTAACACCACTCATATTTCGATGTAATTACCATTTTTTAGAAAATGGATAATGGTGGTATCCTTATGAAGGATTGGACTATCCTTTAAATATTAAACACTAACATCTTGTAAAATACATTTCTCTAATCATGGAATAATTTATCTGGTTGTGGTGGGATTTTTTCACCAAGAATGTACCACTAATAGTTTTTCCAAACATCTTCCAACCTTCTTTGATTATTTAAAATCTTAATTTTTAAATTTTCCAAAAATAATTCTCAATGATAAAATCCCAAAAAAACTATATAGGATTTTTTCCAACAATATCCCCTTTTAATTTTATTTTACACTCATAAATCCTTGGAATATTTATCTCATATGTTACGAAGTAATAGTATAATAATCCGCATTCCAATAAATCATAACATAAGATAGTAAATCAATGTTTCAATAGTAAATATTGATATTCCAATGAGACTATATTTTTTGTGACAAATAAGTGTTCAATGAAAATACATTCATTAAACCACTACTGTTATTTCCATGAACTAAAATGGTAAAAAGTATCTACCACACATTATTAAGGATGAAAAATACATCCTTCATCAAATATTAGTGTGGGATGGATTCTCTATTAACAATAGTAATTAAATCTCTTGACACTATTATTTTTACCCCATGGACATTTAATAGAATGTGCTTTCTAGAACTATTACATTTTTAATTTTTATAGATGGAGTTGTTTAGAGGAGGCTTGACATGGAAGAGTAGGAACTACAGAAAAATATTTTTGTAGGGTTTGATCATTATATGAATCCCAAATGATAGTGTGAATATATAAAAGAAAAATATGTTTAATTTTGGTTTATACTGGAACATTGTTTTAATATATGTACAGTGTTTGAATTTAATTTCATGGAATTAATGGTTAGATTATTTTGTTAATGTATTCTAATAAGATTCTATGTAGGTGTCTTGAAATTTTATTGATATATGATTAATGATAATAATCAATTCATGTCTCAAGTAGGTGGTTCTGTGAAACAGTCACTGTTTGAATGTCCCCTTCATGCCATCAAGGGTTAATTTTTCTTATATTTATAAATTGGAGGGAATTATAATTTGACATCATTCTTAATTTATTTCTATCAATGATAAGATAATTCATGGTGATTTATATGAGGTTTCCCTGCCTCATCTCTGATTTTTTTTATTTGTATCTTTATTTGATTGGATATTAGTTATCTAATATAATTTTCCAAATTTCCCTTATTAGTTTCTTCTTGATCTTATTTTGGAATCCTACATGGTTCTTTTAATTGAATAAGGGTGTACTGGATGCTAATATTTTGATGGTGGTATTTATTGGTCCTTGAGGAATATTGTTTTCCCAATATGGTATGGATTTATTTTTATCTCTTATTTTTTTCTGTTCAAGTTTAGTGATTTATAAATGATCTATTGATGTAGTGGATATTAGTTCTATGATATTTTTTGAACCAATGAAATTTTAATTCCTTCATGGAGAGATTATGAAATTGGTTTGTGTCACGATGTGTGTAACATGTGGTCAAATATCATGTGGTATTACTGAGATTGTATATGTAAAGACCCGCAAATTTCAAGGAAATTCTTTTTCTTAATTTTCTTTGGAATTTTACAAGAACGCGGTTTCTGATGGCACCTGATTTCGAGGCCTGGTGTGCTCGGAATCATTTTCCGAAGTTTGGCTCAGGTACGTTCAGTGAATGAACGAGCAGGTTTTTCTAACATTTGAACCGGTGCTCGGAATCGAATTCTGAGGGCACCGATGGAATCGCCGTGCCGGTATTTGCTTAGAAACGCCTCTTCCGGAATTGCATTTGCTCGGGTGTGGTTTTTAATTTTTGGGCTTTAAGTTAAGAAATAAAATAACATGGTACGCCAAACTTTATTTTATTTCACTTAAGCCACTTAAAAATCCACTTAAAGCTGCTTAAGCTGAGTTAAAGCGGATAGGGGGAAATTCAAAATATCCTACCCTCTTGGTAGTATATTTGTGAGGTGAGGCTTGCACGAGCCCCACCGTTTCTTTTCCGCTAAGTAACGCACCCGCAAAAACCCTTCTTAAATAAAGTCAACTGGGGCGTTTCTTATACAATTAAACACTCCTATTAACTGGGCGGTTTATTCATTGAATTAATTCTATGAATCAATGGGTCGTTACTTAACTTATCTTTTTTTTCGTTTGTTGGCATGTTAATAAAATAAGACCAACACTCTTCTTCTTGTGTGTTGTTCGTTGAGAGGATTTGACAGAACCTTAAGTCCTTCAACCACCTTCACGAAGAACGCGAAGAACGCGAAGAATGCGAAGAATTCGAAGAACGCCGGCCTTCGATGCAAGGCGACGAAGAACGCCGAGCCCTCGGAGATCGACAACGCGACGCCAAGTACCGCGATGCCGATGATTCTTCTCCTGCGACGTTCTTCTGCGACGTCCCTTCATCCGCGAAAAATCTTCGATCATCCGTTGAGGTGAGAGATTGCGGACCTTTTAATTCATTATGGTTTATAATAGCAACATGGATTTAATTGTTATAATTAAATCTGTATGTTCTTGATCCTTGGAGTTCGTCGACGCAACGCTGTATACCGCGACGACGCAACGCCCTTCCGCGACGCGACGATCCTCTTCTCCCGCGACGATCAATTTCACGAAGAACGCACGTTCGGAGAATTCGATGAGGTAGGGGTATGATTCTTTAAAATATTTGTGATTTATACCCGCGACGTTTGTTAAACTTTTGTTGGGTAATTTTTCTTTTAAAACCGCTAACGCGGTGGGTGCGGACTAACAAACAAGTCCGAACCCACCGCACTTTTTCGTTCTTGATGCGCGAAATGGCGGACGATGACAAATGGGGACGCAATGGCGATTTTAGGGCCTTACAGTGAAGATTGGGACCCGAGAGGAGCCACGGCGCAGACGGAAGTGGAATCGGACCACCGGAGCAACTCCGGTGGCCCACGGAATCCACCGGCGGCGCCTCGGCGCGCCGCCGGATGGAGCCGCCGCGGCTTCAGCCGCGGCGGCGGCGACTAGCCAGACCCGCGACCGCGCGGGTCCGACGACAGACGGGACACGGCAAAGCCGCGTCCGCTGACCCAGCGTGGCCCACGCAGGCCGCGGCGCTTCATCCCGCGGGGGCAGCGCCCCGCGGCTTCCTCCGCTCGGCCAAGCCGAGCCGGGCCGACCCGACCGGCCGGGTCGCGCCCAGGCCGGGCCGGGTCGCGCCAAACCGGGTCGGACTCAGACTTGAGTCGGGTCGACCCGGTTCGGGCCGACCCCGGGGGGGTCGGGTAGGGTCGGTCTGGGCCCAGACCCAGGGGGGGGGGGGGTCGGGCCGGGTCGGTCCGGGCCCAGACCCCCCGTTTCCAGACCTTTTTGGTCTTTTTCTCATAACTTGAGCTAAGGGCCTTCGAACGACGCACCGTCAGCAGAGATGCGATCCTTGGATCGAGACGGTCATTTCGGTATATAACACTCAAGGTTTCGGAATACTTTGAGTTCTGCCGGGTTGGTTCGTACACGAAACCAACCGGGCCCTCAGAGCGGAAACGCTCATATCTTGAGCTTCGGATGTCCGATTGACGTGCCGTCAACTTTGTTGAATTCCTCTAAGTGAGAAGGATCTTTTGGCATACTCTGCCCGAGGTTTGGATGCAGGTGGAGTACGGTCGGGTTGGTTTTGCCTTAGAAACCAACCGGGCCCCTGGGACGAAAAAGGCAATAACTCTCAGACCGGGCGTCCGATTGACGCGCCGTCTGCGACGTTGAGTTCCTGTTGACGATACGGAACTTTTGGATACTCAACTCTGGACTATGTGTCAGTTGATGTATCAGCCTCTCGGCTCATGGAGCGGACCCTCCCGAACGAGCTTGCTGTGTGCGGGAACCCTAGAGCTGGCTGCGACTGAGTGCTGTAGTCGTAAAATAAACAAGCACCACAGAGTAAGCAAGCGGAAAAAGTAAACACTAAGCAAAAGCTGGTACAACAGTAAGTGCAGAAATGTAAAGGCGGCCAGAAATACAAGCCCAACTGTAAAGTACAACTGAAAGGGGAAAAACAGCAACTAAAAATTAAGCTGCAACATCGAGCCGTCCACTGGAAGTCCCACCTGAAGGGTGGGTACAGATATCCTCCACAGCTCCTCGGGTCTAGCCGACCACTCCGAGTATGTCCCACCCAGTGGTCCACCTCCAGGTACCGTCCTGCTCCGCAAGCCTCCACCACGATCAGCGTTGTCCGTCGTCTGCAACCAACAGAACGTAGTGCGTGCATAGCCCGTGCAGGGGTGAGTATAAGCTACTCAGTAGGGACCCCGAGACCCCCGAAGGTCTCCCAGAATCCACAAAGGATAAACCACAAAGGAAAGATACAATCACGAAGTAACATCTGACACAGCTTAGGTATATGCCCATACATATACCTAAGTCATCAATTCTCGCTCGGCTCCAACATCCGAGCTCATGTACAACCCAGTCCACATAGGAAAGAAAAACGTAAATCCACACAGGATAGAACAACACAATCCACAGAGGAAAGTAAACGTAAATCCACACAGGATAGCACAACACAATCCACATAGGAAAGTAAAACAGGATTCAGCTCACACAGGTATACTTCTTTGAATGAAGATAGAGATGATCACTGATCCATCTAAGTCGTCGGACCCACAAAGGATCAAAAGTTACTAACCCCCTCAATGAACCACAAAGGATCTGAACCACACAGGATCGATAGGTAACTAACCCCCGCAAAGACCCACACAGGATCGGGCCCACAAAGGACCATTAGGCGCTGGCCCACACAGGACCACTGAGCGCTGACCCACATAGGATCAGACCCACACAGGATCGGTAGCACTGACCCACAAAGGATCACTGAGTGCTGTAGTCGTCGCCATCGAATCCACTGAGGATCTCTGCACAGTCGTCGTCGTCACAGTAGCAGTCGCAGCCAGCTCTAGGGTTCCCGCACACAGCAAGCTCGTTCGGGAGGGTCCACTCAACGAGCTGAGAGGCTGATACATAAACTTACACATAGTCTAGAGTTGATGTATCCAAAAGTTTCGTATCGTCAACAAAACTCAACGTCGCAGACGGCGCGTCAATCGGACGCCCGGTCTGAGAGTTATTGCCTTTTTAGTCCCAGGGGCCCGGTTGGTTTCTAAGGCAAAACCAACCCGACCGTACTCCACCTGCGTCCAAACCTCGGGCGGATTATGCCAAAAGATCCATCTCATTTAGAGGAATTCAACAAAGTCGACGGCACGTCAATCGGACGTCCGAAGCTCAAGATATGAGTGTTTCCGCTCCGAGGGCCCGGTTGGTTTCGTGTATGAACCAACCGGCCGAACTCAATGTATTTAGAAACCTTGAGTGTGATATACCAAAATGACCGTCTCGATCCAAGGATAGCATCTCTACTGAAATCACGTCGTTCGGAGGCCCGTAACTCAAGTTATGGGAAAAAGACCGAAAAGGTCCGGAAACGGAGGGTCTGGGCCCGGACCGACCCGGCCCGACCCCACCTGGGTCGGCCCGAACCGGGTCGACCCGACTCGGGTCCGGGTCTGACCCAGTTTGGCGCGATCCGGCCCGGCCAGGGTGGCCTGGAGTGGAAGTGGGACGGGATATCTATGGACTTCATGATTGGACTTCCACACACTTTCAGAGGTCACGACTCCATTTGGGTGATTGTCGACTGACTCACCATGTCGGCTCACTTCTTACCCATCAGAGAGCAGGGCTCAGTGGAGAGATTGGGGCACCACTACGTTCAGGAGATTATATGGCTTCACGGTGTTCCATCATCTATCATCTTCGATCGAGATGCTCGCTTTACTTCCCGACTTTGGAAGGGGCTGCAGGTGGCGTTCGGGACTCAGCTACGTCTGAGCACCGCCTTTCACCCTAAGACGGATGGTCAGACGGAGAGGACCATTCAGACTCTCGAGGACATGCTCCACGCATGTTTCCTCGACTTTGGTCACAGTTGGGAGGACCACCTACCCTTGGTGCAGTTCGCGTACAACAACAGCAACCACTCCACCATCAGGATGGCACCCTATGAGGCGTTGTACGACAGACCTTGCAGATCTCCTTTGTGCTGGACAGACTCTGGGGAGTCAGCACTTGTGAGACCAGAGATGGTCCGGGCCACGACAGAGAAGGCCTAGGTCATCCAGGAGCGGATGAGGACAGCTCAGAGCTGGCAGAAGTCTTATGCTGACAGGAGGCGGAGGCCACTAGAGTTTGAGGATGGCGACCAAGTCTTCTTGCACGTCTCACCTCGACGTGGATTACAGAGATTTGGCCAAGGCAGAAAGTTGTCTCCACGATTCATCGGACCTTTCCAGGTCCTTAGTAGGATTGGCGAGGTGGCTTATCACCTGGCTCTACCACCTCAGTTGCACCGGGTGCACGACGTCTTCCACGTATCTCAATTGAGGAGATACATGCACGACCCGACGCATATCATTGTCTATGGGGAGCTAGACGTTGATGATGGGGCGACTTTTTCGGAGGTCCCGGTGGAGATCGAGGATCGACAGGAGCGGGTCCTACGTGGATGGTCGATTCCTCTAGTGCGCATCAGATGGGAGCACGGGAACCTCCAGGAGAGCACTTGGGAGCGGGAGGATCAGATGCATGCTCAGTACCCACATTTGTTTCCCTAGCTTATGATGTATCTTTACGGGGACGTAAAGCCCTGAGGTGGGAGTGATTTAAAGACCCATAAATTTCAAGGAAATTTTTTTTCTTAATTTTTTTTGGAATTTTACAAGAACGTAGTTTCTGACGGCACCTGATTCCGAGGCCCGGTGAGCCCAGAATCATTTTCCGAAGTTTGGCTCGGGTACGTTCAGTGAACGACCGAGCGGGTTTTTCTAACTTTTGAACCGGTGCTCAGAATCAAATTTTGAGGGCACCAATGGAATCGCAGCGCCGATATTTTCGTAGAAACGCCTCTTCCGGAGTTGCGTTTGCTCGGGTGTATTTTTTAATTTTTGGGCTTTGAGTTAAGAAATAAAATAACGTGGTACGACAAACTTTATTTTATTTCACTTAAGCCACTTAAAAAGCCACTTAAAGCTGCTTAATCTGAGTTAAAGTGGATTGGGGGAAATTCAAAATATCCTACCCTCTTGGTAGGATATTTGTGAGGTGGGGCCCACATGAGCCCCACCGTTTCTTTTCCGCTAAGTAACACACCCGCGAAAACCCTTTTTAAATAAAGTCAACTGGGGCATTTCTTATACAATTAAACGCTCCTATTAATTGGGCAGTTTATTCATTGAATTAATTCTATGCATTAAAGGCTCGTTACTTAACTTATCTTTTTTTTCGTTTGTTGGCATGTTAATAAAATAAGACCAACACTCTTCTTCTTGTGTGTTGTTCGTTGAGAGGATTTGAGAGAACCTTAAGTCCTTTAACCTCCTTCACGAAGAACGCGAAGAACGCGAAGAACACGGAGAACGCAAAGAACGCTGGCCTTCGACGAAAGGCGACGAAGAACGCCGAGCCCTTAGAGATCGACGACGCGGTGCCAAGTACCGCGACGCCGATGATTCTTCTCCTGCGACGTTCTTCTACGACGTTCCTTCATCCGCGAAAAATATTCGATCATCCGTTGAGGTGAGAGATTGGGGACCTTTTAATTCTTTGTGGTTTATAACAGCAACATGGATTTAATTGTTATAATTAAATCTGTATGTTCTTGATCCTCAGAGTTCTTCGACGCAACGCCGTATACCGCGACGACGCGATGCCCTTCCGCGACGCGACGATCCTCTTCTCCCGCGACGATCAATTCCACGAAGAACGCACGTTCGATGACTTCGACGAGGTAGGGGTTTGATTCTTAAAAATCATTGTGATTTATACCCATGAGGTTTGTTAAACTTTTGTTGGGTAATTTTTCTTTTAAAACTGCTAACGCGGTGGGTGCGGACTAACGAACAAGTCCGAACCCACCGCACTTTTTCGTTCTTGGTGCACGAAACAGCGGACAATGACAAATGGGGCTGAAATGGCGATTTGAGGGCCTGGCAGTGAAGATTGGGACCCGGGAGGAGCCACGGCACAGACGGAAGTGGAATCGGACCATCGAAGAAACTCCGGTGGCCCGTGGAATCCACCGGTGGCGGCCAGCCAGACCCGCGACCGCGTGGGTCCGGTGACACACGGGACGCGGCAAAGCCGTGTCCGCTGACCCAGCGCGGCCCACACGGGCCGCGGCGCTTTATCCCGCGGGGGCAGCGCCCCGCGACTTCCTCCGCTCGGCCGCTCGGCCGAGCCGAGCCGGGCCGACCCGACCGGTGGGGTCGCGCCCAGGCCGGGCCGGGTCGCGCCAAACTGGGTCAGACCCGGACCCGAGTCGGGTCGTCCTGGTTCGGGCCGACCCAGGGGGGTCGGGCCGGGTCGGTCCGGGCCCAGACCCCCCGTTTCCGGACCTTTTCGGTCTTTTGCTCATAACTTGAGCTACGGTCCTCCGAACGACGTGCCGTCAGCGGCGATACGATCCTTGGATCGAGCGGCCGTTTCGGTATATCACATTCAAGGTTTGAGAATACTTTGAGTTCGGCCGGGTTGGTTCTTACACGAAACCAACCGGGCCCTCGGAGCGGAAACACTCATATCTTGAGCTTCAGACGTCTGATTGATGTGCCGTCGACTTTGTTGAATTCCTCTAAGTGAGAAGGATCTTTTGGCATACTCCGGCCGAGGTTTGGACGCAGGTGGAGTACGGTCGGGTTGGTTTTGCCTTAGAAACCAACCGGGCCCCTGGGACAAAAAAGGCAATAACTCTCAGACCAGGCGTACGATTAACGCGCCGTCTGCGACGTTGAGTTCCTGTTGACGATACGGAACTTTTGGATACATCAACTTTGGACCATGTGTCAGTTGATGTATCAGCCTCTCGGCTCATGGAGCGGACCCTCCCGAACGAGCCTGCTGTGTGCGGGAACCCTAGAGCTGGCTGTGACTGCTACTGTGACGACGACGACTGTGCATAGATCCTCAGTGGATTCGACGGTGACGACTACAACACTCAACGATCCTTTGTGGGTCAGTGCTACTGATCCTGTGTGGGTCCGATCCTGTGTGGGTCAGCGCTCAGCGGTCCTGTGTGGGCCAGTGCCTACAGGTCCTGTGTGGGCCTGATCTTGTGTGGGACTTTGCGGGGGTTAGTTACCTATCGATCCTGTGTGGGTCATATCCTTTGTGGGTCATTGCCGGGGTTAGTACCTTTTGATCCTTTGTGGGTTCAACGACTTAGATGGATCAGTGATCATCTCTATCGTCATTCCAAGAAGTATATCTGTGTGAGCTGAATCCTGTTTTACTTTCCTGTTTGGATTGTGTTGTGCTATCCTGTGTGGATTTACGTTTACTTTCCTTTGTGGATTGTGTTGTGTTATCCTGTGTGGATTTACGTTTTGCTTTCCTGTGTGGACTGGGTTGTACTTGAGTTCGGATGTTGGAGCCGAGCGAGAATTGATGACTTAGGTATATGTATGGGCATATACCTAAGTCGTGTCGGATGTTACTTCGTTATTGTATCTTTCCTTTGTGGTTATCCTTTGTGGATTCTGGGAGACCTCCAGGGGTCTCAGGGTCCCTACTGAGTAGCTTATACTCACCCCTACACGGGCTATGCCCGCACTACGTTGTGTTGGTTGCTGACGACGGACAGCGCTGATCGTGGTGGAGGCTTGCGGAGCAGGACGGTACCAGGAGGTGGACCACTGGGTGGGACGTACTCAGAGCGGTCGGCTAGACCCGAGGAGCAGTGGAGGCTATCTGTACCCACCCTTCAGGTGGGACTTCCAGTGGACGGCTCGACATTGCGGCTTACTTTTTAGTTGCCGTTTTCCCCTTTCAGTTGTACTTTACAGTTGGGCTTGTATTTCTGGCCCCCTTTACTTTTCCGCACTTACTGTTGTACCAGCTTTTTCTTAGTGTTTAATTTTTCCGCTTGCTTACTCTGTGGTGCTTATTTACTTTACAAAGGGAATGCCTTCCCTTTTTACCAAGATTTACGCCTTGGTGCTAGTCGCCAGCCCCTGGCCTATGGAAGGCGGGCTTGGGGTAGTCACGGCACGGTCCCCGAGGATGGGTCGTGACAGTATATGAAACAATATGATTGTAATTTTAGGTGATGTTATAGGATGGTTCATAGTTATGTATATGTATATGCATGGGTAGTTCTGTGGTGGTTGATGTGATGGGTTGGGAGGTGGTGCTTAAATTGTATTTCTTGATTTTCATGGGATATGGTGGGGAATCAAATTATTTGGTGAGAAAATTATACATCTATTTTCCTTAATTTTCATTAGATAAATTGTTGTATTGTTTCGCAATAATTGGAGTAGTTTTGTATTGGTATGGTAGCATTGATATATAATCTCATTGTAATTTTTTGTTAATTAAATAAGTTGTAATGTAATTATATGTGGGATTTAAATGGAATTGAAACTCGTGTATTGAAAATGTGATTGATAAGAATGGTTTTTAGTTAAATATATGAAACAAATGATATTATGGATATATATTGTTGTAAAATTAATATAAAATTTGGATAAATTTTTAATAAATTGGATAATTTTGTTTTTTATAGCATTTTATATATGTGGACTATTGGTTTTCATTAATGATATTCTAGATTTTTTTTGCTGGATGTCATTGTGTTTCACTAATATGAGGAGTTATAGTTTTTTTCATATTGTTACCCACAGTTTTAGAATCCATGTTAATATTAAATTGTATTTATATGTGATTATTTTAGACCTAATCTATATAGGATAAGCATAAAAATTCCAAATATTTGTGGTTTATAAGTGATTTCCCCAACATATATGTCAATAAGGAAGTATGCTTGACTACCCCATCATCCCCACTCACTATTTTATAGTATTTTCAAATGATGGATTAGTTTAATTTGGTTCCTCGCAATTTATGACAGAACCATTAATGGTTATTCTTATATTTCTAATGATGGTAAATTATTTTGTGTCGCCTAGTCTGTAATAATGAAATAAGAGTTGGAATCCCCCATTTTTGGGATAGTGTGATATGCGATGTGTGCTATGAATTGAAGGAGAGAAGAAGGATTCCTTTATCAATGATAAAAATACCATACTAAACTCATTATTAGGATTTCATCAATATATTATATGTTTCCAATCATGTAGATATGAAAAATTCTAAAAAAATATGCTGGACTGAGTGCGATGTTAGGATATGATGGATTTTTTTGGACCAACGTCATATATGAATTGATATCTAATTGATTGATATACCGTAGATGAATAGAGGATGTATGATGAGGTATCTTGAGAGTGGTAATAAATTGAGTAAGTGGTTGTGGATCATAATATATAACATTTCATTTCATATTATTCTACTATATCATATGTGATACTTTGTGGGAATGATTTATCAAGGTTGAGAAAGTTTAATTAACCTCATTAAGGTTTTTTTAATTCTTTTTTATTCACTATTGAATTAGTTGTCTTTTATTATAATTTCATTATAGACTTTGGATATTATCCTAAATAGAATAAATGTTATTCTAAAAACAATATATATATGATTCCTTAAATTATTATGATTTATTTATAAACTATGTTGGATGTCATAGGCTTGGAGCATGAAGATTTTGAGTAAATAACTTGAGATGTTATTTGGTATTTTTCATATTGTATTATGTACCTAGATTATTTTACATGGAATATGGGATTATATTGTTTGTTATTTATAATATATATTTAACTAGTTGTGTTATTTATTTGATAGTAGAACTATGTAGGGAATTTATTTTTACGAATGTTTTATATACACTATGAGATTCTTGCTACCCCATGGCCTACTAGAGGTGGGAATCAGGAGTCCACACTCTTCTTTAGTAGTAACCACAAAGGGGATCCTAATGGGGTCATGTCATGATAGGGTGGTATCATATATTTTGGTAAAAAAACAGTTCACATACTACAATTGGGGACTAGTGAGGACTGATGGGTTGTTTGGGTTATGCCTTTCCTTGAACAAAATATGTGATGTATGAAATGGAAACTATCCAGGACATATTATTTTTAGGTACTCCTATATCTGGCCTAAGTACATTAATCTATAAATATATTCTATGAAATTTTTGTGTTTCATTCATGTCTGATACATTAGAGTGGTACATGAATCATTACTTATTGTGATCTGATATAAATTGTTGTGTTTTTTAGAAAAATGAGATGAGTTTTATTAAATGAATTTGGATTGAATCCATTTTACAAGGACTAGTATTACACTATTCCTAATAGAGATTTTGGATAGTTCATATCCAAGCATATTTAATGTTGGTGTGGTTTATTTGGATTTCATAATTTACCATCAAATTTTTAACCCATCAAAGGATGATTAGTAGTGAAAGGGGACTTTGTGTGATTTCCGTATATAGATTTTGGTGAGATATAATTGGTGTATTGCTGATCTAAAAATGTATCATTGGTTATAGGATATGGATATTGATTTTATTATAAATAGGACATGAGTTATGTATTTGATTCTATTTTCTATTATTCAAAAAAGTGGTGTGGTCCATAAATGGTAAGTTCTATATTATGTAAATTGAATGGAAATAAAGGTTTAATGTTATTATATTTATAAGAAGTTAAAAAATGAGTTTATATCCTTGATGAAAACAGTATTGAAGGGGTGGTGATATTACTCCTTTATGTAATATATTATAACCATTTGGGTGATTAGGATTAATACTAGATACCCCCTTTATTTACCCCTTATCGATTTTCTAAATTAGAATTCTACCGCACAGTGTTACAAAAGGGAGCTGCATCCAATGAATTTTTTTAACACTCTATATATATTTTATCTATATATTTAGTTAATGAAGAACGATGTAGTTATTGGTAAGATTTATTAGTATTAGGTTTCCATGAATAAAAATTTATTCATGACCTCAAAATAGTTTATCCTTGGAAGGAGGATCTCAAACATTAGGGAAGTTGATGTTCTAAAAAGCATGGTGTTGACCATAGTATGTTGATAAACAATTTTTTTTATCCAAGAGTAACCAATTAGCAGATGGATTCAAATCATTATTTCAATTTATTTGGGGTGGTCACTATCATCAACATGCTTATTGTATGAAATCTCATGGAGGATATCATGGTGTGAGTAGTCTAGAACCATATTAACCATAGAAATAGGGATGACCTATGTAGGTTTAGTATCAAGGCTAGTGGGATGTTTCACACCTATTGAGAGATGTGGCTATATGGTATCATCCCCCATTATGTTTCTCATCCTAAAGGACCTAGTGTAGAGTGTGTTTAGGGTAGTTTTCATTAAAAATGATGCAGGTGATCAGGACATAGAATGATTCTTGTTATTGATTTTTTTTAGTTTCAAAGGGGATAAATATTGTCTAAGATACCATCCATCAGTCTTATATAATTTTTTAATCGTAGTTTTATTTTTTATAACAACACATCTTCATTGAATCCACCTTGTTCTGCACCTTACGATAGAGGTGGGTAGCATTCTAGTTCATTTAGGGATGACTATTCCATTTAGAGGACTATTTTTCTTCATTAATGTGTATCGAGGATCAAGATTAATCATGGGGAAGAATCAATTGATATGTTATTTATTCTTACTCTTAATATAGCCATATATCATCATTATTAGCATAAAATGTTAATAATATATTTATATTGTTACTGAATACCTATATATGATTTTTTAGTTCTTTAATAAAAAATTCCAACATGTTGTTTTTGTAAGAAATATGGATAAAAAAATGGTTCATAGGTTTTTGTATTCATTGTTTTATTAATTTGTAAACATGTTTTTATGATAAATTGGGGCATTGTGGTAAATTATTTTAGAGTTATGGAAGATTTATTCAATTTTTTTACCACGAGGGTTGTGGCAATACCCCTTTATTTTAACAATGAGATTGTGAGTCACTTATAACCCAATACTTGTAAAAAATATAAGGATCCTTATCTGTGTGAACCATCTAATATGTAGGAGTTTTAGTTTAGAATAATTATTGTACGGGGAATGATTTAGTTAATCTAACTATGTCATCATGGTGTGCTCCACTATCATTAAATAATACCAATGATGATAGTCCATGGTTTTGATTATATTATTTGAGGAAAATTTAGTTAATTGTCATTATCCCTTATCCCCTTTTCAGTATTGATGATCTGTTTGACCAATATAATGGATTCAATTGGTTGAAAATTATTATTTTTTTATGGGAATCACTAGAAAAGAATGAAAGAAGTAGATGTCAATTACACTAATTTCAAGAGTCTATACAGACACAAAAATTGTGTGGTTATTCCATTCAATGTCACTAATTCTCTGGATGTTTCCATGGGTCTATTGAACTCTATGTTCTGCTAGTTCTTGGATTTATTTCTAGTAATGTTCTCAATGGAAAATAAGAAAACTTGAGGTTTGTGGATGTGTATGTTGAAAACCATAGTGCTACTTTGTAAATTATTCAACATCATCAGATCTATATAATTCAATCCAATTGTATTTTTTTGTTAATGGGAGAAATGTTTACATTGAAATGTGTTGTTTCATCTATTATTCATTGTAGATTAGTCAAATATTGAGGCAAATCATCCTTTGGAGGCCCCTATGAACATGGTGGATGTTTGTACAATCCTTGGTCCTACCAACTATTATCGATGGATTATATCAAAATTCAAAAATACATTATCCTAGTTTATATACATTAACAAGAAGGATATAACAGTGTCTTGTGACTATTTCCATAATAGTGATTTCCTTGGAGGGTGGTCAGAGGATGCCCAACATTGGATGATATTTTACCGATGGATTTTGGATCTTTTAGTTGAGTGGGAAAAAATGTACATGAATTTCATAGCTCATAATTATTAAGTCACCAGGTTATATTGAAATGTAGTGTGTCTTGTAGAGTAATTTTTTTATTCTCTTAATTGGACCCTCATTTATCCTCACATGCCCATATAGGATTATAGCATGTCTTCAGCCACCATTTAATCCTTTGAACATCCTTCCATATCCAGATCGATGGGATGAACTTCAAAACCATCCAAACAGTAGAGGATATGATGAAATCATTCATCATTTATATTGTGGTTCCCGGGTGAATCCCTTTTCTATAGTTATGTTTTATTATGATAAATACTATTCTGCTTCCACTAGTTTGACTCTTTTTGTGGCACTATAATACTGACCATGTTGATAACTGTTGTGTTGAAAATAGGTTAGATGGTTTATTTTCTTTTACCTAGATGTTGTTCAAATTACCACTGAGATGATTCAATTGGATCAATAGTACATGAATGATGTATAGAATCATTATAGGATATATAAAAATTTTATTGGGAGACCTATAGAATTATAGTTCGAGGATCACTTTTTATTGTCTGATTCCCCACATTAGGGGTAGTGGAGTTTTGGTCTTGGAATTAATATCTATCCAAATTTATTTGGAATTTTTGAGTTGTTAGTTAATGTTGTGAGGTGTCTTACTGATTATAATTTAACACATGAATAGATAAGAAACATTACATTTTCAACAAGTACCAATATCATTATTCTCTTTATCATGACTCCTTTTTTATTTAAAAGGGATTTTGGACATTGATGATGAAATAGTATTTATAGAGAGGCAGTTTGATATTCATGTCCATCATAAGATGGTAATATGAGTACGATTTATTCTATTGGTTAATGTTCTATAGACTGGTAATGTCCTAGTAGAGATCACATGGAAACATGAGTCACAAAATTGTGACTCATATCCTAACATATATTGAGTTTTTCAATGGTTTATTATGTAATAGATGGTTCAATTTTTCATTATTAACTTTTTTATTTCCTACATTATTAATGGAATAGTTAATTATTTTATTCCATTTATGAGGTATCTCCATATTGTTTGTTGATGATTTAGTGGTTGTTTCCTTGAATCTATTTTTGTCTCATTACAAAGGATGATAATAATTTTAAAGGTATCTTATGTGATATTTGAGTCCATTTTGGACAATTAAATTGATAGATTTTTTATATGGAGATATTGAAATATGACAATTGGAAGATGAGGTTGAATGAAATTTGAAATAATTTTGTATGTGGTGTTTCATGAAATTTCTCTTAGATCATGGTCTGATTAAATCAATTAAAAATTAATTATTTTATAGTTTAGATGATTCATGGAATGAAATGTTTTTTTATTTTTAATGGTAATCATAAAATATATGGTTAAATAATGACATGAATGGATTTCATGATTATATGATACATTCACCATTAATTTATTTGGATATTTGATTCCTTTTAACATGTCTTATTATCACCATGAAAGGGTTGTTCCTTAAACCAATCATGGAAATGATTACTCTATAATTTATTGAATAATTCTTTTTCTCACAGGTCTATAAATTAGAGTACCTATATAGTTACCTTTATTATCCACTCATTCTTTTTTAATTTTTGGTAAATTTTTGTTCTCCTTAAGAGTTCTTCCATCACCTTAATTAAGGTGTTGATTCATAGATTTGGTAGATCATATCTTAGCCATTGAAGGTCAAATTTATATATCTACATCTTTGTTTCATACCATAAATCTATACAAATCCAAGATTATAGTGTTAATTAGGTTATGGTGTGAAAGAGGATGTGAATTTTATGGTGTAATTCTATGTTTTAGGTTGATGGGGTGTTCCTTCTATAACATACATTGTAATCATCTCATTATTTTATACTTATTTAGCAATGATTTGGAATGTATTGATTAGGTCAGGGATATGGTTTTTCTATTGTTTTGTACACTTGTTGAATTATCATTATTTGTTGAGGGGATATTATTATATTGGTCAGTTCAATTATGTTTGGTATGTGTTTTCAAATATCCCATGGCATGGATATCATTATGAGTAATAATATACATTGTGAATGTGGATGTTGTTTTGAAAAGGTTTTTTGGTTTCATATAATATGATTCATGATTGTTTTTGTTCAAGTAAGTATGATGTGATTGTAATTAGTCTCCGGTCAAATTCCATGGATTTAAAAAGATGTGTTGGTAGTTTGAATGCATTGGTGTGCGGAGTATTTGGTCATTTCACTTGGTTGTTATGGTATGAAGTGTGGGATGCTTTTTCTTATAGTATTTGTTCAATAATAACTTATTATCATGGAAAATAAATGATTGGTAAATTATATTTAATGAAATGGGATGAAAATTTATTATATATAGTCAAAAAAGTGAATATCAATTATTGAATTAAACATAAAATGAATGTGATATAACATATGTGATTGATAATAATGGTTTTCCATTTTATAATTGGAAAAAATGTTATTATGTTCTTGATAATACTAGAATGGTTAATCTAAATTTCAATTACTTTTAAATGAAGATTGGAACTGAAATTCTCTTAGGTTAGTTTTTTATGATATCATTTATGGGATTCATTATTATCATAATAGGAGTTAGAGTAATATCTCACTATGTTATAGTAATATTGATGGTTGGGGTAGTATGTTTTCTTCTAAACAATTTAATGAGATTATGTGTTACTATTAAATTAATTTTCATATTAATTTACACTCCCATAGCACCGAAATCAGATAATGAAACCAATGCTTAATGGTTATGGATTCTAGGTTATTTTCTCCAAATACAAGATGGTGAGGAGGGATACCTAACAACCCACTCTTCCCTACTCTTGGTTCATTAGTATTATTGGATAATGAGATATTATTTGGTGGAACCTAGCCTTTGATGATTGTAAAATTGGTGGTGAATCCAACTTTCAGATGATGTCATAATTAGTGGGGAATAATTATCTATGATGATGTCAATGTTTATGGTGGATCTTGCTGATGGGATGGTGTGAGTGTTATCATGTATTTGGGTTCATGCCTTTATAGAAGTGGGAATGAGGTTGATTTCCTTCATGTTCATGATATGATAACTCACTAGTTATGGGGATATGTTTAATATGTGATATGAAGATGTTCATTAGAATATGAACAAATGCTAGAAAGAAATGTCAGACCTAGTGGGTGGTTTGAATATCAATGGATACAGCCTAACACTTTTTTAAAATATATTGATATGTGATTGGTGTATATGGGAGGTCTGATAAAATAGATTTTTTGTAATAGGGAGACATAATTAAACCAATAAAAATTTGGTTATGATGGACCTTCTATTTATTAATTTTTTATTATTCTACTATATTTTGTGACATATTTGGTGAGGGAACCTTTTAGATGTTTGGAATTACAATTTTACCATTGTCGATGATTTTTTATTATACTATTTACTCATTGGGAAATTATTATTCTCTCGTCATAATTTCATGTGAGACGTATGGTTTGTTCCTATTCAGTACACAAGTTATGATAAATAGTATATATATAAATTATATTATATTTTATCAGGTGGGATTTTGAAAGTATATTTCACCTTACCGTCTTTGATCATAGAACACTTGGGTCACTTCCTTCATATTATATTAGGTATTTTTGTATTTTTTCATTGTTTACCTTTGTGAAATGACTTGAATTTTGAGATGGATTGGTATAATTGTAATTTTATTGATTTATGTGGTTGTTTTATTTATTTGATCTTCAGAATATTGAGGGAAATTCTTCTAATTTATGATGTTATCATCCTTTTTTCTATAAACTAAGGACATATATAGGTGGTACTTAGGAGGCAACACTTATCATTATCATAATCCCCTAGGGTGTTTCTAATAGGGAGCATCATGAAAGCAAAACATCTAACATATATATAATTGAAAACATCTCACTTTGTGTAAATGAACCCAAGTATCACTTCTCTAAAAGGTAAAAAAATTGTTTAAAAAATTTGATAACATATAATTACCATAAAATTCATTTGATAACAAAATATATTGGGATTGTGGGTTCCATCCCCAAACCATCTAGGTTGATTAGGTCATTTGAGCTCGATGTGGGATATAATGCCTCCCTAACTCGTCCATAATAGGTGACTATTATATGGTATCAGAAATATGATTTTGAATATTCACATACACCAAATTATCCATTCCATGGTCATTAATCTCCTAAATGAAGTGGTATTTAATATAAATTGCCTTTTTATAAAATTAAAGCATGGTTTTTTTTCAAATATTTATAGCATTCATGTAATCCCAATTTATTATAATAGGATATTTCCCATCCACTCTAATGACCTCAAGCTGTTACTTCATCTATATAAATATTCACATGTTGGTGTGGCCTCTATATATTAAAACTACAATTTTATCAAAGAAATATAGTATTACATATTTCATTAAAAATTGAAAGGACATATAAAATTAAAATAACCATTTGAATTTAAATTATCTTCATCATCTGAACTAACACAATATATGTTTTTATATACCAATAACACTATTCAAGTTCTTCTTTGATATTAAATCCCATTTTCCACTATATTATTCTTTTTTTGATGTGTCCTTTTAACTGGTAACTTGTAAATTTCCTCCAGAGAGCTTCGGTGCAATGCAATTTGGTATATGGATAACAATGTATCAGGTCATGTGAATATTAGTTATAGAAGAATTCTAATTATTTTCCTGAATTATAATTTCATATTATTAAACAATTTTCCATTAACAACCATTGATAATTTCATTTATTTATCCAAAAAAATTATTTTTAACTGAGAATATTTCCTTCAAAACATTTATAAAAGATTAGTTGCATATTTTTTTTTAAAATTGATGTACCATTATCTTTTGAATCACTTGTAATCCATGAAAGAATGATTTCTCCCTAATCATAGAAATTCAAAATTCATACTGATATATTTTTAAAACATTATGAAATATTCATTATTAGAATCATAAAAAATTATGTTTACCATATAGATAAGATAAAAATTAATTTGATCATATTCCTTATAAATTTAAATAATTTTATCAAATCCACATCTCTGAGATCCATTCCTCACCAAATATTGATCATGTCTAGAATAATAATACTATGGTGGTTTCTTCAACATAAAAAATCCTTTTTCTATCTAGTACACATTGATTTCATTGTTATCTACATCAAATCATCTAGTTTTTCAATGTATTCCTCTTGTGAAGAACCTAACTCCAGTATCCTTAGGAAGGTGTGTAATTCCCCTAGCCAAACAATTCAGACCGTGTTGGAGTGAAACATAACCTCATGCATTGCATCCTATTAGAAATTGGTTTCAGACTAGTTGTGAGGGTATGAGTCTATTAATGGGGATACAATACCCTATGTATCTTTCCATATTATTGTTAAAATAAATAACGAATATAGTATTTTTTTAGATAAAAAATGCAGAACAAAATAATGGCATACATGTCATACAGATAAAATTAAACCAATGATGTAAGAATATGAATAGAATGAGAAATAGAATATAATCTAAAGAACTATTTTGTATGCCGAAGTCTACCTTGGTCCATTACATGATCTATCCTCCTTTACCCAGGTATCCACCATATGGGAAATTACCTTCACTAGTTCCCTAATGAATTCTACAAGAACATAAAAATTTGTGAGAAATGTGTGAGTACAAGAGTCATTAAGACACCACCAATGTGTCCTTAACATATTGTTCTCATGTATAATAATATAATTCAAAAATAATGATAAATTTATTAAGGACATAAAAATTTAATATAAAATATCATAGTTTAAAAGTAGCTAAACTACCCAAAATCATCGGCAGTACCTGCTTTGATTCCGTGACAGAAGATAAAGGAATAAGTCAGTAGTAACCAATCTAGTCGTTGTATGAACCACTCATGTTGTGTTCTTTACATTAAATAAAAATTCATATCCCCATTAATATGACCATATTACCCAATGTAATCTAAATTGGTATTTTCAAGCACTCAGTTGGATGGGATTACACCTAGTGAGTGGAACATGCAAAATCAATGATTACATGAGTGCATACAGAACACGCCACAATGGATAATTTTTACCCCTTTCTTATTCATAGGTACCACATTTCATTCATTTAAAAATAGATAACTCCCCCTATAAAAGAAAAAGATGTTATGGTGGTTCATCTCTCTCATGTACCACCAACAACCACCAAGTCATGTGAAAATAAATATACATTGAGAACAAAAGTTTTCAAAATTCATATTCATGAGAAAATATAAGCACAAAAATCAAAAAGTGATCATAATATAAAATGGAGAGATGCTACACTAATATCTATCATGGAAATTAAATATCACATAACATAACATAGGCTACACACACACCCTCAAGCGATCAAAATCAGTCATGGTATGAAAATACAAACACATATATAATAATCATGAAAACAACTTTAAATGTGATCCCAAGAATGTAAGAGTGACCCAACCATATATTTTTTACATCCAAATTAATGTTCAAAGAAGGTTTTGATAATGAATCCATATTAATACACCATCTGAAACATGAAAACCCATCAAGATCTCCTAGAACATGTCTCATCAAACATTCGATGGTTTTTAGATTATGGAAAGGATGAATCAAGTCCAAAGGGTTAAAACAAAAATAACATTGGGTCAATCTTTGTCAAAACATATCCACATAGTTTTTGGAAAAAGGAAGTAAGAGGTTCCTCTAAAATTCAGTTGTTTCCAATACATAAGGAAGAGGTTGAGGTGTAAAGGGTGTGTTGGAACAAACACCATGTCTCTAGTAGGGTACACCATGACACATGGTGTACTAGGAGAAATAAACTATTATGAATGTTAATATCACTACAGAGAAAGGAAACATGATAAATAGATACCATGGTAAAGGGGACATAACTATGACACATGAGTGAACTGGAGGTCATCCTCCAAACACCATTAGAAGGTACTATATCATACTAGTAGGCCATTAAAATAACCTATATGTCATAAAGGTGGGTTCTACTTCATCGGGTTGATCTAGAAGAACTTGATAAATATAATATTATTTTAATGAAGATGTAGAATTTAATATGTACATAGTCCCTTTAGGATCAATCCACTTATAGGTTAATAAGATTCATAACATTAGAAACTGATTCCCCTCATTAGCATCATTACAACCACATAAAATCTATAAAACTAAAATAAAATCCCTCCATAGACCAGTGCTCGATGACCATTGTTCCATCTAATCATAACTAACTTAGAGGAGGACATTGTGGTGTGGTGAAAGGGATTATGGAAAAACCACAAGAAAGCACGCCCTCTATAGCATATGATAGGGTTCAATATCACATGGATGGACCCATTATGGAACATGACTTATTGAAATTTTATTTTATCAAAACCATAAAACCCTTGCATGTCAATGAGACCCTCTGTGTCATTAGATTCCATGTTGTGGTGTAGCCACTAATCTTTTTTTGTGGTACAACTTTTTATAGAAGTAAACATTGAAAAACACCCATTAAAACAATCTTTTTTATTTTAAAGTCCATGATGTTCTATACTAACATTATCCACCCAAAAATATGTATAAAACATTTATTTTATTAATCATTAAGAATTTAATGGACAGAAAACTCCACCCCAAATACATATAATGTCATAGATGTGTCTCAAGTTGTCCTTCTCGAATAGATCAGGTCACTGAATGCAAACATCATCCTCTCACACAAAATTACCATCCAAGATCAATGAATGTTTCCATTGAATTTGGATAAGTGTTATTTTATTACCTAAAATTAATTTATCACTCCACTATATAATCCACACCAGGTGCTCCTCATATGAATCTTTGGTCTCCATCTCACTATCCTCACAATCGATAACATGTTCAAATTTCAGTATATACATCTAAATCTATGAAACATGAATCATGTTAATCCTAAAATGGTTTCATGTTGTATTTTATACACCATACACTACTATCCCAATGTACTTGGTGATCCCAAAGGATCTAATAAATTAGGTTGTTAGCATACCTTGTGCCTTCAAATGTATTTTCCTTGAACAATGAGTCACTCCCAAGAAAACCTGAGCACCCATAGGGAACACCAATGGTCCCCACCTTATGTTTGAATAAGTTATATGTCGACTATGAGTGGTGATCAATGTATACTATATTAGTTTTACTCTCTCAAACGTATCTTGAACCATGCTGGTGTTAAAAAAACTAAAACACTCACCCCATGAAAACATAGTGGTGAGTGACATGACCTCCCATTGAGATCTTCATATTGTTACATATAAATGGAATCCTACTCTCAATATTTGAATGGAAAATATGTTAACTATATGTTATCATCACGAACATCCCAAATGTATATAATGAAAGGACAAATAATATACTCTAATATGCATATAGTTCTCTTGGATTATCCATCTATATGTGGATGGTATTTCGTTATCAACCCCAACAAATTCCCAAAGGCCTTTTATAAGAAATAAAAAATATAAAAGTTATATTTTTTGTATCTATCCAATAAAAGATAAAGGGAACACCGTATGGGTGTATGATCTCTCTGACATAGTTTTTTACCATCGTTTTTATGGAGTGTTTTTCAGAATGGTAGAAAATGGATGAAATTAATCAACTGATTGAAAAATCCTAAGATTATTACACGTATCCTTGTGGTCCTGGGAAACCCTATCACAAATTCCAACATATTTACCTCCCATGTAGACATGTGAATTAGAAGTGGCAAATTAAAACCACCAAGATGGAGGTTCTCGACCTTCACCCATTAATATGCAAAGCATCTAATAAAGAAACATTCATTGAATCTCTTCATCTATGGATGGAATAATAATCTCCAAATATATTGGTACATATTGATATCTCCAAGGTTCAAATCCCATCTTAGGTTATGTTAATGCCTAATAAACATTAGATATTATTATATCTTTTGAATAACAGAATCTACAATGATGTTCCATTTCATGGGTGCAATATCCTTCCTGATGTTGAATTTCTTTAGATACTCATCCAAGTTTCACAATCACTAGGTTTGTTCACTCTATGTGTTGATATAATGAAAGATATTGTTTTATATTTTAAAAAAATCTATCACCGAATTGATAGTGTTTCCAACACATCTCATATTGGACCACAACTGGAAGATCCAGATAATGTGTAGGGTAGTAAAACTCATGGCTTTTTAACTAACATTACCTATAGGACATTACATCCTACTTATGCGTCAATACTAACCAATGGCCAATTCATGATTCAATATAGTACAATACCTAAGAAATCAATGTATCTTGGAGTATCAGTTATAGAATTATCTTTAACCCTCCATTTATCTCAAGAATTCATCTTCACACTGTTCCAAAAACTATAAATCCACTACGTTATTCATCAATATAATCATGGGTGATAATTATTGAGAGAATACCAATAAAAAGTATTAGTAATTTCCCTTTAATCCCAAAAATGACGTGATCTAAAAAAAATTCATGGTAAAGTTCAAGAAATGACTACTACAAGATTATATGGGTCCACAAATATACCTATCTCATACACCACATTTCCACAGAACTACACATCATGAATCAAGAGGACACACTTCAACAACATAGTTTAAAGATAGTATTCATGAGTAATACTAATGTATTTCTATAGGTTCATGTCATTCTGATAATGTGTCTATGAGTAGATGATAATTTCATCAACAAAAACCATGATTTATTAATTCATGTATGGATTGAAAATTTTATTCTTGAGCACCATGAACACTACTGTAGTGATCGTCAGCATGAATACAATAAATGAGTACTCATACAATCATTACATAGTATAAAACACCATTTTTTAATTTCCCCCTTGTTAAATCACAACTGGTGATACTCCAATAGATGATCAATCATGGAGAACCAACAGGATCCTCATTGATGAATGAAATGATCCTCTATCCTTGGAATGAGATATTGGTTCTTCCCCACTAAAATTTTCAACATCTGGTAATTGATGTAGAGTTAACGTCAACCATATTCCTCTATGGTGAATAACCTAGCTAAACTACACAAAGAAGTGATTAATATGATAATTTGTTTTTGATCTAAGATATGTAGATATTACTTGATATCCTTCATCTCTATTCGTTCCGTTTGATAAAGGGTTATCGAAATGGGATCTGAACCTTGTAGAAGCTCTAACTCAAATTCAAAAACACTATTTGGGGGAGTCCACATAATGGATCTAGAAATTTTTCCAAATAGTGATCTATTACTAGGGGTAGAGATATGGGGGGTTTTTTGATGCACCTAAAATAACCAATCCATAGATATATGTTATGGTTGTCCCAATATAATGTATGTCTACTCCAACTCTTCCTACTCCTAGATCCAATTATATTATATCTAAAAACATCTCTCCCTTGGGAGAAGTGATTGGAACATGTCCCATATAGCAGTATATATAAACATAGAGTCTAATTAGCTACTCCTTATTGAGTATCACATTAAAGGTCATCATTTCCAATGTCACAATCTCACATTGATTCCCAAAAAAGTGAAAACTATAGAGATCATTTAGAATTACTAGATATGGTCCACATTTGTTCCCATCTGTGCATCAAGGGAGAATAACATAGTGGATATCTTGGCTTGTTAGTGCACAAAATACATGTGAAACTATAAAAGAAATCGATTTACCTGTATCAAAAAAATTAGATGAAAGTGTTTATGTGATCAATAATGTACGTCGACCTATATATGTCCATGCTCCAACATCTTCTTGAGTTTGATAAAAATCATATACCTGACCTTCCACAACCTATAGCCTTATCCTTGATGTGCATGACCCGTTTGAGTCAATTATAGAGATTCTCACCCCAACCAATGGTTCCCTGTCTTTGTCTTCCTCCACAACCCATATGAAATTATGACACAAAACTATTTGAGAATTTATATTCTTCAACAATTCTATAATTAAATCAGGGGTTCAAATAAATTATGATTATACTGTCCAAAATTACCGTAAATAAAAAACTGTGTTTCACATATATTTAGAGATGATGATATTGTACACATTTTTAATTTCAGAACCCTACCCTTTTTATTGTACTTAACTATCCTCCTTATAGCATCTAAAGAGGAACTCATAAAAGCAGTAGGATATCCTCCCATTTTAGTAGTGAAGGGTCATAAAATGAAAGCTAATCTTTCTTCCTTCGGGATCCTCTAAAGGGAATTAGACATCCCCCGAACATATTCACATTAAGCTAGATCAAAAATCTAGTCCTGTTGGGTATGGTCATATAAATGTTTTATGTCATGATTTCGGGCATTTTTGGCCTTTTTTACTTTCCAAAATTAGTGTGAAAAAATGTATCTTCATAAATCATTTTTAGTATGTTGATACTATCACAGATCCAAACTATAACTCAAGGAACTCATATTCATGTTAGATTTCAAGTATATCTTATAAGGACTCTCTAAAAAATAAATCCCCAATGTCCTTACATAGGAGTCCCTCATGCCTACCATTATGGTCCATAACTACCCACAACTAGTCTAAGAGACTTTGAAATATGAATGCTTCAATATTCACCTTTCTATATGAGGTTACATTATGTGATCAAGAGGCTACCTATGGTTTTCATGAAATCCCAAGTATCCTATGGTTCACCAGTTCCCTAAAATGATTTTGGATTATAGATCTGTATATCATTATCATAATCCACCATGGATTTCAATGGTTTCTGATAAGGGATCACTACATACACCACAAGTTAATGTGTTGGATTGGGCTCCATATTAGCCTTCTTAATTGAAAATCCAACGAAAATTTTTCAAGTAGGATAATTTTTAAATACAATTAACACTATAAACATAAAAGGATCTTATGTGGTCTATGGGATCATTAGTGTTTATCTATCAAACTACCCTCAACACAAGGTATCACCCTCTGATCACTAGCCCTATCCCCAACCATGCATGTATGAACAAATTATCTTATATATTATAAAAAAATAAAAAATATTACATAAACTATTTATTTATAATAAATTAATATCTCAAAAACATGGAACAAATATAATATCACAAAATCAAGGGAACTTTCGATAATAGATAACTTGAATCAAGAAATTTTATAAAAGAACAAATATGCATCACAATAATAAGTTTATATGTAACTGGTAACCCTACTTTTCTAGTCAAGATATGATAATTTATTTTAAATCTCATAAATCACAAATAAGAATAATTTTCATCCCCTAAGGTGAATTTAATCCATAATATGAAAAAAACACAAATTCCAACATTTTATGTAAACATGGTTGTCCACTATGGAGTGTTGGCTACGAAATGGTAAAGTTCCCCTTCTAGATTCCCAAATTCCCATCTTATGTTTATCCTATCCCATTAAAAGGAATAATAAAATAATAGTTAGTAAATCACGATACTCTAATACAACATTACATTTCCTGAACCTGAACCACTAAGTCCAAGACAGAGAGCTACCCAACCTCATGTGTGCCTCCCCATATGTAAGAGGTTGCATACTAGTATATGGGGTTTCAATCCCTCAATGGGGAGACTATTCCCACATTATCATGTAATAGGATTTATAATAACTATATATAATATATCAATTAATCAGAGTAGTCACATGGATGTAAATAATGTAATACATGTAAAATTGATAAAACAACCCCCAATGTATGAAACTATTGTAGCGATGAAAATAAAAACATAAATAAAATAACTATATAATCGAATAAAGTAAATCTTGGTCCACTAATAGATCCATCATACACTATATAGAAATCCTCTATTATTCCCTTTCCCTTCCCAACAACTATTATGAAATCTACATGCACATCGAATTTCATATGTAGGCTGTTAGTATGAGATTTAGAAGGACACTACCAATATGAATCTAACTTTCCATGATCGTGTATATCAGGTTTATGCCACAATAACAATAAATTATTAATGTTAGTAAACATAAAATATGAAATTGATAGTTCATGGGATATCCATGGTTCTACAGATCCTCAATCCAACCTGCTTTAGTTCTATTTTGGAAGATAAAGGATTATGTTAGTGGTAACCAAATCGTCCCATGTATGGGTTTCTCTTGGTGTCATTTGTAAATTCAATCTAGAATCATCTATAAGTCAATAATTCCATTACAACTGGAATCCTATAAATAAATAATATCATGTACTATACTAAATATTACTCAATTTAATTAGTGGCACATGGAAAATCAAGGCCACCTTGAGTACATCCATAAAATGTCACAAAGGATAACTCATACCACACCCAAATTCTCGGGTCCCTCATAACCTTCATCACACAACATTTCACTACCCCTATAGGGAATAAATATATCTTGATGGCCCACCTGTCTCAAGTAACACTAACAACAACCATGGATTGGATACATTCATAAAGTATAATAATATTATATAGCATAGTATATCATCATAAGTAAATAACAACACACATGACATCAAGAATCAGAATAAATCATTGAAACATGTAACAATAATATCACAAGTTAAAAGAATATATCACATCACATATCACATGATACACTAATACACATGCGATCACAATCATGAATTTTGTAAAAATTCTAACAAATAAATAATCATCCAATATACTATAGTAATCATGATCTAGAGAATGTATGAATCTTGCTAACAATATTTGTTCTCATCTATTTCAATGTTTTCTTATGTTGTTGAGAATTAAGCCACATTCTCACATTAAATAGAAGATAATCACCCATAATGACCTCCTAAAACTAGTCTAATCAAACAATTACTAGGTTCTAGAGTAAGGTGAGGGGGAATAAATACATAATTGGCCATACCAAATATAGATAAGTTTCATTATTTCCAGAAATGTATCCCCATGATTGGATGAACTATGAATGAGTAGTTTTTGGGAAAATATATGTGTATCCATGGAATATGGAATATTATGTGGAATGGAAGGAGTTATTGAACAAACACCGCAACACTATAAAGTTACATATCTACACATGGTGCACAGGGACAAAGACACTATAACACAATGCATTATCACCTTGATTTAGGGCATTATGAGAAAGAGAAACCACAGTGAATCTGATACTCCTATATAAGAGGTGGACAAAGGAGTTCATCCTCACCATTTTTATGGGTGGCAACCCATTGGTGGTATGTGATTCCGTAAAATGGCCTATCCAATTAGATTTTAGCAAAGTACATCTTGTTTTATAAATAAACATTCCATAACACCCCTTAAAATACCCTTTTTATTTGGAATGGCCATATAGTTTAGTCCTAATATATTCAAACCCCAAACAAGAAGTAACAAAAATTAAATATAAGATCAATATTTTTAGATATTTTCATGGTGGTTACATTATTAAATCGACATAAGATACACATAATCGCATCCCAATTGTATGAATAATTTGGTTTCCTTTGAATACAAGATACATAAATGAATCCAACATTAAATTTTAAAACATATAATACAAAGAAGATAAATCGTGAATGACACCATTATTACAACTATCATATCCCATTTTATAAATCGTAATACACTTAATGGAATCCTGGAGATTAGAAACACAATAATGTGGTGAGCTCAGATGCTCAGTAAGGGTTTGCATATAGTGGAAGCAAAATAAAGCATTAATAAAATGGAGGTAATAAATGATGTCGGAAAAATCCCATATAAATAATCACAAGAACATGAAACATATCCATCAAAATTATTACTATTACAATAATCCCATGGAAATCAATAAAATATTTCATAATGATGGAATGCATAATGATGGACATATGAAACATACCATTCAGGCCTCATTCCTTGACAGCTAGACATAATATCCATGATTTATTCAAATATATATATAAATGGGTAAGGACTAAGCCATCAATCCGATTTTGTCTCCTGATACCAACAAATGAATCTAGGGAATTTTTAATTCTGTACTTTACCTATCACATAATAATTCCAATGCATTCAACATATGAATAAACAATAAATCTTAATCAACATGCCATAATTATCAATACGTTTCACTATAGAAATAACTGGGATAAGGAATGTCAATTCATTTGTAATAAAAAATATCACAACACATCCATTGAATTATCATTTATGGTACCTATGTATTTTATTCTTAGTAAATCATAATATTCAACAATGGATTTTTAATTAAATGATACTATTTTCAAAAAAACATTAAAATTTATAGATAAAAATAATATTTTCTCATTCAATGTCATGTATTAAAAATCCAAAATTTTCCCAAATATTATATAAACATTTTCAATGAAAATAAAAATTAAAACATTTATCGAAATGATAAAATAATTGATCAAAAATAATTTTAGGAAATTCCTTTCATGTCTTATTAGTTATAACAAAATATATCTTACACACATTTCTAAAAAATAGAAAAATAACTCATTCAGAAAAAAAGACAATTAAAATTATTGATTTGTATAAAATTTAAATCATTGGATAATATTATGATAAATATTAATATTATAATTATAATTACATTATTGACTTTTTTTTGAAAATATGGATGTGCATGAAACAAAATTTTTGATTGAAGAGAGAAATAAATTCTCTATTCCATGAAAATGTTCATTTTGTATCATAAAAATATAATGACAGGTAAATGTGTAAAAACATATAATTTAACAAATAACCATAGGATAAAAAATATTTTTAATTTATTATATAATGATCATATATTTATCCCTATGGGGATGTAAGCAAAAACAATCCCGGGTAATAAATAGTCTTTAAAATAGACACTGACCACTCTTGTGACTTTTGAATCATATGTCCCATGACATAATAACATCATGTAAAACATTAAATATAAATAAAATAAGGATATTTGTTATAGATCATGTCAATTTATCATTATATAAACCTCATAAACATAAATTGGTTCACAACATCTTATATTTATCTCAATTAAGTAAAATTAAAATGTAAAATGCCTATGACTATAATAACATTTCAATAAAATTCCTTAGTAGATAAATAAATAACAAAAATACCATTAATAAAAATTAATTTGATATACAATAGGTAAAAAAAATATTATATAGACTATATAGAATAAATTAGGTGTAAAAG
Organism: Viscum album; assembly: GCA_963277665.1. Classification (NCBI taxonomy): domain Eukaryota; kingdom Viridiplantae; phylum Streptophyta; class Magnoliopsida; order Santalales; family Viscaceae; genus Viscum; species Viscum album. The sequence goes on along the minus strand of OY728121.1, from coordinate 894,155,995 downwards.
ATAACATATGTCCCACTTAATTTAAATTTAGTCACAGCGTTAAATTGACACAAAAAATCTTTACCTGAGGTCAGACATCCTTCATACAAGTTTTAACCTCATGTATATTATATATATATTTATTATAAATACATAAAAGAAGTGTAATCATATATATCAACAAAATATTATTTATTTATTACATGTTACCACTCTATTATTACAAATTCTATTCTATAATAACTCTTTCGAGTGATAACTACTTCATTTTTCATTTATGTGTTTGTTCGGTTATCTTGGTCCTCAATGTATGATCATGGATCCATTTTATTTAAATTTTTTACAAATTTTATGAAAATATTATGATATATATATATATATATATTTAAATATATCCATAAAATGTAGATATAGAAAACGAAATTACATAATTCTTATTGATGGTAAGTCATACATATCCATAAACACTGATTTCACCTTTCGAATGATGGAATAAAAGAATAGTAAATAATAGTTAACTATTTAAAATAATTATTCTATAATATATATAATATATATTTATTTATTTTATCATTATTACCATCTATGTAAATTGGAAACATGAAATGAATAACATCACTTCATGGAGTGGTAGTCCAAACATAATCACAAACAATGTTGCTATTTTCTAACAGATTGGAAGGTAACTAGGTATATATTATAATATAATTATTGATGTATGATCATGTAATAAGTATATTTTTTTATCATTAGATAAATTTTTAGAATCATTCTTTAAATATTTATATTGAAAATAAATCCCATAGCTTCATGGATATAATAAGCAGTATATGCGGCCAAGAGATACATTCACAACCCATTTAATGAATAAAGGTGAATTATGGGGCTTCAATTATAATAAATAAATTTTATAATATTTTGGTTTATGAATTTATTAATTTATGATTAATATCATAAACCTATAGGAGGTAAATAAATAAGTAAAAAAATAAAGTGATTTGTTAAGGTGATTATCTGATTTTTTTTTGAAAAAACTCATTTAGATATATTCTCAATGACCCTAGGGATCATTTTTTGGGATTAAAACAACATATAATAGTTACATAAGGATGTTCACCGGATATATGTGTAGCTATGTTTCAATCTGGGATTTTCAATGTTGTGTAAAGAAGATAGGGAAGTGGTTTCCTTTTAAATGTGATCAGATGGGCTCTATTATAAATTCATGAAATATTATAATATATTTTGTCACTAATTAATATAAAAAGTTTCAAAAATAAATTTTATTATAATATAAAAAGAAAATGGTCATAATAAGATATTGAAATTAAATTTGGAATGTTCCATACATAATTTTTTACATTATCATAAGGATTAACCCCTTATTTAACTAATTTTAACTTTTTATATGGATATACCTTTTTCAATCATAAATGGTTATCATTTTACTTATAATGAAAAAATTGTATCATTATTTTCCAAGGGATGAAATTATTTATCATATCATATACCATGTCACTACCATTATGAATTTTGTAATTTTTATATTATATATAAAAATATATTTTAAAATAATCATTATTTTAAAATCTTTAGCTATTCATTTAATTTGTCATTAAATACAAAAAAACTAATACTAAATTAAAATAAAATCCTTTATCAAAACCCTTATAAGATATATTAAAAAAATATATATAAAAATTTATACCTATATTATTACATTTGATGTTTCTAAAACCATTAATATTAGTCATATATTAAATAAATAAATATTGTCTCAAAATTGTATAATAGTTTATTGTAATTATTTAATGACTAAAACTTAGGAATAAAGGGCCATAATAAATTTAAATTAATTTAGTTAATAATAGTCGTTTACTTTAATGAAATATGTATTTTTAGTCATATATAAGTCCGAAATAATTACTAAATATGTTATTTTGTATTTCATGGACATACACAAGCATTTTACAGTCATTGGGAAAATATTGTTATTATATAAATCAAAATATGAAAATAACACATCATAAAAGTCAATTATATTTAATATTTACATTACACATTATAAAAACTCTTTTAATTCTCTATTAATATCATTAAGATACCAACTATGACTTTTCTGATGCTGCCAATGAACTACCTCAATAATGAAATTGATATTCATATTTAGCATGAAATAGAATATAATTTATTTTATTTTGTTTATAATAAATTTCAAGTCTGGTTATTCCTAAAAAATGTTTTTGGGGGGTGGGGGTTATAGTTTTTTAGAAATTTATTTAACGTTATCCATTTTTCATTGATAAAAAAATCCTAATAGTTCCCACATCCATAACATAGTACATACCTACTTTCCTAAAGTATTAGTAAATTGGTGTTTTAGACCAAGTGGAGATTAAGAACCCACATTGGTATATACTATGAGATGTTTGGATCATCATGCCATTTTAGGGGGTGGTTTTTACCTATTCATGTAATATCTTTTAGATTTAATATATGTTTGTGAATCTCTTCCTGATCCCAATATGGGATAGATTAGCCATACAAAACTGATCATGTGATGAAACCCTCCATGTAAAATGTGAGGTCTAATAATGAGTCCATATGTATATAAAAATTATTCATAAAATATTTCATATTAATGGGTAGCTACCTATATTTTTAGGACATAAAACTTGGACCTCTGGTGTTTACTTCTATCTAGGGAGTCAGTTAATATCTCAAGGGTGAGATTGATCCTTTATGAGAACTCCCAATTATCTTATTTCTAACTATAATCAAACCCCAATAATTTATTTCAAACCTTGAAGTTTTATGTAATTTGGAAATTATATATATTAGGGAACATAGGCCCCAGGGGATGAGATCAAGTCATAGGGAGGCGACCTACATATCCATCTTATAATAGTAATCATAGTCATCGTAGTCTGATCACTCCCTTGGAAATTGCCCTAGGCTGGATGAACCTATATTGGGGAATTCATATCAAGTCTTTGAGTGGGTAATACACACAAATGATTGAATTGATATTAGATTTTGAAGAGGTTAATGATGTGAACATTGAAAATCCCAAAGACCACATGACCCAATCTTAGTGTGAGAAACTAGTGGTATAAAGCAGTAGGTATCATTTCATATGGGTGTGTATCTTATAAACTAGGATGTACCTATGAGATATTTTATTTTTAGCACAATACATTTGAAGGTGCCCAATATATCCTAGTTATGGAGGAAATAAAATTTATCATCATTTAGTTTTCTTCTAAATCTGTAAAGGGTGGGAAGAATGGTGCACCTGTATGAGAGTTTGGTTCACATGGGTTTGAATGTCAGAGAAATGGAGGTGGATTACACCAGATTTGGTGAACCATGGAGATAATTAATTTGGATGGTACCCTATATATCCTATTTTTTATTAGAATTAGTGTTCTTATAGTTCTTATATGTGTGATATAGAATATGTCCACTATACAGGGTTATCATGTCTCGAGACATCCATCTGGAATGTCCTGATTTCTTTCCTGATATTTCATGATTTCCAGCATGACATGTCTAAGGATGACGCTTTTAGATGTCTAAGGATATCTATACATGTCTGTTTTTTCTAGAAGACTTGTCCAATGAAAATCACATGACCTAGTTGACTTGTTTTTAGGACATCACATAATCGGGTTGACATGTCTAGGAAGCAATTTCATAACCTAGATGATATGTCTTTAGGTCATTTTGTATAACACCCCAAACATTTTATGGTATGATTAACTTTAATAAATTTTATTTATAGCCTATATTTCGCAAACCACTGAGCCTATATGGATCAAAACATGATTTCTTCTAATATTTATCCATAACCTAGCTATTAATCTTAAAATTTCCAACTATGCGATTTGAATTTTAAATAACTGACATACATGGCTGCGTTAAAGATGATATTTATAATTTGATAGAATTAACTTAATTTTCAGTGAATAGTAACTTACCCTTATGAATAGTAACCTACCCTTATGAATAGAAACTTATACTTATGAATAGTAATATGTCTCTTATGAATGGTATCCATGCCCTAGAATGTATAAACGAATTTAGGCACCTTAAAAATGAAGATGAATATTTTTTAAGTGTTTATATTTTTCAATTAAATAAGTATTTTAATTATATATTTACTTAATGATATTTAGAAAATTATTTTTTAAAAATTGACTTCATCTTTGGATTCTACACATCGTAAAATGGTTAGGGTGAATTTTGGTGATTTTTCTGAAATACTTAAATTTTCGATGAATAATAAAATGTGATAATTTTTTATAAATGCTAAATAAGGAATTTATTGAGTCAATGATGATGATATTATGATGTAAGCCCAATGGGTTAGAAGTCACATTCATATATTACGATTCTTGGTTAGGGAACACTCACTATTTGTTGTCTTAAGAGGAAATAATAAATTAAGGATTATAATATTATGAAAACACCTCACTCCTCCACTATATAAACCACCCCTCAACCCATCTTCCTCCCACACCACTCAAGCTTCAATCCATGCCTAAATTATGCCAAATAATCTTTCTTATCCCTCTCCCCATGTCTGAGACCTTCTGGTCTCACCAAACGGCCAAAAACAATGTCCTTAAGGGGATTCTCAAGGAAGAGTACTCAAGAGCTGAACCTTCTTTCCCTTTTCTTTCAATTTCATTTTCAATGTTCCATTATTTTGTTCTCCCTTCTAACATCCCACTATCCAAATTCCATGATAATTCTATTACCTTTCATTTAATGGATTTTTATTGTGCTAATGGAATATTTCATCATAATATCTCTTTTTTCTTATCCTTTAATACAATAAATGCAAACACCATCCTAGATGTGTAAATTTATCACACTCAAGGAAGATGGGTTTTAAATTTTCATTACTATCATAAATACTGGTCATGAAAATTTTCAATGGTTGAAAAAGGTCATAATATATGTATCTTATCTTTTTTAATGTTCAATAATCTTTACACATTCATAATATGGAATAATAATACAAAACAAGTTTACTATGCACAAAACTGCCAAGCCAAATCCAAGCGATTATTTTTAACTCATCGATTGAGTCATCCTCATAGTATATAACTAGAATTATTATAAGATTATTTATATCTTTATAATGTCACTGATAATGTATATTATCATTTCGGGATGTTTAACCACATTTCAAATGAACTTCCATTCACGAATACAAGTAAACAAATCATGAAAACCAAAGAAGAAAATGCTACAAAAAAAATAAAATTTAATCTCATAAACCATAAAAGAGGCCATTAATGAACCTAATAAGGTTATAAGATATCAATTATATGTTTATGAGATTCTGGAAATATTAATTAATGAATATAAATTTGATTATTCAGGCCATTAAGAACAATAAAAAGGACCATCAAGCATAAGGTAAGGGATCCTCTCTCTCACTTTTGTTCAAGAATCTTCCCTATGTTGTGACCTTTGATTTTTAATTCATAATTATGGGGTATGTTGCTTCATCTCCCCTATATTACCCTTGTGACATATAAATACTGGAATACCCCTTTACCCCTCATTAATCCCTCGCAATGACATTCTTTACCATGCCGAAATGTTTGTAAGGGGTTTCTCATCTCACTTTCATTTCTTTGAGATTTACATTGTTCGTTACTTATTTCTTGTATTTGGTATATGTGTACTAACATTTGATATATAATAACATTATTATCTTTATATTCATGTTATTCAATGATTCATTTTTGGGTTATTATGTTGTGGTCATACGATTTGATCGATTACATTGTAGTAAGAGACTTTGTCTCAACAACTATTTTGTTGTGAATAAATTTGTATGGTGCACCTAATATTGCTTATGTATTGTACCTACTACACATTTGGGATCAGATTTCACTTGAAATTATATTTATATTAAATGTAAATACTTTCATATCATGTATATGTTTGTGGTTTAACCGTATACCATTTTACATATGTTGTTTATTTGGAAAGTTATTTTAGATAGGGAAATATTGATGAATCTGTATACTATACTCTATACGGATATTAAAAAGGAATATTGATCTTGTATTGAATCAATATATAAAGAATGATTTGGAAATTAAGTGGTAGTTAGATCCCACTATATCCCCTCGATGTATCAGTAGGTCTCATGAGACAAATCAGTTTGGCAACAAACCCTTTCGAGATTGTTTCCAAAAATCAGACGGGTTTCTACCCATAGAACTAAACTATTTTAATAGTATTATGGTTTAATTTTCCATATACATGACGTCCAATTAATAATAATTTACTTTATTCATTATCATTTATTACTATCCATGAGTTTTTCACTATTACAAAATCTATGGATGCAGTTTCATTCACAATTTATAAATGCTGTGTGTTTTTCATCTATTCACAATGCTATATTGATTATGTCAGATTGATTATGATTCACCTATTATTGTATTCATGATTCCACTATTTCTATCCCTTACTGATCATTTGAGCTCACCTCATTCATTTTTTACCTTCAACAGGTGATTAAGGGATGTTCATTTATTGAGTTCATGTGGTTGCAATTTTTAGTTTTGGTATGTATTGTATCTTGTAACCTTTTTCAACATAATTTGTGCTATAAATGTGTATCCAGTTTCTTCAAGAATACTAAACTGATCGTTCCCTCAGGATTTTTTGTTCCTTCTAACCCTTCCAATATCACAACTAATGCACCGGCTTCAGTCTAGAGGGGTCGGGGTGTTACATTTTGAGACATAGAAAACATGTCAAGAGGTAATCATGAGACATGGATGTCATGTTTGGGGGATTTCTATAGATCTAGATGCCTTTTCAAAATTTCTCCATGAGTCATTGGGGTCATGCTCGGATTCTACCACATGTCTTTGGTAAAAATATCTGGAGGTTTTCGTAAGAGTTGGTTTGTATTCCTATAGGTATTTTTAAGACTTGGATGGATTTGTCACGACCTGTCCTTGGGGCCCTTGCTGTGACTACCCCAAACCTGCCTTCCATATGCCAGGGGCTGGTGACTAGCACCCAAGGAGAATCCCTGATAAAAAGGGAAGGCATTTCCTTTAAACAAGTAACACACATAGTCTGAACACAAGAAGTAGAAGTAACAAGTATTAGTTTAGAAAATAAAGGTGTGCTAAAAGTAAGTGGGCCAATATACAAACCCAAATAAACAATAAGTACATGTACAACTAAAAAGGGGAAAAACAACTCCTGGATCAACCACTGGGAATCCATCCTAATGGGTAGGTACAGATCTCGAACAAATCTTCCCTGAAGTACGTCCCGTCTAGTCCAGCTCTGAGAAGCCTTCCATCTGTCACCCTCATCCTCGATCATTGCTGACCATTGTCTGCACAGATCACAACAAGGTGCAGGTAATGCCCGTGCAGCTGTGATTATAAAAATATTTAGTGAGGGACCAGGAGACCCCTGTAGGTCTCCCAATATACACTAGGGATAAACCACAGTAGTAAGATAAAATCACAACGTATCAACCATCCGTACATAGGTATATGCCTATACATATACCTAAGATACCAATCACAAACCGGATCCAACTCTTTAGCCAATCCACATTCTATTCCACAAGTGTAGAAACACTCCACAAAGAAAGTACGTCACAAGGTGTATCCCATTGGTACAGCTCAAAGAAGAGAGCCCCGTGGAATTCACCACAACACATCCATGATGAAACATCCATGAAGAAACATCCACCCTTACTTTGGTATATGACCGTACATATACATAAGTTTTCATGAGTACACATCTCATACATGAGGTAAACATGAAGGTAATGACTCATCTCACACTAGTATTTTAGTGAAGTATAGAATTACAGATGATTAGTCGCAAAGCTAGATCATTTTATTATTTCAAGAGGCACTACTTATGACCATACGGAGTCTGACCCACCCAGTATCGATAGGTACTGCCTCCACAATGACCCACACAAGATCTGACCCACACCGGAATGGTATGGGCTGACCCACATAGGATCGCTAAGCGCTGACCCACACAGGATCAGTATGCGCTGACCCGCACAGGATCGCTGAGCGCTGACCCACACTGGATCGGTATGTGCTGACCCACACTGGATCACTGAGTGCTGACCTCCATATGATCTGTCTCCAAACTCCACCTCACTATCATCCACTAGATCATCTTTCACTGTCAAACAATAGATATCCATAGAAACCTAAAGCAATAGTCTGTCGAAGCTGTCGATCCAATGTGGGATCTTGGTACAAAAGTCGCCAATGTCAAACCCACAGAGAATCTAGGTACAGTCTCGTCACTATCGAAACCATGGAGGATCCAGGTCGAGTCTCGTCACTTTTGAACCCATGGAAGAATTCCGATATAGTAGTAGGTCCACATAGGATCCTATCATCTCAGTCACAGCCAGCCTTAGGGTTCTCGCACACAGCATGCATGATTCCTAGAAGTTCCACTCCTCTAGCCAAGAATCGATACATCATCTACCAGGAAGTCTCAAGTTTATGTATCTCATAGTTCTGTCTCATCATAAGAAACCTAAGGTGATAGACGACGCGTCAATCAGATGCCTGATCTGTGAGTTATTGGTGTTTCCTCTCTAAGGGCCCAGTTGGATTCAGGTTCAATCCAACCTGGCCGTACCCCAACTGCTTCCAAACCTCAAGTTGGTTATTCCAAAAGAACAGTCTTGTTCCATGATTTCCATCAGTTCAGACGGTTCATCAATCGAAACCCAGTAGCCCATTATATGGGCAAAAAGGTGAATTAGGTCAGAACTAGGTCGAGGTCCGGTCTGGCCGAGCCGGACCGACCCGGTCTACGGGTCTGACCCGGCCTGGCCCGACTGCTGTGTCCTAGCCCAGCGCGGCAGCCCAGCTCGGGGCGGTGGCCTAGCCCAGTGCGGCGGCCCGACGCAGCGCGGCGGCCCAGCCCACGTTGCGCGGTGGCCCCACCCAAAGTAGGTGGGTGGCATTGAAGCCAGCTTGTTCGGGGAGACCAGGCGGTGGTGGTTCCATACAGGTCCCACCCTAGTCAATCAATGGGGCAGGGGGGGGGGGGGGGGCTGTGCCCCCCCATCTCCCAGAAATGGAACCGGAAGATGTCGGTTCCTCTCCACGGGACCCATCTGGGTCCAGCCCTAGTGTGCTCCTCGCCGGCTGCCGGCTCAACTGGCCTCCCTCCATTCCATCCGTCATGGGCCACCTGTTCGTGGCTTCCCCACCTGCGCGGCACGATGGTACCACACCATCTTCGATCGTCGTGGCCCGCCTGGCCTCAGCTCCCCGACCTGCGCGGCGTGACAGCGCCGCGCTGTCTTCGACCGCCACGACCCGCATGGACACAACCACTCTAACACACAATGCGATGGCACCACTCCTTCTTCTGACCACCACGACCCTCCTAGCCCTGTCCCACTTCCTTCGGCGCGGTGTGAAAAAATCACGCCCCTCCGGCACCACCACGGCCCGTGGTTGCTGCGGCCCAGATCTTCGCATAGCTCCGACGACCCGGTGGAAAATGTGCCATCGGTTTCTTCCACGATCGGCTAGTTGCTGGTCGCTGCGTATAACGCTGTGGCCCAACGGTTGTGGCCCATTCCTATAGTGGAGTCATTTCTCCACCACCACCATCAACCAATCAAGAACCAACAGAGGGATGTCTGGCCGTGTTGGTTTGTCCCACGCCCTCCGTGTTAGGTGATAACAATTGGACAACATTGAACCACGATAAATGATAAAGAATGAGGTTTTAATTCAATTATAATAACCCCTACCTCACTTGTCTATGATTTTTAACGGAGTCACAGGAAATGGTGGGTGTCGATTCATCGTTCGCCTCATTCATCACACACTCCCAAATCTCAAGATTGTGTGTCGGAAAGTGTTCGGAGGTGACAAAGTCGAAGATGGTGCTCTTTTCATTCTTCATTGGAGAGTTCTCCTCCTTCCCCAATCTCCACCCAAAAGATTATGACAACCAAAATAAAATAATAGCATATCCTCTATTATAATGGTTGACATGCAATCAAATGGATTCAATTAATTAATTTCAAGGCTTAAATTAATTAATTTAGGGAGTTGGCACATTTAAAAATGATGAGGGAAAGTGAAGAGTTTTTATCCAAAATAAATGGGGGGTTAAAGGGTTTTCAAAGACCATGTGGGACCCACCTCTTTGATTTCAAGAGGTGTTAAACATTGGGTGGGCCCCAACAAACAATATCCTCCCAAGGGTGGTTATGTGTGGGTGTTCCCAACCTCTAACCTCCACTTGGAGGTTTTTACCACCAACAAATAAAAATAAAAACACCTTATTTTTATTTAATTTAATTTTAAAACCCCAAAACTATCATCCAGTCTTGAAAGAATGTAACTGCGGTGAAGGTCTCACCAAGCAATCATTGATGATGTGAGTTCTATGGTGCCCTAAGATTTCAATTCCGGGCACTGGTTCAAAAGTTAAAAAACCCCGCTCGTACGTTTACTGAGCGTACCTGAACAAAACTTTAGAAATTGATTCCGGGCACACCGGACCTCAGAATCAAGCGTCGTAAATTTTTGTGGACTCGTAAAAATCTCATGAATTTAAGGAAAAAAAATTCCATGGAATTTCTGGGTCATTACATTCTCCCCACCTTAGGGAATTACGTCCCCGTAAGCTACAACATGAACTAAGGGAACAAATAGGGTTACTGAGCATGCATCTGAGCCTCCCAATCCCACGTGCTCTCCTGAAGGTTCCCGTGCTGCCAGTGAACGCACACCAGAGGTATCAACCATCCACAAAGGACACACTCCTATCGATCCTTAATCTCCACTGGAACCTCCGGGAAAGTCGCCTCGTCATCAATTTGCATCTCTCTATGGTTGATGATGTGCGAAGGGTCGTGCACATATATCCTCAGTTGAGAAACGAGGAAGACGTCATGCACCTGGTGCAATTGAGGTGGAAGAGCTAAGCGGTAAGCCACCTCGCCTACTCCGATGAGGACCTGGAAAGGTCCGATGAATCGCGGAGATAACATTCCGCCTCATCCAAATCTTTGTAGACCTTATTGAGGTGAGACCCGTAGAAAGACGTGGACGCCATCCTCGAACTCCATAGGTCCCCGCCTCCTATTAGAAGAGGACTTATTCCTTTTATGTGTAGTTTTCATCCGCTCCTGGATGATCTGTATCTTCTCTGTCATAGACTGCACCATCTTCGGTCCCATAAGTGATGACTCCCATGATTCATTTTAGCACTAAGGTGATCTGCAAGGCCAACAGTACAGTTCCTCGAAAGGTGTTGAACCAAGCCCGCTAGAACCTGGTGCTCCGATTTCACTTGTTTGAAAGTGAGGCATTGAGAGAAAAACTCTGTTATTGCCTTCTTCATACCTAGCCATCATTGCTGTCATCGAAGGTCCAGGTACATCCTTCCCACACCAGGATGTACCTCTAGAGGTGATGTGTGAAACTCCCTCAACACTTCCTCCTGAAGTGACACTGGTACCATGGTATATCCCTTGAAGAGAAAAAAATGTGCTCCCCACCTACAAAAAATCCATCAGGTGCCTGCCCTGTGGATAAATGTGCATGTCAAGCCTCGCAGTCAGAACTTCCACGATGCGCCTCCCTAAATCTCTAAAGAAGTGGTGGTGTGACTATAAGAGACTGCAAAAAGGATGCTCCATCCAGATCCACAATGGATAACTACAATGGGGCTAGCTCCTTCGTCGTCTCTCCTAGAAGCTGAATGTCTGATCTCTTTCGGAGAGAATGTTCTACAACGTTCCCCTTCCCAAGAGTATAGACTATCTTGAGGTCATAGTCCTAGAGGAACTCAAGACAATGCTGTTTTTTGAGGTTGATGTCCTTCTGTGAGAAGACACACCTGATACTATTGTGATTAGAGTAAACTGTAAACAATTAGCTCAACAAAATATGGGTGAGACTTGAAAATTGTAAAGAACTCGACTACACCCTCCTTAACCTACGTCCTACAGGAACTGCTAAGATTTATCCATTTCCAAAAAGAGAAATCCGGTCTCATCTCCTAGATGAACCACATCCTTTGCCTAATATAGTCAATCCTAACATTAACGGTACTAATTAATGCCATGGACGACGTCGTAAGGCATCGACGCTACTACCAAGAGATCCAACAATTACTCTCACCAGAAAGGGTTGAGTCACACTGTCGCCATCAGTGTGTGGTCACTGGGTCTCCTCCATTTGGAATCTAGAATGTGAGGGTCAAGTCAACAGTTTTAATCGGAACCTTTCAGTATCTACCACACAAAAAGGCAGGAAAGCAAACGTCACAAGGACAAGTGTCTTTTATTACTACTGCTCAATGTACAAAAACACAAGGAAACCTCAAACAATGACATCAACAAATCTAGAAGAATCATGAACAAATGCCTCTATGTCTGGAGCTAGTCCCGCTCCTATCCACCTGCTCCCGGATCTCGAGGTGAACCGTCTAGGGGTAGTGGTAGTAGTGCTCGATGACTCGGACCGCTATCCACTGAAGGGCCTACTTTAATTCCTCGTACACCACTCGGCTGATGATCAAGATCCTACTACTTCCCATATCACGGTGGATTCTCTAATGTTGATGATCAACTGTGTGGGGATTCGGAGATTCACGCCCTCTGTGACCCCGTCCCCTACAGGAAAAACTTTCCATTATTCGTTCAAAGATCCCTCGGCCTCGGGTGACCCGCACCCTCGATTCCACATCTTGGGGTCTTCTAACAGTAGATCTAACCTACATGTGCCAATATTTCATCTGCCTACTTCCTGCTACAGATGACTTGGCTACTGTCGGAATGCCCTATGGCAAGTACAGCAGCACCTGAGCATGCACAGATTATAGAGTCGCTGGTACAAACTCCACCCTAAAAAGACACTCGATGTTACCCCAGGCGAGAGTCACCTTGTCATAAAATAGGAGCATCAGGCTCCACCACCTCTCAGATTCTCCATGAAGGATACTAATAGCTAGGTGCACCAGTAAGTCAGTAGGTGTCCCAACTGTGCGGAAAACTCATGCTACAAACTCCAGCCAGCACCCAGATGTATGTAAATCTCTCTCACCTCGAAACCTTAGAGGCCTCTATCATAGGAAATCATGAAATGCGCTCAAGTGGTGTGCACCCTCTGCTACTGGGGATGGTGGCAACAGTAGCCCAGCGGGTAGTGGTATCACCGGTGCCTCCGCAGTGATGGGGCCCTGCACCGAGGCCTCATCGATCATTGGGCTACCATCGCCCTCTCCACTCGGAACCCGCACTGACTGACTAAGTGTAGAAATCCTAAAAAGAAACAGGTGCTCCATGATCAAAAGTATACCTAGTGAGCTGACTCAAAGTAATCACAAAGAAAACTTTTCAAAAGAAACACACATGCAATCAGTGTTTTTGTGCACTGAGTCCGAAATCAGAAGTCATAGTCCTAGTGTATGGATGCATCAGCCTCCGCACCAACACTGATTTCCCTAAACTGATAACCACACCCAATACACATAACACTATTGCTGTTAAAAGAATCAGTGTCCAAGTTCTGAGGTAGAACCAAATCCTTTGATACCAATTTTCCACGACCTGTTTTCAGGGACCATGCCGTGATTACCCCATTCTCGCCTTCCATAGTCCATGGGCTGGAGAATAGCACCAAAGATGAATCCTTGAAAAAAAGGGAAGGCAATACCTTTAAACCTATAACACACACAGTCTGAACACAAGCAGTAGATGAAAAAAGTACTAGTATAGAAAAGAAAGGTGTGTTGAAAGTAAGTGGGCCAGTATACAAACCCAACTGAACAACAAGTACAGGTACAAGTAAAAAAGGGGGAAAACAGCTCCTGGATCATCCACCGGGAATCCTACCTAAAGGGTAGGTACAGATCTCGAACAACTCGTCCCTGAAGTATGTCCCGTCTAGTCCATCTACTTTCAGCCTTCCGTTCTGCACCCTGAGCCTCAATCACTGCTGACAGTCGCCTATACAGAACACAACAAGGTACAGGAGAAGCCTGTGTTGGAGTGAGTATAAAAATACTCATTAAGGGATCCCGAGACCCCCGTAGGTCTCCCAAAATCCACTAAGGATAAACCACAGTAGTAAGATACAATCACAAAGTATCAACCATCCTTACTTAGGTATATTCCCATACATATACCTATATTACCAATCAAAAACCGGATCCAACTCTTCAACCCAACAAACTTTTGTTCCACAAGTGTAGAAACACTCAACAATGAAAGAACATCACTAGCTGTATACCGTAGGTACAGCTCACAGAAGAACTCCACGTAGGCATCACCACAATAGAACCATGAAGAAACATCCACAAAGAAACATCCATGAAGAAACATCCATGAAGAAACATCCACAAAGAAACATCCACAAAGAAACATCCACCCTTAGGTATATTCCAATACATATACCTAAGTCATCATGAGTACACATCTCATATATGAGGTAAAAAAAGGTAATGACTCAGCTCACACCAGGATTTTAGTGAAGTATAGAAGTACAGATGATTAGTCACAAAGCTAGATCATCTTATTCACTCAAGAGGCACTACTTCTAACCATACAGAGTCTGACCCACACAGGATCGATAGGTACTAACCCCCAAAATGACCCGCACAGGATTTGACCCACATAGGATCAGTATTCGCTGACCCACATAGGATCGCTGAGTGCTGACCCACATAGGATCTGACCCACACATGATCGGTATGCGCTGACCAACACAGGATCGTTGTGCGCTGACCCATATAGGATTTGACCCACACAGGATTGGTTAGCGCTGACTCACATAGGATCATTGAGCGCTGACCTCCGTATGATATGTCTCCAACCTCTACCTCACTATCAGCCATTGGATCTTCATTCACTATTGAACGAAAGATATCTGTAGAAACCAAAAACAACAGTCTGTCGAAGCTGTCGATCCTACGTGGGATCTTGGTACAGAAGTTCATCGTTGTCGAACCCACAGAGGATCTAGGTCCATCCTCGTCACTATAGAACCCATGAAGGATCCAGGTCCAGTCTCGTCACTATCAAACCCATGGAGAAATCCAAATACAGTACTAGGTCCATGTAGGATCCTATCATCTCAGTCGTAGCCAGCCATAGGGTTCCCACACACAGCACGCTCGATTCCAGGAGGGTCCACTCCTCGAGTAAAGATTTGATACATCAAATAATAAAAACTCTCTAGTTGATGTATCCCAAAGTTCTATATCATCATAAAGAACCCAACGTGACAGACGGCCCAACAATCGGATGCCCGGTCTGTGACTTATTGGCGTTTCCTCTCCAGGGGCCCAGTTGGATTTAGGTTCAATACTAACCCGCCGTTTGCAACCTGTGTCCAAACCTCAGGTTTTTTATTCCAAAAGAACATTATCATTATATTCTTTCCGTCGGCGCAGACGGTTTCTCAATTGGACACGCGTAGCCCAAGATATGGGAAAAACAGTGAATCAGGCCTGAACGGGGTCCGGGTCCATTCTAGCCCAGCCGGACCGTGGTAAGACCCGGTCCACAAGTCCGACCCGGCCAGCCAAACTGGCCTAGCCCATAAGCTGCGGCCTGGCCGATGGCGGCCGCTCGGCCCACCTTGGCGTCCCGGCCCGCGTAGCGGCCCCGCCTGTGTGGCGCGGCGTCCAAACCCGAAGCGACTGGGGGCGGTGAAGCCCGCCTGGTCAAAGAGACCAGGCCGCAGCGGCGCCCTGCGGGGATCACCCTAGTCAATCTAGGGGGGAGGGGGGTTGAACCCCCTCATATCCTAGTAACTGAATTTTCAGATGCTTATTCCTCTCTGAGGGACCCATCCAGGTCCCACCCTAGCGCGCTCCTCACCAGCAGCGGGCTCAGCCGGCCACCCTCCAGTCCGTCCGCCACAGCCCCCCTGGCTGTGGCTTCACCACCTACAAGTCGCAACGACATCGTGCCGTCTTCAACCACCACATCCTGCCTGGCCATGTCTCCCCCACTTGTGCGGCGTGACGGCGTCGCGACGTCTTCGACCTCTGCGGCCCGCATGGCCGTGACCCCACTACCACGCGGTGCGACGATGTCGTGCTTTCTTTCGACCGCTATGTCCCCCTTCCTCTGATGTGGTGCATCGACAACGCGCCCCTCCTGCACCTCCATGACCCATGGTGGTCGTATTCCAACTCTTCGCACCGCTCCGGTGACCTAGTGGAAAATGCACCGCCAGTTTCTTCCACGGTCGCCTTGTTATCAGTCGCTGCGTATACCGCCGTGGCCTGTCGGCCACAACCCATTCCTCCTATGGAGCTGTTACGCCGACACCACCACAACCAATCAAGAACAAATGGAGGGACTTCGGTCCGTGTTTTTTTCATCCCACGCCCTCCGCATAAGGTGATCAAAATTGGTCAACATTGAACCATAATAAATAATGAAGAACGAGGATTTAATTCAATCCAAACTACCCCTACCTCGCTTGTTGACGATGGTTGACAGAGTTGCGGGAAAAGGTGGGCATCGATTCATCGTTCACCACATTCTTCACACACTCCCAAATCTCAAGCATTTGCGTCGGAAAGTGTCCGTAGGTGACGAAGTCGAAGATGGCGTTCTTCACGTTCTTTTTGGAGATTTCTCCTCCTTCCCCAAGCTCCACCCAAAAGTTTATGCCAACCAAAATTAAATAATATAATATCCTCTATTATAATGGTCATCATGAATTCCAATGGATTCAATTAATTAATTTCAAGGCTTAAAATAATTAATTGAGGGAGTTTGCACATTTAAAAATAATGGGGGAATGTGAAGAGTTTTTATCCCAAATAAATGGGGGGGTTAAAGGGGGTTCAAAGCTAGTGTGGGCCCACCCCTTTGATTGAAAGAGTTGTTAAACTTCTGGTGGGATGCACAAAATAATATCCTCCCCAGGGAGGTTATGTGAGTGTGGGACCCACCTCTAACATATACTTGGAGGTTTTAACCAACAACAAATAAATTAAGCACACCATATTTTTATTTAATTTTATTTAAAACCCCCAAAAACAATCTTCCATTATCAACAAAACGCAACTGTGGTGAAGGTCTCACTAAGCAATCATCGACATTGCGAGTTCAACAGTGCCCTCAAATTTCAGTTCTAGGCACTGATTGAAAAGATATAAAATTCCACTTATATGTTTACTGAACGTACCTGAACAAAACATCAAAAATTGATTCCGAGTACACCGGGCCTCGGAATCAAGCGCCGCAAATTTTTGCGAACTCGTAAAAATACCATGAATTTAAGAAACAATATTTCGATGGAATTTCCAGGTCTTTACAGGTTTGCTCGAAGCTCGTCACATAACATATATTATATGTTTAAGGGACTTTTCGTGGTTAAAATTTCATTTCTTATCATGTATCACATGACTTGGGTGACATTCCCTGGTTCAATCACATGATCTAGGTAGGCTATGTGAGGTGCATAAATATTTTTTATACATCTTCACATTAGTTTGTAATCATTTTAAACTTCTTCTATTCCTTATTTCATAATAGAATTATGCTTTATGAATCATTATATTATATTAGGTTTCTTCTGACCTAGTCAATATGTAGGATCTCCTTCACCCAATCTTGCTGACACACGAGAAGTCCTTTGTGTGATATATAATGTGATTAGGAAAATCATGTATTCGTTTCACAGGTTCTATCAGGTTATTCCCTTGATTTTACTTGGTAGAAAACCTTTGTGATTAGATGACCTAGAACTCTAAGAAGTCCTCTCTAGAACTGCCATGTAATAGTCACCATAATGTGTGTCTTTTTTGGGATGATGGGTGGGATTTAAAATCCTATCTTCCTCAATTATACTCTTCCTTACATAGCTCGTTTCTAAAAAATATTATTTGGAGTTAGTAGATGGATTTTTTTATCTTTCACTTCACATGATCTGGTCAAGGGACATCCAAGGAGCTGTAAGATGATGACAATCGTGATAATGTTCTATTGTCACTATAATTATAACTATGTAGATGATCAAATTGACTTCTACAATCCATGTAGAGATTTCAAAGTCTCCTCCCATGGTCAAGATGATGTGTCCAAGAGATTTAACCAGATCAGGATTTCCATAAAAAGGCGCAGGACTGAAGTCAACTTTTCATCATTCCTTCACATGATTTTTGATGATTTCCTAGTGATGTCTATGGGATCATGATAACATGTTGAGGGGGATTCAAATGGTCAATGGTGATCACCAAATGTAAATATCCACTTTCACATGAAGATTTGTGTACCTTCCCATGAGAATAAGAATATTCATTTTTCCATTTTATTTCAATTATTATTCAACAAGAGAATGAGTTCTCATGATGTTATGTGAGAATTGTTGGGGAAAATGACCCTCCTTACCTATGATTTCTCACATGATCAATGATAGATCTCAAAATATTGCATATGTATTTCATTAGAATATACCACTTCTATTCTATGGATATGAAGGGGGTAGCCTAATTGAATAGACATATCTGATACCCTATGATTATGAATGTGACAAACCGACATGTTCTTGTGAAACAATGTGGTCCTACCTTTAGGGGCCTCATTTGGTCTTAGAGGTGATAAATTCTCATGAAGATAAATGTAACTATCCTTCACATGAGGTTTATGACACTATATAACATTATCTTATAAAGGGTCCTTATTTATTTTCAAATGTCCATATGTTGAATAGTCACATGATCAATGGAAATTGTCCTGATATCTCTGAATGATCATTTTTTCTTTCCTAGGTTTCTTTACAAGAAAAAATAGGCTTATCAAAGGGGATCTTCCTGATCAATGGAAGACTATGTGATGAACAAAATCTATTTTCTAGACATATAAATTCCAATCCATCATGTGTCCTACTACATATTACATTATATGTCGGTGTTGTTCACCTTTTCGTCCATTTTTTTACATATAAAATAATACCTGCACCTCATAAATTTCATTGACTTTGGATTTGTGAATACTCATTTGGAGTGCGTCAAAAAAATCTCCTATAAGAGTAATGACTTTTGTGGACAAGGAATTGATTTTAAGGAATGAATATACCTTCCTTGGTCTTTAGGTATGCCGTCAATCAGTGTATCATGTGACTTATGGTCTCTTGGGTGAACATTGTTACACCTAGTAATTCTCTAAAAAAGGGGTGATATAGAGGCTCACTTCACTTGCAACACTGAATCTCAAAATCTCTCATGATTGCTTCCATAACATTTCCCTTTCCAAGAACTTATCATAAGTACCTATTCCTGTGACCTATCTATGAGAATAAATCAAATGAAATGTTTATAAGAACTAACTATTGGAGTATTTCACGTTATTTGATTTTATTCCTAAGCCTTGTTAATTATCTCTCTTAGAACTAGTTTATATGAATAATGAATCAAATAATGATAATATCAGGAACCTTGACCAAGGTACTTGTCCATGTGGAAGTCTTATGTGCTTTGCATGACCTTATAGCTCAGTTGTGTTATCTATTTTCCATCATGAGGTTCACATGACCATCATAGGGTCTTGAAATCACGACTCTTTTGACTAGTCATGTAGTGGAGTGATACCACATGTTACATGTGATCGATGATATCTATATGGGCCTTTTGATTCGAGAGACCTATACCAATTCTAGAATTCATGAGTCCCTTTGATGTTCATTCGATTTTCATGATGATTCCTGATCCTTGTATCACTTCTGATAGGACATTACACTTGTATGACTTGGGTTCCTTTGTTATGTATACATGGAATCTAGTTATCATACATAATCCACCACATCTAGCAAGTAGATCATGATTTCATGGAGTTGAAACACTAACATGCATTATCTTGTGTGTTATGAAATTGTGGTTTTGATGAAGCATCTCCCTTCTAGTCTTCAGAGTAACTGCTTCTAATATTATCTTCCTAATTATGGATTTGGTCTATTTAATGATGTTGGAATTTCATATTTAGAATAAAAAGATCCAGTTATATGGTTCTCATACCCCTATATTCCATTCAAAATAATATTTTCTAAGGTACTTAATTGGTCATGTAACATCCCTAAGGGACTTACTATACATTAGAGAACTCTACTCAGGGTTCTAACAATTGTGATATTTCCGCCACCCTTTGTTTAATGATATTCGATCATAATTTTAGCCTTCAAGAATAATACAAGAAATTAAAATAGGTATAAATGGAACATATGACCAGGTGGAATGTTTTCAGATGAGCGGGCTTGTCCATTTTTATTAGACAAATATACTTAGGGTTTTCAAATCAACAGTATTCTATCCACCTTTATGAGGTCATATGGATTTCTCAGTTCATCACGTATCACCAATCATATTTTTTTCATGAAATTAGTAGTCACTGGTTCCCTTGAACAAATTCATTCAATCTATCACATGGGGAAGTAGGAATAATCCTTTTGGATTTCTACTGACTGGGCAGGATACCTCTGTCCCCCATGGGAAGATGTATGATGAGTTTCATTTTGTCACAAATGACTATGATACTCCTGAAAAAACTCCACTCTCAGAAAGGGAGAAGTATAAAATCATTAAAGAGAAGTTAATGAAGGATATTAATATGTTTTAACTCATCTTAGTTATGGAATGGATCAGTATATTTCAAAATCCTAGAGAGACTCATCCAATTGTTATATTTCCTCACTAGTTCAATCATCGATAGTTCCGTTATTATAAAGGATCATATTTTGAAGTCCTCTAGGTGAGGGAAATACCAAATTTGGTTATTGGGTGACAACTGAGATATCTGTGATCCTTGGGCTATATGATTTTATAGACATGTTTCTGAATATATGATTTTCCCAATTTCGAATTATTTCCTTGGAATTAAAGTGCGAATTTTGGTGATGTAAGCTCTATTGGTAGAGGGATAACCCCTTGAATTAATCATACCAATTATTTCTTACCTCTATAAACTCTTAGGTCCATATTCCACATGGAATATATCTTTGTAATATTATATTCCCTTTCTAATTTTTGTTTGGGTTGTTAGGGGACCATTTCAACTACTACAAATTCCATAAATAAATAAAACCACTCAGACATCATTTTTTATTAGGTGATTAAATATTTTTAGGGTTTAGGAGATTCCTCTAGGACCTAAGGATTTCAATACTGTGTTGAGGTAGTTAGATTGTTTCATCATTATGCCTTATCCTACACCAATTGGTCCAATTATTGATAATGGTGTAGGTTCTAACAATGAAAGGTCCTAAGAAAATCCCTTTTTTTGATGGGTCTCAAATTTATCATATATATGACTTGATTATTTTTGATTCATATACCCCTTATATGATCACCCTCCAAAACAATTGTATTCAAGGGGCATTCCCCCTCCCATCAGCTAGCATGTGTAGGGAATGGAATCTCAATTTTATCTTCCAATTCATTCTTATATTAGCAGATGAAGAAAAAATGATGATATTTTCATTTAAATTTTTAGAGACCATGTCATCCTATCCTAACAGTAGTCCCAAGAATAAGTGGAAGAATTGTTATATGTATTGTTAAATTGGTTGGTTCATTAACCTAGTAAACCATTTAATTCACTAAGCAACATTTCTGTAGAAATAATAGAGTTGATTCCTGATTCAGCTAATCCTTCAAGGAATAAACCAGGTCCTAATGATGCACATTCCATTAGAGTGGTTTTTTAGGATATTGTTCATTAGATAGCAGAGAAAAATGACAAATCATTAGAGAGAGGATCCCATGTGACTTCCTCTCTTGCATCTTCATTGGATTAGCTAATCATTCCCCCTTCTAACAATCCTAGTAAATTAGTTACCTTAGTAATAGAATAAAATAGGATAATTTAGTAGTAGATTTTCATAGTGATCATCGATAATATTCAAAAAATATTGATGATCAAGAGAAAAATCATTCCAAAATCCATCATGCTTTGGTGATGGGATGATTTTACCACTTCTTATTATATGAGGTCGTGATGCAAATCAACAAAACATGAAAAAAAATATTCAATAGTTTGATGTTATTTTGTAATTATGATGATGTATATTCCCTAGAATTGTCATTGAGGGAAGAATGAGAGGCTCTGGATAAGAGACATCAGAGATCATTCCATTTAAATTCTAAATTAGAAATCATTAATTAGAAAATAGTAGGATTTTTTCACATGAAACTAACACCATATCCAATCTCTTAACATCACCATCTTTCATAGAGACTAGTCAAAAAGGATCGAAATATATATTATCTTTTATCCAAACTCTTCATCCTATGGTGGATGAAGTGGAGGAAAAGAGAGGAACAATTTGTCATTCCATTTACCATTCATCCTATACACTGGTGGATTTGTAGAATTCAACCGATTAGATATTACTGTAGTCTAATAACAAATGTAATTGTTTTCATGAAATCATTTGAGAGGTTAAAAAATGTGTATATTCTAACCTTTTTGTAGACCATATCAATGAATTTATCTTTATGTCATTATGTATCATTTTCCTAATATCATTCATTTAGGACGTAAATGACATTTCACTATCACATAGATAACAATTGATCCTCATTCATTATATGACATCAGGTGAACAAAAATGCATGAATTATAATTATTAAATCCCAATATATTTATCTTGATAAATACCCATTAATGCCTACTGATAAGAGATTCCACATTGATGTAACTAATCCATTTTTCTTGAGAATACATAATTCAAAAGGATAATTTGGGTAAAATATATCTCACAGGTGGATAATTCACTCTCTTTTGTTGAATATAGTGGACTTAGTGAGAATAACATTTTTTTCTTGGAAAAAATGATGATCCATTCCAGAATTATATTTTCTAATTCATATTTTCCTAATTTTTCCAAATGATTCATATAGGGTAAGGCTCATAGGGTATGAACTGATCGTTTCTCAGGTCACCCTCTTAGAAGATTTTAGCTGAAGGAATTTTGTGCCATTAATAGTTGGCTGATTTATGGTTTTTCATGCTTGTCCATTGATGTACTACAGGTTAATTTTTTCTAGCATAGACCTTCAATTCCTAGTAGTTTAGAGTCTTTTATATTAGACATTTAATTTTTATTGTTCTGGGTATTCTATTTTGGTCCTCATAGATATGTTAATATATCAATTTTGAAATAATGTTCACCATTCCTTTTAAAATCACTCTATAAGGAAATATTCCATCTAGTTTAACAAAACGTGGTAAGGTCCACTTCTGTTCATTTTATGACCATGTTTTGAGTAGAGAAATTGTTCACTTTAGAATCATTTGTTAAGGAAAACTTCTATATTGTTTGACATCATGTGGAAATGACATATTCCATGAATTTTAACATCATGTGATGAGGAAATTTTCCTTGTAGTTTAATTTCATGTATTAAGGACGTATATAATCTATGAAGATTAAATTTTTTCTACAAGTACATCAAATATTGTACATTTTAAATAATTTATAAAATTTTTTGTTTGATGAATATTGAATATGTGTCATACATTCTAGTGATGACCCAAAACATATTATGGTGCTTTATTCTGACATGATTTTTCCAAGGATTAGTAATATTTGAGTTTCATTATTGAAAGGGCCTATGGGCCATATAATGGGATAAATGACTACTGGGATTTCAGGCTATGTAATGGGTCTCCCTCTACACAGTTAAAGAGGTCTTTTCTTTGATTTAATAAAAAATGATGCTTCAGCCCCTACATTTTAAAAAAATGTTTCGTTATTGAATGGAAGAGATGCCTATAGTTTTTTGGTAGGATCACTAATTCATCAATAGAATAGTATAACAGTGGTGTCCTCACTCTTTTCTAGGGGTTATGAAATATTTTGACGATTTTATGGGTGGATGATAAACTTTTAGGGTAGCTGAGTCCACCATGGATGTTGGGTATGGGTAAATCAATCCATAATCCAATAATATGAATCCTTGAATATGGATAGGGGTAGACAAAATTGGGATGAATCAAAATTCCCTAACATTTTGGGATCATCCAAGAGGTTATTAGGGATAACAAGGATCATATTTTCATACCTGGAAGGAGGAGTTACAAACAATTGGTTGGACAAATCCATTAATCATGAGCCTATTGGACTTACAAACATGGTCATTTAAAGGGGATCCTCACATATTTTCGAAATCCATGAATGTTATGTGGATACTCTAATGCCTATTAGATTAAGTGTTTTATGGGGGAAATGGCCATCAATTAACACTTATGGAACCCTATTAATCTTTATCTCATAAATGGGAATCCATGGAACCACGGTAAATGGTTTTGACTCATGTTATATAGTCCATTGAATGGTCTAGGAATAGAGTAATGGATTCTTTATTTGGGAAAGGTTATAAAATAATATAATGTAACTTTTAAAATTTAAAATCTCATTGAGTAGTTTGGTTATGGGGATTGTAAATAATGTTCCAATGTGATATGATCTTGAGGATGATATGGGACAATAATATTGAGGATGGTATGAAAACTCTAAGATGTTTCATTCAAGAATAGTGATGTATGGGCTCACAATGATCAAAATGCAGTTTTTGGATGATAATGATAAATTTGGTTCATGTTTTGTATCTCATCTATAGTACCCAGAGGTAGACATGAATAGTCGAACAAAGGATCACTTGATGTTGGGTATCATCTTCCAAGGGCCATTGAAGGTTTGTAGGGATATGAGGTTCTCAAATAATGAATTATGATTTATGTAAGATTTATTATTCATGAAGGGATAAAGCACCCTATGGGGTTTTCCACCACCAATTAAATATATTATTATGGAAATGAGGTATTAAAACCATTAAAATAACTTTATCATTTACCTGAGGGTTTGGTGAGAATGAGTAGTTTTTTATTATGGCCAATAATTGGGCCCTATGAACTTTTTTATTCATTTATGTATGCTCAAATGTTTTCAAAAACATTGTAGATTAATAGTTTAGTGAGTGTATACTTTAAAATTTAATCAGTCCACCCTTTGTGGGGTTTCAAACTCAAAATCGTTTGCCCTCTTTTTTTTAGTAATTTAAGGAAATACAATTTAGACCCTTGAAGTCTAATGATTATGGTCATACAAATTTTACTAAAGTGCATGAAAATTATGTTTATAAAGCACAAGGAACTCCTATAAGGGAAATTTTTCAAAATAATATTTTTGGATACTTAGGGTTAAGAGTTCCCCGACATCCTTATGAGTGGGAGATGAAAATA
Source organism: Viscum album (assembly GCA_963277665.1). Classification (NCBI taxonomy): domain Eukaryota; kingdom Viridiplantae; phylum Streptophyta; class Magnoliopsida; order Santalales; family Viscaceae; genus Viscum; species Viscum album. The sequence continues at coordinate 894,130,744 of OY728121.1, read as the reverse complement.
TCATAAACAATAGCCTGAGGTTCTCGGTCCAAGAATAATGATATGGGACAGTCATGTTTGTGATGAATCAGAACACCTTAAGGTGTTGATATCATCCATGGATATTTTATGCTCAAAAAGAGCATAAATTCCCTCCTATAGGGGAAAAATAACTTTGGATGGTAGGTGAACTCCCTTATGCATTGATATCATGGTCAAATGAAGATCTTTATAGTATTTTCCATGTTTCATGAATGGACTGAGAAAACCAGTGGAAATGAAGGAATGATGTGTGATTCCTATCCTAAAAATCATAAAATATGATGGAAATACCCCATACCTGGTTAAATATGGTCATGATATTTTTGTCCTTTGATAAGTGATGATTAAGGATGATGGAAAACACTGTTTAACATCATTAATTTGGGATATATTTTTCCTGCAATTTAATTTCCTACATTATGGATATTTTTCTTATAGTTTATTATCTTGTTGCAAGGATGTTTTCTATCTTCTTTATGGTTAAACATCATGGATTTAAGATGTGGTAACCAATTTGAAAATTATACGTCATATCATTAGAAACACTCTAAAATATTTGGGGGAATTTAGAAGTAGGTATCATCTTTTATCCATGCATTGGATTATTGGTTGGTATTCACATGTTGAAGCAATGCCTACAAAGATATATCACATGCTCATGAAAAAAATACTGAGATCTAACTTGTATATAAAGATAAGGATTGTGTATTACATGGACCTATTTGAATATATATATATATTTATATTATTTATTATAAATGTGAATACCCATTTCATGAAATATACTATCATGTAATTGGGACATCAAAAATTCACTTCATAGGTCTGACATGTACATTGGTATGGGGGAATTTTTTCCCATTTTTAAACTCAGTATTGAAGACAGAGGTGCCACTATATATCATATTCTATTAAGAATCAATCCACTTGTAGTACTTTAATATGAAGCACTCAATGTAGGTCAGAACCATATGTAGTGGGGGGAATTGTTCGCATTTATCATAATAGTGGGAGCCATGATTTGGGATTTGACCATCATAATTTATCTTGGGATGATATGAATCAACCCAAAAATAGTGCATCAGAAACCATGAAATTTAGCACAATGCATAAAGGAATTGGGGTTTGTCTCTTAAGGTCTCACATCTCAAATAATGATGACAATAACATGATCTAACATTCTGTGACCATGTGGGGAATCCTTTAGCCAAATTTCCTCAGCCACTATGATCTATGATTGATGTGAGAATCAAGGAATGAAAACAGGTTCTCTAACAACACATAGGTATTTAATGGAATTGTCATGGGAATTTTGCATCAAGTGGTGGGTGGGAAAAGATAAAGGATCAATGAGTCCCATCATATCTCATTGGTCTAATAATGAATACATATTAAGTTATAGAAAATTTTGTAGTTTAATATCATACTGTAAGAACATAATCCATGTGGTTCAATGCCTTGTGGTAAGGAAAGAGGTGATTCTTTTGTGAAGAAATATTCTGGTTGGACCAATTGATAATGATCTAGGACTCGCAATGTATCTTAGTATCGAAGGAATCAATCAACATGTAGTTCTTGAAAAACCATTTATTTTGTCATACTACTCTTGGATGTCATCCATGAAATC